>CM019716.1:72386663-73586663 GCA_009760885.1 Achatina immaculata
GAACTAGGAAGAAGTATTGTTGCCCTTGGTTACGGTACTCACACTGTACACAACTGCCTTCAAGCTGCAGTTGATGTTCTACCTGTTGAAATAGAAGCTTTAGTGGTCAACATTTATAAATATTTCCACATTTATACGGTTCGAGTCACTCAACTAAAAGAGTTCTGTGAATTTGTAGATGTAGACTATAACAAGGTTCTTCAACATGGCCACACCCGTTTTCTTTCACTACTTCCAGCTATTGACAGAATACTTGAAATCTATGAAGGACTGAAATCTTTATTTTATTTCACAAGAACATTGTCCAGTGATGATAAAACAGTTTGTTTTATAATGATTGTGGTGAAATGTATTTGTGGTTTGTGCAAGGGCAACTGATATTGTATAGCAAAGCTATCTTGATTATGGAAAGTACAAAAGCGAGTACAACTGATATTGTCAGTGAACTTGGAAAATTAAAAACAAACCTTGAGGAAAGGCATGATTCAAGAAGCAAAAAAAAAAAAACGTTTTAGAATAATAGAAAATAATGGAAGTATTAATATCAATACAATCCTACAAAAGTTTACAGCATTTTATGACAGATGTCGTTCTTACATTGAGATGTGGCAAAACAGTTTTGATGGAGCAGAATCTTTTACTTGGATAAACAACAATGAATTAACATGGTCTGAAATTGAAGCTTCATGTGAAAAAATGAATGAAACTGTTGCAAATAATACAATAAACATGGATGAACTGTTTGATGAAGTAGTGATTGTAAAAGCTTTTTAGTCGGCAAACTATGAAATTTGGAAAAATACAAGTTGTGAAGAAAAATGGATACAATGCCAAATCTTGTTCGAATTACAGAATACATTTTCAGCATGCCAGGCACATCTACACCAGTGGAAAGAGTATTCTCAAAAATGAATATCATGTGGTCCGAAGAAAGAGCTAGAATGGCTGAATCAACCGTCAAAGCTTTACTATGCTGCAAAATTAACAGTGAACTAAATTGGAGGGAATTTTTTTAATGCCATTAAAAATAACAAAGAATTTTTTTACAGAAAGTTCACACTAGTGATAAATTCTAATAACTTCTTAATAATAAGCTTTGTTCAGTTGAGTTATTAAAAATTGCTTTAAACTCATTGTTTTTTTTAGCAACTTCTTTATTTAGCCTTTTAGATCACAGGTACTTATCCCAGTAGACTTTATTTTCTGCTGTGAGTATTTTCTCAACATTGTCCCGGTTTGAGAAACAAATATGATAAGCGTCCCGGTTTGAGAAACAAATATTATGGTAAGCCTAGTATGTATGTATGTATGTATGTATGTATGTATGTATGTATGTATGTAGTATGTATGTATGTATGTATGTACGTACGTATGTGCGTATGTATGTATGTATGTATGTATGTATGTACAAAGTCTTCAGCAAAGGTTGGCAGGTAATGCCGTACAGACCACACGTAAACGAAGAGAAACCACTGTAGTTTTTTTTTCATACCCTAGTCAAAACATAAAAATTAGCGAACTACTTTGCGAGCCCTATGTGACGTTTAACGGCACGGGAAGGATATAAGATATAAGTCAAAACATGAAATGCTCGCCTACGCCACGCGGTATGGCACTTGGAATTAGTCAAAGCATACTTCACAAAGTATAGAATCATGCGAAAGAGCTGCACTCTGTTGTGTACTAACTGACTAATGAATGGTACATGTCATACCTCTCGTTAAAGATACATGGATTTACAGGTCCTCGAATATTCCAGATTTTTTTCTTTAGTTTGCTTCAGTAACCTGGAAACTGAACTCCGCTTTACGATAAAGATAAGTAAATTTTTGGAGTCATCATCATCATGTGCCGTGCCGACTGGCGTTGGCTATTATGCTTCTTCAGAGTACCCGATCCTTCATGCAGGCCATCAGTTCAGTTGGTGATCTCCTTTCACACCATCTCGTCAGACTGTCCAGTATCATTTCTCTTGGTCTTCCTCTTGATCTTTTTCCTTCTATTTTTCCTGTTGTTATAATATTTTCAATGCCCACTCTTCCCATTGTATGTCCTATGAAAGTACATTGTCTCTCTCTTATCTTTTTGACAAGGTGTTTTTGTCTCTCCAGTTATTCTCATACATTCTTCATTAGTTATTTTTGCTGTCCAGGGGATTCGCAACATTCCTCTAATAAACCACATTTCTGCTGCTTCCAATGATTTTTGTGCAGACTTGCCTATTGTCCATGATTCACTTCCATATAACAAGATAGGTTCAATATAGCATTTTAGGACTTGTTTTCTAACATTCATTGATAAGGATGTGTTGGCTAATATGTGTCTCATTCTCTGAAATGCAGTCTTTGCTTGGCCTATTCTGTTCCTAATTTCTGTTCTGCATTTCCCATCTGAAGTTATTACTGCTCCAAGGTATTTGAATTTCTGCACCTGCTTTAGAATAGTTCCGTTTAATTTAATACTGCACGCTGGTGGATTCTGTTTCTTAGATATAACCATAGTCTCTGTCTTTTTGATGTTCAAAGTAAGGCCTTTCTGTTCACTTTCTTTGGCGACTTTATCCAAGAAATTTTGCAGTGTGCAATTTTTGGAGTGTAAGTGTAATATTCTCCTCTAGTATTTCGTTTAATTTCTAATGTTAAGTAAATACAAGGTCCGACAATTAAGAAATGAGACCGATTTTATTACGGCCAAAACAAAAATGTCATCTATGAAGCAAAGCATAGAATCCAAAGAGGCAACCTTCATCTATGATCTGGCAACTTTTCATCGCCGCCCGATAAGCAGACGACAAATAAGCCACCATTTTGTTGACCTAGTTAGAGGTACAATGTCACTTAATCAGCATGGAGCAAAAAGCTAACATTAAATTCTGTTGAAAACTCGGAAAAAATTCCATTGAGACAGTTGAATTGATGCGACAAGTTTATGAGGATAATTGTTTGTCTTGTGCACAGATATTCAGGTGACATTCACGATTCAAAAGTGGCGTGGAAAACTATTACAAATGGTTAGACATGGACGCCCAATTTCTGTTCGTTATGAGGAACTCATTACAAAAGTCACAGATTGGATACAAGAAGATCGTTGTTTGACTATGAAGATGATAGCAGATGAATTTAGTGTTGACTTAGAGACATTTCGTAAAAGTTTAGTCGAAGATTTGGGTAAGAAAAAAGTTGCTTGCCGGTTTGTACTACATGCATTGTCTGATGACCAAAAACATCAGCGTGTTGAGTACGCAAAAAACATCATCAAAACGTGTCGCAGAAATAAACATTTCTTAAATTTGATTGTAGAAGAGAATGCAACATGGATTTTCCGCTATGATCACACAACTAAATGCCAAAGTGCTCAGTGGAAGTCATCATCATCACCAAAAAGCAAAAATTTCTTCTTCAAAAGTCGAAAGTGAAGACAATGTTGGTGAGCTTCTACGACAGGAAAGCAGTTATTCACAAAGAATTTATTCCAGAGGGACAAACTGCCACTGCCAGAGTTTATTTAAGTATCTTGATACGCCTATTAAAAAGGATTCTCCGAGTCCAACCCGAGTATTCAACACCTGGCAGTTTTTTCCTTCTTCATGATAATTGATCAGGCTCACCGGGCGGTTGTTGTACAGGAATTTCTGGCCCAGAAACAAGTGTGCGTTCTCAACCATCTACTCTGTTCCCGATATTTATCTCCCTGCGATTATTTTCTATCCCAAAATTAAAGTTACCATTGAAAGGATGCTTCACTGACATCCAAATTGCCGTAACATCGAGTTTAAGGGCCATACCAACAGAACTATAGAGGTGATTCCAGTGTTTGTTAGATCTTGCCATTCGCTGTATCAATGCACAAGGGGCTTACTTTGAATAAAATACAGGTTCAACTGTTGTTTACTTTACTTTTTTTTAATGGAATTAGTCTCATTACTTAATTGTCGGACCTTGTATTTTGTGACTCCTTCGCCATTCTCCAACACACTAAAACACTCTTCTTTTCTTCAACAACAATATGACAGTATTTGGCCAACGGTATCTAACCCTTGATATGACTCTTAATTCCTATGTTAGAGTTAGGCCCATGCTTGTTTTCTCTGTCAGAGTTCGTGATTTTCAAGTCATTCGTTGCACGTGGAAAGTAAGTTTTGTGTTCTGGTTCTGAGAGGAAAGTTTCAGCTCAGAGAGGGGAAAGATTTTGATTGTTGAGTGAGAAGATAGTGTAGTCCGGTCTGTGTTGAGAAACGTAGTCGTGTTTAGTATGTGATAGTTGTTAGCCAGCTTGAGTTCTTATGGCGCTATCATAGTAACTTGGCTAGATAGCAGCCCGGATTTATTTGTGTTGGAGGATGCATGTTTCGGAGAAATCGTTTTCATATGCTTTCATCGTCAGTCATCACCATCATCATCATTTTCACGCAATAAATCGGACGTGAGTGCCAAGGTAATGCAGTCTTGGTAGATATATCCAATGTGCCAGTATGTGACCGTCCTGGGTGTCCTGTAAAGAGCATATCATTGCAGGCAGTGTTTCATCGTACTATGTCTGTACATCAGTAATTTGTAGTAATCACAATAGACTTTAGAAGTAAGGGTAGACCAAAATAGACATGGAGAAGAACAACAGAGAGGATGTTGAGCAATAGAGGGCTCACTTGGGCCAGAGCAGAAAACCCTTGCGGAAGCCCCATGTGCCCTGGGCACTTAAGGTTCAGAGAGAGGAGAGAGAGAGAGAGAGAGAGAGAGAGAGAGAGCGAGACAATAGACAACTAGCAGCATGCTAGCAGAAACAACATAAGCCAACCAGAAGATTACACCATTCATTTATTACTGTGCTCTATTACACAGGGAATCTGCCTTCAGTAACAACAACAACAGCAGCAGCAACAACAACAACAACAGCAACAACAACAGCAGCAGCAACAACAACAACAACTGCAGCAACAACAACAACAACAACAGCAACAACAGATAATGGAATATGCCAAGTTCATCTCGTATGTCCAATCCTGAACTCAGAGAGAATCTATTTACGATATCTAATGATTCACACATTTCGTGAATAGAAATGACAGTTCATGTAGCTAGGAGGAAAGAGATTATAACTTCATTTCCGCTGCATTTTGCTGACATATAGTTTTTTCTTTTCAGAAATGAAATCAGAGCAATGCTGAAGTTTATGGTCTCTAAGTGCAAACAAAATGTAAAATTTAGAAAATGTTAATATTTAAAAATATTGCGCCAAACTGAAGTAAGACTAGAATATATTGGGTTTTTTTTATATAAGATTTTGTCTTCATGAAGGCCAAAGACATGGGCAGATAACTGTGTTCTCATTAAATTAATGAATTTGTTAAGAATTAAATATATTGCATTAAGATACTTAAGATAGTTGGAACAATTTTCAATGTTTCGAAAGATGTTTTAGAAATGTCTACAGAAAGTAGATGTATATTGTGAAATGATTTTTGGGGGGTTGTAATTTTTAAAAATTTATTTAACACAAATCCTACGTGGCGAGACTGCTCCACTGGAGCAGCCATGTACGCCAGTAACTCTTACTCATAGATTTGTAAAGCGTGATTTGACTAGGGAAATGACAATACGGCGGTGGCTTCCCTTTGCCTTCCGCTCGATTTGTATCGGTTTTCTCTCCTAGACTTTGTCTAGATAGACTAAATCTCAAGGCGGCGCTGTATTTGACACAGAAAAGGTTTATTCTGTTTTATTTCCCTCCTATTCTTTTACATAGATCTTTTGCTTTACATAATTATTTGAAAATGGAAAAAATTTGCCCAGATCTTCGGTCATCATAATTACAGATTTGTTCCCATTGGATGTCTTTACTTCGTGGAATAAGCTTGAAATTCAGTGAAGACGGAGTCTGAACTTTGAACCTTGAACCTTGTTTAAACTGCTGTTTATTCAACAGAACCTCGCTCTCTGAACCATCCCTGTACTAGGATAATTAATGTGCTTAATGGAAAACAAACAAAGACGAACTGTGTCTACACAACCTCTTTTCAGTGTTTATATATTCATGAAAATTCATTCTAACGCTCAGCCATTCAGAGATTAAAAGTTTCTATATCTTGGGTACATCATTTCACCAGAACTTTTTCTTGATTGTTTATATCCCCAGTAAGACAAAAAAACTGTTAATATTTTAAAATGCACGAGGATTTTATAATGATCCTGTCTATGTAAATATTCTTCTTCTTCTTCTTGTTCAGTCTCCTTGGAACTGCGAGCTGAAGTTATATGCAGCCGATGCTGCGAAGACGCTGCAGCACAGCACCACGTGGACGTGGAAGCGGGTCACGGCAGGTGTTGTTTTTCCACCTGACTGCGCCTTTAAAAAGCAGGTGGTGTGCAGCACTCCTCTGGCAGACTCCACCACCATCATGGTCACAGCGGCGATCCCTGCCCCGTTGGCCAGACTGAGCTTGCTATTGGGGTGACCAATGGAGAGATTGGACAGGGTCTTGGTCAGCTATGGTTGGCCAGACTAGGCTCGCTACTAGGGTTACCAATGGAGAGATTAGACAGGGTCTTGGTCACCTATGGTTTGCCAGACTAGGCCCGCTACTGGGGTTACCAATGGATAGATGGGACAGGGTCTTGGTCAGCTATGGTTGGCCAGACTAGGCCCGCTACTGGGGTTACCAATGGATAGATGGGACAGGGTCTTGGTCAGCTATGGTTTGCCAGACTAGGCTCGCTACTGGGGTTACCAATGGATAGATCAGACAGGGTCTTGGTCAGCTATGGTTTGCCAGACTAGGCTCGCTACTGGGGTTACCAATGGACAGATCAGGCAGGGTCTTGGTCAGCTATGGTTGGCTAGCCCTGACGCTAACATGTCAGTTATGGGTTGCTGATTACCAGCCTGGACAGTGTCTGTCTACTTCAATAAAATTTACTAATTAAAAAAAATCTCTCTAGGCGGTTTGTATTTAGAATCCCAATCTTGCCTGACAGAACTGGACCTATTGGACGTATTTTATCTACTTTACTTAAGAACATGTATATCATCAGCTTTAAAAATTAGGTCATTATTGAGAACTCTGTGCTCTTATTTATCCCATGATTCTTCTTTTGATACGAAGGTGAGATATTTATACGGCCCATAAAAGTGCCTGCGATGGCAATTATCTTGGGGTTATGATATGAATAACTTTAAAATTGTTACATTTTTTACAGCCATACGTACGTACATACATGCTCTGTTATCTGTCCGTGCTAGCTTAGTTTAGGTTCGTGAAACTATGTAACAAATTACTACCTGGAAGGCAATGATGATAACGATAGAGAAGAGCAGTCCCTCGAGATCTTCGAAAACAGGGCTAGTCAAGACCCCATCCCCGTTAGCCTGGTGCATTCATTGGCAGTTTGATCTTCTTCTTCTTATTCTTCGAACTGCGAGTTGGTATTTATTGCAGTCCATGATGTGAAGATGTTGAAGCAGAGTATGGTATCGGATTGAGAGCGGGTTACGGCGGCTATTTTTTTCAGTCCCTGAGTGAAGCTGAAAATCAAGGGGTATCAATAATTCTTTATCAGGCTAAACCACCATGTAGACTATGGGGGTTCGTACCTCTTTAGTCGGGCTTGTTACTGGGGTGCAAAAGAGAATTAGGGTAGGGTCTTGGTTTGGTATATATATATATCAACCCTGAGGCTAACCCGACAGATCGGACAGGGTCTCCATCTTCACACCACCCTCCCCCCCCTACCCTCCAACCACCCAACCACCATAACTGGTTCATTCTAGCTAACAGAACGGCACTGTCTCCAAACAGTGAAATCTGCCTGAAATGTTTTTTATGACATCTTGAGATCCATTCCTGGAGATCAGTCAAGCCACTCTAGTTCATCCGACACGATGTTTCAGATACCACCAGGTTGTCGGGTTGCAAAGGAACGGAAGGCTGCACTTCCATTTAGTTTAGTAAAAGAAAGAAAAAACCTCACTATGATAGACTGAAATAAACAAAATTGGAAGTAATAAATGTACCTTTTTTGGTACCTTCTATCCCCACGACAGCTGCCAGGAAATCTGCCAAGGTTTAGAAAGTAGAAACCGGTGCTGGCGAGATTCTTCAGCTGCCGTGCGTGGAGTGGGGCTCTTCCCGGCCAGTGAAGAAAGGTGCGATTATGGGTTGCCATGTGGGCACTGTGAAAAAGGTGAAAGAAAGGAGTAAGTGAAGTAATCAGTAGTCTCGAGGTCAGGACTGCTCAAATCACGGCACCTCTGCTCTGGAGGTCGACCACGTCCCTTGTACACTCATACTGGGCGAAATGCCTGAACCGGCTTAACCCACGGGTTAAGACGCTGCTGGCGAGACTCTTCAGATGCCGCGCCTGGAGTGAAACTCCTCCCGGCCAATGAAGAAAATGAGGAAAAGCAATCAGGGTTGCCGTGCGGTGCCGATGTGAAAAGGTGATAGAAAGGATAAGGTAAAGCTTAATTGGTATGGCCAGTAGTCTCACAGCGAGAGCTATTCATACCACGGCACCTCTGCTCCAGAGGCCGGCCACGTCCATTCTACACCCATACTGGTGAAATATGCCTAAACCGGCTTAAACCAGGGGTGAAACTTGATGGCTACTCAAGTCATGGTATCTCCGCTCTAGAGGTTGAGCACGTCCTAAACCGCCCATAATGGGATAATATGCCTAAACTGGCTCAACCTAGGGGTGGAAGTCACTAGTGGCGAGGATTCGTCCTCCTGGACAGAAGCTCCATCCTGGTCACAACTAGGAAGGGTAGTGGGCATGACCACAAAATGCTGAAGTCGGAGACACTGGACCAGTGTCTAGATAGGCAACCACCTCTCACTCGACGGGGATATACGCGTATCCTAATCACGCTGAGGTTTTCCGGATAGAAAGTCCACCCCTAGGCTAGATGGGCAACCACCTCTTACCCAGCGGGGTATACTCATATCCAAAACACGTCGAGGTTTTCCGGTGAGAAAGTCCAACTCTAGATTAAACTGGTGCAACGAAAACCACGGTGTCTTCTTCTTCTTCGTTCGCTTCTACCACCAAAACTGCACTGTGATCCTACTGAATTTACGCCTGTGGTCCTCGTTAGGTCCCGTGATCTCCTGTGTGGTCCCCGAAAGGACCACACGAGATCCACGTGAGGACCACAAGGGGTTCAGAGTATCACAGGACTTTAGCCTGTATTCTTGGTGGGTCTCGGAAGCGGGATTGCGTGACACCGTGGTTTTCATTGCACCAGTTTAGTCTAGGGTTGGACTTTCTCACCGGAAGACCTCGACGTGTTTAGGATATCAGTGCATCCCCGCTGGGTGAGAGGCGGTAGCCCACCCAGGCCAGAGTTGGACCTTCTCACCGGAAAACCTTGACGTGTTTTGAGATACCCGTGTATCACCGCCGGGTGAGAGGTGGTTGCCCATCCAGTCCAGAGTTGGACTTTCTCACCGGAAAACCTCAGCGTGATTAGGATACGCAAACATCCCTGCCGGGTGAGAGGTGGTTGCCTATCTAGACTGCCCTGGTCCAGTGTCTCCGACTTCAGCATTTTGCGGTCGTGGCCGCTACCCTTCCTAGTTGTGACCAGGATGGAGCTTTTGTCCAGGAGGACGAATCCTCGCCACTAGTGACTTCCACCCCTTGGTTGAGCCGGTTTAGGCATATTATCCCAGTAAGGGCGTGTTTTTAAGAGTAATGTTCTAAGTGTACTACTATATGGAAGTGAATGCTGGAAAATCACCAAAACCATAGAAAACAAATTGAATTCTTTCCAGACTAAATGTTTACGAAGAATTAAAAAAAATATTTTGGCCAAACACCATAAGAAATAACATCTTATTGGCAGAAATGCAGATGAAACCACTGACAACAATTATTGAGGAAAGACGCTGGCGATGGTTGGGACATGTGCTCCGAATGACTGACAACTCACTACCAAAAATAGCACTAAGATGGACACCACAGGGGAGCAGAAGTAAGGGTAGACCAAAAGAGACATGGAGAAGAACATCAGAAAGGATGTTGAGCAATAGAGGGCTCACCTGGGCAAGAGCAGAAAAAAAGGCGAAGGACAGGCATTTGTGGAAAACCCTTGCGGAAGCCCCATGTGCATTGGGCACTTAAGGTTCAGAGAGAGAGAGAGAAGGGCGTGTTTGGGACGTGACCGACCTCTAGAGCAGAGGTACTGTGACATGCATAGCCTTCAAGATTCACCCCTGGTGTGAGCTGGTTTAGGCAAAATTCACCAGTATGGGTGTATATCAGGCGTGACCGACCTCTAGAGCGGACATGGCATGACATGTGTGGCCATCAAGTTCCACCCCTGGTGTGTGCCAGTTTAGGCATATTTCACCAATGTAGGTGTATTTCGGACGTGGCCGGCCTCTAGAGCAGAGGTGCCGTGGTATGTATAGCTCTCGTAGCGATACTACTGGACATACGATTAAACTTCACTTTATCCTTTCCACCACCTTTTCACATTGGCACCGCACAGCAACCTTTACTTCTTTTCCGCATATACTTCCTTGACCGGGAGGAGCTTCACTCCACGCGCGGCATTTGAAGAGTCTCGCCAGCAGTGTCTTAACCTCTGGGACAAGCCGGTTCATGCATTTCACCCGATATGACTGCACTCAGGATGTGGCCGACCTCCAGACCAGAGGTGCCGTGATTTGACTGTTTGCTTTGCTTTATCCTTTATACCAACTTTTCCGCAGTGATGCTGCGCGGCAACCCCATTTGCACCTTTCTGCATTGGCCGGGAGGAGCACCGCTCCACGCACGACAACTGAAAAATCTCGCCAACAGCGGAACCACGGTGTCATGCAATCCCGCTTCTGAGACCCACCAAGAATACAGACTCAAGCCCTGCGATACTCTGAACCTCTTGTGATCCTCTCGGTGATCTCGTGTGGACCTTTTGGGGACTACACGGGGACGACGGGACCTACTGAGGACCACGGGAGTAAATTCAGTAGGATCACGGTTCGGTCTTGGTGGTAGAAGCGAACGAAGAAGAAGAAGAAGAAGAAGAAGAATAGGAAGAAGAGGAAGAAGAAGAAGAATAGGAAGAAGAGGAAGAAGAAGAAGGTAGAAGCTGTATTTATTCAAAGCAAGCAATTTTAAAAAGTCTTTAACGAACACAAGCCATAGGCAGGAAACATAATTTCTAATCAGAAAGAACAGTTTTAAATTGGAAAAAAACCTCAAAAGAAATACGCATTGTAAAATAATGGTTTCTTTGTGTAAGAACTTACTTTTAACGAAAACAGATATTAAACTGTTTGTACAAGCTACATAGCACCTTTTTTTGTTGTACCTACAACCTTTCGAGGTTGATTCATCCAATATTTGACTGTCTTCTTTGCCTACATTAACTGGAAGGCACGTGATACATTGAAACAATTCAGTTATATGGGGTCAGCAGTCTTAAATCTGAAATAAAGATCACAGCATTAGCATCTTTACCTGGCCATATACATCCTTGGACAAATATCGGCAAAGCAGTTGACGACTAATACTTACATATCTTACTGCTCAGTTATACACTTTTTAATATTTCTTTTTCTTTATCGTCATCTATCACTAATCCAGCTCGACCCCGACACTCGCGACATTTTCTCTGATCCACCCCTGTTGGCATACAAACATGAGGCAAACCTTAAGGACATCCTCGTCCAGAGTCACTTGAAGCAGAGCCTTACATATGTTGGCACCAGAAAATGTAACTACCCCTGCTGCGTTACGTGTCATGTAGTCCGGGAAATGAAAACGATCACCTTTCCCAAAACTATCCTTACTCTGCATGAGGGATTCACATGTGAGTCCCGTAATGTGATATATGTCATTGTATGCAAAAGATGCAGGATAACGTATATTGGTGAGACTGGCCTAAGATTACGGGACCTCATACAGAAATATCTGTACTATATCGCCCAGCATGCTTCGAAACCAGTCCCAAAACATTTCAACGGCCCCAACCACAGAGGCAAATCTAATTTTCTGGTAACAGCCATCAAACAATGTCATGCAGATGACATAAGTCGCCTAGCGCTTGAGAATCGCTACACTCAGGATTATGGGACGCTGGAACCACATGGACTGAACTCGTTATTCAGCTACACCTAACATTCTCCTCTTCAGCAATCATAGCCCCACTCTACCAAGCTCCACTCCTTTCTCATTTGTTACACATAGTTCAGAACCTTCTCAAAGCATCACGTTACAACCCCTCTACCCCAGCTATAATCATCTATTTCACCTTCTCCTTGCTAGGTTAACACTGTGTCACTCTCTCTCCCCTCCACGCTTTCCTCACCCACCACCCTCAGTTACGACCCACCCTTCACACATCACAAGCCTCCATTTAAACATTAGGTAGGCTCCACCATGCCCATTTCTAAACAAACTTCGGACAACCCACATCTTCTTACAAATTACAGCTAAGTGTCTTATTTATTTTATTTCATTTTTTTAAAACATAGCATTCATGTCAATCTATACTTTATCTCCTCTCTCTGTTTCTTCGTCCTGTATGTTTTTGTATGATTAAGGCTCACGCTGAAAAGTTACAACTTTGTACTCGTTAAGTAATAAAGCTGTTCCTACTTTTTTCCTAGTTTATACATTCATTCATTTGCATGTCCCTTGCGGAACTTTGCCTCCCAAACAGCACTCCTGTAGGCCTTTCAGTTGTGAGCAAGATGGCCTGCCGCTGCTGCATCCATTTGCTGATCGTCAACGATGTCATGTCGTTTTGGTCTTCCTCTCTTTCTTTTTCCCATTATGTATCCTTCCAAGACGGTCTTCTCTAAATTATCATGACGTTTAATGTGTCCAAAATATTTAAGTTTTTTCTCTTTAATCCTCTTTACTAGCCAGCCTTCTTCAATATTAAGTTCTTGTAGTATAGATATATTTGTTCTTTTTTGTGTCCATGATATTTGAAGAACTCTTCTGTAGCATTTACATTCAAAGGCATTTATATGTTTCTCAGCTGTTTTATTGAGTGTCCAGGTCTCACAGGCATATGTTGCTATGGGAAAGATGCATGCCCTTAAAAATCTTATTTTTGTGGTTCTGTCTGCTCCTCTCCACAGATTCTTTATTTGTTTTACTTTCTGAAGAGCGACAGATGTCATCCTTTTACTTTCCCTCATTGTTCTCCATTATTAGTTAGTAGTGATCTAAGATATTTCAAACTCTCCACTTCTTCCAGTTTTTCCTCATTGATACATATATCAGCTGCCTTGTTTGTTTTGTCAGTTGTCATCACTTTAGTTTTCTTTGCATTAAGATAGAGGATCTGCTCTTCACTGTTCTTACGGACTGACATAATTAGTTTTTCCATTCCTTTTTGTGTTGTGGAGAGTAATACTGTGTCATCAGCATATCTAATCTCTGATATTTCATAACCTCCAATTGTTATGGCATCGTAATATTCTTTGTCTACATCTTCTCTAACATTCCTCATTATATTTTCAGTATAAAAGTTAAATAAGTAAGGCGACAATATGCACCCCTGACGGACCCCTTGTTTTATGTCAAATCAAGTTGTTGTTTCACCATTTATTCTTACTGCTGCTTTTTGGTATAGATACAGCAGTGATGTTAATTGTACCAAATGTGTTGGAAATCCCATTTTTCTCATTATTTCCCAACGTTTCTGGTGTTGTACATAATCAAATGGATTTGAGTAGTCTATAAAGGGTAAATATAGATTCACATTAAACTCTCTGCATTTCTCTATTATTAATCTTATATTAAATATATTATTATCTCTTGATCCTCTTCCCTGCCTGAAATTAGCTTGGACCATATTGGCTTCTTCTTCTATTTTCATTCAGTGGTAGAAGAAGAAAAAAAAAAGATGTTGGTTTATAGTTGTCTCCAAGAAGCCAACAAAAATGCCTCCCTGAAGTTTCCATTTTCAGAGTTTCAAAAGGTAAATGGAGGTTTACAGGGGGATAAAAAAACAAAAAACAAATAACACAAATGATAAGAAAGAACATTTCTCTCATTACTTGACAATCTATAATGTACAAACATTTTTTTTCATTGTCTAACTCTTTCATACTTTATGCTTTTTCCCAAACTGAATTTTACTGTATGTATCAACGCAGTATTTCATCTGTATATTTGTTAACAGGTGAAATCAGTAGTTCTCTATGTTTGGTCTACAACAGGTAAAAATGTTATCAAATGTGTTGGACATCCCATTTTTTTCCATTATTTTCCAAATTTTCTGGTGTTGTACACAGTCATATGCCTTTGAGTAGTCTATGAAGGATAAATATAGATTCACATTAAACTCTCTGCATTTTTCTATTATTAATCTTATATTGAATATATTATCTCTTGATCCTCTTCCTTGCCTGAAACCAGCCTGGACCATATTGACTTCTTCTTCTGTTTCCTTTCGAAGTCTACCCATTATGATTGTTAACAGAATTTTACTGGCATGACTAATCAGGGCAACAGTTCTGTAGTTTGTGCATAATTTCAGGTTACCCTTTTTTGGCAGTGGTATGAATACAGTTCTTTTCCATTCTTTTGGCCAAATACCAAAATGCCATATCTTTTTACATAGTGCATGATAGATTGTTGCACATTCATCTACTCCTGCTTTAATAAGTTCAGCTGTTATCTCATCACATCCTGGTGATTTACCATTTTTCAGATTCTTTATTGCCCATAAAACTTCTTCTATTGTCGGTTCGGGTTCTTTCTCCTCCAATAATAATTCACACTGTTGATTTCTGTTTCCACAGTTAGTTGTTTCATACATTCCTTTGCAATATTCCTTCCATCTTTCTAGAATTTCCTCTGTCTCTGTCAAGGTATTCCCCATCTCGTCACATATTACATTTAGCTTAGGTGTGACATTTCTCGTCAATGTCTTCATTTCTTTAAACATTTCACTATCTCTTCCACACTTCTGATGTTCTTCTATTCTTTCACAACAATCTTGTATGTATTGTTTTTTTTTTGTATTTTCTTATGTTTCTTCGTACTTCTGTGTGTTTATACATACAGCTATAAATTTTAACCATTTCTCACAGCGTGTAGTCAGTCTTTATACGATGTGGTCCTTTCCGTTCATCCAAAATTTCAAAAATTCTTTCTCAGAATATCCATGCGCTCTTCCACATTTCTTTATACTTTCATCACTCTGGTGCTATTGTTCGGCCTTCTCTCTTTGCACGACCTATCCGGGGCTCAAAGGTTCCAAATCAGACTCTGGCGTCATTGCATTCAGGACAGCCCCATATATGCCCCGGCGCATGCCGCAGCGTCCATCCAAGAGTATGTTTGCTAATAGTTCCCGTCAAATGTTGATTCTTACAGATTTCTGTTATTTACAGTCCATAAATTTTATAGCCAGAGCATTTCTCCATTTTTTTTACTCTAAATCCGCTGGTTCAGATAATATACGATCCTAAATAGAGAGTTTAAAATGAAGATTTTTTCCAAAAAAAAAAAAAATTCATTTCTCAAGATACTCCTGTATTCCACCATGCTCAACATTCACTGCTGAACCATGATATTCCTGTATTCCATCATTCTAAACATTCACTGCTGAACCATGATATTCCTGTATTCTACCATTCTAAACATTCACTGCTGAACCATGATATTCCTGTATTCCACCATGCTCAACATTCACTGCTGAACCATGATATTCCTGTATTCCACCATTCTAAACATTCACTGCTGAACCATGATATTCCTGTATTCCACCATGCTCAACATTCACTGCTGAACCATGATATTCCTGCATTCCACCATGCTCAACATTCACTGTTGAACCATGATATTCCTGCATTCCACCATGCTCAACATTCACTGCTGAACAATGATATTCCTGTATTCCACCATTCTAAACATTCACTGCTGAACCATGATATTCCTGTATTCCACCATTCTAAACATTCACTGCTGAACCATGATATTCCTGTATTCCACCATGCTCAACATTCACTGCTGAACCATGATATTCCTGCATTCCACCATGCTCAACATTCACTGCTGAACCATGATATTCCTGTATTCCACCATGCTCAACATTCACTGCTGAACCATGATATTCCTGCATTCCACCATGCTCAACATTCACTGCTGAACCATGATATTCCTGTATTCCACCATGCTCAACATTCACTGCTGAACCATGATATTCCTGCATATCCAAGAACTCAAGAATTTTACTGAAAATATTCGGAGGAGAATTATAAAATTGCCTTATAAAAATGGAGAAATAAACCTCTGCGAGTGCATTATTTTTCTCGAATAATACAGTCTAATGTTAACTTAATACAACAGCAAATCTTGGTAGTTAAATGGAGTTTGGGGAGAATATTTCGGGTGTTTAGATTCCAACCAGGTACAAATAGTGACGTCAGCGTTCTAATAATGTAATTAAAATGACCTCGTAGTTTCAAGCAGCATCTCACAGATTTCTGGAAGCCGCATCTAAACGCCAGTAGTTTTACTTACTCATTTAGTGTCTTGACCACATCGCTAGCAGGACCACAGAAGTAAATATCCCTGGTTAAGTTTTGTTTGACCACTACCGATAAAAATATGTGATTTTTCTATTTTTGGTATGTTTTGATTTTTGTTTTTTTTTCGAATACGAATATTCGACTTTGGCTACCGAGTACAAATACGGATGTGAATATTCTGTGACAGACAGACAGACAGACAGGCAGACAGACAAACAGAGAGACAGACAGACAGTTCCAGTCATTTTGGTAACAAACGTGTCTAGTGCCGGTAAACTCCAGCCCAGATAAAGCAGCTATCGCAGCCAAAATGACACTTTACTTTGGCTTCATTAACTCTGAAGATATTGACAAAAGTGTCAAGATCAGATTAAAACTCATCACACAAGGGGACACTTGGGCCCCAGTCTTGGGCCATATCAGGGCCAGGAAACTTCAGAAGAGATTTTTAAGAGACCAGAGTTTTATTTTCTTGCAGATAGTATCTGTGAACTTGAAGGCAGGTATTGGGTGTTTTTTGTTTTTTTTTTGTTTTTTAGTGTACGTTATTTCTGTTTGCGGTTAGCGGGGTAGGGGTATCCCCTATCAAAGGAGAAGTAAGACGCCTCCTTACCTCCGTCAGTCTACGGGACACCCTTGGGCAAGGTGGAGTACTCGTATAGCCCCCCGATCAGGGTGACGTGAAGCCATGGGAGCAGGTGGTGGATGGAATGGGAGAGCAGCTGACAGATAATGTTGGTTATGGTCACCATTCTATGATGGTAGGCAGATGATCTCAATGTAGGGACAATGGCTACGATCACTGACTAGTACAGTCACTGCCCGGAAGGAAAGCAATGGTAAACTACCTTCTGGAAACATACCAAGAAACCCAAGCAGCAATCATGGAAAGTCAAATAGGAAAAAGATCTGGTGGTGAGTCCCCCAGGCCAGATAGATCTAATTTTAACACTGGGGAAGAGTGTGAGGCAGAGGTCGGTACTAGTAATTGTGATGACGGACAAAATCCTGACGGTGTTACCAAGGAAAACCCCTGTATCAAACTAAAAAGAAAAATAAGAGTAGGAACATGGAATGTAAGAAGTATGTATGAGGGAAAATATCAAGTAATAAGTGACGAGATGAAAAGAACGCGGATACACATTTTGGGAATCTGCGAACATCGATGGAAAGGATCAGGACACTTTAAGAGCGAGAATGATAATATATTTATATATTCTGGCGGAGAAGTAGGAGGAAAGAATGGAGTGGCTTTTTATTTGGACAAATCAACATCAAAAGCATTACTAGGTTACAATCCAGTAAGTGATAGAATCCTAACAATCAGACTTAAGGGCATTCCTAGAAATGTAACAGTCATCCAGGTATATGCACCTACATCAGCAGCAGAAGAAGATGAAGTAGAACATTTTTATAACACACTGCAGACGACAATGGACCAGGTACGGAAAAATGATATTGTATTTATAATGGGTGATTTTAATGCAAAAATTGGTACAGAAAGAGCAGAAGATGAAGGACATGTTGTAGGGAAATTTAGCATAGGACACAGAAATGCGGCAGGTGACAATCTAATGGCGTTTTGTATGGAAAATGAGCTAATGATCGCTAACACACTTTTTAAACAACATCCAAGAAGACTTTACACATGGACATCACCTGATGGGAAAACCAGGAATCAAATAGATTACATTTTAGTGCAGAGAAGGTGGAGGTCCAGCATAACATCAGCAAAAACTTTGCCAGGTGCTTATTGTGACACGGACCATGAGTTATTAATAGCAGACATGAAGATAAAGATAAAAAAGATAGTTATGGGATCAAGACCACTCCGCTTTGACCTTACAAATATACCAGAACAATACGGTATAGAAGTGAAGAACCGTTTCGAAATCCTGATGGCTGTACAGGAAGAGATGACACCAGATGAATTGGCTACGCAGGCCAAAGATATCTTAGTAACAACAGCTAAAGACATGGTTCCAGTAAAGAAAACACAAAAGAATGGATGGATCACAGCAGGTACACTAGAACTGATAAAACAATGTAGAGAAATGAAGACACAGTGGAGAGTGACAAACAACAACAAAGATAAATATAAAACTTTAACAAAAGAAGTACGAAGAAACATAAGAAAAGACAAAAAACAATACATACAAGATTGTTGTGAAAGAATAGAAGAACATCAGAGGTGTGGAAGAGATAGTGAAATGTTTAAAGAAATGAAGACATTGACGAGAAATGTCACACCTAAGCTAAATGTAATTTGTGATGAGATGGGGAATACCCTGACAGAGACAGAGGAAATTCTGGAAAGATGGAAGGACTATTGCAAAAGAATGTATGAAACAACCGACTGTGGAAGCAGAAATCAACAGTGTGAATTATTATTGCAGGAGAAAGAACCCGAGCCGACAATAGAAGATGTTTTATGGGCAATAAAGAGTCTGAAAAATGGTAAATCACCAGGATGTGATGAGATAACCGCTGAATTTATTAAAGCAGGAGGAAAGGAATGTGCAACAATCTATCATGCACTATGTAAAAAGATATGGCATTCAGGTATTTGGCCAAAAGAATGGAAAAGAACTGTATTCATTCCACTGCCAAAAAAGGGTAACCTGAAATTATGCACCAACTACAGAACTGTTGCCCTGATTAGTCATGCCAGTAAAATTCTGTTAAAAATCATAATGGGTAGACTTCGAAAGAAAATAGAAGAAGAAGTCAATATGGTCCAAGCTGGCTTCAGGCGAAGAGGATCAAGAGATCATATATTCAATCTAAGATTAATAATAGAGAAATGCAGGGAGTTTAATGTGAATCTATATTTATCCTTTATAGACTACTCAAAGGCATTTGATTGTGTACAACACCAGAAACTTTGGGAAATAATGGAAAAAATGGGATTTCCAACACATTTGATACAATTAACATCACTGCTGTATTTAGACCAACAAGCAGCAGTAAGAATAAATGATGAAACAACAAGTTGGTTTGACATAAAACAAGGGGTCCGTCAGGGGTGCATATTGTCACCCTACTTATTTAACTTGTATACTGAAAATATAATGAGGAATGTTAGAGAAGATGTAGACAAAGAATATTACGATGCCATAACAGTTGGAGGTTATGAAATACCAGAGATTAGATATGCTGATGACACAGTATTGCTGTCCACAACACAAGAAGGAATGGAAAAACTGATTATGTCAGTCCGCAAGAACAGCGAAGAGCAGAACCTCTATCTTAATGCAAAGAAAACTAAAGTGATGACAACTGATAAAACAAACAAGGCAACTGAAATATGTATCAATGAGGAAAAACTGGAAGAAGTGGAGAGTTTTGAATATCTTGGATCACTACTAACTAATAATGGAGATACAATGAGGGAAATTAAAAGGAGGACATCTATTGCTCTTCAGAAAGTAAAACAAATAAAAAATCTGTGGAGAGGAGCAGACAGAACCACAAAAATAAGATTTTTAAGGGCATGCATCTTTCCCATCGCAACATATGCCTGTGAGACCTGGACACTTAACAAAACAGCTGAGAAGCACATAAATGCCTTTGAATGTAAATGCTATAGAAGAGTTCTCCAAATATCGTGGACACAAAAACGAACAAATATATCTATACTGCAAGAGCTTAATATTGATGAAGGCTGGCTAGTAAAGAGGATTAAAGAGAGAAAACTTAAATGTTTTGGCCACATTAAACGTCATGATAATTTAGAGAAGACCATATTGGAGGGATACATAATGGGAAAAAGAAAGAGAGGAAGACCGAAACGAAGATGGCTGCAAGACATCGTTGATGATCTGGAAATGGATGCAGCAGCAGCAGGCCATCTTGCTCACAACCGAGAGGCCTACAGGAGTGCTGTTTGGGAGGCAAAGTTCCGCCAGGGACATGCAAAGGAATGAATGAATATTTCTGTTTTATATTTGTATTACTCCTTTTTTATTTTTACAACTTTTGTTTCTGCTGCCTGCTGGATTTATAACTGCAGGTAATGTCTACTGGATTTTGTTTAGCAAAAATAAAAAAATAAAAAGTTCCGGGATTTCCATGTAAATTCGAGCTTATTTCTTTATAATAAAGCTTTAATGAACTTCTTCAAACACAGTAAGTTCTTGCTGGGTCCAGATGCGCTGTTTCAATATCACGTTGAAATGATTAATTAATTACAAAAAACAAGTCGAAACTTCTTGACAAATTCCGCCATCTTTGAAAGCACGGCTGTCTGTATATGTCTAGCTACACTGACGCTATGGGTTAGTCACATTTTGTGAATATCTCATGCAAGCAGAAGACAGCTTTGACCTGCTGACAACTCCCCCCCCCCACCCCCTCTCCTTCTTCCCAGACAGCCGGGGCAGAACTGTCTGACTGACCTTCTGAACAATAAAAGCACGGTTTGATTTAGAGATAATTGATATACCACTTTTATAATTTTATAGATCACTTTTATAATTTTATAGACCACTTTTATAATTTTATAGACCACTTTTATACTTTTATAGACCACTTTTATAATTTTATAGACCACTTTTATAATTTTATAGACCACTTTTATACTTTTATAGACCACTTTTATAATTTTATAGACCACTTTTATACTTTTATAGACCACTTTTATAATTTTATAGACCGCTTTTATAATTTTATAGACCACTTTTTCCTGCTCAATCTCGAACTTGACAAACAAGTATCTCTGCTAAATGTCTAATTCTCCGCTAAATGTCTCATTCTCCGCTAAATGTCTCATTCTCCGCTAAATGTCTGATTCTTATACTCTTTTCGAAGAGCCTTGTATTAACATCGCTGTTTGCACAATAATCACGGAAGCGGTTGAATATAAAAAAGAAAAAGAAATTCTCCGGTTCGATATTTAAGACGTTTTCTAGCAGCAAAACTGGAGAAGAGTGTAAACAAGAAATTGTACATGAGAGTGTAATTTTACTAACATACTACTTGTTGAAGACGGTGTTAACTTTCAGATTTTACTAACATACTACTTGTCGAAGACGGTGTTAACTTTCAGATTTTACTAACATACAGTTTGTTGAAGACGATGTTAACTTTTAGATTTTACTAACATACTACTTGTTGAAGACGGTGTTAACTTTCAGATTTTACTAACATATAGTTTGTTGAAGACGATGTTAACTTTTAGATTTTACTAACATATAGTTTGTTGAAGACGATGTTAACTTTTAGATTTTACTAACATACATAGCATTTTTTAATCTTTCTGTAAGATGATGGTGAATATCGGACAACTAAGTCAAGAGTACATACATCGTGGTAGCAATGGAGTTATAATCTCTTTAAAAGATGTTGAATGTGTTTTGAAGGGATGCTCAATTTGACAATCAACTCATAACTGATGTGCTAGCGTCAATTGAAAAACCATAGCTAACATGCTAGCGTCAGAGTTGGCAAACTATAGCTGACATGCAAATATCAATTGACAAATTATAGCTGACATGCTAGCGTCAATTGGCAAACTATAGCTGACATGCAAATATCAATTGACAAACTATAGCTGACATGCAAATATCAATTGGCAAACCATAGCTGACATGTTAGCGTTGGAGTTGGCAAACCATAGCTGACATGCAAGTATCAATTAGCAAACTATAGCTGACATGCTAGTGTCAGCGTTGACAAACCATATCTGACATGTTAGCGTTGGAGTTGGCAAACCATAGCTGACATGCAAGTATCAATTAGCAAACTATAGCTGACATGCTAGTGTCAGCGTTGACAAACCATAGCTGACATACTAGCGTTAAAGTTGGCAAACCAAAGCTGACATGCAAGTATCAATTATCAAACCATAGCTGACATGCTAGTGTCAGAGTTGGCAAGCCATAGCTGACCAAGACCCTGTCCTAACTCTCTGTTCGTACCCCCGGAAAAGGGCCAAGCTTGGCTAACATGACTAGGATCGGTAAGTCACCGTGGAGTGGAGCCTGTTAAGAAGTATTGCACGCCCCCCCCCCCCGGTTTTTTTAGCCCCAATCAGTGGCTGAAAAGAAATCCGCTGTAAACCGCTTTAAATCCGACACAATGCTGTGCTTCAACAGCCTAAACATCTTCACCGCGTCGGCAGCAAAGAACATCACGCTCACGATCCCAAGAAGAGGGGAAAAATGATGATGATGATGATGATGATGATGACGATGACGATGACGATGATGATGATGATGATGATGATGGACAACTAAAGTAACAAACAGAAAATACCTAAGAAGATCCAACTGTAAGAAAAACAAAAAACAATCAACATTCATTTGAAAAAAAAATAACGGAAAGGGAGGATTTGAAAATGTCAGGACAAAAGGAAAAATAAGTATGAAGGGACGCAGAGGAAGATCAAGGAGAAGATGATGATGATGGTGATGGTGATGGTGATGGTGATGATGATGACGATGATGATGACGATAATGATGATGATGATGATGATGATGATGTGGTTTAGAAACAACTGTATATAAAATTAATCTCTTTCAGCAAACAGGGATTCAAAGAAAATAAAAACAAATAAACAAAAAACATCTGTCGATAAACAGAAATACAATATTTAGATCACAGAGGTTAAAAATAATGTGAATCGACACAACAAAATTTTGCTTCAGTCGGCGTTTACAGATCAGTCTGCTGACCATTTTAGCATATGATCTCAGCAGAACCTTGACTACGTCAATGAATTCATTAAACATCTGCAAAATAATTTAATATGATGCACTTAAAATTTATAATCACCAAAACAATAATCACCAAAACAATAGACCACCAGTTGAATTCTTTCCAGACTCAATGTTTACAAAGAATTAGAAAATTAGTTTGGCCAAACACCATAAGAAATAACATCTTGTTGGCAGAATGCAGATGAAGTCACTGACAGCAATTATTGAGAAAAGACGCTGGCGATGGTTGCGACATGTGCTCAGAATGACTGACAACTCATTACCAAAAATAGCACTAAGATGGACACCACAGGGGAACAGAAGTAAGGATAGACCAAAAGAGACATGGAGAAGAACAACAGAAAGGATGTTGAGCAATAGAGGGTTCACCTGGGCAAGAGCAAAAAAAAAGGCAAAGGACAGGCATTTGTGGAAAACCCTTGCGGAAGCCCCATGTGACCTGGGCACTTAAATGAGAGAGAGAGAGAGAGAGAGAGAGAGAGAGAGAGAGAGAGAGAGAGAGACTTAAAACGTATACAAATTTCCTTCGAAATTATTAAACAACGGTTTTAGTATGCTTTCTAAATTTGTCTTTCATGAACATTTATGTTCTACGTACAGACGTCTTGCGCAGTAACTACCATGGGGGTGCCACAACATGCTGGAGGATTTGTATTTCTGTCCATACTTCTCTCTGTTTGTCTGCAAAATGATTTTTGTCAGGCCAGCGTATTTATAAAAACCAGCCCAACGGAGAAGACAAATACAACATTCATTGGTATAGCTTCTAGTAGCGGATTTGCCTCGGAAGAACTCGTCACTGCCAGCTTTTTGGGAATTCCTTTCGCAAAGCCTCCGGCCAGATTTTCCAAGGCAGAATTAGCTACACCAGAAGGTGAGGTCTTCTGGGCCATTAGGTTTGGAGACATATGCCAGCAACATACCCCATCAAATAAGAGCTGCGAAGAAAGATTCAATATGAGTGAGAATTGTCTCTATCTCAACATCTACGTTCCTCTGCCCACCTTTACGGCAGAAGATGTGAGCTCATCTTCTACAGAAGAGACCACATCTGAGACCACAAATGAGATCACATCTGAGACCACAACCGAGGCCACATCTGAGACCACAGCTGAGACCACAACTGAGGCCACATTTGGGACCACAACGCCAGTAAGTTCTAGTACATCAACCAAAAATAACTCAGGAAACACAACCGAGGGGAATTCTCGTAGAAAAAGGAACATCACCAGTACATTGAGGACACCACAGACGCTAAACAAAGCTAAAACACTTCCATCAAATGACACTAAATTCGCGGTGCTTGTTTACATTCATGGGGGCAGTTTCACTGAAGGCTCGGGAAACTGTTTTGACGGATCCACTCTGGCCGGACTTGGTAACATAATTGTGGTGACCATCAACTACAGACTTGGACCTTTCGGATTCCTCTCCACTGACGATGACGTCATCCCAGGAAATCTGGGACTGTGGGACCAGCACGTGGCAATAAAATGGGTTAAAAAGCACATCTCGGCTTTTGGCGGAGACCCTGGTCGTATCACTGTTGGAGGACAGTCTGCTGGAAGCTACAGCTCCATTTTCCAGGCCCTGTACCAAGGCAACGATGGCCTGTTCCAGAGAGTGATAGCCCAGAGTGGGACTCCGGTAGCTTTCAAGAGCGTCAACCTCCTGGGGTACAGTACAACTCTGAGGGTGGCCAGAAGCCTGAACTGCAGCGTGGCTGGTACAAAACACGACATCAAAACTTGTTTAATGAACCAGACAGCCGAAGATTTAGCAAAAGTTCCTCAGCCAGTTTTAGTTCCAGGTAGTCTGGCTCTACAGCCTTCTTTGGATAATGATTTTGTCCATGCAGATCCTTATGATGTCCTCTCACAAATGGCTGCTTCAGTGACGGTGGACAAATCTGCTATCCCTCCATACTTCACTGGAAAAGATTTGCTGATTGGAATAGATGCACACGATGGGGATGTTGCCTTTCTTCTACTAGCAGAATTGGCAGCGGGGAATAACTTTACTCTACTTCGAGAGCTCTTACAACCTGTAAACAAACTAGGTTTTAAAAATTTAATTCGTGAGTATTTTCAAAAACACTACACAGAAGCAATTGACGACATCTTGCTTGAATCCGTCATTGACCGTTACTTTGACTGGGAAAACCCACACAGTAATCCTTTTCTTAATAATCGTCTAATCGAACTGCTCACTGATGTCTATTTTGCACTGCCAGTTCTCGACACAGCATCGGGCCATGCTCCGATCAGAGAGCTCACAACCAAACCTGTTCATCAGTCATCCACTGCTAAACCCTCAACAGACCAGTCTACAAGCAAGCCTTATAACCAGTCACTCAGTTCTGTTAACTCTTCGGTAGATCCGACTTCAGATGAAACGCAAACAACTGTGGCTACGGCTGGTGAATCTACAGAAACGCAACAACTTCCAGTCTCAAATACACCCACAGATCAAAACGAAAAACCTATTCAAGGCTCTACTTTCGTGTACAGGTTTAACCTACCAACTCCCGCAGTCAGCTTCATCGTGCCATGGTTTCTTGGAACCGGCCACTCCTCTGAAAATGATTATATATTTGGATCTCCCCAGCAGAACTGGACCAATGTTGATAGAAATCTTTCTAAAGCTGTTATAACGTACTGGTCCAACTTTGTTAAAACAGGGTAAGACATGCCTGAGTTTTCACTCAGCTGTTTTGACATTTGTTATTATTAGAAAAAAAACGTGAATTGAAATATAAATATTTCCTAACCAGAAAGTTGTTAAAAGAACAAAAATAAGGAAATGGGCAAGCTATTCTTCTACAGAATGGTAGGCTGGGATAGTTACCAAGAAAAGAGCAGACTTTATCTTTAGTTTCAAAGCAGAAGTTTGTTGAGCAGTCTGTCATTAGTTTCTATAAGACAGTGAAAATAAGAGCACTTTAGAATAATGTAACAAACGACAAACATAATATACGATACACAAAGGGCCAGGGAAAGATACAGGACAATATGTACTATAAAGACCAAGATCCTGTGCCCTTTCCCCATGGAAGGTTGGCTGCAAATGTCCTCCAGTTTGCCCTGCCCCCCTTGTTGTTAGCAGTGCCAAGCTGTCCAACAATTTATATCTTTTCTCGACCTTTTCCTATTTTCCCCTACTACTTTTCTCTCTAGTATAGTTTTCACTATATTTCGCCCTAGATTTCTGTATGTCCACAAACAGAGACTTCGATTCTCTTTATAATTTCTCATTTAAAGTCTATGCTCCTACACGAAGGTTAATATCAGCCAAGTTTTCTAGTTATGGCAATTTTTGACAGTCTGTTCTGACAGACTCAATACTTACCTGGCACGAAAGGTATCATGATCACAAATTTATCTATGGAACCTGTTTAAATTTAGCCCAAAGGGCAGTCAACGCTTGAAAAACATATGTCTTCCAAAACCTAGACTTGATCTTTACAAGAAAAGCTTTAGTTATTCTCCTGCTCATCTGTAGAATACCCTCCCATTCCGTATTTTAAAAAAAAAATACTGCTTCCTACAGCTTCAAACTTTCCCAATATCTATTTGATGTCGACTACATGCCTCCATGATTCATAAAACTTAAAAGTTATTTTAGACTGCTCGTACAGATACTGAATACAGTTACTGTAATTGTTTATTCTGAATAGTCCCGAAATTTTTTTTAGTAGAGAGTCATTTATAAATGTATGTAGTTTCTTCTGTACTGAGTGAATGGATAAGAGCGAAACGTAAATGTTATATTTTATTTTATGTCTCTCGGCTTCAATGTTAGTTATGTTTGTTATATGAACAGCATATTTGTAGAATGTCTGGAATGAAGTGAAAGATGTATGCTAAAGGGTAGAATGTCAGACGAGCCTGCGTGCCCAACTCTTAACCCTTTCGAAATAAAGATCAATCAATCAATCTCAATCAAACTACAGCTACGTTTACTTATGAAGGGTCCTCATTCGAAAAAGATGAAAGGTAAATTCCTTCCATGCTTATTTTTAGAAGCTGTTATAGAACTTAATATTCCTGTAAAATTTTACAGAGGCATAACCTCTTCAATGACGCAGTGGTCTGGGTTATCAAGCAGTGTTATATCTCCCATAGTTGACATTCTAGAGTCAGGGTCTCATAGTTGACATTCTAGAGTCAGGGTCTCATAGTTGACAATCTAGAGTCAGGGTCTCATAGTTGACATTCTAGAGTCAGGGTCTCATAGTTGACATTCTAGAGTCAGGGTCCCATAGTTGACATTCTAGAGTCAGGGTCCCATAGTTGACATTCTAGAGTCAGGGTCTCATAGTTGACATTCTAGAGTCAGGGTCCCATAGCTGACATTCTAGAGTCATGGTCTCATAGGTGACATTCTAGAGTCAGGGTCTCATAGTTGACATTCTAGAGTCAGGGTCTCATAGTTGACATTCTAGAGTCAGGGTCTCATAGTTGACATTCTAGAGTCAGGGTCTCATAGTTGACATTCTAGAGTCAGGGTCTCATAGTTGACATTCTAGAGTCAGGGTCTCATAGTTGATATTCTAGAGTCAGGGTCCCATAGTTGACATTCTAGAGTCAGGGTCCCATATTTGGCACTCTATAATCAGGATAGGCGAACCATAGCTGATCAAGACCCTGTCTCATCTCTCCGTTAGCACCCTTGGTAACAGACCAAGCATGGTTAACGGGGCGATCGCCATAGTCCTAATGGTGGTGGAGCCTGCTAAAAAGTACTGCGCACTTCCCTTTTTTGCTTCATTCAGGAACTGAAAAATGGCTGTCGTAACTCGTTCTCAATCCAACAAAATGCTGCACTTCAACATCTTCACTGCACTGGCCGCAGAAAACACCACACTTGCATTTCGAAGAAGAAAGAAAGAAAGAAAGAAAGAAAGAAAGAAAGAAAGAAAGAAAGAAAGAAAGAAAGAAAGAAAGAAAGAAAGACTTTATAAACTTGTAATTGCCCTGGCCTCACAAGTTGTTCACGCAGATTTCAACTTTAATCTGTTTCCTTCAGAGACCCCAACAGAAATGGCACAGTGGAAGACACAGCAACCCCACCAACAAATGTTGAACTTCCTTTCTGGCCTGAGTATAACAATCAAGACGAGCGGTATCTGGAGATATCAGACAGAACAGCAGCCGAGAGTAGATTGAGAGCAAGCTACAGACACTTCTGGACAAGCTACATCCCCAGGCTGAGACGTCACCTCCAGGAGGTTTACAACGATGGGGCAAACAGCGCCCCCGTGAAGGTCTGCCCAACCCCCACACATCAAAGTAGTACCCAGGACAAGTTAAGATCCAGCTTCCACACTCTGATATTTCTGTTGACCCTGATTCTGACTTGTAAGGCCGTGTTTTAGATTTCTGTAGAGAAAATTTGAACATTTCTTTTTTTTTATCTGTTGTAGACCAAACACAGAGAACTACTGTCTTTCACCTGTTAACAAATATACAGGTGAAATACTGGGTTGATGCATACAGTAAAATTCAGTTTGGAAAAAGCATAAAGTATGTAAGAGTTAGACAATGAAAAAAAAAATGTTTGTACATTACAGATTGTCTAGTAACGAGAGAAATGTTCTTTCTTATCATTTGTGCTATTTGTTTGTTTGTTTGTTTGTTTTTTCATTTTCCTGTAAACCTCTGTTTACGTTCTGAAACTCTGAAAATGGAAACTACAGGGAGGCACTGTTGTTGGCTGCTTGGAGACAACTATAAACTAACATCTTTTTTTGTCTTCTTCTACCACTGAATGAAAATAGAAGAAGCCAATATGGTCCAAGCTGGTTTCAGGCAAGGAAGAGGATCACGAGATCATATATTCAATATTAGATTAATAATAGAGAAATGCAGAGAGTTTAATATGAATCTATATTTATCCTTTATAGACTACTCAAAGCCATTTGATTGTGTACAACACCAGAAACTTTGGGAAATAATGGAAAAAATGGAATTTCCAACACATTTGATACAATTAACATCACTGCTGTATCTAGACCAACAAGCAGCAGTAAGAATAAATGTTGAAACAACAACTTGGTTTCACATAAAACAAGGGGTCCGTCAGGCGTGCATATTGTTGCCTTACTTATTTAACTTGTATACTGAAAATATAATGAGGAATATTAGAGAAGATGTAGACAAAGAATATTACGATGCCCCATAACAACTGGAGGTTATGAAATACCAGAGATTAGATATGCTGATGACACAATATTACTGTCCACAACACAAAAAGGAATGGAAAAACTAATTATGTCAGTCCGTAAGAATAGTGAAGAGCAAAACCTCTATCTTAATGCAAAGAAAACTAAATTGATGACAACCGACAAAACAAACAAGGCAGATGATATATGTATCAATGAGGAAAAACTGGAAGAAGTGGAGAGTTTTGAATATCTTTGACCTCTGCTAACTGCTAATGGAGATACAATGAGGGAAATTAAAAGGAGGACATCTATCACTCTTCAGAAAGTAAAACAAATAAAGAATCTGTGGAGAGGAACGGACAACTACAAAAATAAGATTTTTAAGGGCATGCATCTTTCCCATCGCAACATATGCCTGTGAGACCTGGACACTTAACAAAACAGTTGAGAAACACATAAATACATTTGAATGTAAATGCTACAGAAGAGTTCTTATATATCATGGACACAAAAAAAGAACAAATATATCTATACTACAAGAACTTAATATTGAAGAAGGCTGGCTAGTAAAGAGGATTAAACAGAGAACTACTGTATTCTGGACACATTAAACGTCATGATAACCTAGAGAAGACCGTCTTGGAACGGTACATAATGGGAAAAAGAAAGAGAAGAACACCAAGGCGAAGATGGCTGCAAGACATCGTTGATAATCTGCAAATGGATGCATCAGTAGCACGCCATCTTGCTCACAACCGAGAGGCCTACAGGAGTGCTGTTAGGGATGCAAAGTTCCGCAAGGGACATGCAAATGAGTGAATAAATGATCACTGAATTCACTGAGTTTTATATCCAGATACAAATGAAATATATATATATATAATATATATATATATATATATATATATATATATATTGCTCCTTATCACGTCAGTCTCAATGAGTGATTGAATTGTATGATGTATTACTGATTGATTGATTGATTGATTGGTCTTTATTTCAAAAGATGTTTGACGTTACACAGGAGATGCATGTCAGGATATTCATCAATAGAATAGGGTCAAATACTACAACAGGTTTTAAAGGGTCCTGATCAGAATGTGTGGGAGCAATGGTTCACTCTTACTTTACGCCCACCCCATCCGAGGGCTGAAATCTTAGCTCTGTAGAACAGCATTTATTTTAAGCAATATTACTCCGCCCAGTTCTGCACTTTGCTGCTACACGCTGGGGGCTCCTAGAACTTGCGTGAAGAAATTCTCAGAGGAGACGAAGAACACACAGACACAAGAGGAAGGTGGGGTGAGTAGAGAATATAGAACAGCACGTAGAAACTTAGAATTTGAGACTGTAGAACAACACACAGAGATATAGTAATATCGAAAATATAGAACAGCAGATAGAAGCTTAGAAACTGAGATTATATAACACCACATAGACGCATAGAAATATCGGAAATATAGAACAGCAGATAGAGGTATAGAAATACTGAGAATATGAACAACACATAGATATTTAGAAATATTGAGACTATAGAACAGCGCATAGAGGCACAGAAATACTGAGAATGTAGAACAGCATACAAAAGCATCGAAATACTGAGTTTATAGAACAGCACATAGAAGTATAGAAATACTGAAAATATAGAACACCACACAGAAGTATAGAAATACTAAGAATTTGGAACAGCATATACATTATAAGTGATAATCCTCAAACAAGAGTGGATAGAAAATGTAATATAGAAACGCTACTTTTGGGGGGGGGGGCGGCTAGCGTAGTGGTTAGAGCACTCGTCTAGCAACCAAATGGTCGAGGGTGCGAATCCCCAGTTGAGCGGGATCTTTTTTCCGACCAATACGGCCCCGAGGTCGACCCAGCCTCGTAAAATGGGTACCAGAGAAAATCTGGGAAGTAAAGGCAGCGAGGAAAGGAACTGGTCACCCTACCTCATACGCTGATGACCCAGCATAATGAGGTCTCTAACGCTTCACCCCCTACGGCATTTGCTATGGGACTATCTTTACTTTTTTTACACACACAAAACACGTGTTCATATTCTGCCTATTTTACTTTCACATTCGAATGTTCAGTACCTGAACTTTTTTTTTGTCCTTGTTAGTTGTTGAGGCTGGGGAAGTCCTATAGTCTTGTGCCGCTATTTTGTAAGATATCCTTTTTTTTTAATAACCTCAGCGCTCCCTATGTATGGGCCGTGTTACTAGGCGAATATCATCATCAGGTCTCCGTCTTTTGAGGAAATTTTTTCTCAACGAGGCATGTCGAGTGCTTATTTGTACAGCTAGTTCGACCAGAGGGCGCGACAGCGAGACTGGGACTTTTTAGAAAATGTATATATATATATATATATATATATCCACCAGCATGCAGTATTAAATTAAACGGAACTATTCTAAAGCAGGTGCAGAAATTCAAATACCTTGGAGCAGTAATAACTTCAGATGGGAAATGCAGAACAGAAATTAGGAACAGAATAGGCCAAGCAAAGACTGCATTTCAGAGAATGAGAAACATATTAACCAACACATCCTTATCAATGAATGTTAGAAAACGAGTCCTAAAATGCTATATTGAACCTATCTTGTTATATGGAAGTGAATCATGGACAATAGGCAAGTCTGCACAAAAATCATTGGAAGCAGCAGAAATGTGGTTTATTAGAAGAATGTTGCGAATCCCCTGGACAGCAAAAATAACTAATGAAGAATGTAGGAGAAGAGCTGGAGAGACAAAAAACCTTGTCAAAAAGATAAGAGAGAGACAATGTACTTTCATAGGACATGCAATGAGAAGAGGGGGCATTGAAAATATTATAACAACAGGAAAAATAGAAGAAAGAAGATCAAGAGGAAGTCCAAGAGAAATGATACTGGACAGTCTGACGGGATGGTGTGAGAGGAGATCACCAACTGAGCTGATGGCCTGCATGAAGGATCGAGTACTCTGGAGAAGCATAATAGCCAACGCCAGTCGGCACGGCACATGATGATGATGCTGATAATGATATACATATATATATATATGTGTGTGTGTGTGTTTGTGTGTGTATTTGTGTGTGTGTATTTTTATGTATGCTATTCTACTTTTGCGCTATATCTAGATTGTTTTACTGTACATGGACTCTAAGCAAGAAGTCGCAGAGAAGGACCGATATAGCAGAAATGTGGTTCTACAGAAAATTAGGTCAACATGGAGAACGAAAAGAAACAAATTCGCGGCTTCTAGAACAGCTTCAAGTGCAAAGTGAAATTCTCAACGAAATACGAATCACGGAAACAAAATACTTTAGCGATATCATAAGCCATTTAATTATTTTGAAAACCATACTAGAAGAAAATCTGGATGGAAAAACAGCAAGAGGTAGACAGAGATGGTTGATGGGAAGATAACATACGAGAAGTAGACAGAGATGGTTGATGAGAAGATAACATACAAGAAGTAGACAGAGATGGTTGATGGGAAGATAACATACGAGAAGTAGACAGAGATGGTTGATGGGAAGATAACATACGAGAAGTAGACAGATGGTTGATGGGAAGATAACATACGAGAAGTAGACAGAGATGGTTGATGAGAAGATAACATACAAGAAGTAGACAGAGATGGTTGATGGGAAGATAACATACGAGAAGTAGACAGAGATGGTTGATGGGAAGATAACATACGAGAAGTAGACAGATGGTTGATGGGAAGATAACATACGAGAAGTAGACAGAGATGGTTGATGGGAAGATAACATACGAGAAGTAGACAGAGATGGTTGATGGGAAGATAACATACAAGAGGTAGACAGAGATGGTTGATGGGAAGATAACATACGAGAATGGACGGGACACAGCCTGGCTAAGTGCACCATCAACGCGAGGGAGAGAGGAAACTAGAGATCTGCAAACAATTGAAATCTTGATCTCGAAAAATTACACCACATAATCAAAGATACGCAATCTTGAAGTCAGATCAACTATTAATATAAAACTTGTTATCTCCCTTGCATTTATACCGTGAATCTTCACAAAACTCGGAATAATGAAAATGGATAATCTTTTCTTGTATCAGATTTTTGAGTTCTTTAAAGATAAATAATAAATACACTATCTCTTATTTCCCTTATTGGATATCCATGTTGGATATTAATTTTTTTTTTCAAAAGAACCGTACACATACATTTGCACAATTTCATGTGATTATTATTCCTTCATGTGATTCTCTAATATCTCTGTTGTTTGTGCCTTTTAAAATAAAAGTTTCATGTATTCCGGTTTGTTTTCCTTGAAGCAGTTTTTCTAAACTTGTGTAATGTATCGAATTTTTGTAGCCTGCTTTAGGGTTCCGTTTTGTAAGTCAATTTTTTTCTGCAAATTTAAATCCTTTTTCTTTACATTTTACATCGGCACATTAAGAGACAAAATAAAACATTTTAACAGACATTTTTATCCTCTCAGATGAAACGTTCTCCCAAACTTGGCTTAGAATGCTTATGGTCAATGGTGAACTGAACCACAGATTCTGTATATGATGCCATGAACTGGACCATGGGTTCTATATGTGATGCCATGAACTGGACCATGGGTTCTATATGTGATGCCATGAACTGGACCATGGGTTCTATATGTGATGCCATGAACTGGACCATGGGTTCTATATGTGATGCCATGAACTGGACCATGGGTTCTATATGTGATGCCATGAGCTGGGCCATGGGTTCTATATGTGATGCCATGAGCTGGACCATGGATTCTGTATGTGATGCCATGAACTGGACCATGGGTTCTGTATGTTATGCCATGAACTGGACCATGGGTTCTGTATGTGATGCCATGAACTGGACCATGGGTTCTGTATGTGATGCCATGAACTGGACCATGGGTTCTGTATGTGATGCCATGAACTGGACCATGGGTTCTGTATGTGATGCCATGAAAAGAAAATAACCAACTTGTGAAACATTATAAAGACAACTTCCACAATACTCTACTACTCCTATTACTATTACCACTACACCATTTCAAATACTACTACTACTACTACTACTATACTCGCTACAGAGGCATAATCATCATCATCAGGTGCCGTGCTGACTGGCATTGGCTACTATGCTTCTCCAGAGTACTCGATCCTGCATGCAGGCCATCAGCTCAGTTGGTGTTCTCCTCTCACACTATCTCGTCACACTGTCCAGTGTCATTTCTTTCGGTCTTCATCTGGATCTTCTTTTCCTCTAATTTTCCTGTTGTTATAATATTTTCAATGCCCCCCTCTTCACATTGCATGTCCTACGAAAATGCATTGTCTCTCTTATATATATACACAAGATTTTTTTAATTTTGTATCTCCAGTTCTTCTTCATTAGTTATTTTTGCTGTCCACGGAATTCGCAACATTCTTCTAATAAACCACATTTCTACTGCTTCCAATGATTTTTGTGCAGACCTGCCTATTTTTCATGATTCACTTTCATATAATAAGATAGGTTCAATATAGCATTTTAGGACTCGTTTTCTAACATTCATTGATAAGGATGTGTTGCATAATATATTTCTCATTCTCTGAAATGCAGTCTTTGCTTGGCCTATTCTGTTCCTAATTTCTGTTCTGCATTTCCCATCTGAAGTTATTACTGCTATAAGGTATTTGAATTTCTGCACCTGCTTTAGAATAGTTCCGTTTAATTTTATACTGCATTTTGGTGGATTCTGTTTCTTAGATATAACCATAGTCTTTGTCTTTTGTATGTTCAAAGTAAGGCCTTTCTGTTCACTTTCTTTGACGACTTTATCCAAGAGATTTTGCAGGTCTTGTTGGTTCTCAGCTATCAGTAGTGTGTCGTCAGCATACCGAAGGTTGTTAATATTGTATCCTCCTACTTTTATACCTGGTTCTGTAATGATCGTTATTAGACTATTCTCGCTGTACAGAGAAAAAAGGTCTGGAGATAGTACACATCCTTGTCGCACCCCTTGTTTTATAGGTTAATATTTTCTAGTTCTATTTTCACCTAGAATTGCTGCTTCCTGCTGCCAGTATAGATGTTTTACAATCTTCAGGTCTTTGCCGTCTATACTGATGTCTTCAAGCATTTTAATAATTTCATTATGTTTCACCTTGTCGAATACTTTGGTGTAATCAATGAAACATAAGTAGAGATCTTTCTGTACTTTTAAAGCTCTTTCCTTTAGTGTTCGTAAAGCATAAATGGCATTGTGTGCTAAAGAGGCACATATGTAAAAGTAAGAAAAACTGTCGATTACTAGAAACATTCAAGACAAAGTATGTCAGAATAATTTTGCCTAAATGGCACAAGCAGGAAAAAACAGTGTCTAATAAGAGAAGGGGAAGGAGAGAGAGATAGAGTGTGTGTGTGAGAGAGAGAGAGAGAGAGAGAGAGAGAGAGGGAAAAGAAAAAGAGGAAAGAAAGGAGAGATAAAACCACACACACACACACACAATCGCATGAAGTCAAATTATCCACTGACCTCTTCAAGACACTTGATGATGATGATGATGATGATGATTACTGCCCTTCTATTTTAACAATTAACTGGAAGTAAAGATATTCAGTGGTTAGTGCACTGGTCTCTCATGGCGAAGGTCGGGGGGTTCGAATCCGACCGGAGGCACCCCAGTCACCCAGCTGTAGAAATGGGTACCCGACTTCTTCTGGAGTTGGGGAAGGAAAGGCGGCCAGGCGTGATACTGACCACATCACCCTCTAGTGTGCTGACAGGTCAAGGAAAATATGGGCACTAACACCATATCCCTATGTGCCTCTAAGGCATGAGGGGGTTTAAAAAAAGAAGATGTTCAGGTATACCGTGCTCTTGTTCCTTCTTACACGAAAATGAGCACAACATATTTTTATACTGACACGGCGTAGTTCTTACTTTCAATTTCTCAGGGTCAGTGTGTTATCGCTTAAGACTGGTACGGCTCAGACGTCAAATCCCCACGCCCTCTACTGGGCTCTGATATGCATAGATCTGCAAGTAGTTAAGCTTAACTGAAGGCGCGAGCTAGCGACACCAAGGGCCCCGTCTTTTCTGAAGATCACATGCTTCTGTCGTTAGTGCCATGTATAGCCGCACAAGAGTAGTCTGTAGGTAGAGAGGGGAGACAAGCGCGTGACTTTATGCTGCCGGTCTAACTGTGGCGTGGTTTATTTATGTGCCAGGAGTTTAGTACAATAGAAGGTAAGATCTATTGCTTTATAGCAACAACACTTTAACTAACGTATCCAAGGTGCTAGACGATAGTAGGTTCTTTTACTCTAAAGTCTAGAGTTTAAAGCGGAGCAGAGATCTTGGAACGTGAACAGGTAGGTCCTGTAGGTCTTGTAGTATGTAACTTGCGAAGACAAGAACATGTAAGAATTTAAGTTGTTGTTTGTTTTTTTTTTCTAATATTAGTTTCTAGTAAGTATTTTTAGAATGTTGAGAATAACAGCGTTATCTGTCTATCTATCTATCTATCTATCTATCTATCTATCTATCTATCTATCTATCTATCTATCTATCTATCTATCTATCTATCTATCTATCTATCTATCTATCTATCTATCTATCTATCTATCTATCTATCTATCTGTCTGTCTGTCTGTCTGTCTGTCTGTTTGTCTGTCTATCTATCTATCTATCTATCTGTCTGTCTGTCTGTCTGTTATGGTTTATAACGCTGAAAATGTTTCCATCTCTCCCCCATCTCTTCATCCATATAAAAATCTATGCATCCATCGATATATCCACTCATCCATTCGTCTACTGGATCACTCATTAGCCTATCAATCTATTTACACCTGCACATGGTCCTACCAGTCATTTATGTACATATTCATGTCAGTCATTATATGTGTATATATGATATGTAGTACATGTCACTAGAACCTTGTTAATACACTATGTATACGTAGATATAAATAGCATCTGTCCGTTATTGTCATTTTATTTTCACCAGGATACCATAAATCACACAAGCATACACACGCCTGGGACAGCCATAAATCACACAAGCATACACACGCCTGGGACAGCCATAAATCACACAAGCATACACACGCCTGGGACAGCCATAAATCACACAAGCATACACACGCCTGGGACAGCCATAAATCACACAAGCATACACACGCCTGGGACAGCCATAAATCATACAAGCATACACACGCCTGGGACAGCCATAAATCATACAAGCATACACACGCCTGGGACAGCCATATATTGCTTTCACCAATAATCGTACACCGTCACTTGTGTTTGTGCCACAATCGATATAAAAAAAAAGTTCCGTTATTATGTCATAAATCGATAGTCAATATTCATTGATCGAACAGTTCCGCCAATGTTGATTTGGTTTGCCTGGCTGGATATTTAAGAATGTGGGAATTGGGTTTCCCCTTTTTTTCACGTAGAGAACATGGAGAAAAGGTGTTGTTTTTCGTTGGGGAGAGGGAGGGGGGGGGGTAATTGAAAAGTCAATACTTGGGGGGTAAAGAAATGTAAAAATTGACATGAGAGAAGAAATGTCATCAGGTTAAATTTGAAACCAGAAAATAAGTTAATTAATTAGTTATAAGTATGTAGTATTATGGTAGATAAATGGATTTTTTTACCCACAGAAAGGGCATTTCTCGCCTTATGAATCATTATTTTTAACTTCCGGGTAAGGGTCGAGATCCTTCCAGAAGGTCACGTGGTCTGTGAATTCTGTTACTGGGGATAGTAGAGAAGAAAGCTGAGCGAGTGACGTCTTCGTTTGGGTGTGCGGATGGTTTTCGTGATGTCTCTGTCGAGAAGATGGATGTTTATATCTGTTCTGGAGTTTGTCAAGTATGAATGGACTCTCCATGTGGCAGGGCAAACCTGCCGGCGGTCGGATTATCGTCATCACCATCTGCGTTTTCATCCATGCCATCAACAAATCCTCATATCAAGTATTATGCAGGACTGGCTAGGTTTGAAAGAGCTTGGAAGTGAAGAATGGTTGGAGACAGTGATTAACTAATCCAGAAACGTGAAGTTGATGGCTGGAGACAGTGATTATCTAATCTAGTAACACTCAGAAAAGACGGCTTCAAGATAATGCACAAATCAGAATCATCGTGCGCATAAAGGCACACCACCGGTTTAACGAATGCCCCAATAACACAGTAAAGACAGAAGCACACATCCTTCACCAAAACAAAAGAAAACGCAGCAAGTCAGACTTAACTAGAGGTAAAAAACATGTTAACACTAATAACCAGAAAACTGAAATGTAGAAAGTTCAAACACATAAAATAGATAGCTTAATCTAACCCATGCCGTTCTGTTTGATCTCATACAAATTTTTCAAATCAGAAGGAACGAAACTTTCACACAGTAAAGTGATCTAGACAGCGTTGTACGGTTACCATTCGAAAACTTGTAGACAATGCACTTTAGACTTGAGACAAGAAAAATGCTTTGTCTACGATGTTTTCGAATGCTAACCATTTTGCTCTTTGATCTCATGCTCTTCTATTTCGTGTCAGTATTGCACTCTTCCGTTTCTTTTAATCAGTGCTGTTCTATTTTGATCTGATTCGCTTACCTCTGATGTAATAGATTCTCATAAAAATATTTACTGATTTTACCTTGCCTGTTTATTGAAATCATTCGTAGATTTTTAAAAAAAAGTATCTGTGGCATCGTCATCATTATTGCCTATCACTTCCTTGAGACTATAGGCTCACGGATAAAGTTTCTCCAGTGAGTTCTTATATTCTCTACTTCCTCCATGTGCATCCCTTCTCTCTCTTAGAACTTTCATAATTCCCGTTCTTCAAGTACTCCTGGGCTTTCCCCGATTTCTATTTTCTCCGGGGAGTTCCATGTCAGTGCCCGCCTTGTTATACTGGTGTCTGGTTTCCATAAACACGGAGTCAATCCACCCGCATTTCCTATACATAATGTGTAGCTTCATGAGTTCTCGTCCTGTTGTTTCCTAGACCTTCTCGTTCCTGGTCTTGTCCTGCCATTTGATTTTTAAAATCCTCCTCAAACAGTAGGTCATGAATGTTTGTGTTATCTTAGTAATCACCTTTGTCTCCAGACCATACGGTAGGACAGTCTCTACAGACAACCTGTGGCAGACTATACCGAATCATCACATTCACAATTTGTAGAACTATTTCTCCTGGTTTATTATAACAAAGTATGTTCACGGTGAAACTTCTGTGTTATGGCAGAAGCCCATGGTCAAAGACCGGACCCTGGTAATGAAAATAAGCTCATCTCATTTAACGTGACTTTCTTTCTATCAGGAGAAATCTGCAAGTAAAAACTATTGTCTCATTTATCATTTTGTATATATGTTATTATGTCTTCCTTTTTAATAAATGTTTTTGTCTTCTGTCCCCTTGTATATATGTTATTATGTCTTCCTTTTTAATAAATGTTTTTGTCTTCTGTCCCCTTGTATATATGTTATTATGTCTTCCTTTTTAATAAATGTTTTTGTCTTCTGTCCCCTTATTTGTCCTGTATTTATAATTTTTAATCAAGAGATCGAAAGTCTATACTTCACTACTAAATAAATTTGATCTTATCCCTTTTCTTAGTTCTAATTTTGAGATAGATAATTTGAACTGTGTTGTATACCACCTGTAAATCCAAGTACAAGGCTATTAGTCACACACACACACACAAATCACATTAGAAAACTAGTTAGAATGTTATCAATGTTTTATGATAACATTTTTGCGTGTTTTTTTCGGGATGTAACCTACAAAAGAGGATTTGTCCCAGAACTTTCCCCAGTATATAAGCGCCGTATTGACAGTGCGAGCTTTACAAGTTAATTTGACTGATCGGAGCAATTCCCGGTATCTGGAGAAGATTGTTACAAAATCCAATATCCAGACCTGCTTAATATCCAAAGTGCATTTTAAGCGAAGCTTTCACGGCTGAATCCAGTCACGTGTGTGTTAATTATATTACAGCACTCGAAGGGCGTCTCTGGTGCCAAAGAAATGCAAGAGGTGATAAACGCAGAAAGGAGAGTGTGTGATTGGTAACGTGATTCGGCGTTCCATAAATCAGCTGCTGACTCCATTGTGGCTAGGAGCAACATGCTCGCGTCAGCTGAAGCCATGGTGACACCATGTCCCGTATATCACCGTTGTTTAATTGTAGTGCATAAGTGATAATCGTGGAGTATTGTGGGGGGTATAAGGTTTAAGTATGAAGTATAAGTGGTAAATGTGGAGTGTGTGATAAGTGTGGAGTATAAGTGGTTAAGTGTGAAGTATAAGTGGTAAATGTGGAGTATGTGATAAGTGTGGAGTATACGTGGTAAGTGTGGAGTACAAGTGATAGTTTGTAAGTGGCAATTGTGGAGTATAAGTAATTCTCAGGCTTGGTTTACCTTGAAAAAAAGCTGATCGGGCAGGTAGACAGGTCATGATAAAGGTGTATTTATTGTCAGCACAGAGCAGGCCAGAGGTGGGGGGGGGGTGGTCTAGTAAATGAAAATAGACGGAGGTGTATGGTTCCGTTTTACAAAAAGATAGACAGAGTGAGGAAAGTGGGCAGAAACAAGAATGGCAGAAAGTAAGATAAGTACATATAAATTAAGGAAATAAAACAATCCAATATTTCGGCAAAAGCCTTTTTTCAAGGATCACATACACAAACAACACAGCAGGCAAAAACACGAAAAATGTACGAAAAACATACACACTTAGCCATTTTTGGCCTCCTTCTTGGAAGAAAATCTTTCGTGGTGTTCTACGACTAGGCTGTTGAAAGAACCCACACTCACGTTATAAACACCAGATTCAGGTAATGGTACAATGGGAAAATTTGAAAAGCAATACAAATACATTTAATTGTGTCCTAAATTGTGAAAAATGTATGTTAATCATTCTTTATGTCAAGATGGTGTCATTTAGAAAGTACTCAAACTATAAACGCGAATTGTTTTTTGACACGAATTGCATTGTTCGTGAGAAGCGATACGAAAATTTACGTGTAACTTTTTGCTTCTGGTGTTATTTCAACTTTGAATGTTATGCCGGGGGGGGGGGGGGGGGGGGTTAAAGATGAATTAAGTGAACTAGAGACCTGGACGAGTATATACGCCCTCATGATGTGCCTTAAATCAAAGCCAGTGCCCAAAACACGGAGGTTGAGCAGTTATTTACGGCTGACTGTCATGCATCAGCTCCGCACATTCCACGCACCTGATTGGATGAAAGAAATGTCGTACCAGAATGCTGCTGAAGTCAACATTAAGCTGCATTAGGAACTCTGATTATAGCTTATTAGCGATGCTCACTCTCAAAGACTGTAGGCCCCGAAGCAGTTGAGGTTTAGGGAGTTATCTTCTCCTAGTGAACAACCATCGAAGGCTGTCAGATGAGTTCTATTCGAAATTTCCGTTTGCAAGCAGTCGAGAGCTTCCAGTCCTGGCTCCCCCCACCCCCTCCCACGCCCCCAATCTTGACTTTGGTGTAGGAGCGTATGCTTGTCTTAAGAGCGACGCTACAAGGCTACAAGGTAAGCAGTCAACAGCACACCTACAAAAACTTTGATCATCGTGCGCCTTTGAAGTGATACGAACTTAAGATTGTACACTGTAATTTGTCTTCGGAACATTTATGGCACAGTTTTTATGATGATGATTATTATTTGTTCTGAAGAACTGGCATCAGAATAAATCTCCACCGGGGCAGATAAAGGTGTGAGAATGCACGTTAATTTTGTGGTTTAGTAAAAAAAAAGTTGGAAAAAATGGTTATTATAATCACATAAAATGAACCAATCGAGCTTAGAAAATCAGCATCTGGCCAAAGGAAAGCTTTACATAACAGAACTAACATATTCAAAAGCTTTCCGTTAATCTGTAGTAAGCAGTGCTGATAAGTTGGTCCAACATCATTTTTAGTCGACTCCTTTGTTTCTGTGATGACCTGTTTGATATAAGTTTATGGAACGAATTTGTTGTCTTTCTAGTGTTTTGTTTATTTTTCTTTTTAATATTTATAATCCTTGACTTAGATAGTTGCATTTCTAATGGATTTCAGGTCCGAACTTCTGGTCTTCAGCGCTACTTCGGCGATCAGTCCTTGGCAAGTCTGCAGTGAAATTACTGAATAGAAACATATGGGCCTACTTTCCATTACAAATTTACCCAGAGAGGTACAGAACTGAAAGTGATACTGAACAATGGCTTTCTTCACTATTTTTGTGGTTCTGCCAAACGAAGAAGTAAGCACGCTTCGGCAGATCACTTCCGGGATCACAGTTCGTGAGCTCAGGTCAAGGCTGGAAATGGCTGCCGGTCTACCGTCTCAGATTTACAAACTGAGCGGCAAAGGCGGACAGATCTTGCACGAGGATTACGCCTTTGAGCTGGATGTAAACGTTTGGGACGGCTTTCTCCTGCGAACAGAACTCAAGAACGGCTGGCAGCAGCTGTTTGACGCGGTGGCACGGGGAGATTTAGACTGGTTATTGAGGTAAGACTTCGGATGTATCACAAACTAAAATTCCTTTAGTCTTTTCCATATTAATTAATTCTTTGAAACTACCTTCCGTATAACTGTTAGTTTAGAATTTGATGAGATTTTCCGAGCTTAAAAAGCAAAGAATGGGAAGTTTGGGGGGGGGGGGGGTGGTAATTAGGAACAAAAATTGGTCTAAGGGAGATAATCGTGAAATAGAGCAGTACTGGTCTATGAAAAGCATTTGTAGCTTCCCATGGCAAGTCCAAATAAATAAATTTTAACTTTGTTTTTCCCTATGTTTATATTAGCTTTTTATTGTATTCTACAGAAGATTTCAGTGCTAAGTGACAGTATATCTTTTTCTTATTTTTTTTCAAATTAGCTTTTCATATTAGGGAGAGAGAGGGAGAGGGAGAGAGAGAGGGGAGAGAGAAATAGAGAAAGGGAGAGAGAGAGATGGAGAGAAAGAGAATCAGAGGCAGAAAGAGATGGAGAGAGATAGGGAGAGAGAGGGGGAGATGGAGAAAGAGATATAGATTTGAGATCGCCATGTTTCTCCCACGGACAACTTTATGTTGCTTCCTCAAGGGTGGGTTCACCCAAGAATTTATTTATTCTTGCTCCTGGAGGTGAAACTAAAAATGTTGTTTACAATCAAGTTTTGAATTAAATTAATATTATAGTGAATTTCTAAAAGACTCTACTTTATAATTTGTTTACTGTACTTATACTTGTAAATATCTGTAAATAAAATTACATCGATATTACACTATAGATATAATTCTTCCCTTTTCATGTCTAATAGACGATTGGGATAAATAAAAATCCGGGCAACGCCGGGTAATCAGCTAGTCTATTATAAGAAACAGCACGAGAAAAATAGTTAAAAGTTTTAAATCACAGTAAAATGTTTATTTATCTGTAAGGTTTTAAAAATCAGCTTTGTTCTGAACCGGCGCATATTAAGAGATACTCGTATTTTCGTTTTAATACTTAGAATAAAAATATAGAGAATGGACTGGTGAGGGAAGTCAAAGAAGAAAGCCAAGGACAGGAAGAAGTGGGAGACGAGATATCCCGCGGACAGTACTGCCTTGGATGTCATACAAGGGCAGGCTGCGGATTCTGGAAGGGGGGAGTGTCACCACGTGACATAATGCATGGTAACTGGTTCATCCGTTAGCGATGGGTGGAGGATGGACATCTGGCAATTACCAAGGGAAGTCACTAACTAACTCGCAAAGGCCTGTTACAAAAAAACTAAATGCGACAGTAATTTGAAAACTTTTAATTTTTGAAGCTACATTATTCCCCTATTTCTCAACGTAATCGCCACCAACATTGATACATTTGTCCCATCGTGTAATCAGTGATGCAATGCCCATGGCATAAAAATCGGGAGGCCGATTTCTGAACCATTTTTTTACTTCTGTTTCCACGTCTTCGTCACTTGAGAATCTTCTCCCGCCAAGGTGGTTTTTCAATGGGCCAAACAGGTGAAAATCACTTGGAGCTAAGTCAGGACTATAGGGTGAATGTTACTTGTCTATCAGCTCTGATATTCACACATTGCACAGTCGCTTCTGCTGCAATCTGAACACGACGGCCAAGTCGGACTTTGTCAACAATTTCGGTGCGTCCCTGAGAAAATTCTTTTACTCAGTTATAGATCTCTTTACGTGATAAACACTTTTCAGCATAAACTGTAATCATTGCTTTATGAATTTCCTCAACTGAATGTCCTTTATCCCACAAAATTCGCACTACACTTCTCTGTTCTTCTTTGGTACACACTGACAGTTGGGTAGCCATTTTGTTATTGCTTTGCGCATGCGCACGTAACTCCCAGCGCCCCCTACATACAACTATTATAAAGTTGGATGATGGTACTATCTAAGAATATGTTTAAACACTACCTGACAACTGCCACTGATAAAATATTTCAACTTGCGAGTTACTTAGTGACTTCCCCTCGTATAATTTTAAAAAAAATTTAATTCTAGACTGGATCAGTTGACATAAACAACTGTCCTTTGCTTCTTTGCGTGAATTCCACGTCTGAACGACAAGCTATCTGTGAATTCCAGTTACTACTTTGAGTAATCTAATTCCAACGTTTACTAAAGAAAACAGTCCAATGCGAACACTCTCCAACGAGAGGAGTCTAACATTCTAACACATTCCCGTATATTTTTTTTTTCAGGGATGGGCAGGTCCATTTCAAGAAAAATATATTTTTAAGTAAGAGGACAAGAATGAGGCCAAGGACGTCATTGAGGAACGCGGGTCAGTGGCTCTATACCTGGCAAGCTGGACAGGAGCGGTCAAGATTTGTAAAGGACTCCTCTCTGCCGGTTGGTTGCTGTTTTTGTATTGACAGAAAACAGGCATTTTATTTTTCGAGAGGGAAATAAAATTCACTTACATGCAAGTTTCTCTAACTCTCTCTTCCCCCCCCCCCTCCCTTCGTCATACTGTCCATATGTCAACATGAACGGTCTTGTGGCCAAGCGGAAATAACCGTAAATGCACTTTTTCGAACATTAGTAAATTCTCTTTATCGAACAGCAGGTACTGTCTTTTCTTGTTGTATACTGGCGCAATTTTTTTTTTATTCTCACTCTATAATCTGGGGTTTTTTTTTCTTCTTTTAATTTGTTTTTTTGCTCTGGCTTTGACTTTCATCTATGAACTAAGAGTTTTATGAAGTACTTGGTAAAGCAATGTGAACAGCCAGCAAAAGGTTACAAGTTCAGTCCCATAATGGGGTTTGTATGTGCGTGTGTGTGTGTGTGTTCAGTTCCCACCTCTTGTTATTTTCATTGTATTAGGGAAACCTTATGTTGCTTGTGTTCTCTACGAAGTATGTTATATGTATAATTAAATCATCTTCTGTATGGGTTTTTGTGTGGGTTTTGTGTGGGTTTTTGTGTGGGTTTTGTGTGGGTTTTTGTATGATTTTTTTGTGTGGGTTTTTGTGCGGAGTCACCAAATGAAACATGGCGGGGGTGGAGGAGTGGAGAAGGTGAGGACAAAAAGTGAAAGAATTATATTAAAGAAAAGTAGTATCACTACTCTCAAAAACTTGATGTAGTCTTTTTTTTTTGTAATATTTTATATGCAAATTCAGCAAGCACCAAAACCACCAAGGGCGAGTCAACCGAGCCAGGTCATTTTTTTTTTTTTTTTAATTTTTTTTTTTTGTTTTGTTTTTTTTTTTTTTTTTTTTTTTCCAAATTTTTCCAGACAAAAAACTTTCAAATAAACAATAACGAAGCATGTACAAGTGACGTGAGTTGAGGATGACTGCCCGTGGAATGAAATAATGAGATGGTGGGCTTTACAAACCATGAGGTGATAGCATGGAGTATGATAACGCGAATACTTTGTACATAAAACGTTATAACAAAGGTGTACAGTAATAGTATAACCACACACACACACACACACACTTCCTCTCACCTACTATCAGGACCCTTTCTCCCTCTCTCTCACTTTTCGTTAACTTTCTCTCTATTGATGTACAGTGTTTGTATTCGGCTAAGGCCTTCTCTTTCACTCATGGGGTGTACACAGAAATAAATATGCGCTCGAGTCACTCGTATTCGGGTCACCGCAGTCGGAGCGCAGTTTAGGGTTATGGTCGGGTAAACAAAGGCACTGTTCAAGAACATGAGTTGGGAATGCCTGCCCGTGAGCTGAAATATTGAAAAGGCGGGCTTGAACGAAAACATGTGGTAATCGCATGGTATGTACATCTGAAGTTAACATTTAAACACAAAAGGGGGGTGGGGTTGTGGGGGTTGCCAAAAACTAGAAACTGGTTGAAAGCTGTAACAATTTTTGTTTGAAAATGTACAGGAGAAGTTCTTTAGTAAAAATTCTATTTTCAAATGTGGCCCTATTCCTACATGACCAAACAACATACCTAAACTCAGTAAGGAGGATGATACACTACGTATGGCTGTTTGTTTCTGTTCGAGGAATGGTGTTTAACATTATTGCTCTGTATATGTCTACTTTCTCTGCTGTTCTTGTTGCTATCTCTTGAGTCAAAAATTCTAAGGCTAAAGAAACGGTTCTGCACTGAAAGAAAATGTGTTCTTCCGTTTCTTGTGTGTTCATTCTACATAGTTTACATCTGATCAGTCTGTGGAATCTGTGAGCGATCCCTTGTGTGGTCGGTGTTATGTTGAACAGTAGTCTGTATGTTATCTCTCGTGCACTTGGCGTGATTCCTTTCTTGTGTAGGTTTTGAAATGATTGTGTGTAGTCGGTGATGAAGTATTTGTATCCTCTCTTTATTCTGCCCAGTAGTGGTGGCTCCTGTTTCCTGACCAGATATTTGTATATGCATGATGTTTTCATATGTATTAAACTTTCATTTCCAGTTACACTTTGTATGCATTGTCTGTAGAAGAGCGGTATAGTGCCAAAGTGATGGGGGTGTATATTGTTTAATTTACACAGTTTAAGAAGCCTCAGCCCAACGTAGTAGTGGGCTAGAGTGTGTTTGTGTGGCTGTTGGATGATTTGTCCTATATATTTAATCCTGAGTGCCTGGATCTTTGTTGCTATGTCTTGTAGGGAGATGCCCCCTCTATTTTTGTCTTGCATCAAGGTTTTCTGTTGGATGCTGCCTACTGTGCGTCGGAAAATAAAGTCTCTAATCATTGAATTTATTTCCTTAAGTGACTGTTTAGGCAGGGGGAATATGTTTGCGGTATATATAAGCTGTGGTATGATGCAAGTGTTAACTGCGACACTTCTGCCGAATATGGTGGTGGTTCTATATTTGTAAATTTCCAGTCTGTTTTTAATTTTTTCAATTATATTTCGCCATCTTGCTTTGATGTTATTTGAAGGCGTAGCTGTAAATAAAATTCCGTATATTTTAATGTTGTTGACTTGTATTAACGTGAAAGGGAAGTCTGTTTTGTTGGTCCATTTACCTAAACCCATTATATGTGATTTTTGAATGTTTATTTTAGCCCCGCTGCCCTGTCCGAACTCTGCAAATATGTCTAGAATAAACCTGATAGAGGATATATTGGAGGGAAAGAAGATTGTGTCGTCAGCATAGGCCAACGACTTCCTCTCTCCCATTCCAGGAATAAAGATTCCTTTGACTATTGTCTCTTGCCTGATTCTCTCCAGGAGTGGCTCTAGAGTTAACACATACAACAGGGGTGAGAGTGGGCAGCCCTGACGTACAGATCTGGTTAACCGTATTGGTTCACTGAGGGTATGGTTTATTAAAAGTCTGCTTTCTGGTTTGTTGTATAGAATTTGGATCCAGTCTCTGATGTAGTTCCCAAGATTACATTTGGACAAGGTTTTCTGGAGGAAAGAATGGGAAACTCTGACGAAAGCCTTCTCCTGGTCCAGCGATAAGATTGCTGACTGGCTATTCTTATCGTGAGAGTAATGGATAACATCTCTTAGGAAATGTAGATGCGTATTTATGTTTCTGTCAGTGACACTGCATTGCTGGTCCTCATGTATAAGTGTGTGCATGACGGGTTTGAGTTTCATAGTTAGGGACTTTGCTAGAATTTTGTAGTCTACGTTGAGTAACGAGATAGGTCTGTAATTTTTTACTTGAGTTGTGTCTGCGTTGCTTTTCTTAATGAGTGTTATGTATGACTGATTGAGACTGTTGGGTAATTCTTTTCTGTCGAAGGCTTCAATAAACACCTTGTGTAGGACAGGTCCTAAAATGTGGAAGAATTTCTGATAAAACTCGGCAGTGAGGCCATCCGGTCCTGGAGATTTGCTCTTTTGGAATGTGTCAAGCGCATTTTGTAGGTTTCCTAGCGTGAGTGGGATGTCTAATGTTTGTTTGTCTTCTTCAGAAATCTGTTTGGCGTAGTTCAAGAATTTGTTTTGTATGTCTTCTGATTGACCTTTGTTCTCAGAATATAAATGTATATAAAAATCTTGAAAGGTTTGGCTTATTCCGGTAGTGTCTGTCTGTTCCTGTCCATTTATGTCTATTATTTTGCGTATTTGTCTGCTTCTTTGCACATTTTGTTCTGTTCCCAGATATTTTTTACTTGGTATTTCTTGTACGGCAGAGGCAAGTTTTGTTCTGATGAAAGCACCCTGGTAGCTGTGTTGATGGTATTTCTCTACTTCTTCCTCTAGCGCATGTATGTGAGGACTATTGGGATCTACCTGCTTGGTTAGTTTAATAGCATTTTCCAACATTTGTTGTTGCTGTCGTCTGTATCTGTGTATTTTTGTCGCCAAGACCTGTGTTCTCTCTCTGATAGTGTTCTTTAATACGTCCCAGTATTCTATGAGGTTGGATTCAGGTAAGTCTTGAGAGTACGCGTGTAATAGTTCCGTTATGTTATCTACATAATCTCCATTATCCAGCAAACTGTTATTAAACTTCCAGTGTGGGGAGCGTTTGTTTTTGAGTTGTGCCAAGGTTGCGTTTAATGTGACCATGACCGCTTTATGATCTGTGTAATTTAAGGTTGTGTCTATGTGTTTGATGTCATTTATTAGAAGACCCTCTGGGACATATATTCTGTCTATTCGGGCTGATCGTCCCATGTTTATGTTAATTGTGTCAGTGTGTGTAGTTTCCCTACCATGTGGGTTCATCTTTCTGTATGTGTCTACGAGCCCGTGTTCGTCTATGATGTTGTGTAGTATGTCTGTTTGTTCGAGTTCACAGCGTACGTTAATTGTTCCTCTCGACAGATCAAGATCGTGCATGACACAATTAAAGTCTCCTGCTATGACAATGTTTTGCCCCCTGTGGAATGATGTTAGCATCTGTGAGAGCTTGTCATAGAAGTTAATTTGCTGGTCTCTCACAGCTGGTGCATATACATTGACTAATGTGTATTTGTTGTGGTTTGAACTTGTGTGTTTTATTTCCACTATTGCTATTCTACCTTCGCTGTCTCTGTTGTGTCCTACAATTTGCCAGTCTTCTGATACTTGTAGTATTGCTGCTCCTGTGTGTCTATTCCCTAAGCTGAAACATGAATGTCTGAGTCCTAAGAGTTGTGTGATGTTGTTGGCGCGTGTTTCCGTGGTGATGTGTGTTTCTTGGATAAAGATGAAGTCTGGCTTGTGTTTGTGTACTAGGTGCACTACTTGACTGAGTTTACTTCTCAGTCCCCTAATGTTAACACTTAAAATAGAAAGTTTATCAGCCATATTTGAAAACAGAAAAACACAAATGAAAAATGTAAATTAGAAAAGACTATGAGAACATAAAAAAAAATGAAACTAACAGAAAGAAAAAAAACAAAATAGAAGTAGGTTGTTACCTTGCTCCTGTACATCCAATAGTTGAGAAAAGCACAACACAAATAAATGAAATATTCCAATATTGAGAAATGAAAAATACAAAAATCCGTCCTATACAAAGTCCCGTTGACACGGTCATCCGTTCGTTTATCTTGGTACTGTGGAACCAAACACTCCAGAAAGGCACAATCAAGTACTGTTCCTAATTCTAGAAAATGCAACACAATAATCCGTCTGGTCGACACAGTTATATTATCCTCATACTTCCTCATCGATAGTTAACGGAGGATCATCATCGTCAGATTGTTCTCCCGTCAGCTGGGCCCAAGATAGAGGTTCCTCGGCTAGCGGCGAGTCCATGTCCTCCTCTGCAGGGGGGACATTAACTGCTTCCTCTGCTGGAATTGGTGTGTCCTTTTGCGTTTCTGCTGTTGGCAGAAGCTGACCCCTGGCCTCTGCAGTTCTGCCAGTGGGCACCCGTTTCCTTGGGGTGCAAGGAGATTCACTGGAGGTCGGCGACACTGCGGCGGATATCAGGTGGCGCCTCTTTTTCCTGTTTTCCACCAGCTTAAACCCATCATCATCAATGGGCTCTGGTGCTGGCTCCTGGTTGCCGGTGGTCTGGTTCTGAATGTCCGCGGCGGTTGTGGCGGACCGCTCCTCGACCCTCTTGGGCGCAGAGACCTGCTGTTGCACGTTTTCTCTATGGGCCGGCTTTGCCTTCCTGGGGCATTGGTTTGCCCGATGAGCATCGCTGCTACAAATCGAGCATGGTGTATTCCTGCCCTGCAGGGTGATTGCAATCCTGTGCCCTTTTTCACTTCCGGATTGAGATAAGGACGTGTAATGTGGGACATCTTGTTTCGGCCTGCACCGAAACGCCCACTTGTCGTTGGCCTTCTCAACACGGGATACCTCGGCCTCCTCGTCACCGGTCAGAAATGTGACAAGGCGTTTGACCATTTCCGCCTTCACTGCTATGGGCATCCAATGCAGTGTTCCTTTAACCCGTTCCTTGTCCAAATGTTCAAAGTGAATCGTTAGTTTGGACTGTTCCAGGTGCAAGGTCTTCCCATGCAGCGACCCATAGTGGGTTATATGAGTGGCTTGTCTCAGAGTGACATACCACTTTGTTCGGTTCTCGTACCGGCCGAGAGTTGCCACTCCATTGAGCCCCAGACCCACAGGTCCAGCCAGAATGCTGTGCATGAATGCATAAGACAGACGTGTGGCATTCTGCCCACTCACTGTACATACCAGAGTCCCAGGGAGCTCTTCTTGACCACCCTCCATATCCGTCTCTGGGTTATAGAAGAAGATTGGAGTATCCATGACAGAAAAACACCAAGTACACAAAATCCAGGAATATCACACAAAGGCGGATCAGAGTCCCTTGCCGCCTTTACCTCTTCCTGACATGTTAGCAAAAAAAATGTAGTCTAGGACTTGTAGGATCGCCCAGTAGAGGAGAGTTTTGTGTATCTAATTCCTGGCTGTGAAGCTGAATGTAAAATATCAGCCAGTGAAGACTGTTGTGTCTTTAGGTTTTTGCAAGCTGGAATTGTAATTATTCATTTTTTTTTTTTTGTTTGCATTTTTTGCTTGAATTCCTTTTTTCTTCTTCTTCTTCTTCTTGCTTTGTTTTGTTTTGTACTCAAATTACTCAGTGAAAATATTTCTCTAGGTCATGTTTTGAGTCGTTACAGGAAAACGATAACTCTGTCAATTCTAATTACAGTAATGTCTAGCATGTAGAATTATGTCCCTTGTCTTGCCTGGGATGTTATTTGTTATCTTCCGCTTCAGTGGCTCGTTGTTAAACAGTCCAGCATCTTTTCTTTTCTTTCCTATTTTCAATTATTATAAACAAAGTGTAAACTATTAAACTGGACTGTCAGATATTAATCTGTAAAGCAAGTTTTTATGCGTACTTTGTATGTCATTGTCTCTTCTTTACATGTTTTAACTGTTATCTCAGGATTTCAGAGCTGCCCTGAGGAACTAAGCTCCATTTCTATAACTGTATTTTTTTCCTCGCTTATTCTTGTCCAGCAAGCACATTTGATTTATCTGATTTATATATTCACTGCATTCCTTCTGCTAGATTTTTCTTTCTTCAAAACTTAATGAAATGTCATGTCTGCACATCCAGGTGTGGACCCTAACGGTGTCACCCCGCATCATAGGACACCACTTTTCGCAGCCGTCGCTCGAGATAACGAAAATGTCCTAGAAATTCTACTAAACCATGGAGCCAACCTGTCAATCAAAGACTGCGATGGCGACACAGCCCTGGGTGTAGCAAGAAGAAGGTTTGCAAGACGTTGCGTCAACAGAATCCGGTCATTTCAACTCAGAATGTCATCCTTGGTGCTCACGGAAAGGAAAAGTTCAAAAACTGAAAGCAGACTGTCTTCACAGACTTCTTGCAAGGATTATGTAGTCACTGATACAGTTAATATCTGCTCCCACCGGAACAGACCATTCACAGCAAAGGAAAGGAAAAGACCAGAAGTAAAAACGGCATCGGATTTCGATTTTCCCAAACGCTCAGTTTCGTTTGATATCGACATCGCGAAAGAATCAGAGTCTAACTCTGTAAGTCCACCTTCACAGAATGGTTTATGCCAGCCAGATTCAATCAAACACTTGCCCACAAGTGTCAGCCCCAGCTCACTAGGATCAAATAACTTTCTGAGAACTGGGCAGGGAGTCCAACCACTCAGAAGTCCACCAGCGTGCAGTTTAGAGTTACACTGTCCCCAAGAGAGAAATCTGCCACGAGGAGTCAGGAGTTCATTGCCTGGAATGACCCAGTGACAACATCGGAAATGTTCAGAGCTAGATCAGCGTTCAGGGAAGGGAAAAAGCATATCGCAAAGGGTCACTCAAATAGTGTGGAGGTTCTTTCGCAGAGCAGTTTTGAACAAGAAAAGTATGAATCCACCCAAGGTTCAGTAACCCAGAATTTGGAACAAGGCTTCGCTAGCGAGGTCCCCAGATCTAATGCGCAAACTTCCTCGTATAAAAAAGATCTCAGCTTAGACGAAGCTGCTCAGGCAGCTAACAGTTTACCAAATGTCCACAGCGAATGTAGCAACAGGGACAAAAGAGACTTTTCAGTCAAGAAAGTACGCAAACCCCGACCACGACCTGGTCACAGCACGGTGTTTAGGTAAGTCTACGTAGTTAATGCGCCCAAGCTTTAGGTCCTTGTTATCAAGCACTGTGCTATGCTGCAAGAGACAGTTCAGCACCATCAGATACAGATAAATGAGAATATAGATTCAGGTGCACGTGGTTCCACATCAGATACAAGCAGATATGGAAGAATACGGAGACATAATGAAACTTAAATGGTGGGGGGAAGGGGGGGGGGGGTGGAGGCATTATTCAAGTATTTATAAATTGTTGAAAACATTGAACACTTTCACTTTATGTACCAAATATTTAAATTATCTTCCCATATTAGTTTTTTTTTCAGCTTGTAAGTTAAGAAACATGTTTCAAATGCGACGTACATCTGAAGATAGAGAGTATAATGGAAATAACGTGTGTACCGAAAATGCACATATCGAGGTTTGAATAAAATGGGAAAAAAACTCAAATTTATCCACGATGTTTTCAAACATTCCTTACAGGAATTAACTTAGACCTTTAAAGTAGGTAAGACAGGAATGTCAAGAATAATAAAAAGAAAGTAAGCGTAAATATAAAAACAAGAAGAAAAAAAATGTTAATTATGATATGAGCCACAACACGAATAAAAATAGATATGCTGCTTTGTATAAAAATAGTCGTGAAATGTTTGAACAAACTGTGGCCTTTTTTTTTCATAAAATTTGAGATGTCAGATAATTGCGCTTTCTAGATTTTGACGAAATAGCGCGCTTCTTTTCACCGTCGATATATTTATCAAAACTTAGCAGAATTCATGTCACCGTAAATTAGTTCAGGCCTAGAGCCATACTGATACTTCTTTCACTTTGACAATGATCTTCTCTTCTTCTTCTTCTTCTTCGTTCACTTCTACCACCAAAAACCGCACTGTGAACCTACTGAATTCACACATGTGGTCCTCGTTAGGTCCGGTGGTCCCCTGTGTGGTCCAAAATAGACCACATGAGTTCCACGAAGGACCACAAGCGGTTCAGAGTATCACAGTGCTTTAGCCTGTATTCTTGGTGGGTCTCGGAAGCGGGATTGCGTGACACCGTGGTTTTCATTGCACCAGTTTGGTCTAGGGTTGGACTTTCTCACCGGAAGACTTCGACGTGTTTGGAATATCAGTGCATCCCCGCTGGGTGAGAGGCGTTAGCCCACCCAGGACAGAGTTGGACTTTCTCACCGGAAAACCTCGACGTGTTATGAGATACCCGTGTATCACCGCCGGGTGAGAGGTGGTTGCCCATCCAGTCCAGGGTTGGACTTTCTCACCGGAAAACCTCAGCGTGATTAGGATACGCAGACATCCCCGCCGGGTGAGAGGTGGTTGCCTATCTAGACTTCCCTGGTCCAGTGTCTCCGACTTCAGCATTTTGCGGTCGTGGCCGCTACCCTTCCTAGTTGTGACCAGGATGGAGCTTTTGTCCAGGAGGACGAATCCTCGCCACTAGTGACTTCTACCCCTGGGTTGAGCCGGTTTAGGCATTTCCCAGTATGGGCATGTTTGGGACGGGACCGACCTCTAGGGCAGAGGTACTGTGACATTCATAGCCTTCAAGATTCACCCTGGTATGAGCCGGTTTAGGCAAAATTCACCAGTATGGGTGTTTATCAGGCGTTACCGACCTCTAGAGCGGAGGTGGCATGACATGTCTAGCCATCGAGTTCCACCCTGGTGTGTGCCGGTTTAGGCATATTTCACCAGTGTAGGTGTATTTCGGACGTAGGCGGCCTCTAGAGCAGAGGTGCCGTGGTATAGCTCTCGTAGCGATACTACTGGACATACCAGGTTAAACTTCACTTTCCACCACCTTTTCCCATCGGCGCCGCAAAGCAACCTTTATTTCCGCATTTACTTCCTTAACCGGGAGGAGCTTCACTCCACGCGCGGCATTTGAAAAGTCAAGCCAGCAGTGACTTAACCTCTGGGACAAACCGGTTCATGCATTTCACACGATATGACTGCACTCAGGACGTGGCCGACCTCCAGACCAGAGGTGCCGTGATTTGACTGTTTGCTTCGCTTTATTCTTTCAACCACCCCTTCCGCAGTGATGCTGCGCGGCAACCTCATTTGCAAATTTCTTCATTGGCCGGGAAGAGCACCGCTCCACGCACGGCAGCTGAAGATCTCGCCAACAGCGGCAGATGAGCTACCAAACGTGACACTCATCTACCCTAAGTAACTGGTTTTCAGGCGCCAGATATTCGCCCTCGCCCCTTCTCCTGTCAGTTTAAACAGTTCTGCCACGGGAAGGCCAGGAGCTGGACTTGACTGCCAGAGGCTGTTTGTGGCGCGTTTGCAGTCCTTAGAACCTGACAATGATCAAATCGTTTAATAAAGTCAAATTATTTGTCCAGAATAATAATTTCATACGTTTCTTCTTATCAGATTCCATAGATTTATCATTTTCTTTTTTGGCACGGTGAACTTGGCAAAATATTAACTATTACTTAACTTGAAGTACTGGTATGGGAGGACACTGCTTTCGACATGTCCGTCTTCGTAATTTAGAAGAAACTGGGCGGATGTCAACGTTAAGTAACGTAAACACTTTTTTTCCCCTAGATTTCTCGTAAAAAGTTTTTGCTCTTTTAGTAATCAACCGCACTCTTGCAGAGTTTAAGCGCACATAGTGAGGTATGGTATGTTATCGTCACATTAATTCATACACCACACCGATCACGTGGCGCTTACCGAGGTTAAAAATATGTATATACCAACATACACTGGTGACCCGATCGACCGCTTTATACAGGAGGCCACATTGCAAGGAACGCCACCTGGTGACATGCATAGAAGCAACCCATGCCATAAGGCGGTTATTGTTTATAAATTTATCGTGCAGTCAACTTAAGCGTTAGCAACTACCGTGTAAAGTCACTGCTGACAAGGTATTACAAACTGAGCTGTTGATTTTAAACTGTGGCAGTTAACACTGTAGCTCACGGTCAGGTGAAATAAAAGCAGCAGATTCTGAAGAGACTGAACGGCAATTTAGGGTTTACGGATTGCCCGAACTGTATGTGAGACATTGGTGTAATACAACACGTTCACCAAAAACACATCTTTGTTAAATTTGATGTCTGAGAGTGATATCTTCCTATCATGACTATAGCAGATGTCAGATGCTGAGAGATTGGATTTCAAACTGAATAATAAGCTTGTTACCAGCTTTCACCGTCATTATTTAGTAAGAAATTAATCACGTAAATCTTTTTGTCAGTGTCTATGCATTTAATATGGCCTGCTATATGGTTCGGAAACATGGGTTATGACCAAGATAATACAACAGAGGATATAAACATTCATAAACTACTGCTTAAGGAGGATTTTAAACATTAAATGGCATGACAAGATCAGGAACGAGGAGGTCTGGGAAAAGGCAGGACAAGAACCTATGAGCCTACAAATAATATCTCCGAAATGAAGGTGGATTGACTACACTCTGAGAAAACCCAACACCAGCATAGCAAGACAGGTACTGACATGGAATCCTAAAGCAAACAGAAAACGAGGAAGACCTAGACTTACGTGGAGAAGAGAAATTATGACAGTGCTCAGAGACAAGGGATACACATGGAAGGAAGCAGAGAATAATTCCAAGAACAGGGATGACTGGAGCGCCTTTATCCGTGGCCTATGCTCTCAAGGGAGTGAAAGGCAATGATGATGATGATGATGCATTTAATAAAGATGGGAGAAAGCTGGAGAGCTGCCACTGTTCTCTGGGTCACTAGACTGCAGTTTTTCGAGGCAGGCGAAAATCCTGTCCCAGGCAGTGATCAGCTGACTGCTTGCATCAGGGTTAGCAAACCATAGCCGCTGGCTAAGACCCTGTCCCACTTCACTGAGGGTGAAGACGCCCGATGAGGCAATCAGCGACCCATATCTGATATGCCAGCGTCAGGGTTAGCGAATCATAGCTGACCAAGACCCTGTCCCACCTCTCAGTGGTACTCCCAGTAACAGGCCTAGCCTGGCAAACGGGCAGTGATCGCCGTAGTCCCAGTGGTGGTGGAGTCTGCTAAAGAAGCATTGCACACCCCCTTGCTTTTAGCTGTACTCCGGGACTGAAAAAGTAGCCGCCATAACCCGCTCCCACGCCAATACGATGCTGTGCCTCAACACCTCTACAGCATCGGCTGCAAAAAAACACGAGCTCGCAGTTACAGGGAGTTCGTACAACTGCAGGTCCCACCTCACCACTGGTAGCCCTAGTAACAGACTTTGCTGCAGGTCCCACCTCACCACTGGTAGCCCTAGTAACAGACTCTGCTGCAGGTCCCACCTCACCACTGGTACCCTAGTAACAGACTCTGCCAGGCTATCAGGACAGGGATCTCTGTAGTTCCCGTGGCTGTGGTGTCTGCCAAAGAAGCATTTCACCTTTCCCTACTCTTTACCTCCACTGAGTGCCTGAACAACAACAACAACAACAATGCCGCTGTAATCCGTCTCTCCCATTCGACAGGTTGCTGGTCTTCAACATCCTCACAGCATCAGCTGAAAAAGAGCATTTTCTTGCAGGTCCAGAGAGACAGAGCAACAATGACATACCTGTACAAGAACCTACTGCGCTTCTTTATGCAGACAGACTGTCGTTTTGTGACAGACAGGTGTCGTTATATCACATACAAGCTGTCATTTTGTGACATACAGGCTGTCGTTCTGTGACATACAGGCTTTCGTTATGTGACATACAGGCTGTCATTTTGTGACATACAGGCTGTCGTTATGTGACATGCAGGCTTTCGTTCTGTCACATACAAGATGTCGTTATGTGACATACAGGCTGTCGTTATGTGACATACAGGCTGCCGTTTTGTGACATACAGGCTGTCGTTTTATGACATACAGGCTTTCGTTATGTGACATACAGGCTGTCGTTTTGTGACATACAGGCTGTCCTTATGTGACATACAGGCTGTCGTTTTGTGACATACAAGCTGTCGTTATGTAACATACAGGCTGTCGTAGAGTATGAATATCACTGCAAAAGTATTACACAGGCAAAGAAAAAGATTTTCAAAATTATTATCACTATCATTTGATTTTGATTATCATCTACACAGACGCTGACTTTTGCCAGTCAGCTTTCTCCTAAATACATCTATAAATATTTTACTCTTTTTTTTCCTCAGACCACCAGAGAATAAATCCAAACGAGCTGGCATCTTAAAAACGGCCATCAGACGAATCCAGCTCACAGAACAGAACAGGGGAGTTGGCTCGGCCAGGGAAAGACCGCGGGAGACTTTTGATGAGTGGCTTAAGAAAAAAGAAGTGCAAGCACATCAGATAAGCTCCGAAGATGTGTCTGATGATAGTTCATGCGACAGCAGAGATGAGCAGAATTCAAAAGCTTATGATGCCTGGCTCAAAGACGTTAAAAACAGACCCAAACGTGGAGAAAATGCAAACCTGGCAAATGCTAGTCAAAGAAAATTTCATGGACTTATTAAAATGGAGACATACAATGCAAATCAGTCTACAAAAATAGCCGACACTTCTTCATACATACACGCACTGAAAAATTGGCAGAAAGAGCATCAAAAGTCAAAAAATTTCCCAGAAATAACAACACTTGACGCTGAAGAAGCCAAGCGATTAATGGAGGAAAAGAGACAACAAATCTTGGCAATGGCTATAAGTTTTAACGAATGGATGACTCTCAGTGAAGAGAAGAAACAACTAATGACAGTCGTCCAGCGTGAACACATCAAAAAGCTGGAAGAAACTGAAAGAGCTAAATTTGTAATGAGAACGAGCAGAGGGATTTCATTTCAGAAATGGAAGGAAAAACTTGACGGTTTGGAGGCACATCTCCAGTCAAAGCAACAACATTCAGGGCAAGGGTCGGGTGCTATAAGACCTCTAAAAGCCGTCAGTTTTCATGAAAATGTCAAGTGAGCAGGCATAAACTGACTTTATATAGACAGTTCTGCTCTTTGCAGGGACAGCTGCGCTTATTACACGCTCCGCAGTTCCTCATAATCAGGAACTGAGAGCTAAATTAACTGGACAGAATCAACCAGTGAATCAAAATTTCCACTGAGTAATTATTCCCTTTGATACAGAGGGCCAGCATTTCCTATGGCACTTTAATTTTCATTAATTTCTTGTGGTTAAATAGCTTTAATTAAATTATAGATGGGCCTCTGAGAGGCAAAGTGGTTAGTGCATTTGTCTCTTATGGTGAAGATCGGGGTTCGAATCCTATCAGAGGTGGCCCCCCCCCTTCCAACCACCCGGGCTGTAGAAAAGGGTACGCAGCGTCTTCTAAAGTTGTGAAAAGAAAGGCGACCAGGCGTGATACTGACCATATTACACTCTAGTGTGCCGACAGGCCAAGGAAAATATGGGCACTAACACCGTATCACCTATGTGCCTGTAAGGCATGACCTTGCTCTGTACCTAAATTATAGATGACCCTGAATTTGGCAAATTAACTGAGGATGGTTGTCATCCAGGAGACCTAATAATTGTATAACTAGACATTTCACCGTATAGGATCTACGGTGAAAAGTTAATTTTTAACATTTAATTAACACACAGTGTGCAGAATATTACATACAAGCAATGCAAGAAGTACGTTGTGTTTTCAACAAAACAAAACGTGAACGTCTTTTGAATGACCTCTGTCTGTAAAATGAGAGTTTCATCATTCAGAATCTCTCTGTTTTTTCCCCCCAGAGATACTGAGGTCTGCCAAATGGAAGATCATCAGCGACTTCAACAACAGCACATCTTGCATACAATACTTTTCGTATCAGGTTCTTAAGCTTTGTCTCCGATTTAGGAAAGAAAGAAGTCGCATGTCCAAGCACTGCCAAACAGTTTTATTAATAACATGGACAAGATTAAGTCAACAAAAGACAGAGAAACTTGAAAAAAAAAGATTACTCTAAAATAATTAATGTCATTAATATTTTCAATCTTTCTAACGCTCATGTGGAATATGGACATGCACAGATAAACTAGAGCAAACGCAAGTAGAGGAAATGAATTATACAGCGAAACAGCCACACCAAAACAAAAGAACAAACAATTTAAACAATACCAATAGCAACATGTAGTGCAGTCATCAGAAGATACTGGAGGTTCTTTGTGATAGGTTTTGGTGGTTTCTTAACAATGTGCGTTTCCTTTCTTTATTTTTACTTTTCTTTCTATAACGCTTTATAGCTTGGTAGCATTTGCCGTGAATGAAAAACTGTTTATCTCCAACAGTTTTGTTTTGAATTATGATGATAACATTAAAAAATATATTTAGTTTATTGTCTTGTATCTCCGATTTGCTGATTTGGCATAAAAGTCACAGATGAGGCAATATTGAAAATATTAATGACATTAATTATTTTAGAATAATCTTTTTTTTTTCAAGAGTCACAGATGTGCGGTTCAGTTTTACAATAAGAACAAAAAAATAGAAAGTGTGAGGAAAGTGAGCAGTTGACTAAGATTTGAAGTGTGCATTACTTTTTTTTTATTATATCCTTTAAATTATTCAAGGGTAAAAAAAGGAAGAGAGGAAGACCAAGAAAAAAGTACCTCAGTGGACTGACCAAGTGGCATGGGAAACAGAAAAACATATGAACTAATTGGAAACACCAAGGACCGCGCAAGATGGAGAAGCATAATCTCCAGCACTATCCAGATTGGTACATAAAATAATAATAATAATAGTGATAATAATAACAACAACAACAACAATAAAATAATAACAATAATCGTTAAAATGGTTCAACAATTTTGCTCTATAGTTCATTCATTTCATTTTTGACAAGGTGAGAACTTAGACAAACAAAGCAAAAAGATACTTAACAAGTTTGTTACTTAATATCATCGTCACAGCACAATGGGAAAATACACGAGTGTGCTCTGATCTTTTTGTGTACAGCAGCTGATGACGCAGTCTTCAGTTTTATGAAGACTCAGCTTCTAGAGGTGAAGAAAACTACTCAGCTTCTCTTTCCTTGTTCCCTAACACAAGCACCAGGTACGCTTTTTTCCAGTGCCATGTGAGTAAGGCACACCTTGGAGCTGGTTATAATAACCCAGTTTTGTTTTCTCCATCTTGAAAGTGCTCTTTATCTGCTGTGTTGCTCTTGCATTCAGTCATTATATTATAATTATTTATTTTTGAAGAAGAAGGAGGAGGAGACCAAGAACTAGAAGAAGAACAACAACAACAAAGGACAAGAAGAGCGAGGAAAAGAACAAGAAGAAGACGAAGAACACGAGGAGATGTGAGAAGAGTGAAGAACCTTGTGGAGTTGAAGGCATAGTTATTCCAGATAAAGTGCGGGTTCATGCTGTGAGTCGTTGGTTTTGTAGCGAAGAAGAAACGCGACTTCACATCCAGAGAGCGTTTAATATCGAGGAAAGAGAACATAAAACAATAGAAATATGAATCAAGAATTGTTGCCACGTTTTAGACTCTCATACCTGGAGCATTTGAACGTCATTTTAGATAACTGTGCCCCCGTAAGAAATAAATGAGATGAAGGAACTCATTCATTTGTTAGACAAGGCAGTCTTCTAGCGGCACTCTTCCAAGATCTCACAAAGTTCGTGACTAGGTGGTGGTTCTAATTAAAAATAAATTAGCGATTAAAAGAAAATCAGCAAACCAAAAACGGAAGAGTGTCATCTTTTCTGGGCAAAGTTTTCTCAGTTGCCATCAGCGTCAAGGAGTCCAGTGATGAGTGGAAAGGTCAAAAATAAAATATCTTGTCACTTTTTTTGTTTACCTTGTTTCTGTACGTCAAATTTTGGTGAACGTCAGTCTGTTGTATATTTCATTTCTTCCATCTTTCTCTCTCAGCACACTCTTGACAGTTTCTTCTATTCTAACATCGGGTTTTTCTGCATACTCTTGTTTTTGTTTGTTTTTTGCTTTTGCTCATTTGCATACTACTTTTTTGTTTACAACAGATTGGTTTTCATTTCAAACTCCAGACATTTTAATATGCATGTAACCTGTTTTCTTATTTTATTTCATGAACTTGTTGTTTCTGTTTCTATCGACGATTTTTTTTATTTGTACTATTTCTATTGGTTTTTTTCCTTAATTTATAAATTATGGTTCCTTTTTTTTTAAATTCATGAATTATATAGTTCACTGTTGTTTAGACCCATCTCTATTTTTTTTGGGGGGAGGGGGGAGTTATTTCTTGTCTACCTTGTTTAATGTGTTATGAAATATTTGTCTTAGTTTATATAATATTCTTGCTTACAACCAATAGGCCTACATGAAAGCTGTTAGAAAGGCAAAGTTCCGCAAGGGATATGCGAGTGACTGACTGACTTATGTACTATAGTCTCCTATAATTGACATATAAATGTGAATTACAGACAAATAAACAGCACACACACACAAAAAACAAGACAAAAAATATTAGACAAACCTTGACGAGGCGGTAGAAATATTACATAACATAATTTTACATCATAAAAGTTAGCAGAAGAAATGTCTATATAGTGTTGAAATGTGCATTTAAAATGATAATACTCTCATTTTGTTTTCCATCTCAGTTTTTAACCTTTGCTCCGGTGTGCAAACTGATCTTGGTAACTGACACTAGACATCATGACCATCAACATTAGAGCCGTCCTGTTTTTTTTAAAAATAGCAGTAGATTTACTATTTTTAAAAAATAGCAATTGATTTACTATTTAAAAAAAGGAGTAGATTTACTATTTTAAAAGAAAATAGCAGTAGATTTTCTATATTTTTAAAAAAGCAGTAGATTTACTATTTTAAAAAAATAGCAGTAGATTTACTAATTAAAAAATCGCAGTATATTTACTATTTTAAAAAATAGCAGTAGTTTTACTATTTTTACAAAAAATTAGCAGTAGATTTACTATTTTTAAAAAAGCAATAGATTTATTATTTTCAACAAAAAAAAACATAGCAATAGATTTACTATTTAAAAAAAAAACAAATAACAGTAGATTTACTTATTAAAAAAAATTAGCAGTAGATTTACTATTTTAAATAAATAGCAGTAGATTTACTATTTACAAAAATAGCAGTAAATTTACTATTTTTTTAAAGAAGTAGCATTAAATTTATTATTTAAGAAAATAGCAGCATATTTTTTATTTAAAAAAAATAGCAATAGATTTACTATGCTTTTAAAAAATAGCAATAGATTTACTATTGAAAAAATAGCAGTAGATTTACTATTTTAAAAAATAGAAGTAGATTTACTATTTTACAGAAATTGCAGTAGATTTACTATTTCAAAAAAATACCAGTAGATTTACTATTTAAAAAAAGCACTAAATTTACTATTTACAAAAAATTGAAGTAGATTTACTATTTTTCAAAAAATAGCTGTAGATTTACTATTTTTTAAAAAATAGCAGTAGATTTACTATTTAAAAAAACAGCAGTAGAATTACTATTTAAAAAATAGCAGTAGATTTACTATTTAAAAAAAATACCAGTAGATTTACTATTTTAAAAAAATTGCAGTAGATTTACTATTAAAAAAAATACAAGTAAATTTACTATTCTAAAAAAATAGCAGTAGATTTACTATTTTTTTAAAAAAAGCTGTAGATTCGCTATTTTAAAAAAAATACCATTCGATTTCCTATTTTAAAATATAGCAGTAGATTTACTATTTTAAAAAAAATACCAGTAGATTTACTATTTTAAAAAAACCACTAAATTTACTATTTACAAAAAAAATTGAAGTAGATTTACTATTTTAAAAAAATAGCTGTAGATTTACTATTTAAAAAAAATAGCAGTAGATTTACTATTTAAAAAAACAGCAGTAGATATACTATTTAAAAAATAGCAGTAGATTTACTATTTTTAAAAAATAGCAGTAGATTTACTATTTTAAAAAAATAGCAGTAGATTTACTATTTCAAAAAATAGCAGTAGATTTACAATTTTTAAAAAATAGCAATAGATTTAGGATTTTAAAAAATGGCAGTAGATTCACTATGTCAAAAAATAGCAGAAGATTTACTATTTTAAAATAATAACAGTAGATTTACTATTTAAAAATAGCAATAGATTTACTATGTAAAAAAAATATCAGTAGATTTACTATTTTACAAATAAGAGTAGATTTACTATTTTAAAAAATTAGAAGTAGATTTATTATTTTAAATAAATAGCAGAAGATTTACTATTTTAAAAAAATAGCAGTAAATTTACTATTTAAGAAATTAACAGTATATTTACTATTTTTAAAAAATAGCAGTAGATTTACTATGTTTTTAAAAAATAACAATAGATTTACTATTGAAAAAATAGCAGTAGATTTACTATTTTAAAAAAATACCCGTAGATTTACTATTTAAAAAAAGCACTAAATTTACTATTTACAAAAAATTGAAGTAGATTTAGTATTTTTAAAAAATAGCAGTAGATTTACTATTTTAAAAAAAATAGCAGTAGATTTACTATTTCAAAAAATAGCAGTAGATTTACAATTTTAAAAAAAATAGCAATAGATTTACGATTTTAAAAAATGGCAGTAGATTCACTATGTCAAAAAATAGCAGTAGATTTACTATTTTAAAACAATAACAGTAGATTTACTATTTAAAAATATCCGTAGATTTACTATGTAAAATAAAAAATATCAGTAGATTTACTATTTAAAAAATAACAGTAGATTTACTATTTTAAAAAAATAGCAGTAGATTTACTATTTTAAATAAATAGCAGTAGATTTGCTATTTAAAAAAATAGCAGTAGATGTACTATTTTTTAAAACATAGGAGTAGATTTACTATTTTTTTAAGAAATAGCAGTAGATGTACTATTTTAAAAAAAATAGGAGTAGATTACCATTTTTAAAAAAACAACAGTAGATTTACTATTTTTAAAAAATAGCAGTAGATTTACTATTTTAAAAAAATACCAGTAAATTGACTATTTTAAAAAAATAGCATTAGATTTACTATTTTAGAAAAAAAGCAGTAGATTCGCTATTTAAAAAAATACCATTCGGTTTACTATTTTAAAAAATAGCAGTAGATTTACTATTTTTTTAAAAATAGCAGTAGTTTTACTATTTTAAAAAAACAGCAGTAGATTTACTATTTTTAAAAAAACAACAGTAGATTTACTATTTAAAAAAAATTGCAGTAGATTTATTATTTTAAAAAAATACCAGTAAATTTATTATTCTAAAAAAATAGCAGTAGATTTACTATTTTTTTTAAAAAAGCAGTAGATTCGATATTTTTAAAAAAATACCATTCGATTTACTATTTTAAAAAATAGCAGTAGATTTGCTATTTTTAAAAAAACAACAGTAGATTTACTATTTAAAAAAAATAGCAGTAGATTTACTATTTTAAAAAAAATACCAGTAAATTTATTATTCTAAAAAAATAGCAGTAGATTTACTATTTTTTTTTAAAAAAGCAGTAGATTCGATATTTTAAAAAAATACCATTCGATTTACTATTTTAAAAAATAGCAGTAGATTTGCTATTAAAAACAAGTAGCGGTAGAATTACTATTTTATAAAAATAGCAGTAGATTTACTGTTTAAGAAAAATAGCAGTAGATTTACTATTTCATAAAAATAGCAGTAGATTTACTATTTTAAAAAATAGTAGTAGATTTACTATTTTTTAAAAAATAGCAGTAGATTTACTATTTAAAAAAAATAGCAGTAGATTTACTATTTCATAAAAATAGCAGTAGATTTACTATTTTAAAAAATAGGAGTAGATTTACTATTTCAAAAAATAGCAGTAGATTTACAATTTTAAAAAATAGCAGATTTACTATTTTAAAAAAATAGCAGTAGATTTACTATTTAAAAAAAAACAAAAGTAGATTTACTATTTGAAAAAAATAGCAGGAGACTTACTATTTAAAAAAAATACCAGTAGATGTACTATTTAAAAAAAATATCAGTAGATTAATATTTTTTTTAAAAATAGCAGTAGATTCACTATTTTAAAAAAATAGCTTTAAATTTACTATTTTAAAAAATAGCAGTAGATTTACTATTTAAAAAAAATAGCAGTAGATTTACTTGTCACCTTCTTTGAAAGTTACATATTTCTTATATTCATTCTCATTTTTCTCAGTTCTAATCAGCTGAAGAAATAAATATGCTGTGAATTCTAACATGCAATGAACTATTCAATGTTTATGTAGTGATTGTTCTAAGGTGGGTTTTTTTTTTTTTTGGCTTGAAAAGGATACAATTATACTGTCTCTCACCTTGCATGAAGTATCTTTCGGAGCATCGGTTTTCTCAGTGCAGTACTTTATACTTTTTCTAAATCTAAAAGTAAACATACTGTAGAAACATCAACAAATAGTAACTGATCGTGAGAATTTTTTTCTTATCTTATCTGAATTATATTACCCTACAGGCATTCTCTAGAATTTGTTCAATGTGGAGGGTGTATTCAATGCAGTCTTCTGTCTGTTCTCTTGGTTTATAGCTACCTGGTAGTAACTGCTGGCTAAGTCGAGTGTTGAGAGGCTACCTGATAGTAACTGCTGGCTAAATCGAGTGTTTAGAATATCTTTGCTGTTCGTAGCCCGTCCAGGTATTCTTCAGCTCAGAGTAGTGGCATTCAAAGCAGTGTTCCAAAGGTTAATAAAAATATTTTATGTAATCAATCTAGAAAATGAGGAAAAGAGCTCTTCAATGTTATATTGAAGCAATCCTGTTTTATGGCTGTGAACCATGGACAGTCACCAGGGAAGTATTGCCAGGCTGGGACCCACGCAAATGTGGTTCCTTAGAAGAATGCTAAAGATACCATGGACAGCGAAGAGATCAAACAAAGAGATCCTGAAAGAGACGGAAAAATAGAGACAAGCAAGAACAAAATTCAGGAAGAGACAATCCAGATTCATAGGATATGTAGTGAGAGCAGGTGGATTAGATTATTTGATAACAACAGGGATGACAGAGAGGCAAAGAGACCGAGACAGACATAAGAGAGAAGATGATGGATGGACTGACGAATTGGCATAGAGAAAGATCACCAGTCCAGCTCATAATTAACACACGGAATAGAGAACTATGGGAAAACATGACGGCTAACGCCTGTCTGCATGACGCTGGATAGACAGACAGACGAACAGACAGACGTTTTCCCCTTTTTCTTAAGTTTCATGTACTAATATTCTAGTAATCACATGTCGTGAGCTCTGTTCAAGTGCTTTATGTGGTTGTTTGTGTGTTAAGTTGAAGAACACTGTTGTTGATGTCAGCAAACATGTTAAGTATGTTACGTGTGACTTCGATTGTATGTTTGTTTTGTTTTGTTTTGTTTTTGGCAGTATGTAAAGAGATATATTATGTTCGAACATGAATATCTGGGTCATGATGATATAAAAGTTATGCAGGAGAATGGATTTGATTTTCCTTTTGTATACGCTACAAGAAAGAACAAAAATGACTGAAGAAAGAACATTAAAATTACAGCGTTGATGTGTTTTCCAAACCGGTACAGTTAAACCTTGCATGAAGTACTTTCCGAAATACCGGTTTTCTAATTACAACATTCGGTACTTTGTATTTTCTTTTTCTTAAATATAAAAGAAAACAAACTTTACAAACATCAGCGGAAAGCAAACTCTCGTGTGGATTATCTTATCTGCGGCGAGACTGAATCTTTGCAAAATGCTCAGATGCACAAAGTCAAAACTTGTTTATATTCTTTCATTCAAATTGAGCATCATCAATCTCCTCCAGGCTCGATTATCCTCCAACCGTTTTTTTTTTCGGCGATTGCTTTCTCCTAGTTTTTTTTTTCATAGTATAAACCGGCTACACTAACCGGCGACTTCCAAATCTTTCGAGTTGTCTCTGTCTTAAACGGTAATTCACCGGTAATTGGTTGTTAACGCGATCAATATTTAAGGTAGCAAAATATCACCATTATCATCGTTTTCCTTATTAATAATGTTATCATCATTTTTATCAATAATTATCGATATTATATATCGTGGAGAGCAGTTGTAAGAGATTAGCTGGCGGTCAGCCAATCAAACTCCAGGTGTATGAACACAGCTAACACGTTCAGAGCCAAGAGTCGCTGAAGAATAACCAGATCGAACCCCGTTCATAGTCTAGCTGAGCTGCCGCCCTACTCTGGAGAGGGCGAATGTATTGTCTAGATTTGGTCGCTCTGGTGAAGCCTAGGGTCGATGAAAACAGATGCTTTGAAACATGACGACCTCTTATATGAATCAGCAGGCAGCTAACCTGTAACCCGCAGCGCACAGGCATGGGAGAGTACAATACATAGCTAGTTAGTCTTTTGTTACCCTGTGCTGTCGCCGAGACGCATTTATTTAGATATGTCGAAGTGGCCTCGCTCTTGTAGAGAGCTAGACAGTGGGGTTAATTACATATGCAGGGAGTTATCTTGTGTATCTGCAAACGGGTAATAATGTCGTTTATATTTAGTGAAGTTACTGTTGGCATGGTCTAATATATTTGTGAGTATATGTATAGTTTTGAAAACTGTGTAAACGAGTTATGTATAGTGTAAACGAACTAACCGCTTGACTGCGAGGGAGTAGAATATAAGGGTATTATAGACTCGTAATACTGTGGGTAGCAGGGCATCTTGCTTAGAACCGAAAGGCCTACAGTCGAGCTGTTAGGGAGGCAAAGTTCCGCAAACGGACATGCAAATGACTGACTGACTGAATACTGTGGGTAGCTGTTCGCAACTTTTACACTACACTATACGAAGAAGAAGCCATTGGCGTATATGGTCTTCTAATTAACGAGTATTGTCTCTTCATAGCACTCAGTAGTGTTACTGGGCGTATGTACAACTACATGTATGTTGGATGCAGGTCTGTTTATAAATGCACAACAATAACTAATATACATTATATTGCTGATATATATATAAGACCCTCTCATAAGTATTACATATAAGGGCGACTTGCGCGATGCCTTTATATTACAGCACTGTTTAGTTCCCTGGTATAAAATTTGCATAAATGAAGTCTAGTGGCGTCACCTAGGAGGCGCGTCGTGCGAGGTACAGTGTGACCGACTGACTCATATTTGACCCCACGTCTTTCGTTCTGCGTGTGTCATAATACTTTTTCTTACACCCACACAGCTGTTAAAAAAAAAAGTTTTACATTTCTAAAGCTCCAAAGATCATTTTTATACTCATAAAGTTGTAATCAAAGAGCCTTTTACACTTTCGAACCTGCAGATAAAATGTATTTCACCCCTTCCTTGTCTCCAGGCAGAGTGGAAAATTATCAAGTTGTGCTCCCGTCATGCCGTGCGGTTGTAAATATAGAAAAATAAAAACAAAATATGCTACAATGAAATTATTTTATGTCATAAAATGTACACATGTAAAATAACAACTCAAGCAAAACTACAAATCAGTACAGTTATTTTGTTACATTTACATAATCTTCAACATCACTCCTGGCCAAAGTGAACATAAAAACGGAAATTAAATTCTCCTTTATTTTTCCCTTTTATTGATAGTTGCAAAATATAATGAAGCAAAACTGAACATGTCAAAAAGGCATGTTAAAAATAATACAATAATGCTAAAATTCATTTAAACCACGATAGCTTCTAGGACAACTGTAGGATATTTGAACATCTCGGACAGAGTCCTGCTAGCCCAACTGAAAGGACAACCAATAAACATAAATATTATACAAGTGTACGCTCCAACATCTGAAAGCTCTGAAGAAGATTTACAGCTATTTTACAATGACATAGAGACAGCACTAAAACACACAAAGTCACATGAAGTTACCATAGTCATGGGAGATTTTAATGCCAAAGTTGGTAAGGGAAGAACTTCAGACATCGTTGGTGACTATGGACTGGGGGAGAGGAATGACAGAGGTTATAAATTAATTGAATGGGCAAGAATACACAGCATGGTTGTAGGAAACACCTGGTTTAAACAACATCCTCGAAGACTGGCAACGTGGTGCAGTCCAGACAAAAAGACTTTTAATCAGATAGACTACATATTAATCAACAAACGATTCCGCAATGCATTACTGACAACAAAAACCATGCCAGGAGCTGACTGCAATAGTGACCATGATCCACTCTGTGGAAAAGTTAGAATAAAACTAAAGAAAGCAGGCAGAAAAGTGAGAAACATCAAACTGAATACAGAACTTCTTAAAAATGACCAAGAACTGAGAGAACAGTACAAAGTTATTATAACAAATAGATACAATGCAATAGCAAAGATAAATAGTATAGATGAACAATGGGAAATGTTAAGAGATTCTATCCACCAAACTGTTAAGGAGATAATACCACCAAAAAAAGAAGCGCCTAAAAATAAATGGATGACAGACGACATCTTAGGACTGATGGACAAGAGGAGGAGGAGTAAAAATAACGAGAAAAAATATAATAAGATAAATAAAGAAATAAGACGCAAATGCAGAGAAGCAAAAGAAGTGTGGTTAAATGAGCAGTGCAGACAGATAGAGGACTCTCATATTAAAGACAGCAAAAACATGCACAAACGAATTAATGAACTCACAGGCAGGAAAACAAAATATACCACACTATGCCTGAAATCGAAAGAAGGTAAAATGTTAATGGGAAAAGAAGACATTGTGGACAGGTGGACAGAGTATATCGGTGAGCTATATGGAGGAGAAAGACCAGAATTAACTCCAGATACTGAAAACTGTGAGGGACCACCAATACATGAAGATGAAATCATAGATGCCATCAAACACATGAAGAAAGGAAAAGCGACTGGGCCTGATAATACAACAATAGAAGAAATAGAGGCACTAGAGGAGACAGGAATAAAAATAATAACCAAGTTACTGAATGACATTTACAACAGTGGTTATATTCCCAGTGACCTGATTAAATCCACGTTTATAGCACTACCAAAGAAACCAGGTGCAAAGGAATGTGACGACCACCGGACTATCAGCCTCTCATGTCACATAACGAAGCTACTTCTGAGAATCATTATGAGAAGAACAAGGAAAAAGATAAAAATGGAAATAGCAGATGAACAGTTTGGATTTGTTGAAGGAAAGGGAACACACAATGCCATTTATGCTTTACGAACACTAACAGAAAGAGCTTTAGAAGTACAGAAAGATCTCTACTTATGCTTCATTGATTACACCAAGGCATTTGACAAGGTGAAACATAATGAAATTATTATAAAATGCTTGAAGACATCAATATAGACGGCAAAGACCTGAGGATTGTAAAACATCTATACTGGCAGCAAGAAGCAACAGTTCGAGTTGAAAATAGAATTGGAAAATATCAACCTATAAAACAAGGGGTGCGACAAGGATGTGTACTATCTCCAGACCTTTTTTCTCTGTATAGTGAGAATATTATAAGAACAATCATCACAGAACCAGGCATAAAAATTGGAGGATACAATATTAACAACCTTCAGTATGCTGACGACACAGTACTGATAGCAGAGAACCAACAAGACCTACAAAATCTCTTGGATAAAGTCGCCAAAGAAAGTGAACAGAAAAGCCTTACTTTGAACGTCAAAAAGACAGAGACTATGGTTATATCTAAGAAACAGAATCCACCAGCATGCAGTATTAAATTAAACGGAACTGTTCTAAAGCAGGTGCAGAAATTCAAATACCTTGGAGCAGTAATAACTTCAGATGGGAAATGCAGAACAGAAATTAGGAACAGAATAGGCCAAGCAAAGACTGCATTTCAGAGAATGAGAAACATATTGACCAACACATCCTTATCAATGAATGTTAGAAAACGAGTACTAAAATGCTATATTGAACCTATCTTGTTATATGGAAGTGAATCATGGACAATAGGCAAGTCTGCACAAAAATCATTGGAAGCAGCAGAAATGTGGTTTATTAGAAGAATGTTGCGAATCCCCTGGACAGCAAAAATAACTAATGAAGAATGTAGGAGAAGAGCTGGAGAGACAAAAAACCTTGTCAAAAAGATAAGAGAGAGACAATGTACTTTCATAGGACATGCAATGAGAAGAGGGGGCATTGAAGATCAAGAGGAATACCAAGAGAAATGATACTGGACAGTCTGACGGGATGGTGTGAGAGGAGATCACCAACTGAGCTGATGGCATGCATGAAGGATCGCGTACTCTGGAGAAGCATAATAGCCAACGCCAGTCGGCACGGCACATGATGATGATGATGAGCTTCTTCTTTGTTGATAACATTATGTTTCAGTTAACAGTTTCACTATATAATTTCTAACATCTCTGTCATTATATTCTTCAAGGTACAACATTCATCTAAAAAAAGTCCTATAGAGACATCCAAAAAATATAATTTCGTAATAGGACTTGTTTTTTTAGATGAATGTTGTACCTTGAAGAATATAATGACGGAAATGTTGAAATTATATAGTGAAGCTGTTAACTGAAACATAATGTTATCAACAAAGGAGAAGCTACTGTGGTTTAAATGCTATGAATCTACAAATTTTGAAAATTAAACTACAAACACATTTTTTTTAAAATATAAACGTATAAAAATTGTATAAAGGCAGGATAGGCTTGTAAACAGATTAAACAGATAACATAATTGAGTGATGATTGATCCTTGTTTCCAAAGGGTTAAGAAATGGGCGCACAGTCCCGTCTGATATTTAAAAGACATTTTGACACATGCTGACATTTAAAAGGAAAGGAAAAGAAAAGTGTTCCTTTCGAGTTGAATTTTAAAAATGTTTATTCCAATATTTGACCAAAAGATATGCCATATTTTTGTCAGTAAATGTTAAAACAGCAGAGAAAGGAAAATTTATCACAGAGAAATCAAATCAACCACCCAGTTCCTGATTTATTATAGACTCGCTTTTCTCCCTGAGACAGATATTTCCCTCATTAAACTTCAAACAACCGTCATTCATTCATTCATTCATTCATTTGTATGTCCCTTGCGGAACTTTGCTTCCCTAACAGCTCTCATGTAGGCCTCTCGGTTGTGAGCAAGATGGCCTGCTGCTGATGCATCCATTTGCAGATCATCAACGGTGTCTTACAGCCATCTTCGCCTTGGTCTTCCTCTCTTTCTTTTTCCCATTATGTACCCTTCCAAGACGGTCTTCTTTAGACTATTATGACATTTAATGTGTCCAAAATATTTAAGTTTTCTCTCTTTAATCCTCTTTACTAGCCAACCTTCTTCAATATTAAGTTCTTGTAGTATGGATATATTTGTTATTTTGTGTGTGTGTGTGTGTGTCCATGTTATGTGAAGGACTCTTCTGTAGCATGTACATTCAAAGACATTTATCAAACAACTGTACTGAAGAATAATGCTAGAAGCTTGTGTTACGATTCTCAAACGTCTGTAAGTTCCTTGATTTTACATCATTCTCCTAGTCCACGTGTCACAGATTTTACCTGGTAGATTTTTACCCACAACCCTGCATGTTATGTTTTCTGAGATTTTAGTGAGACATACTCTGGACCTAATGTGCTCTTTCGTTTCCAGACATAAACGAGCTCCAGTTATCGTTTCAGCTCATCAAACTACACCGAGTTTCTGCAGTCATTTTAACAATTACATAACACAGATTTGATTCAAATAGCCATGCATTTTTTAGAAGACACTGGATTTTAAGTAAAACAATTAAAATAAGTCATACCAATGCTTAATAAAATGTTTTTACATCTAATTTAACACACACGCAAAAGTGAGTGTAGGAAGTCCATTTGTACAACTAATAAATAAATCAACTTCATATCCTACTCTTTCATCACAGTAACAGTTACATTTTCTTCCTAAAACAAACAAACAGACAGACAGACAGACAGCCACATAGATCCTAATCACTATGTTCCACATCGATAGCGAACTCGTGGGATCCTATGGTCTCCTATGGTCTTTTATGGTATTTTATATTTTAACACTGTCACGTGTTATATTTTATCATGTGTTCTTTTTAACACTTTCAGTTGTCGATTACAACACTCCCAGACGATATGTCCTTGCTTTTTCTAATCTTTGCATATTATTGTAATATATATATATATATATATCTTATATCCTTCCCGTGCTGTTAAACGTCACATAGTAGTTCGCCAATTTTTCCTGTCTTCGGCGAGTCTTTCAACCTCATCAAAGGATTTTATGCCTGTAATTTGGCATCTCTTAACAATGTCCTCTTCAGAGTTTCACGCGATAGGCCTCTTTTTCTTCGGCATGTTGTGTTCCATTTGACAGCTTGTTTTGAGATTCTCTGGTCATTTCTTCTCATCAAGTGACCAACATATGTCCATCTCCTTTTCCTGATCACCCATGTTTCTGGTTGTTGTTCAGTCATCTGTCTTATCTCTGCACTGTTCTTGAATTCGTTCCACTTGATGCCGAGTATTTTCCTTAGGCATTTGTTTTCAAAAGAGCCTAATTTCTTGTCTGTTCTTTAGTTGTTTTCCAGCTTTCACATGCATAAATAAGGGTGGATATTACATTTGAATTGAATAGTCTTAACTTGGTTTTTGTGCTTATAACTTTTGAATGCCACATGTTCTCAAGATTCTTGAAGATTGATGCTGCTTTTACAATTCTGATCCTAACTTCCTTTCTAGTGTCACCATCCTGGTCTCTGTAGCTGCCAAGGTATGCAAATTGATTGACTTCTTCAATATCTGTCCCTTCTATGTGAATTTTTCCATTTTGATTAATAGGAATTTTCATTATTTTTGGTTTTGTCCTTGTTAATTTCAATTCTTATTTTGCTAGCCATTGAAGACAGACTATCTGTTTTTTCTTGCATGGAATTCACATTATTACTGATAAGAGTTATGTCATCAGCAAAATCAAGATCTTCTAGTTGGGTTCCATGTATCCAGTCAATACCTGTGTTACCTGTGCAGCATTTTTTTCATTAAGAAGTCTATTGTAATCCCAAAAAGTAAAGGAGACAGTATACATCCTTGTTTCACACCTGTTTCAGTCTGGAACCATTCACTCATTCCTTCTTCTGTCTTGACTGCACAAACATATCCACTGTATAAGTCCTTAATGATGTTGACAATTTTAGATGGTATTCCATATATACTTAAAATTCTCCATAATGAATCTCTGTGTATACTATCAAATGCCTTTTTAAAGTCTATGAAGTTCAGTATTAATGGTTTCTGCTTTTCAATATGTTCTTCAAGTATTATTCTGAGAGTAAAGATCTGGTCGACACAGCTTCTCCTTTTTCGAAATCCTGCTTGTTCTTCTCTCATTGCAGTATCCACTATATCTTTAAGTCTATTCACAATGACCTTGCAAAATACTTTTGACACAACTGATATTAAGGTTACTCCTCTCCAGTTGTTACAGTCACTAAGGTTGCCTTTTTTTTGTTTTGGTATTTTGACAATGATTCCTTTTTTCCAGTTAGAAAGGACCTTCTCTTCTTTCCAAATCTTGTTAAACATTATCTGTACTTGTCTCATGTTGTCACTATTGATAGCTTTTAACAGTTCGGCTGTTATTTCATCTTCACCTGCAGCTTTGTTGTTAGCCATTAAATTCACTGCTGTTTCAATTTCATGCAATTTAATTTCATCTAGGTTGACATTTAGTTTATGGGGCTGGTAAGTCAGTTTCAAGTTTAACAATTGTTTTGGGTGTGGTCGATTAAGTATTTCTTGGAAGTGTTCAGCCCATCTTTGCTTTTGGTCTTTATTTGATGTTATTAGGGTTCCAGTTTTGCTAAGGATTGGTCTTTCTTTAGATGTAATAGTACCTGTTAGTCTCTTTTGTATGTTATATAAATTTTTGCTGTCTCCTGTTTTTGCTGCTTTTTCTGCCTCTTTCGCCATATTGCCTATGTATTCTCTTTTATCCCTTTTAGCTGAACTTTTTACTTTCTTGTCTATTTCTTTGTACTTTGCTTTTGCCAAATCTCTTTCATGATATGTTTTTGCATTCAACATGTCTAATTTGACTGCTCGTCTTTCATGTATATACTTCCATGATGTATCTGATATCCATGCTTTTCTATTTGGTTTTTCCAGTCCAGCGCTTACTTTTGCTGCTGTGATTATGGCTGTGCTGTAAGAATTCCATAACTCATCTATACCTATCTCCTCAGCTTCACTGGGTGTTTTGGAATGATTGGCAAGTTCCTTATTGAAATTAATGTTAGTATTTTCTTCTTGTAGGCTGTGGCTGTTAACCTTTCTGTGCACTGATTTATTGTGTTGGCTTTTCAATTTTAGTTTTATTTTCCCTATGCACAGGTTGTGATCACTGTTAACATCTGCACCCCTATAAGTCCTTACACCTATGAGAGATGTTCTGTATTGCTTTCTAATACAAAAATAATCTATCTGGTTTCTAGTCCTATCATCTGGAGATATCCACGTTGTTTTAAGTATCTCTTTGTGTGGGAATATTGTGCCTCCATTGACCATGCCCTCTGTTAAACATATTTCAATTAATCTTTCTCCGTTCTGATTAACCATGTCAGTTCCTTCTTTCCCCATCACTTTTTCAACGTCGGTATTATCTTTCCCTACCTTAGCGTTGAAGTCCTCCACAGCAATTAGGATGTCGTGTTTAGGGACTTTGTTGATGATTTGTTGTAGATGGTGATAGAAGTCATCTTTCACATCATCATCTGCATCATTCGTGGGTGCATAACACTGTATTATTGTCATTCTTCCGTGTCTTAGGTTGTATCGTGCTCTTATTATGTGACTGTTCACTGGTTCCCATTCTATAAGGCTATTTGGTGCTATGTTTGACATAATAATACCCACCCCAACCCGGATTTTACCATCATATATATATATATATATATATATGAATGTGTTTATCTATGTATGTTAAAGCATAACTCTGGAACGCCTGGAGCAATTTCAAAAAAAGATGGTACACATATGACTTACAATCTGGAGAAAAGTACTGTGGGAGTATAGCACCCCTACCACTCTTAGGAGTGGGGGTATGAAAGGGGTTGTGGTCTTATCCACTAAATTCAAGCATAAAGAAAAAAATGGTCTAAGGGAGACAATCTTGAAATAGAGCGGTACTGGTCTAAAATAAATATTTGGAGCCTCCCATGGGAACTCCAAATGAATAAATTTTAACTTTGTATTTTTCTTTAAGTTTATCATAGCTTTTTATTGTATTCTATACTAGATTTCATTGCTCGGTGAGAGTGTGCCTTTTTCTTATTTTTTTTCAAATTAGCTTTTCAGATTAGGGGGAGAGAGAGAGAGATAGGGAGAGAGAGAGAAGGAGAGAGATGTAGAGAAAAGGAGAAAGATAGAGAGGGAGAGAGAAAGGTAGAGAGACAAGGAGAGATAGGTAGAGTGAGAGAGAGAGAGGGATATATATATATATGTATATATATATATATATATATATATAGAGAGAGAGAGAGAGAGAGAGATTTGAGTTCGTCATGTTTCTCACACGGACAACTTTATGTTGCTTGTTCAATGGTGGGTTAACTCAAGAATTTATTTATTCTTGTTCCTGGGGTTTAAACTAAAAATGTTGTTTATAATCAAGTTTTGAAACAAACTAATATTATATTTAATTTGTAAAATATTTTACTCTATAATTTGTATACTGCACTTATACTTTAAAATACTTGTAGATAAAATTACTTCGATATTACACTATAGATAGAATTAATTCCTTATCCTGTATAATATACGATTGAGATAAATAATTATCCGAGCAACGCCGAGTAATCAGCTAGTTCTGCAATAATAAAGAATTCTTCATAACAGCCGTTTGTAACCTTTGTGATTATCGAGGATGACACTTTCCTTAGTTGTTTCTACTGAAGTCAACAGTTCCTCAACATTTTCTACTTCATTTAACACAACGTGATTCCATAGAATCCATATAGAAGGGACAGCTGTTGAAGAAGTAAACCATTTTGCATATCTCGGAAGCTATATAGACCAGGATGGTAACACCAGCAAGAAAGTTAGAATTAGAAGTGCAAAAGCAGAACTGACCTTCACGAATCTTGTGAACATATGGCATTCAAAAGTTATAAGCACAAAAACCAAGTTCAGATTACTCAATTCAAATGTAATATCCACCCTCATTTATGCATGTGAAAGCTGGAAACAAAAACTAAAGAAATAGACAAGAAATTAGAATCTTCTGACAATAGATGCCTCAGGTAAATACTCGGTATAAAGTGGAACGAATTCAAGAAGAACGTAGAGATAAGACAGATGAACAAACAACAACCTGTCTCATGTGTGATCAGAAAAAAAAGATGGACATATGTCGATCATGTACTGAGAAGAAACAACCAAAGAATCTCAAAACAAGCCATCAAGTGAAACACAAAAGGCTGAAGAAAAAGAGATCGACCACGTGAAACTCTAATGATGACGTTGTTAAGAAACGGCAGTTTAGTGGGATTAACATCCCTTGATGAGATTGAAAAGCTCGTCGAAATCAGGAAAAGTTGGCAAGCAACTATGCGAGCCCTATGTGACGTTTAGTGGCACGAGAACGATGTAAGATGTAAGAAGATTCCATATACTTCTATTTAGCCCTCAGTGACTTCAAGCATGGGAAAAGTCGAATTCATGAGTGTTAGTAATGTTTAATTTCGTAAAGTCTGATAAATAGTTGCATATTTGGAATATCACTTGCAACACCTGCACTTTGGTAAATTGAACTCTGTACATTTGTTCAGCAGCTGCTACTATTTTTATCTTCTGACTTCGGTGGGGTTTACTCGGAGTATAAATTCCTAAGGGAGTGGCTATTCGCACAGCAATAGAGCCATTAGAACCACTGCGCATATCGTCTGCTCACACAACTGCGCACGTCGTCTGCACAGAAGTCAGATCGATTGCTCTAAAATATATCTATTATCTGCAGGTCCATAGGTTCATAGGCAACGGGAAGCCCGGCGACATCTAGTGAGCTAGCACGTTCCATGTCACGGACGGCGAAGACGGAGCTAAGTCGATAGTACGCTGTTCTCTTTTGGCTAGACGGCTGCTCGTCCTACCGGAGTCCGTGTTCAAATCCCAGGTAATTCTCTTGTGATTTTTCTTTTTCTCGCGTCTCACTAAAGTGCTTTGTCTACGATTTTTTCGAGGTCTAATCCTACAAAATTTGTTCTCTTACTTTACAGGTATCAAGTGAAGTCGGCTGGTGTGCTGTCACCAGTGTCAATGTAAGTCGCACAAAGTGCGAATAGCCTGTGTGAATAGACTCAGCCAACTCCTAATAAATATGTTCCATATCGGTAGCGAACTCGTGCTCTCCTCTGTCCTCCTGTCTTCTGTTTTTCTCTGGTTTCTTGCCAGAGCTCTCTCTGATCTCCTTTTCTTTTTCCTTAATGATTCAGTCTTACGGGGAACTATCTTGGCGTCCGTGATCTTGTATTCCCATACAACTACTTCAGTCTGTTTACCCTTGTCGGAGCCATCCTGACCCAGACAGTGTGAACTAGGATTTTGTGAAACCAGTACAACTATACCTGTCTTTCATCTTGCATGACGTACTTTACAAAATACCAGTTTTCTCTTTACAACATGATTCACGCGTATGAAAATTGACATTGCATGCACTGATTATCCTCCAGCCAATTTCAATAGTTGCTTTTTACTACGTTTTTGATAATATAAACCTGATTCGAAAACCGGCGGCCTCCGAAAGCTTCTTTCTTAACTGGTAATTTACAGGTAAATGCAGGTTAATGCTATCATTAGCAAACGTCATGTCATCACGATCTATCACAGTGGTAGCTCATTATCTCAAGGGTTTCCAACTTTCTCTATATTCTGAGGTCTCGGGGTCTCTTATTCTGTCATAATTTTACCTAAAATTAATAATAGTAAGAGTCATAAACAGGAGGAGATGCCGCCAGATGAATTAGCTACACAGGTAAGAGATATCTTAATAACAACGGCAAAAGACATGGTTCCTGTAAAGAAAACACAAAAGAATGGATGGATTACAGCAGACACACTAGAACTAATTTTTAAAAAACGTAGAGAAATGAAGACGAAATGGAAAATAATAAACATCAGCAAAGAGGAATATAAATCTTTAACAAAAGAAGTGCGAAGAAACATAAGAAAAGAAAAAAAAATATATACAGTATTGTTGTGAAAGAATAGAAGGACATCATAACCATAGAAGAGATAGTGAAATGTTTAAAGAAACGAAGACATTGACGAGAAATGTCACACCTAAGCTAAATGTAATTTGTGACGAGATGGGGGAAGACCTTGACAGAGACAGAGGAAATTATAGAATGATTGAAGTAATACTGCAGACGAAGGTAAGATACAAATGACTGTGAAAGCTGAAATCAACAGTATGAAGTATTATTGGAGGAGAAAGAACCCAAACCGACAATTTAAGACGTTTTATGGGCAATAAAGAATCTGAAAAATATTAAATCACCAGGATGTGATGAGATAACAGCTGAACGTAATAAAGCAGGAGGAAAGGAATGTGCAACAATCTATCATGCACTATGTAAAAGATACGGTATTTGGCCAAAACAATTGAAAAGAACTGTATTCATACCACTGCCAAAAGAGGGACACTTGAAATTATGCACAAACTACAGAACTGTTGCCCTGATTAATCATGCCAGTAAAATTTTATTAAAAGTCATAATGGGTAGACTTCATAAGAAAATAGAAGTCAGCATAGTCCAAGCTGGATTTAGACAAAGACGAGGAACACGAAATCGTGCATTCAACATGATCTCAAAATATGATTTTCAAAATAATAGAGGAATGCAGAGAATTTAATGTGAATCTATAGATACAGTAATCACCGGCCCATAGCTGACCAAGACTATGTCCAACCTCTCTGTGCTACCCCCAGTAACAGGCATAGCCTGGCTAAAGGAGCAGGGATCGCCATTGTCACCATGGTGGTGGAGTCTGCTAAAGAAGCATTGCACACCCCCTGCTTTTTAGCTGTACTCTGGGACTGAAAAAGTAGCCGCCATAACCCGCTCCCACGCCGATACGATTCTGTGCCTTAACACTTCTACAGCATCGGCTGCAAAAAACAACAGCTGGCAGTTACAGGGAGTTCGTACAAGTACAAGTACAAGAATATTTATATTTTATAGACTATTCAAAGGCATTTGATTGTGTGCAGTACCAGAAACTTCGGGAAATAATTGAAAAAAAATTGGATTTCCAACACATTTGATAAATTAACATCACTGCTGTATCTAGACCAACAGGTAGCAGTGAGAATAAATGGTGAAACAACAACTTGGTTTGACATAAAACTAGGGGTCTGTCAGAGGTGCATTTTGTCACCTTACTTAGTTAACTTGTATACTGAAAATATAATGAGGAATGTTAGAGAAGATGTAGACAAAGAATATTACGATGTCATAACAATTGGAGGTTATGAAATACCAGAGATTAGATATGCTGATGACACAGTATTGCTGTCCACAACACAAAAAGAAATGGAAAAACTAATTATGTCAGTCCGTAAGAATAGTGAACAGCAAAACCTTTATCTTAATGCGAAGAAAAATAAATTATGACAGCTGACAAAACAAATAAGGCAGCTAAAATAAGTATCAATGAGAAAAACTTGAAAGAAGTGGAGAGTTTTGAATATCTTGGATCACTACTAACTAATAACAGAGATACAATGAGAGAAATTAAAAAGAGAACATCTATCGCTCTTCAAAAAATAAAACAACTAAAGAAGCTGTGGATAGGAACAGACAGAACTACAAAAATAAGATTTTTTAGGACATACATCTTTTCCATCGCAATGTATGTTTGTGAGACCAGGACACTTAACAAAACAGCTGAGAAACTCATAAATGCCTTTGAATGTAAATGCTACAGAGAGTTCTTCAAATATCATGGATACAACAAAAGAACAAGAAGTTAATATTGAAGAATGTTGGCTAGTAAGGAAGATTAAAAAGAGAAAACTTAAATATTTTGGACACATTAAACGTCATGATAATTTACAGAAGACCATCTTGAAAGGATACATAATGGGGAAAAGAAAGAGAGGAAGACCAAGGCGAAAATGTCTGCAAGACATCGTTGATAATCTGCAAAAGGATGCATCAGCAGCAGAGCATCTTGCTTACAACCGAGAGGCCTACAGGAGAACTGTTAGGGAGGCAAAGTTCCGCAAGGGACATGCAAATGACTGACTGAATAGTAATAACAGTACCTCAGTTAGAAGGGATTGTGTTACATATACATCCGCCTATAAGTCCCGACCCACACAAAATATATCAGCATTCGATAATAGATTCCCCCCTTTTCATCTTCGCCCACGTATTTGAGTGTCAAACTTAGACTATTTAAAGCCGTAAATCTGCCGGACCGAGTCAGATACCCCGCAACAGAGGCTCCTAAAACCGTTACCTGGGCCAACAGAGAAGTGAACTTCTAAAACTGGAAACCTGCTGTTAAACGTTAGTAGAATTCACTTCATATGTCTTTGAATGTGTGAGTTTTCATTGTGGAAAGCAACAGATTGAGATGGTTCGAACACTTGCACAGGGTGGGCGAGAATAGACAGACAAAAAGGGCTTTTACAGAAGTGATAAACAGAGACAGACAAATAGGTAGACCGAGACAACGGTTGCGTGACAACCTGTGTGACAACCCAATGAATCCTTGGAGTGGAAAATTGGCAGGAGAAGACTAAGAACAGACAGGAATGGAGACAAGTCTTGTATGCAGCAATGTGCCATTACGGTCGGAAAGCTGAATGAATGAATAACTTTATACGGATGATTTTTTAAAATATAATTGTTACTGCATTTTACTCGTATGTTCTGGATCTGTTAGTTCACTAGTTTAGTTTACCTAACTGAATTGCATTTATTTGTAAAATGTTATTTTAAGTGTCCCGACCTGATATCGTGTGTGTGTTTAAACATACATTTATTCTCTTTTTTATTAATGTCCGGTAGATAAGCTTGGTTTCATATCTTTGTTTGTAAACTGTGGTATCTAGTGGATCATCGCTTCTCGGCCTTTTGGCTAAGATCAAAGTGTCCTCTTGGCAGGTGCCCTTTGGTCAAAACAAAAGCATCGTTATTTTTTAACAAAGTGAGACCATGCACATTGAAAGCCGGGGTAGAATCAACGTCTCATTACGGATGGACCCGGTTTGCAATACCACCGGGTATCTGCCCGTTGTTTTCGTTGTCTTAAAAAAAAATCTAGTGGACTAAATACTCATGAATGTATAGGCGAGAGCGAGTATGGGTAACCTCTTCGTTTTAGCCGGGTTCAACTATAGCAGTATTCTCTTGGCTATGGGATATAAGTAGGGTTGGTACTCAGGAAACAATTAATAGAGTGAGTACCCTTGTTTAAAAGGTAGTTCGGTTGAGACCATTGAGCGGGGGTCTTGGGCAAAGCGTGTAGCATGGAGAAAACTGAGTGGATAGGGATAGTATAAATACCACTCACGATTAGTCAAAGGGGAGCCTTACTTGTTTGTTGTAGGAAGAACCTTACTAGTTTGATGTAGATGAGGTCTTGTTAGAAAGAGTTTTTGGTAGTGGTAGTTTTTTGGTAGTTAGTTGGAGGATTTAGGTTTTCTTGTGAAGGCTGAGGTAGTTCGGATGGAACGTTGTAAGTATGGTTTTATGTGTATAAGGACATTGTAAGGTTTTCGCCCATATGGCGTAGAGTTCTCTCATGCCGGGCATTGTCATTGTAATTTCTGTTCAGCCTGATGGCTACGTTTCCATCCTCATAATTTCACCCATCATTTTTTCCATCAAAAAAACGTGTGTTGTCAGAATTTATATAAACTACGTCATTGGCTTTGTTGGGATTCTCATTGTTTGACAAGTTCTGTTATGTTGGGAGGCTGCCAAGTTCAGTTAAGTTTTTGTATCAGTGTTATTCTGTGGAGTTGGAAGCCTGGGAGTCTTGTTGGATGTTTTTAGTGTGTAACATAGAAAATTAGGTGGTTTGTATTCATTTCTTTCCTGTTATTGAGCAGACACAACCACACATCGCAATTTGAGTGTTTCTTTGTACGACTGTTCGCGATCTTTTGTGAATTTATTGTTGTTAAAAACCACATCAGAGCCACTTGTGATAAAACAGTGGAATAAACTTGACATCCTTGACAACGAGCAACAATCCAAAGTTTATTATTATTATTATTATTACTATTATTGTTACTATTATTATTATTAGTAGTAGTAGCTGTAGTACTAGTAGCAGTAGTAGTAATAGTAGTAGCAGTAGTAGTAGTAGTAGTAATAGTAGTAATAGTAGTAGTAGTAGTAGTAGTAGTAGTAGTAGTAGTAGTAGTAGTAGTATGGGATTTCCAGCACATTTGATACAATTAACATCACTGCTGTATCTAGACCAACAAGCAGCAGTAAGAATAAATGGTGAAACAACAACTTGGTTTGACATAAAACAAGGGGTCCGTCAAGGGTGCATATTGTCACCTTACTTATTTAACTTGTGTACAGAAAATATAATGAGGAATGTTAGAGAAGATGTAGACAAAGAATATTACGATGCCATAACAGTTGGAGGTTATGAAATATCTACAGATTAGATATGCTGATGACACAGTATTGCTGTCCACAACACAAAAAGGAATGGAAAAACTAATTATGTCAGTCTGAAAGAACAGCGAAGAGCAGAACCTCTATCTTAATGCAAAGAAAACTAAAGTGATGACAACTGACAAAACAAACAAGGCAACTGAAATATGTATCAATGAGGAAAAACTGGAAGAAGTAGAGATTTTTGTATATCTTGGATCACTGCTAACTAATAATGGAGATACAATGAGGGAAATTAAAAGAAGGACATCTATCGCTCTTCAGAAAGTAAAACAAATAAAGAATCTGTTGAGAGGAGCAGACAGAACCACAAAAATAAGATTTTTAAGGGCATTCATCTTTCCCATCGAAACATATGCCTGTGAGACCAGGACTCTTAACAAAACAGCTGAGAAACACATAAATGCTTTTGAATGTAAATGCTACAAAAGAGTTCTCCAAATATCGTGGACACAAAAAGAACAAATATATCTATATTACAAGAGCTTAATATTGAAGAAGACTGGCTAGTACAGAGGATTAAAGAGAGAAAACTTAAATATTTTGGACACATTAAACGTCATGATAATTTAGAGAAGACCGTATTGGAAGGATACATAAAGGGAAAAAGAAAAAGAGGAAGACCAAAACGAAGATGGCTGCAAGACATCGTTGACGATCTGCAAATGGATGCAACAGCAGCAGGCCATCTTGCTCACAACCGAGAGACCTACAGGAGGCAAAGTTCCGTAAGGGACATGCAAATGAATGAATGAATGAGTAGTAGTAGTAATAGTAGTAGTAGTAGTAGTAGTAGCAGTAGTAGTAGTAGTAGTAGTAGTAGTAGTAGTAATAATAGTAGTAGTAGTAGTAATAATAGTAGTAGTAGTAGTAATAATAGTAGTAGTAGTCGTAATAATAATAATAATAGTAGTAGTAATAGTAGTAGTAGTAGTGGTATTTAGTGAAAAGCGAGGTGTACGTCTTACACTTAAGCTACACAGAGTTTTAAGATTTAACATCTTATTATAGACACAACATTATTCTTTCAGCATACATGGATACCTGCCCATGACAAACAGACAAAAAGACGGACAAACGGACAAACGGAGTAGGGTTGGTAGTGGGGACTAGTTTGTGTTGAAAATAGTTTCCGCGTGTCTCTGTAATGGAGTGCTCCGACAACAATGACGAAAAGAGACGAATAAACTGTAACTTTGCTCTTAATTTATTTACAGGTTTTCAACTCATGATTGCTTGAAATGAACACTGAAACTAAAATGTGGCTAGCAGTGATTGTTCTAATACTCGCTTTTGAAAAAGCTGGATCGGACATAAGTGAGTGAAAGTTCTATATATTGTACATGCGTACAAAGTGAAAACAATTAAACGTAGATCATTTAGAAAACTACTCTACATTCCTTACTGCATTTACCTCATGTTTGAAATGGTAGATTTTATTTCACTTAGTCCAACATGTGGTATTGCCTGGTGGTGATAGTACTTCCACGTCATGAAAATGATCTCGGTTTTGTACGGGTCACAATCTCATAGCGAACTGTGAAGTGAACTTGTGTTGATTCTGTGTCACCCATCCTAAAGATATGATCTCCATTCTTGAGCATATCTTTGATCTGTTGTCCGACAATACAGTAAATTTCCACCTTAAATGTGGTACTGAGGCCTGTGATTGGTTTGCGGTAAATCACCTGGGCATGTGATACAAAAAACGGATTTTTCCAAGGTTCAAATTCTTTCTTTCTGCTCTTTACGCTCCGCTAACGTCCCATTGCTGCTCTAATTTTCCTTCTACTCTTTTCTTTGGGCTGAAGCTCCATTACTGCCATTACTTCCATTACTTTCTATTGCTTGCGTGCGCTGAATGAATTTTAGAACTAGACTGGGGTGTATGGTAAAGTTTTTTTTTTATTTAATGAAACGGTTAAAAAAAAACAACACACATCTCCGCCTAACTCTGACAGAATATCAACATTATATTGGCGGAATTATACATTTTTTATACTTATCATAATTTGTGTATACTTATCATCATTTTAAAATATGTATGTTACACTAAGAACAACGTGTTTAATACTGACAAATATTCTTTATTCACATGATACTGTTGATATTTATACCAGTTAGAACATTTTTAACAAAAACAAAATTTTTTTTCAATTCCTTTAGTCGATGGGTGTATCACGGGAGGAGTTGAAACGTGCAAAGATTCCGTAGGAAAGTTTATCTATTTTAATAATACTATATGCTGCGAAGACAAAAGAATTAAGATTTTCAGGATGGACGATCTCTGTGAGTGCATTTCTCGAAGTGGAGGTGGAATCAATCGTCTCATTAGCATTACCAGGTGAGTTTGCTGAAAGCTGTGTGATTGCAGGTAAACTTGTTTGTTTAGATAAACTTTGTGTGATTGCTGGTAAACTTGTTGTTTGTTTAGATAAACTTTGTGTGATTGCTGGTAAACTTGTTGTTTGTTTAGATAAATTTTGTGTGATTGCTGGTAAACTTGTTGTTTGTTTAGATAAACCTTCAGGTTCTAACTCTAGAGATAAGCATATTCTTAAGGCCACGTGAGAGCACTTCCACCAGACACAAAGGCAGGACAAAGCTGGAGAAAGACAGTGACACGTGGAGATCATTTCTGTGAAGGATGCTGCATTATTGGAGGAGAAAACAATGGCACAAAAGGAATAGAAAAGACACAATAGCAAGTAGACTGGATCTATCAGCGTAGATGTATTTGCTTTTTTAACATGGCCATGCTATATTTATCGATTTCAGTCCGAGGTACCAGTCAACGATCTACAGCTGACTGTTTGAGTCAGGACAGGCGAGTCATAGCTGACTGCATGACTCAGGACTGGCAACTCATAGCTGACCGCTTGAGTTCGGACTGGCGAGTCATAGCTGACCACTTAAGTTCGGACTGACGAGTCATAGCTGACCGCATAAGATCGGACTGGCGAGTCATAGCTGACCGCATAAGATCGTACTGGCGAGTCATAGCTGACCGCTTGCGTTAGGAGTGGCGAGTCATAACTGACCGCTTGAGCCAGGACTGGCGAGTCATAGCTGACCGCTTGAGTCAGGACTGACGAGTCATAGCTGACCGCTAGAGTCAGGACTGACGAGTCATAACTGACCGCTTGAGCCAGGACTGGCGAGTCATAGCTGACTGAGAACCTTCCCATCTTTCCACTGAACACCCACTAACAAGTTCAGCCTATTAAACGAGGCTGGGTACGTTCCTCATCTACTAGCCTACACAAAATCGTTGTTACAACCCACTTCTTTCTCGACACGATGTATATACCTTCACTGCATCAGCTGACAAGAACATGCTCCTCACAGTTCCAGTGAGGTAGAGAAGCAGCAAGAACAACACAGAAATCATCTGATGGTTTGATCAGAGATAGAGAACAACAACAACAGAAACACACTAATCATCTGATGGTTTGATCAGAGATAAAGAACACCAACAAGAAAAACACACCAATCAACTGATGGTTAGATAAGAGATAAAGAACACGAACAAGAAAAACACACCAATCATCTGATGGTTTGATCAGAGATAAAGAACACAAACAATAACACACTAATCATTTGATGGTTAGATCAGAGATAAAGAACACAAACAAGAACAACATACTAATCATCTAATGGTTTGATCAGAGATAAAGGACACAAACAACAACACACTAATTATCTGATGGTTAGATCAGAGATAAAGAACACAAACAAGAACAACACACCAATCATCTGATGGTTTGATCAGAGATAAAGAACACAAACAACAACACACTAATCATCTGATGGTTAGATCAGAGATAAAGAACACAAACAAGAACACACCAATCATCTGATGGTTTGATCAGAGATAAAGAACACAAAGAAGAACAACACACCAAACACCTGATGGTTTGATTAGAGATAAAGAACACAAACAACAACATACCAATCATCTGATGGTTAGATCAGAGATAAAGAAACCAACAAGAACAACATACCAATCATCTGATGGTTAGATCAGAGGTAAATAACACCAACAAGAGCAAAACACCAATCAACTGATTATTAGATCAGAGATAAGAACAAGAAGAAAAACACAGCAATCATCTGATTTGATATCAGCCATAACTGAAGTTGAAAAGCAAAACGATGTTTGACAGCTTCCACACACACACACAAACACACACACACACACACACAAATCAGATATCTATCTGCTGTCTTATAGAGAATGTGTCATTACTGAAATGATTTTGAATTTTAAAAAAAAGGTTTCATCGATAACGTTCCATATATATAAGTTCACTGCAGATAATTCTCAACGCACGCTTTAAACTTCCTGTTATCTAAGATATAATAACACAAACAAAACTGAGCTTAGTAAAGTGCTATATCTACTGTGTTTCACTGTATGCAGACGAAGTCTGGACTCTAAGCAAAATCTTAGAAAGAGAAATTAATGCAGCAGAAATGTGGTTGTGCAGAAAACTAGGTCATATACCATGGAGAATGAAAATAATAAATGCACAAGTTTTAGAAAACCTCCTAGTGCAATGTGAACTTCTCAGAGAAATAAAGATCAAGAAAACAAAATACTTCGGCAATATCACAAGACATAACAATAAATTGAAGACCACACTAGAGGGAAATGTGGCAGGAAAAGAGCAAGGGGTAGGCAGAGATGTAGATGAGAAGATAACATACGAGAATAAGCAGGACATAGACTGGCTGATCACACCGTCCAGGTGAGGGAGTGAGAAATCTGGAGATTCATTATCCCCCAACCTTCGTTCGAAAGAAGGCTCATGATGATGATTCTGGCTTTAAATTTTATCTTACCTGGGAAGAACGTACAATCAAATTCTGACAGAGCTTTCTAAGCTACATTTTAGATTTCCAGATTGCATCATACAATGTAAGAATGAAACTCTTCCCTACAAGCAAAGTCAAAGTAGACTATATGAAAACTCAAAGCGATGAAATACATTATTAGAACAAAACAATGCCTTTCTTAATCGTTTCTCTCAAAATATGATAATAAAGGAATGCTAGTGTCACATAGCGATCGTCATGATGCTTAACATACAACTTTATCAATGTTTTATATGAAGAAAACATAAGCTATATGTCACAATGAAAAACATATAAGCTATACCTGACAAAGAACATATAGGCTATATCTGACAAAGAAGAACATATAGCTATATCTGAAAATGAAGAACATATAAGCTGTATTTAACAATGAAGAACATATAAGCTATTTTTGACAATAACAGAAATGTGTTCTCTGTGTATTCTTCCAGGCCCACAAACACAGCTCAACAACCAACAAATTTGTTCTTGGTGCCTTGGTTTTTAGGCCTGTTTCTGTGGTCATTCGGGGCGCTGATTCAGAAAATTGCCTTGGATAGACCGCATCAGCTCTAGTTTCTTAGAGATGGTTTACAATTTTAGTCCGCTGTTTAAAATAATCCTTACTGCAGAACTGGGATGTCATAACAAGCGGTCTTATTTGAATGAGAAATTTATGTATTTCTTATACCCATATTTTTTTGTATAATGACCTTTGTTTCACAACTATTCGTCTACTTCCTTTCCTATAATACACACTAGCTTAAAAAATGTATAGCTCAAATGACAAAATCGTTTTTGTTCTGTTTTATTACATTGTTATGTATAAAAAAAACTTTAGATGGTAAATCTTGGTTTTCATAGACTACATAAATTTGTATTTCAAAGGTTTCTCAACCTGATCTGTTTCAAACAGTTGGGCTGTATAATAGTTATGATCTTATATGAGGTGTGTGTATATTCCCACTCACATCAGTTTCATTTTTGCAAATAGAACACCGTAGAGGTTATGGCTACATCAAGACGGAGCTGCTTGAATCATCCCGACGTATTTTGTTATATTTGTGGGGAGTACACACTGAAAACAAGTAGGAAACCTATTTCTGAGTTTGTAAGAAGAGCATGTGTAGGTTATTTTGGTGTCAAGCTTAGAGATCACGATAATCCATGGGCTCCTCATATTGTATACAAAACTTGTACGGAGCATTTGCGGCAGTGGACAAATAGAAAGAGAAGCTGCCTGAAATATGGAGTACCAGTGGTGTGGAGGGAACCAAACCCCCACTTCGATGACTGTTATTTTTGTATTGTTAATATTATAAGCATCAGTGGAAATAATCGTGACAAGTGGTCACTACCTTCAGCCGAGATACCTGTTTCGCACTCGGATCTTGTACCCGTTCCACGTTTTCCTTGAACTACCACAGCTCTCAGATGATGAGGAGTCTTGCATGTCTGATATCTCACAAGGTAAAGAAAGAGGGGGCAGCGTGACACTTACTGTAATTCCAAACAACTTCACGAAGTGATCGTTTTCATCAGAATGAATGGATTGATCTGATCAGGGACTTAAATCATTCCGAGGAGTCTTCTGAATTGCTTGCCTCCAGACTCAAGGTAAAGAATGTACTTCAGCCTGCAAAGAAAATGACATTTTATCAAAGAATAGAAAAAGATTAGCTGTCATTCTTTACCGAAGACAACAACTTGGTATTCTGTAACGACATCGGAAACCTTGCGAAGAAAATTGGTCTTTTAGAATATAACCCAAGTGAGTTGCGTTTTTTTCATCTACAGTTCAGAACGTAGTTTGAAATATGTTCTTTGAAATACAGGCAACAAATATGGTACTATTCAAATCAGGTCCTTCCACCAGGATGAAAGAAGAGTACAAGGCCACCTCTTTATTTTTGGAAAAGATAAATTAGCAAGAACATCAATAGGTGTTTTGTGTAGACTTGAAGATGGTTAATTTTCTTGGTCAACAAAGTGTCTACACAAAGTATCCTTGCTTTTTATGCCTTTTGGTTATTACAGCCAAACATGAACATTCGGCAGGAAAAGATTGGCCTCTGAGGAAGTATATGGTAGTTGGAGGACAAAATGAACCTTTGGTAACACAAGACAGAATCATACTACCACCACTACATATAAAGCTAGGTCTGATGAAACAATTTGTAAAGGCTTTGAACAAAAACGATTCGTGATTGAATACATAGTGCATAAGTTATCTGGATTTACCATGGAAAAACTGAAGGCAGGAATTTTCGATGGTCCACAGACTAGACAACTTATAAATGACCCACATTTCATGGTATCGGTGAATGAAATCGAATCATGTGCCTGGTCTTCATTTGTTCTTGTTGTGAAAAGCTTTCTTGGCAAGAAGAAGTCAGACAACTACACACAGTTAGTAGAGGATATGCTCTTTCATTTCAACAGGTTGGCTGTAAAATGAGTGTTAAAATCCATTATCTGCACAGTCACGTAGATCGCTTACCAGAGAACCTTGGTGACTTAAACGAAGAGCAAGGTGACAGATTTCACCAAGACATAAAAACAGTGTAGGCCAGATAGCAAGAAAGATTGGATGCACTAATTTTGGCAGACTATTGTTCGAATTTTATGCCGGATTGTCTTCACAGATCCCACTCTCGGAAACCTTACAAAAAGAGCTTCTTGTGTGTCATATGATTGGAAATTTTGTATCATAAACGTGTACTTTTTGATATGAAATAAGTAGATTTTCACATAGTACACTTTTATTTTCATTTTTAATATGTTTTCTTCATGCTTAAAAAAATACTAATTTAAACAGTACAATAAAATATCCTGATTTGATATGGGCGACAAGAGTGATGAATGATATGTGGCATATGTTCTGTAACTAAAAAACTAGAGCTGATATTGGAAAATTTGTGCCATTTTTTGAATCAGCAGGTCAAATATACCCACAATCAGGTCTAGCATTTGAAGCACCAATACATGTGTTGCTAGTACAAATGGTCCGAGGTTTTTAATGGAAAAAAGGAAACACTTTACGAGGATTTTAATGAAAAAATGAACAATCTGTTTGAAAAGCTTGACAAGGACTTCCAGAGTGTATAGTCTTCACAGTAAAGAGTAGTCCAAACAAAGTGAAGATAACCAGAAAGCCAGGATCAGTGTATCAGTTGTAACAAAGCAATTATCAGTTCCAAGTTAAAGTTTTTGTTGTTTTCAATTACATCAACCATTAATTTTCTAAAATATTTATTGCTGTCTCTGTTATTTTGTGCTACTTTTTAAAAAATGTTAAAAAATAGATATCATTAAACTACTAGAGACTGTCTTCAGTAATTGTATTGTTTCTTCCTACTTCGTATTTTTATTGCTTTTTCTTTTTTGACTTTTGTAGTGGGGAGGATGTATTTGTATCGTGATTAAGATGATGATCTGATGTGTTTGCTGGTGTTTGAATTGATGTGCGACTCAGGTGTGTAAGACATGCTCCTCCGCTCTCCACCACACACAAAAAAATGAAACAATAAAGAATAACAAAGTTTCGTTTGTTGTCCGGGAATTGTAAGTTTACGGTGAGTTATGCTACTAAAACAGAAAATCTCCTGACTGTCAACAGTGGCTCTGGCGAGTTTATCAATAGCAGAAACTGCACAAAATAATGTTGGCAGTGGTACAAATAAAACACCTAGAACAAATCTCATGTAGTGTCTGCTACTTATCAGCGACTTTTCAATAAAAGTACAGTTGGTAGTCTGCAGGCAGCGGTCTCGGCAGTGATCTGACCCAGTCATACAGCTCTACAGGCCAGGCTTGATCTCTCAATATGCGAGCGCAGAAGGGAAGTGGCAGGGTCAAATATGAGTCAGTCTGTCATACTGTACCTTGTGCGCGAGGCGCCTCCTAAGTGACGTCACCACACTTCATTCGTGCAAATTTTATATCATGGAACAAAAGACTATTGTAATATAAAGGCATCATGCAAGTCGCCGTTATATGCAATACTTATGAGAGGGTCTTATACCTCTCTGCATTACAACATATATATATATATCCTTATATCCTTCCCGTGCCGTTAAACGTCACATAGGGCTCGTAAAGTAGTTCGCCAATTTTTCCTGTCTTCGGCGAGTCTTTCAACCTCATCAAAGGATTTTATGCCTGTTAACTTGGCCTCTCTTAATAATGTCCTCTTCAGAGTTTCACGCGGTCTGCCCCTTTTTCTTCGGCCTGTTGTGTTCCACTTGATAGCTTGTTTTGGGATTCTCTGCTCATTTCTTCTCATCAAGTGACCAACATATGTCCATCTCCTTTTCCTGATCACCCATGAGACTGGTTGTTGTTCAGTCATCTGTCTTATCTCTGCATTGTTCTTGAATTCATTCCACTTGATGCCGAGTATTTTCCTTAGGCATTTGTTTTCAAAAGAGTCTAATTTCTTTTCTATTTCTTTAGTTGTTTTCCAGCTTTCGCATGCATAAATGAGGGTGGATATTACATTTGAATTGAATAGTCTTAACTTGGTTTTTGTGCTTATAACTTTTGAATTCCATATGCTCTCAAGATTCTTGAAGATTGATGCTGCTTTTGCAATTCTGATCCTAACTTCCTTTCTAGTGTCACCATCCTGGTCTATGTAGCTGCCAAGGTATGCAAATTGATTGACTTCTTCAATATCTGTCCCTTCTATGTGTATTTTTCCATTTTGATTGATGGGAATTTTCATTATTTTTGTTTTGTCCTTGTTAATTTCAAGTCCTATTTTGCTAGCCAGTGAAGACAGGCTATCTGTTTTTTCTTGCATGGAATTCACATTATTACTGATAAGAGTTATGTCATCAACAAAATCAAGATCTTCTAGTTGGGTCCCATGTAGCCAGTCAATACCTGTGTTACCTGTGCAGCATTTTTTCATTAAGAAGTCTATTGTAATCCCAAAAAGTAAAGGAGACAGTATACATCCTTGTTTCACGCCTGTTTCAATCTGGAACCATTCACTCATCCCTTCTTCTGTCTTGACTGCACAACCATATCCATTGTATAAGTCCTTAATGATGTTGACAATTTTAGATGGTATTCCATATAGACATAAAATTCTCCATAATGAATCTCTGTGTATGCTATCAAATGCCTTTTTAAAATCTATGAAGTTCAGTATTAATGGTTTCTGCTTTTCAATATGTTCTTCAAGTATTATTCTGAGAGTAAAGATCTGGTCGAGACAGCTTCTCCCTTTTCGAAATCCTGCCTGTTCTTCTCTCATTGCAGTATCCACTATATCTTTGAGTCTATTCAAAATGACCTTGCAAAATACTTTTAACACAACTGATATTAAGGTTACTCCTCTCCAGTTGTTACAGTCACTAAGGTTGCCCTTTTTTGGTATTTTAACAATGATTCCTTTCTTCCAATTAGAAGGGACCTTTTCTTCTTTCCAAATCTTGTTAAACATTCTCTGAAGGAGGCTCTGTAGTATATATATATACTGTCAAAAAAAAAAAACGAAACGCATAGCTTATATAAGCTTCCTTTTTTTATCTGTTATGACAACATTTTTTTCCCGGGTATCTCAAACCAAATAAAAAATTGCCACCAAGATACCAGGCCCATGATTCAGCGTGAATTTTGCTATTCTCGTGTTAAGTTTTAAACGCAGTAGCTGCCCTTGCTAATCACACATTTTTAAAAACCATAACTCGCGTTGCGTTTATGGAAAAGTAGTGATTTTTTTATGGTGAGCACAACTCACTTCCCACGCAAATGAAACCCTATAAAAGGATGAGGTTACACAAAAAATTTAGTTAATTTGCAAGCAGACAATTATGGCGCGTCTATCGCAAAATTTACGAAACATTGCTATTAGTCGCCTGCAAGCAGGCGAAAGTCAAAGTCAGGTTGCCAGGCATTTAAACATGCAGCAGAGTACCATCAGTCGACTTTGGCATCGTTTTCAAGCCACTGGCTCAGCTGAAGACCGCCACCGCAGTGGACGACCCAGGGTGACAACAGCAGCTGATGATCGTTTTATTCTGGTTCATCACCTCAGAAACAGGTTTACAACAGCTTCCTCAAGTGCCCAGTCATTGCTTACAGGACGTCGTGTGTCTGATCAAACTGTCTGGAATAGGCTGCATGAAGCTGGACTGATGGCACGACGACCTTACCGAGGTCCTGTCTTAACGAGACGCCATAACCAAATTGACTTGTTTGGGTCAACCAGCATCGGCCCGTGACAACTGACAATCAGTGGAGACGTGTCTGGTTTAGTGAGGAATCTTCCTTTTTATTGCACCGCCATGATATGCGGAGAAGGGTCTACCATAGGCCAAATGAACGTTTTGCCCAAAACTGCTTTAATGAAGCTCCGCCGCACGATGGTGGAGGTGTAATGATATGGGGAATGATCAGTTTCAGCGTAAGGAGTCCATTGGTGCAGATTGAAGGAGGCTTGAATGCGCAACGATACGTCAACGAAATTCTTCTACCCTATGTCCTTCCATTTTTGTCTGCACGAAGGTCTGTGTTTCAACAGAACAACGTCAGACTCCATTCTGCATGGTTCACCACACAGTTCCTGACTGCCAACAACATTCTCACCGTTCCCTGGCCATCCCTGTCTCCAGACATGAATCCGATCGAACACCTATGGGATGAGCTGCAAAGAGGTGTTTGTCGCCAAAACGTTTCTCTAGCAAATCGTCGTGATCTGTGGCAGGCACTCCAGGAAGAGTGGGCAGCCATCTCACAGACGCACATCAGACATCTGATCGCATCTATGCCCAGGAGATGCCAGTCGCTGATCGATGCAAGCGGAGACCACACACCATAATAACTTGAGAACCCCTGGGACTAACAAATTCTCGCCTCACAGATGCAGGAAACTGTCAAGTAAATGTTAAACCCTTAGGTATTATTGTGTGCAATTTGAAAATTTTATTCATTCAATTTAAAAAACTATTGAATATCAAAGTTACGCTAAAATTGGGTCATAAGTATTTATGCGTTTTTTTGTGGACAGTATATATATATATATATTAGTTATCGTTGTGGACTTATAAACAGACCCACAACCAACATACACGTAGATGTACATACGCCCAGTAACATTAATGAGTGCTATCAAGAGGCAATACTCGTTAATTAGAAGACCATATACACCAATGGTTTCTACTTCGTATAGTGTGGTGTAATAATTGCGAACAGCTACCTACAGTATTACGAGTCTATAATACCCTTATATTCTAGTCCCTCGCAGTCAAACGGTTTGTTGGTTTACACTATACATAACTCGTTTACATAGTCTTCAAAACTATAAATATAATCACAAATATATTAGACCATGCCAACAGTAACTTCACTAAATATAAAGGACATTGTTACCCATATGCAGATACACACGATAAACTCCCTGCATATCTAATTAATCCCACTTCCTAGCTCTCTACATGAGCGAGGCCAATTCGACATATCTAGACAAATGCGTCTCGGCGACACCACAGGGTAACAAAAGGCCAAACAGGATCTCTAGCTATGTATTATACTCTCCTATGTTTGCGCGCTGCGGGTTCCAGGTTAGCTGCCTGGTGATTCATATAAGGGGTTATCATGTTTCAAATTATCTATTTTAATAAACCCTCGGCTTCAACAGAGCGACAAAATCATGATTCATATAAGAGGTTGTCATGTTTCAAATTATCTGGTTTAATCGACCCTCGGCTTCAACAGAGCGACAAAATCATGATTCATATAAGAGGTTGTCATGTTTCAAAGTACCTGTTTTAATCGACCCTCGGCTTCAACAGAGCGACAAAATCATGATTCATATAAGAGGTTGTCATGTTTCAAATTATCTGGTTTAATCGACCCTCAGCTTCACCAGAGCGACCAAATCTAGACAGTACATCCGCCCTCTCCAGAGTAGGGCGGCAGCTCAGCTAGACTATGAACGGGGTTCGATCTGGTTATTCTTCAGCGACTCTTGGCTCTGAACATGTTAGTTGTGTTCATACATATTTACATGTGTCCTGGAGTTTGATTGGCTGACCGCCAGCTAATCTCTTACAACTGCCTCCACATAATCTTCACGCTGTTCTTATAAAAGTTTTTTTTTCTTTTTTAAAGATAGTCCTTTTACGACATGGAGGCAGCTAGGGGGTGCGTTGTTAGTGTCCATGTTTTCCTTGACCTGTCAGCATAGCAGAGAGTGATGATGTCAACACCACGCCAGGCCGCCTTTTCTTTCCCAGTTCCAGAAGGAACCAGGTACCCATTTTGACAGCTGATAACTGAATCGACTCTGGCCGGATTTGAACCACCGGTCCTCGCCATGAGAGACTAGTGACTGTTCTTACATTTCCTCGAATCTTTGTGACGTGAGAGACTAGTGACTGCTCTTACATTTCCTCGAATCTTTGTGACGTGAGAGACTAGTGACTGCTCTTACATTTCCTCGAATCTTTGTGACGTGAGAGACTAGTGACTGTTCTTACATTTCCTCGAATCTTTGTGACGTGAGAGACTAGTGACTGTTCTTACATTTCCTCGAGTCTTTGTGACGTGAGAGACTAGTGACTGTTCTTACATTTCCTCGAATCTTTGTGACGTGAGAGACTAGTGACTGTTCTTACATGTCCTCGAATCTTTGTGACCTGCTTGCAGGCACTTCTTATATTTCTTTCTAATTTACCTTTGAATAACTTTTTTTTTTCAAATCTAAAAAAAAAAACGATGTTGGTGATATTAACCATGTCAACGAAAGATGTGAACTTTTCAAGTGTGGACCTCTGGATCATCATGAACTTACTGCAGAAGAAAACTCCAAAAGAAAACCATGAGTGTATGCGGCAAACACTGAGCGACAAGTGCCCATCAGACTCATCAGTGAAGAGGTGATGAGCCTAACTTTTAGCGTGGACGTTTCTAGACCAAAGATGAAGCAAGATCTGGAAGGCCTTTAACAATGTTAACTTTAAAAAATTGTTGATTTTGCTCATGATCTGAATTTGGCAGATAGATGAATTTCAGCTTAAACATTTGCTGAGACACTAAACATGTCCAGGGAGATATCGTTGGGTTTATCACAGACGGCGTTAAACTGCAATTACCAACTAAGGGGGAAAAACCCCGAAACTTTGAAAATCATGGGTTACCGTAACTGGTTTATATTATAAAAAAAAAGGGGGGGGGGGAGTGGAAACGTTGTGCAGCAAATATATATTATATAACAGGAAATTCTGCTAACATTACAATAGGATTGGTTAAAATATAATCGGCGCTAAATGAAACAGAATTAGTCGCCGATACGTGCAGCCCAGACTCGACACTAGCTGAGGTGGTATGAAATTGTTTACGACTGCCTTAATGGGCATCGCTGCTATTTATCTTGTTATTAGTTGTCTAGTGGTTTTAATTCTTGCTGTAAGAAGATTACTTTCAGTAATAAAACTCTGATAGATCTGATTTAATGATGTTTGAACAACTCTGTTCTATGCTTGACACTTATAACGTAAAAAAACAAACAAATCCGGGCATTCAAACTCCAGCCACTAGGGCAACGTAGAAACACTTGACTGAAACTCAGAAGACTTCCAACACTCGACTAGTTGACCTAGCTGGAATAGCCAACAGAGGCAGTTTTATGTCTGACAAAGAAAAAAAATGACAAGTTTATTGATGAAATAAATGAGGGTGAAGTATGTGAAGATGAATGAAGCATCTGCCACAAGGCAGAGAACTACAAAACAGGCCATATCTTCCTGGCGAGAACTGGTTCGCCATTGGGAACACACACAAAAAAGTACCTAATCACATACAAAAAATTGGACATCTCACACTGAAGTAACTCATCACTTCAAAAACTCCCACAGTGAATTCCGCGAATGAAAAAAAAAATGACACAGTCAAACTTCTGCTACATTGCAGATGAAATAACAGTCTAAGCTGTCTTGAAAAGGACAAAAAAAAAAAATGACAAGTTTATTGATGAAATAAATGAGGGTGAAGTATGTGAAGATGAATGAAGCATCTGCCACAAGGCAGAGAACTACAAAACAGGCCATATCTTCCTGGCGAGAACTGGTTCGCCATTGGGAACACACACAAAAAAGTACCTAATCACATACAAAAAAGTGGACATCTCACACTGAAGTAACTCATCACTTCAAAAACTCCCACAATGAATTCCGCGAATGAAAAAAAAAATGACACAGTCAAACTTCTGCTACATTGCAGATGAAATAACAGTCTAAGCTGTCTTGAAAAGGACCAACAAAAAAAAAAAATCTCGGAAAAACTAACTATGCTAGCTACATCTCTACGGAACTCAAGTAGCCATGACTCTAAACCGTCTAATCTCAAATGTCTCTGATCTCTTCTAGCTCTGATCTGAACCTCTCTCTCTCTCTCTCTTGATCCTTCGTCAAATCAGTTTTATATCTCTACTATCGCTCTAGAATCTCGTGTTTTTACACTTTACACGTTAACTAAACTCGCACGAAACTCATTACGAAACTTAAACCTTTCCCTATTTTTCCACACGTTTTTGTGCGATAGTAAACTTTCTCATTCATGGGCTCAATCACCTTGACCTTGGGTCCTGACTTCTGTTATTTCGTTCTTTTCCCCGCGGTTCTTGTAGTTCACCAGTTGAGAGCTAAGATTCAAGGGACAGTACTCCTGTTTTCCCAACTTTTGACTTTATACAGTCCCATCAACTACAAAATACTATGGAAACAAAAAGTAAAGACAGATTTATTACTTAGCGAGTACACAGTTGTGATGTTTCGGCGTGAGCCTTAATCATACAAAAAACATACAGGACAAAGAAACAGAGAGGAGATAAAATATACATTCACATGAATGCTGTGTTTAAAAAAAAAATCAAATCAAATGAATAGAGCACTTAGCTTAGAACACTTAGTTTGCTCTACTCATTTGATTTGATTTTTTTTTTAACATAGCATTCATATGAATGTATATTTTATCTCCTCTCTCTATTTCTTCGTCCTGTATGGTTTTTGTATGATTACGGCTCACACCGAAACGTCACAACTTTGTAATCGTTAAGTAATAAATCTGTTCCTACTTTTTCCCCCCTAATTTATACATTTTGGTATCACAGATTTACTGCAGTGGCTCCGTGTATAGTTATATACTCATACACTAATTATTGTGCCTTACCATCGCATGGTTAAGGAGAATTTAATTAAAAATGCCTACACGGTGGCGAATTTCTTACTATAGTACATTAGGTCGGGCCATCCTTTTCGTGACATTCTCAGAGCGTCGTAACAGCTCGACAAATGTCTTTCCTCTGTACAGTAACTTGTAACGTGATCTCACGGCTGCAATTTGTTGGTATCAGCTAAAGGACACGCTAATTGGCTGCGCTAGTTTTGAAGATCACAAGATCTGTTGGCCCATTGGATCTTCTGAGATTTTGTTTACACAGATGAAAGTGTATATTGTGTTTCCTTGTGTGTTATAAGATTACAAATGATTTCGATAAAGGAAATAATGATGAAGGCGACAATGACTTATAGGAGGAAAAAAAAGACAACGAAGGCACGACAAAGATGATAATGAAGAAAATGATAAATGGCGATTACCTTAATGATGATCATTATGACCTACAGTACCAAACAAAGTTTGTAGATAACCAAAACAAATAGAAATAATATTTTTATTTGTTATGAGAAGCATAATAGCCAACGCCAGTCGGCACGGCACATCATGATGACGATGATGATTTGTTATTTATGTTATGAAGAAAGGTGAAGAACTGAATTATCTCTTTTCTTCCGTCTCCCTAGAACTGCGAGTTCGTGTTCATCGCAGTCGATGATGTGGAGGCATTTGTTGTGTCGGACTGGGAGCGGGTCAGGGAAGCTTTTTTTTGTCCCTGCCTGAAGCTAAAAAGCAGAGAGTGTGCAATACTTCTTTAGCAGACTCATCACCGTGTGACCAGTGGTAAGTTAGCCACAGTACGCTAACAAGGAGGTAGGACAGGGTCTTAGTCAGCTATGTTTCGCCAACCCTGACGCCAGTATGTCAGTTGATGCCAGCACGTCTGCTATGGTTCGCCAACCCTGACGCCAGCTATGCTTCGCCAACCTTGGTGCCAGCATACCAGCTATCATTCGCCAACCCTGACGCCAGTATACGAGCTATGATTCGTCAACCCTGACGCCAGTATACCAGCTATGAGTCGCCAACCCTGACTCCAGCTAGTCAGCTATGATTCGCCAACCCTGACGCCAGTATACCAGCTATGATTCGCTAACCCTGAAGCCAGTATACCGGCTATGCTTCGCCAACCTTGATGCCAGCATACCAGCTATCATTCGCCAACCCTGATGCCAGTATACCGGCTATGATTCGCCAACCCTGACGCCAGTATACCAGCTATGATTCGCCAACCCTGACACCAGCATGTCAGCTATGCTTCGCCAACCTTGATGCCAGTATGACAGCTTTGCTTCGCCAACCCTGACACCAGCATGTCAGCTATGGGTCACTGACTGCTAGAATGGACAGCATCTTCGCCCTGAGACGCTGAATAAAATAAGTAGCAATGATGGTTATACTTCATTATTATAACTTTTATCATGATGGTTATAATTCATTATTATAACTTTGATCATGATAGTTATACTTCATTATTATAACTTTGATCATGATGGTTATACTTCATTATTATTTATAACTTTGATCATGATGATGGTTAAACTTCATTATTATAACTTTTATCATGATGGCTATAATTCATTATTATAACTTTGATCATGATGCTTATAATTCATTATTATAACTTTTATCATGATGGTTATAATTCATTATTATAACTTTGATCATGATGGTTATACTTCATTATTATAACTTTGATCATGATGATGGTTAAACTTCATTATTATAACTTTTATCATGATGGCTATAATTCATTATTATAACTTTTATAATGATGGCTGTGATTTTGACTGTGACGATGACAACATCGATAATGGTGATCACAACGATGTAATTAACCATGAAAATGATAATTATAATATTGACGACAACGATATTGGCATTGAAGATGATGCTGACAGTAATAACGACGAGTCAACAGAAATTGACGTAACAACTACAATTAATGTTTCAATTTTTTTTTCTTTCTTCATTGATTATGCTATGAAAAACTGTAAAGTAAAAAAAAAAAATACAGCGAATGGGAAAAAAAAAAAGAAGATGATACCGATAATAATGATAAAAATGATGATAACAATACTGATAAGGAAAGCGATGATAATGTCGATATTTTGTCACTTAAACATTGATTGCATTAACCAGCAATTACACTCTGCAACAAAAAAACCCACTTTTTCCTGTCTCCTCTTTAAAATTTGTCAGTTTCTACTGAAAATGGAATGAGGAAAATGAATTTGACATCAGAAAATTGTTAATTAGCTCCAGTTTTTGAGATATTTAAAGTGTCAAAATTTATATTAAAAACCCTATTACTTTATTTAGTACACTTGGTGGATGACTATATAAAGAATAAAAACCTTACTTCTCTCTCTCTCTCTATCTGAACCTTAAGTTGCCTAGGCACGTGGGACTTTCGCACGGGTTTTCCACAAATGCCTGTCCTTTGCCTCCCCCTCCGCTCTTGCCCAGGTGAGCCATCTATTGCTCAACATCCTCTCTGTTGTTCTTCTCCATGTCTCTTTTGGTCTATCTTTACTTCTGTTGTCCTGTGGTGTGCATCTTAGTGCTATTTTTGGTAAAACCTTACTTATTGTTTCCTTTTTCTCTTGTATTCCACTTCTGGGGCATCTCTTGTCAACACTCCAACAGTAGTCATCAAGCATAGATGTGTTCCACTTCTGGGGCAACTCTTGTCACATTCCAGCAGTAGTCATCAAGCATAGATGTGTTCCATTTCTGGGGCAACTCTTGTCACATTCCAGCAGTAGTCATCAAGCATAGATGTGTTCCACTTCTGCGGTAACTCTTGTCACATTCCAGCTGTAGTCATCAAGCATAGATGTGTTCCACTTCTGCGGCAACTCTTGTCACATTCCAGCAGTAGTCAGCAAGCATAGATGTGTTCCACTTCTGCGGCAACTCTTGTCACATTCCAGCAGTAGTCATCAAGCATAGATGTGTTCCACTTCTGGGGCAACTCTTGTCACATTCCAGCAGTAGTCAGCAAGCATAGATGTGTTCCACTTCTGCGGCAACTCTTGTCACATTCCAACAGTAGTCAGCAAGCATAGATGTGTTCCACTTCTGCGGCAACTCTTGTCACATTCCAACAGTAGTCAGCAAGCATAGATGTATTTTACTTCAGGGGCATCTCTTGTCAAATTCCAGCAGTAGTCAGCAAGCATAGATGTGTTCCACTTCTGCAGCATCTCTTGTCACAATCCAACAGTAGTCAGCAAACATAGATGTGATCCACTTCCCCTAGTACCTTCTTTCCATTAATGAAATGTCTTAGTGAAAACACTCCCCAAGTTCATCACTTACTGCACCACAAGTGGAAGGGGGGGGGGAGGGGAAGAGAGAAGTCAAGATGAGAATCCAGGAAGTGGATCTGGAGTGAAATGTTGCAACCTAATTGTTGGTATGCTGTCAAAAGTTCATTAACAGCCACAAAATAGTTTTTATTTCTTTGATTTCCCAGGAAATTGTGAACACCAGATCTGAAGGCTTCCCAAGCTGCTTTCTCATTCCCATGAAGAATTGAATCAAAGTGTTTATCATTTAGCAGTTCCCTAATCTGAAGGCCTACAAAGATTCTCTCTCATTCCCATGAAAAATTGAATCAAAGTGTTTATCATTTAGCAGTTCCCTAATCTGAAGGCCTACAAAGATTCTCTCTCATTCCCATAAAGAATTGAATCAAAGTGTTTATCATTTAGCAGTTCCCTAATCTGAGGACTTAAAAGACTCCTTCCTTTATTTTGGCATCACTAAGATGATGAAATTTTGTCTTCAGGTACTTGAATGCCTCTACTTCCTGATTCACTCTCTTAACAAAGTTCTTCATTAGCCTCAATTTAATATGTAAAGAGGGCAGAATGATTTTTGCTACGATCAACAAGAGGAGTCTGCTGGACATTCTTCCTTCCAGGCTCCAGAATTTTCTTATCGGGCCAGATTTTTCTTATGTAATGGGAAGATCTCTGTCAGCTGTCCCATTCACAGAGAAAACAACAATACTTGGTGTGTCCTAACTGCATTCCAAGTAAAACTGCAATAACTTTCAAATCTGCCACTGGTAGATGTCATTATTTTATTGCTTCGAGAAGCAATTTCATGAGTGCATAGCTCTCCTTCATGTGCACAGCATGACCTACAGGAAGAGATGGTAAAGAATTGCCGCTGTGTAGCAAAACAGCTTTCAAGCTGAACTTTGATGAGTCTATGAACAGTCTCCAGTCCTATGGTTTATGTCTCATTTTTAAATTTGCCATAAGTCATAACATCATAACAGGCAGCAATGTTGTTTTCCATTTTGAAAAATGGAGATAAGTTTTTCTGTCGATCCCTATACATTGACACTTTTAATTTTCCTCCAGGAGATTCCACTGACAAAGTTTTGATGCAAGAAGTTCAGCTTTTCTTTTGGATAAGTCAAGATCTCGAATTAGATCACTCAGTTCAGTTTGGGGAAATTCTGTGTAGCTTTTCCACTGAACCTTTTGGTGTGTATTCAGAATCTTGTACAGGCTCAGCTGATATTTCTCGACTATATTCTTCATCGAGCTCCATAATGTACTGGTCTGGTAGGACAGGAATAGGCAGATCTCCATGTGGTACTGGTCGTGTAGCCGATGGAATATTTGGATACTTCAAGGTCCTCTTCTTCTTTGCAGACATTCCGTGCTGAAGAAGATGCACCATGCAAAAAAATAGCAATCACTTACATTATCTGTAGGCTCTCTCCATATCATGGGAATCGTGAAACCCATTGACTGTCCTTTACTATTCAACCAAGCACAGAGTTTCACAGCATATTTATTACAGCAAATGTGAGGTGGCCAGGGCTTGTCTTGGTCACCTATCTTACAACAGAAATAATAATGATATGCTGTTTTGATTAGAGGTGTAATCTGATGTTTCTGGGATAAACAGAAACACTTCACCATACATGTAGCAAAATTGTTTGCACTATTAATGCTTTTTTGCAACATCTTGAAATCCGGTCCTATTACAAATTCAGGCTATTATATCACTTCTTGAAAATAATAAATCCTTGTATTAATTTAGATGTGAGGTACAAATTGAGTTGTTTTTTTTTTTTCAAATTTGACACAGTAGTAAACAATATGGCTGCCACAAATACTATAAGCAGTAAATCAGCAGTGTCAAAATGCATTCGTAGCCCGGAAAATTTTGCGTAATAACAATTTTACACTTTCTTCAACACGTTAAACAAGAAATATCAGAACAATAAGAGCTAGCTGAGTGTTTTTAATGTCATATTTGTTTTTCTCACATCAAAATTAATAATTGTAGAGCATTTTAAATTAATAATTGTAGATATTTTAAATTAATAATTGCAGATATTTTAAATTAATAATTGCAGATATTTTAAAGTCAGAAACTTTTTGTGTGTTACAATTTTCTTTTCCTTGAGCCAAAGCTTAACTTCTTCTATTGTCAGAGAGCTGAAGTGAGCATTGTCAGAGAGCTGAAGAGAACACTGTCAGAGAGCTGAAGTGAGCATTGTCAGAGAGCTGAAGAGAACATTGTCAGAGAGCTGAAGTGAGCATTGTCAGAGAGCTGAAGTGAGCATTGTCAGAGAGCTGAAGAGAACACTGTCAGAGAGCTGAAGTGAGCATTGTCAGAGAGCTGAAGAGAACATTGTCAGAGAGCTGAAGTGAGCATTGTCAGAGAGCTGAAGAGAACATTGTCAGAGAGCTGAAGTGAGCATTGTCAGAGAGCTGAAGAGAACACTGTCAGAGAGCTGAAGTGAGCATTGTCAGAGAGCTGAAGAGAACATTGTCAGAGAGCTGAAGTGAGCATTGTCAGAGAGCTGAAGAGAACATTCTCAGAGAGCTGAAGTGAGCATTGTCAGAGAGCTGAAGAGAACATTGTCAGAGAGCTGAAGAGAACATTGTCAGAGAGCTGAAGTGATCATTGTCAGAGAGCTGAAGTGAACATTGTCAGAGAGCTGAAGTGAGCATTGTCAGAGAGCTGAAGAGAACATTGTCAGAGAGCTGAAGTGAGCATTGTCAGAGAGCTGAAGTGAGCATTCTCAGAGAGCTGAAGTGAGCATTGTCAGAGAGCTGAAGAGAACATTGTCAGAGAGCTGAAGAGAACATTGTCAGAGAGCTGAAGTGATCATTGTCAGAGAGCTGAAGTGAACATTGTCAGAGAGCTGAAGTGAACATTGTCAGAGAGCTGAAGTGATCATTGTCAGAGAGCTGAAGTGAACATTGTCAGAGAGCTGAAGTGAACATTGTCAGAGAGCTGAAGTGATCATTGTCAGAGAGCTGAAGAGAACATTGTCAGAGAGCTGAAGTGATCATTGTCAGAGAGCTGAAGAGATCATTGTCAGAGAGCTGAAGAGAACATTGTCAGAGAGCTGAAGTGAACATTGTCAGAGAGCTGAAGTGAGCACTTTTCACGTACATTTTCTAAAAATATTTCTAATACAACATAGTTTCTAAGGGATCCCATAATCTCAGTCAGATGCTGTATTTTGCCCGATATTTTGTTCATTTCTGTGGAATAATTTTCCTTCAGTTTCTTCACTTCTGAGCACGATGAAGTCTTTTTAGCAAGCTTCAAGTTAAACTCCTCAAGCTCTGTCCTGGTGATTCCTTCAAGACAAATCTCCAGAACCCGCTCCAGAAACAGGTCTGGGAGCATGGTTCATCTGGCACACAACCAGGACAGGGCCATAGCTATTCTCATAATCTCCAGCCATGTTAGGCTTGTTTTCTAACAGGACTTGCGTGACCTTCAGGGCAACACATGTTTGACCAGCTCCTGGTGGACCCTGGACGATGGTTAACTCTTTGGTCAGTGCCTGCTTGGCAGCTTCTCTCTGGGATTCATTTAAACACATAACATCAGGTCCCGGCCACTTGACTGTTGTAAGCACAGCTACTTCGGTTTCTGATTTATCTCTCATTTAAACCTGAGAAATTGTATCTGGGCAAAAATGAGAGCTCCACCTGAAGGCAATAAGTATTTTGGTGGTTTCAGATCTTTTTTTTTTGCTTTTATAATGGACACAAAAAAGAACAAATATATCCATACTACAAGAACTTAATATTGAAGAAGGCTGGCTAGTAAAGAGTATTAAAAAGAGAAAACTTAAATATTTTGGACACATTAAACATCATGATAATTTAGAGAAAACCGTCTTGGAAGGGTACATAATGGGAAAAAGAAAGAGGAAGACCAAGGTGAAGATGGCTGCAAGACATCGTTGATAATCTGCAAATGGATGCATCAGCAGCAGGCTATCTTGCGGCCTACATGAGTGCTGTTAGGGAGGCAAAGTTCCGTAAGGGACATGCAAATGAATGAATGTAGTCTTGAAAAGGTAGTGTCTCAGATATCTCCTGAAGTCCCTCCAGAACATGACAGTAGGATTCAAAGTAAGCAGTTGTCTCAGCCATGATGTATACATCCTGTCAAGAGGATCTGAAAACCACTTCAAGTCCAGTTTTGAAATTGGCAGCAACACAACCACTAGCCAGATACTTAGCATCTCAATAGGTTACTGTAGCAAAGAAGCCTGAGCATCTCAATAGGTTACTGTAGCAAAGAAGCCTGTTTTGAAATTGTCTTTTTGATAAGAGCTTTGAAAGTTCCTATTTCACTGATATAAGACTGGAAATGTCAAATTGTAGAACATAGTCTATCTCTTCGTCCCTGATCGTTCCAGTGATATGAACATTAAGATAAAATCTTAAATCTGAACACTTTAAAGATTCAGGACCATGCTTTTTAATTGCTGTTATACCTTTTCTGAGAGTGTAAACAAAATCATATAAATCCCAAAACAAGCTATCAAGTGGAACACAAAAGGCTGAAGAAAAAGAGATCGACCACGTGAAACTCTAAAGAGGACATTGTTAAGAGAGGCTGGTTTAGTGGGAATAACATCCCTTGATATGGTTGAAAAGCTCACTGAAAACAAGAAATCTTGGCAATCTACCAAGAGAGCCCTATGTGACGTTTAACGGCACGGGAAGGATGTAAGATGTAAGAAACAAAATCTTGCCTGAGGAGACGAAACTGAACATCAAGATAATAATGAATATCTTCACAATCTCCTTTTGTCCTTGCACTTCTAATGAAAAGGTCAGCATCTTCATGAAGTTCCATTTCTGTTGGAACAATGGGAAGATCTTGAAATTCATCAGGTGGCTTTTCTGAATCATAAGCTCTGAGAAATGTTCCACCTTTAGATTTTCTTTCTTTCTCTTTTTTCCACTTCAAAGACTTCCTTAGCTCTTTTTTGACAAGTCAGTAATGGAGTGTAAGAGTTCTGTGGTGTCTTCTCCTGATTCATGTACCTCAACAGTTTGCAAAAAGAGCTGATAAGACTGTGATACACAGTGAGGGTAGAGGGGAGAGAACTACTGTACTTGTATGAAGCATTAGAAAGTTACCTGCACCTCATATTTCTATCCATTTGTAAAACTGGTTAGGAACATTCAGTGCCTATGTTGTGTCTTAAGTTCAAGCAGGTAAACAACACACCTTTTACAAAACTGATGTTCCATTTATGCCTGAGTGGTGAGGCAGTTATTGTACTCTCTCACTATTGGAGAGGGCTGGTGGTTTGAATCTGCCTGGAGCTGCTCCAGTTATCCAGCTGTAGAAGTAGGCATCTGGCTCCCAGAGCTGGGGAGAGAAAGGTGGTCACACGTGATACTGACCATCTCTCTCTCTCTCTCTGAACCTTAAGTGCCCAGGGCACATGGGGCTTCCACAAGGGTTTTCCACAAATGCCTGTCCTTCACCTTTTTTTCTGCTCTTGATACTGACCATAACATCTTTTAATGTGCTCTCAGGTCAAGGAAATATGGGCTGCTCTCAGGTCAAGGAAATGTAGGCTGCTCTCAGGTCAAGGAAATGTGAACTTCTCTCAGGTCAAGGAAATGTGTGTTGCTCTCAGGTCAATGAAATGTGAGCTGCTATCAGGTCAAGGAAATGTGGGCTTCTCTCAGGTCAAAGAAATGTGAGCTGCTCTCAAGTCAAGGAAATGTGAGTAAGAGAACTCAGTTTTGTAGGATCAGACTTAAAAAAAAATTGTAGACAAAGCACTGAGAAAAAGAAAAATCACAATAGAATTACCTGGGATTCGAACACAGACTCTGGTAGGATGAGCAGCCATCTAGCCACGAGAGTACAGTGTACTAATCAACTTTGCCAACTTCCACACCTCCCCCTCCCTCAACAACAAAAAGGTGTTTATTGGCATAGTCATTAGCAACTGTTCAGCAGACATGAGGGATCATGACACCCGGAAAGAAACGAGATCGTGACACAGAAATTCCGTAGCTTAGATTCAGTTTCTCTAGCAGATACCAACTTTTTTATACAAACATACACACGGTCTTCTGCCATGTCTGGTGCAAACTTGAACAACAATAACAAATGAATGAATACTTATTACATGAAGTTAGTTACAGGAACAATTTCTTTATAAATAGGAAACAACGAGGCTTTCGTACTGTAAAGTAAGTAGGAGATCAGAAGTTTGGTAAACAAACTAGTAGTCTCTGACAACAGCTCCCAACAGAAAACAAAGCAACTGCTGCTGTGGGTGCTGACGGTTAATGATTTGGTCATTGAGGAGGATAAGGTCCAATGACAAGAGAAATGAAGAAAAAGAAGTGCATGGATAGCACAGTTTTTTGAGACGTGACTTTTCAAGGAGAAAGGAGTAGGTTCTGAGATCAGCTCCGAGCTCCATCCTGTTCTGGTCAACTCAGTGATAAAAATGGACACATGACACATGTGTCGGGGAATGGCTTTCTAAAATGAAGAATATATACCTGCAAGGCAAGGCACATCAGAGTATACTGAACACATGGTTGTAAGTGTGTACAGGTAAAAGAGGCTATTCATGTAAAATCTGATGTACATGGCACTACACCTAAGCTGGGAACATAAATCGGGGAGAAAAATGCAGAAATAAATGATAAATGTCTCCACCCAATTAGTCAATGCCTGGGCAACAATAAAAAAAAACAAAAAACCAAAATCATACAAGAACAGTACCATAATGAAAACACAATGAGCCCTTTCAAATACAACATTATCCTTCATTCACTCATAAAGTCATCATCTTACTGGTACTTCTTTTCCAGATCCACCTCATCATTCCTATTATCTTAGAAAACAGAAAAAGGTCACAGCCTCAGCCATAAGGGATAGTACCATTATTTAAAATGTTACTGCTAAATGTAGCACTATCCTATCTTCTTATGCATAACCTGGGTAAAGAGTAAACTGTTTAAAAAAAAAAAATGGGCCTAGCTCTGTTACTGGTCCTGAGGCAGCTTCATTACACCTGGGGAATGCCCATACATGTTCAGGTTCTGACATCAGGATGTCCTTCAATGTCTTTGGAGAAATGACTCCGGTGCTGTGTTGCTGAACCTTGACCACATGTCATCATCCTCCTCTCTCACCACATCACCACTGACAGCATGAGCTTGATCACAAGACACTCAAAACAGCAACAACATTGTGCACACTGGGAGACAGTGACAAAATGAACAAAAAGCATGCACATATATTTACGATCAACGTGGCAAACAATTCATGGTTTTGTTTGCCAAAAAAAAATTACCTTCTCCTGGCATTAATAGTAAATAAGCAGAAATGGAGAGATACTTATGGACTATTAAGCCATAAAAATTTGCAGTCTATTACTGATAATGATCCAACAATTATCTTGTCTATTACTAATAATGATCTAACAATTATCCAACTCCCACCGTCAAGTAACAGTTTTTGATATGACGTCTGAAACTGTATCCAAAGATGATGAGGAAATAATAGTTCTTCAAAGTTACTTGTCATGGTGGTTCCTCCCCTCTCATATTTTTTTTTTTAAATAACAGTTACAGCTACAATGTAACATTCTGTCCTGCCATTCTTGCCGAAACTGTTGTAACATGCCGTGCTGATCATAAACCATATTTTGGTGTCCTGCGAGGAGTCAGTGCGGGAGTTCCTGGGGCTCTGTGACCTGGCGTAGCAATCCTTGTGCTTTTGGACATACAAAAAAAAAACAAAACAAAAACATTCAGTTAAGTTCTGGCAATTTTATACACACAGACTGAAGGAAAGAGAAAGTAGAGGTATTATTAACTGTAGTACCAACAATAATATTATTATTATTATTAGCAATGACAATTTTCTAAGTTAGTTGGGCTGTTTGTGAGACAGAGAGAGAGAGAGAGAGAGATAGAGAGAGTGAGAGACAGAGAGTCTACAATATGACAAGGGATTTTCAGTAGTAATATCCACTTGTGTGTTATGTTTTTTAACTGACATTATAACTTACAATTTGTCATTTACCCGACTAACAAAAGTGACACTATATGTGAGGTTGGTAACCATTCTACTCCACTGTATTTATTTTAGTGAAATGTAGCTTAGTGAGCAGAATTTAGAAAAATGTGTCATGGGATTTTTGGTAATAATAATCACTTCCGTGGAGTATTTTATCATGAGGCTGTTGATGGTGTTCTCAGGGGATGCCCAAATTTCCACAGGAAAACTAAATTTTGATTAAAACTTATATTCTCATTCCTTTTACTGTTTGCATCTTTACAAATTGCTGCTTACAATATCATCATTATAACAGCTTACAATAAAAATATCATTATCATAAATAGTAATGATAATATCATAGCTTACAATAAAATCATAATTATCACAGCTTACAATGATAACATCATCATTATCATAACTTACAATGATAATATCATCATCATATCTTACAATAATATCATCATAGTTTACAATGATAATATCATCATCATAGCTTTACAATAATAATATCATCATCACTTAGTTTGCCCATGCAAACGATGGACCGATGGTATAGCAGAGTCCCTGAACATCTCAATGTACAACCCCAACAGGCCAGCCATTGGGAGACAATTGCACTTCACCTCTACACCTAGCAGTAAATGAGGAAGGACAAGACAAGACAAGACATAGTTTGCCATGTGTTAACATTATCTCACTGCAGATCTGAATCTCTGAAGCCTTCCATCAGTGAAGGTTAATGCTGTTTAATTAATGACCTTCTAGCCCCACAACTAATAAGGTCATCTACCAAGTATTCTCCACCCCCACCCCCCCAACCCCATCTTTCTTTCGCCTGTCAAGTTTAAGAGCAGTCAAAACCAGTTCATATTTATATATTTTCTGATCCATCATCATCATACCTTCTGGCCGACATGGGGGTCCTCTCCTGCTGCTCCTTTCTTGCTTTAATCAGTTCTTCTGCTCGCTTCATCTCATCCTCCATTGCCTGCATTTCCTCAATCTCCTGACGCTTCCGCTCCTATTGAAAGAAGTTTTTAAAAAAAAAAAAACTGTATTTGTGACTAAGCTGATGAACAATATAAAGCAGCCAAAATAAATGCTAAAGTCTACCAGGAGTAAGGTTATTCTGCTAAACTCACAATAAGCTGCCATTACTTTCTTTTGCAGAATATATTTTTGAATGTAAATGCTACAGAAGAGTTCTTCAAACATGAATATAAAAAAAAGAACAAATCTATCCCTACTACAAGAACTTAATATTGAAGATTAAACAGAGAAAACTTAAATATTTTGGACATATTAAATGTCATGAGAATTTAAAGAAGACCGTACTGGAAGGGTAAATAATGGGAAAAAGAAAAAGAGGAAGACCAAGATGAAGATGGCTGCAAAACATCGTTGATAACCTGCAAATGAATGCATCGCAGCAGGTCATCTTGTTTACAACCGAGAGGCCTACAGGAGAGCTGTTAGGGGGCAGAGTTCCGAAAGGGACATGCAAATGACTGACTGACTTTTTTGTTTTAAAAAGAAAGACTGAGTCCTTTTGAGTGAGAAATGCATATCTGTAAATAGTTTTTTTTTTTTTTAAAATCTGATCATTACATTTACTGCAATGAAGAATATCATTATGGGTGGAAATTTTCCTCGTATTTAAAGAGAAAAGTTGTAAAGATGCATATTTTATGTCTTAACATCCTTCTTGTGCTGTCATGCACCACAAAGAACTGCAGTGTCTCACCATGAGTCACTATTCTCAGAGAACTTCTCAATCTCATCAAAGGATTTGATGCCAGTCATCTTAGTCTCTCTTTTCAGTGTTCTCTTTAGGGTTGCACAAGGTCAGGTGGTCATGTTTCACCTATGAACTCTGACTCTGTTCCATGTTTTCATGTGAATGTTATGCTTTTCCAAAATACACTGACAACTGCCCCACTCTGCAGGCATTGTCCACTTCCGGAGGTAAGTTCTTACCACAAGTGTCAGACACCAGTTTTGAAACTCTCTGCTCTAAGAAACAAACTTCCTCTTACCTTGCTACTTCTACATCTTTTAACGCAGTTTCAACAGTTTTGTTCAAAAATGGTTAGAGAAAGTGCATATAAAAAAAAAAACATAACCAAAAATATGTCTTCTAAAATATCTGCAGTGACCAGTTTTCAGATCATGTTACCACCACAAGTGCCATCTAATGAGAGATGGTAGAAAATGTACAAAGTCTTACTTGTCTTGACTTGGAAGCATCTTTGATACTGTAAAACATGGGACCAAGCTCTGCCAGCCAATGCCCATCAACTGCAGTCACACATTGCATGTACTCCTATGAAAGAAGGCATATTAACTCTTTCATTACTGAACAGCATTCAGGACTCACCAAACATTTTTTTATTACTCATCACAGCTGCCATGTTTTACTGGGAAATGACGGGATGCCTATTTTCAACATTTATGGTAGTTTAACTCAATGGACTACCAACTATGGAGCAAAACCATATGAGTAGCTAGTTTTTTGGTTTTTTTTAATGCCCGCATGGGCTTGCTAGATAGCTAGATAATTTTACCACGTGTGTGGTGAGGGTTTGTTGATTAAAATAGCCAAAAGGCTGTTGTAATTATTTTTTTAAAGAACTATTTGAAAGGTTAAAGTATTCTAGGTTCATTATTTGTGTAAGAGTTAAAGTATTCTATATGTAAAATACGTACAATAATTTTTTACTATAAGATGAGGCTGATGGAATCATTTCTTTTCTTTTTATTTTTCTGCAAGGAAATCTTCACATGTAAAGAAGTTTAAACATAAGATCTTCTGCCAGTAGAAACACAGACCCAGTTTGGATTTTCATACAAATGATAACCCTTAATAAAACCACAGGGGTTACCTGTGTGTTGCCTCCCTTCTGCCCCTGAACAAAATTATTTTAAAAACTAAACTATACCTTTCTTTTCACATACTTATGAATAAATAATACAAATATATACTTATGTAATGGAATTTCAAAAGTCACATTCACTCACTTTTGAAGTCATAACCAGCTCATGATAAACAATATAGTCTGGCGTGTAGCCCATGCCAAACAGGGCACTTGTGGGATGCAAGTGACATGGCATGCCCGTACGTGTGTTCACATACTCTCCCAAACCCTGCATGATGCACAAGGAATAAATTTCACTCACTTTACATCTCATTTACAGAAAATGCACGAAATAAAACAATGAGGCATGATTACATGACGATCAGTTAGTGTTACTCTGGTGCAAGTAATGCAATTGTCACCCCTTGTAACTTCTCTTGAAATCTTTCTCTCAAAAACTGTGCCCTGCCTTTGAGTGGTTATGCACAGAAAGTGACCTTTTTATATACACTACAGCCAGCTTATTTTTTTTTTCCACCACCACTTACAATGCATAATACAAAACCCTTCATAATTCTTCAGTTTCAGTTTTCTAAACGTGTTAAATTCTTAAAATCTGTAAGAGCCTATTTTCCTTTCACCTGCACTTAGTGTAACAGTTTTTAATGAAACAATATTAGTAATGGAACATGGACGGCTCACTTTGTGTATATTTTACTAAAGAAAATTCTTCAGCATAATCCATATCAAGTGCCACTTATCAAGAATGTCCACCCTAAATTTTTGTCTATCATTGTGAAAACTATTCTTATTTTAAAATGATCCTGTTAAAAACTTGCTCTGTTACACTTGATAGACAAGATATTTTTAGTAATAAGATCCAATGATTACATGACAATGTGACAGTCTGGGGTGGCTAAGAAGAGAGAGAGAAATTTCTAGTAATAAGATCAGATGATTACATGACAATGTGACAGTCTGGGGTGGCTAAGAAGAGAGAGAGAAATTTCTAGTAATAAGATCAGATGATTACATGACAATGTGACAGTCTGGGGTGGCTAAGAAGAGAGAGAGAAATTTCTAGTAATAAGATCAGATGATTACATGACAATGTGACAGTCTGGGGTGGCTAAGAAGAGAGAGAGAGTGTGAGAAGGTGACTGAGAGAGAGAGAGAGAGAGAGAAATTTCTAGTAATAAGATCAGATGATTACATGACAATGTGACAGTCTGGGGTGGCTAAGAAGAGAGAGAGAAATTTCTAGTAATAAGATCAGATGATTACATGACAATGTGACAGTCTGGGGTGGCTAAGAAGAGAGAGAGAGTGTGAGAAGGTGACTGAGAGAGAGAGAGAGAGAGAGATTTCTAATAATAAGGTTAGATGATTACATGACAACATATAAAAAATACATAAATTTATCAATACAGAAAAACTTGTCTCATCAAAACTTACTACTACAACTACACACAACCTTCTGTGATACTATTTATAATCTGATACAACCAACCTATGAGTTTATATTTAAAGCAATAATGCAATTTTTTGTTATTACACAAAACTTTAATCTTTACTATTTCCCTTGATGTGATGTTCACTTGAAGATACACATTTGTAACAAGCAAGTGATGAAGAGACTCATGAAATTTGTGTTCTTATATATATATATATATATATATATATAAAACATGACCTTCAAGAATCTTGAGAACATATGGCATTCAAAAATCAAAAACTATAAGCACAAAAAACAAGCTAATATTATTCAATTAAAATGTAATATCCACCCTCATTTATGCATGTGAAAGCTGGAAAACAACTAAAAGAAACAGACAACAAATTAGACTCTTTTGAAAACAAATGCCTAAGGAAAGTGCTTGGTATAAAGTGGAATGAGTTCAAGAACAATGCAGATATAAGACAGATGAGGAAACATCAACCTGTCTCATGGGTGATCAGAAAAAGGAGATGGACATATGTCAGTCACGTGATGAGAATAAGCGGTCAGAAAATCTCAAAACAAACTATCAAGTGGAACACAACAAGGCAAAGAAAAAGAGGTTGACCATGTGAAACTCTAAAAAGGACATTGTTAAGAGGGGCCAAATCAGTAGACATAAAACCCCTTGATGAAGTTCAAAGCTCACCAAAAACAAGAAAACATGGTGATCTACCATGCGAGCCTATTGTGACATTTACGGCACGGGAAGAATGTAAGATATATATATAATAATATCCCACTCCTCTGTCAAATTTGAACTGCCACTGATCAATGATATAAAAAAAAAGAGTGAAGTTTTAAGAACATGTTAAGAATAGTGAGCCCAGTGTGAATGAGGCTGAGACAAGGAAGCTGAATTCTGTCAGTCTCAAGCAATCTGCTCTCCTCTGAGGAGGCACTGATATTGTCTTTGGGACATTTTTTTTTTTCACAATTTCTTGCTTTTTTTTTTAAATTTACATTTTTTTAAAACAGCATTGCAAACAGAAACTCATACAAATCTCAAAAAAAAAAAAAAAAAAACAGAAGAGAATTTGACCAGAAATCTCTACCTTCAGCCTGGCTGCCTGGTGAAAATATGCTGAACAGATGCATTTTCTAATAATATCCCACTCCGTTCCACAGGACACCAGTTCCATTTTCTGCTGCTCCACTATTTCTCGCAGCTGCTGTTGGACTTCTCGAACCTGAAAATATTCCAGAAAGTATCTAACATAAATGTAGATATTTACCAAAGGTTGCGATGACCATTAATAACCTCATAGGTAGCAAGCAAGAATGAGCCTTGTTTAAACTTTCATAAAGGCAACCAAGAAACGCAGATGCCATAAACACTGTTATTTGAGTGTTCTACTGAAAGAAAAACAATAACAAACTAGGACAGGAAACCAGTATGTCTTGGACATTCTGAGATTCCTTATTCTTAAGTTCATGCCACCAAATTCTGTGCCCCATAATAACCTGACTTAAATTCCATGCTGACAGATCTGTCTTACAGCAAAAAAAAAAAATTTAATTAAAAAAAATACGCTTACATTCATATACCATATTTAATACTAGCATATCCAAACAACAAAATCAGTATTCTCGACAGCAGATTTCTATATTATAAACATGACAATTTTTCTTTTTACAGTATCTTCAGAGCTTACTTTTCTCATGGCCTTGACATGTATGAAATGTTCATTGCACCATGAAGAAGAGTACCTGGAATTGAGAAGAAGTAGAAAATGAAAAACCGTTCTTCTCTTTTATAATCTGTTTTCAACACTCATGCCAACAAATCTAAACTGTAAAGATGCAAGACTTTTTGCAAGCAAATAATAAAAAAATATGCAGCTCTTAGATTTCTGTTGAAAAAAAAAATCCCTAAAATATAAAGCTGTACTTTTTCTCACAAGGTCCTAAAAACAATGACTGAAATAACTCTGTTAACAAACCTAAATTATGCAACTGGCAAGCATATCTTGCAAAGCTATGTTTCATAATTGCAGAAGGTAACTAGCAAACCTATATCTATAAAATATAACTACCAAACCTTAGTTATGTAACTACAGAATATAAGTAGCAAACCTTAGTTATGTAACTGTAAAAAATAACTAGCAAACATATATAACTTACCTGAAGCGTCTTGCTCTCAGCAAAGCTTAATTGTGTGTGGAAGAAGGAGGAGGAAGAAAAAAAAACAAAAAACGTTGCCTACAGACAAAAGATTCCCGATATAGCCAATCATAGCGAAGAAGCGGAGAGAGAGGAAGGCAATAGAAACATGATAGCCGCTAGAGGTGTCGGGTGGGGGGGGGGGGGGAGGGGAGAGAAAAGAGGACGCGAGAGATAATGAACTTAAACACCTACAGGGAGGAAATGTAAAACTGGTGAATGGGACAAGACCAATATGTTGGCAGAGAAGGAAATAGGATGGTGGTAGGGAGGGGTAGCATAGAGAAAGAAATTAGAGTATAAAAAAGGCCAGTGGAAAAAGAAAGAAGTTACAGAAAGCTGAAGACATTGTTAATTCCAGCTGGGTGGAGACAGCCAGTCTGGAAAATAAGGCGCTGTTCTAAGACCCTCCGAGATCGTACATCTGCGGAACAAGAGCGGATCGCACTAACCGAAATGTCCTGTTTGCCCCTGTGGTTACCAAGGCAAAAATGTTTAGCCACAGGTGTCCAGGCCCTCTTAGAAATATCATTGAGATGCTGGCGAAATCGATCTCCTAACCGTAAGCCAGTTTCCCCTATGTACTTCAAACCGCAACGTTTGCACATGATAACATAAATGACATTTCGTGAAGTGCAGGTGAAGCCCTCCTGTACCGACAACGTGGATTTAGGGAAAGAGATCTGGCTGGCCTCGACAACAAATGGACAAGTGTTGCATCTACGGCGTCCACAATGTCTGGTACCATAAAAAGTGTCATCTGTCTTAAGATGACTACGAATTAAAAGGTCCCTGAGGTTTTTGTCACGTCTGTAAGCCACCAATGGGGGTTCCCCAAAAAGTTCACGTGTCTCAGGCTCGGTCTGGAGGAGGTGGAGATGGCGAAACAGTATGTTTTTAACTGCCAAGCTATGAGGGTGGTACGTGAGTAACTACCAAACTCGGTTAGTGCGATCCGCTCTTGTTCCGCAGATGTACGATCTCGGAGGGTCTTAGAACAGCGCCTTATTTTCCAGACTGGCTGTCTCCACCCAGCTGGAATTAACAATGTCTTCAGCTTTCTGTAACTTCTTTCTTTTTCCACTGGCCTTTTTTATACTCTAATTTCTTTCTCTATGCTACCCCTCCCTACCACCATCCTATTTCCTTCTCTGCCAACATATTGGTCTTGTCCCATTCACCAGTTTTACATTTCCTCCCTGTAGGTGTTTAAGTTCTTCATTCATTATCTCTCGCGTCCTCTTTTCTCTCCCCTCCCCCCCCCCCACCCGACACCTCTAGCGGCTATCATGTTTCTATTGCCTTCCTCTCTCTCCGCTTCTTCGCTATGATTGGCTATATCGGGAATCTTTTGTCTGTAGGCAACGTTTTTTTGTTTTTTTTTCTTCCTCCTCCTTCTTCCACACACAATTAAGCTTTGCTGAGAGCAAGACGCTTCAGGTAAGTTATATATGTTTGTATTTTGTTTTTGCATGTATCCTCGAATAAGGCTCACGCTGAAATATCGGATGTTGTATGTTTTTCATTTATACACTCTCATACTTTATATTCGTTTTTTTCGCACCTTGCTCACTTCCTCCCTCACTTTGTAAAACTGCACCATACACCTCTATCTACCTAAAATATAACTAGCAAACCTAAGTTATGCAACTGTAAAATATAACTAGCAAACATAAGTTATGCAACTGTAAAATATAAATAGCAAACATAAGTTATGCAACTGTAAAATATAACTAGCAAACATAAGTTATGCAACTGTAAAATATAACTAGCAAACATAAGTTATGCAACTGTAAAATATAACTAGCAAACATAACACATGACTGCATTTTAAAAAAAAATCTGTGGCATCTGCTAATAAAGTTCAGACTGTGACTGACACAAGCTAATTCTACATTTGCTGCTGTTTATGATGCACTTTAAACATACAAGGCTGAAATGGCAACCAGAGAAAACATGGAGGAGTCAGACAGACAAAGTAAAGCACACCCGTTTCTCTTCCACTGCTGGTAGACATTGAGGTAAGTTAGATGGTCGCTCTCAGACACCATAAACTTCTCCCTGGCCGCATCAGAGTCTTCTTCTCTCCCCTTGGGTCTGTAAAAAATGGCCGGCACTGAAAGCATAGACACTATTGTCTGAAAGAGAAGAATGTGCACAAATAAAACATCCACATGTTTATGTCAGGCTTCTAGCCAAAGTTATGTTAGCTGTTTGGGCTGATACTTTCTGTTTCTTACACTGAGCTATTTGGCAGCTGTTCATCTGAACAAATTTGCCTTATAGGGATCCGTCACTATTATGTCAGAACACCCCCTGTTAAACAACTGACTTTCATCCATATGTTAGGCTAAATAACATTATCTTTTTTTTTTTTTGGGTCATTTACCTATGTGTCTGATCTAAATTTTGTTAAACATTTGACTGTCTTACAGTTATGTATTATTGTTATGTATTTTTTTTGTCATGGTAATTTACTAAATATTTGGTTGCTACATGGTCATTTATGAACTATTTCATTGTCATGTGTTTATTCATTAAATATTTGGTTGTCATATGGTATTTATAAATATTTATTTGTCATGTGGTTAATTATTAAATATCTGGATGCCATGGTTATTTATTATTATCTGCTTGTTACAGGGTTAGCTATTAATTACATGCTTGTCACATGTTTATGCATTAATATTTCTACTTGTCGCATGTTTATGCATTAATATTTCTACTTGTCGCATGTTTATGTATTAATGTTTTTGCTTGTCACATGTTTATGCATTAATGTTTCTGCTTGTCACAAGGTTATCTATTACTTACTAACATCTCAGAAAGCTATCTATTAACTATTTGTTTGCCACTATCTGTCCAAACAGGGGTATCATACAGAAATACATGGCTATCATACAGACTCGTGCTTTGGTGCAATTAGCACCAAGTTTTGAAATAGACTGTTTCCCTGAAGACAGAATATTTTAATGATCAGTTTCTGCTGGTTCACTGCTCAAACCTTTTTTTATTTAGAAGATTTAACTCACTAATAATCACATCCACTTGCACTGACTCACAAAAAACCCCTTCCTAAGTGTCTCCTGATCCTTTTACAACTTTTATGCCATGTAAATAGAGATCTTTATTCAGGTTTATTAATCTCTGCTTGTTACATCCATAAAATATTCACAGACATTTTCCTATCAACCATTTGGTCTTGGAAGAATTGGTGAAAGATATGTGTCATATGGAGAGCAACTCTTCTTATGGGAAACAAGAGAACAAGGGCCAAAATTTAAGACAGAAAATATAGGTTAAAAAGTGACTGGACAGATTCAGTCCTGACAGAATCTGCTCATAAAAATGACGTTTGGCAACTTCCACAAACAGAGATGTCTAACTGCTTGAAAGCTGTCTTCTAAGGCTAAAATGTATATTTATTATGCTAGTTTCATTTCCAGCTCTTCTTGTGTCAAAAATTTTCAGTTCATTCTTGCATTAAAGTATTCGTGTTTGAAAGATAACAGATGAGCCATATCAGTACAAGCCAGGCTCAACAGTAGTTGAACTATATCAGTGTAAGCTATACTCAGTAGCACCTGTGATGTTTTTAAAGTTATACTCTCTCTGAGTATATATGTATATGTAAGTTATAGTCTCTCTAAGTATAGATGTATATGCAAGTTATACTCTCTCTGAGTATATATGTATATGTAAGTTATACTCTAAGTATAGATGTGTATATATATATAATATATATATATATGTGTTAAGTTATACTCTAAGTATATACATATATGTAAGTTATACACTCATAAATAAAGCAGAAATGGATACTGTTTCACAGATACAAAAATGGATACTGCTGAACATGATACAACAGTCAATATCATTTCACTCTCTGCTGACACAGACCACCATGCATGTGCACGAACTGTATGTGCACAAACATATAGGTGAGCCGACAGTAACACGTGCTTCGAAAAGCACCATAGAACTCCTGCTTTTACTCTTAAGAGACAGGCTTTGGGTGGAACTTCCTCATATTGTACAAGGATTACTTCTATCTACTGCATTCCTTGATTTACTCCCCCTGTGTATCTGTTGCTTCCCCTTACTGTTTCGCTGAACCCTCTCGATGCCTTCACATGGATGGACATTGGCACAGAACTCTTGCACTTCCATCTAAACCAGATCACTACTTGTTACTGTTCACTGTAACTACTGCAACAGTGTTGCTGAAGGTGTATGGGTTCAGCTTTACAAAGAGGTAACAGCGAGTAAAGTGGTGAGAAATAAGAATGGTGGAAAGTTGGCTTTTTTAAAAAAAATTATCCTTGTAAGAAATTCATTCATTCATTCATTTACATGTCCCTTGTTTAACTTTGCCTCCCTAACAGCACTCCTGTAGGCCTCTCCGTTGTGAGCAAGATGGCCTGCTGCTGATGCATCCATTTTTGTAAGAAATACGGGCATAACATGTTTAATTTTTTTAAATCTATTTTTTTTAAAATTTTTATCTGCTGTGTTGTGTTCGTATGGGATCCTTGGAGGAAAAAAAAAGCGATTGCCGAAATATTGGATTGTTGTACGTTCTTCATTTATGCAACAGAAACTGCTAACTCAATCCATTATTACAGATACTGCTGATTCTAGGGGGCTGTGTGGTCTCGCAGTCAGGATGTTCCCCTCGAGTTTTGGAGGTAGCGAGTTCGAGTCTCACCAGAAAGTTGCAGGGTATTTTTTTTTTCATGATTCCTCTAGTACTCCTCTGTAGCGCAGGTTAAAAACCAATTGGAAGCTAGAAATGGCAAAAATTGTAAGCCAGACGGCCGTTGCCCGGGGCAACATTTAGGAAAAATCTCCCACAGAGACTGTCGCGGCCGCTTAAGCTGTCTGTGTTGACTGCGACAGCCGTTCTGAGGTGACAGAACAAACAGCCTATCAGATACCAGGAATTTCACAACTGTGATGATGCCATTACCCAAACGACGAACGAAGGAACGAACTACTGGTCCCAGCTCTCACAAGACACCAGGCAAACCTGCAGTTTGATGACTACGGCTTGCTATAAATTGCTAAACCTAACTCTCACACACAAACATGAAGTTCTGAAACAAAAAAAAAAGGAATAAAAAAAAGTTGTCGAGCCCTAAACTAGTAGGCTTGTTCACTGAAGGTTAATTACAACCGCTCCTGTCATCAGTAGACATAGACAACTATGCCAGGTAACTGTGTTATGCCACGTTTTTGCCCAATGTCTGACTATAAACGCTACTGTGACATTCCCCCCCTCCCTCCCCTCGATTGTCAGACTGTGAATGTTTGTGTTTCTTCACTGAACGTGCACGGAGATAACTGTGCTGTTCCGCGTGTTCGTCCAAAGAATAAGGATTACAGTCTTGTCAAAGTGAGTATCCATTTTCTTCTATTATCCCATGAACCGCCGCTGAGGTTTTACAAAGTGCACTATGGTGAACTTGACATTCTGTCATGTAGCACTTCCGAGATGTGGCGTTGGAGAGAAAGAGGCAATATGTAAATCCAGAAAAGCAAATAAAAGTTCCAAGAGAAGTTGTAGAAAACATCGAAAGGTAATTAAAGCTATAAATAAATAACAATCATAATTCTCCGGATATTCTATAAGAAGATGGAAGCTGGAAAACCTAATGATAACTGGGAAAGTCAAAGGAAAAAGAGTGAGAAACCAAGAGAAACATCTAAATGGGTTGAGTGGATGACAAGACAAAAGGATGATTACCGAAATAACTAAAATGGGTTGAGTGGATGACAAGACAAAAGGATGACCACCGAAATGACTAAAAATGGGTTGAGTGGATGACAAGACAAAAGGATGACCACCGAAATGACTAAAAATGGGTTGAGTGGATGACAAGACAAAAGGATGACCACCGAAATGACTAAAAATGGGTTGAGTGGATGACAAGACAAAAGGATGACCACCGAAATGACTAAAAAAAACACTGGGGAAAAGTGCGGAACTGAGACGCATGATCATAAGCGCCCACCTGCACAGCACATTCAATCATTTCCTGGCAGTACAGACTGATCAACGATAAAGATCTTCGCTGCGGTATGATCATCCACGTCATCCAGAACTTGATAATGATACATTCAAGTAAATCTGCCGGAACGACGAAGATAGTCTCTGACTAATGTAAGGAACGAACGAACAGACTTTATTTTCGAAGAGTTAAGAAGGCTGAATATCAAACATAAACCCCCTCTGGTATCTCTTGAACTCAAATCAAGCCTTCTCACTTGCAGCTATGCTAGATTACCTGTTATTACACCGGGTTAGCTGGAGGGAATACTATTAAGGTGAGTAATGCATCCAATTGGTCGGTCGGTCTCTGTGACCAGCAACACTCGGCCACGATTAGTGATTCTGCTACTTCTAATTGGCAGGAAGTTAGGAGCCTGATGTATGAAGCAGAAAGGTGAGTGGGGATTGTAAGCGAAAATTTTATAAAGTTAACAGAGTAATAGTTTTGTTTGGTCAGGTCCAGCGATAGTCTTGATCACCAGAAACACAAACTACAAAAATGTAACTCTCTTTTTATTACCTACGCACTGTGAGACAAGCAAAAAGAATAAATAAATACGTTGTATAGGCAATGATTTACAATAATGTCTAATGGACTAGTTAACTATCTCCAAAGCGTTTGTGCATAGAAGTATGAAGAACATATCTAACAAAGAATACTGGATTATACAGCACAACCTTTTGATACGTTTTACAACGCTATTATTCAGAGTTACATGGCGGTTTATTTCGATTCTTTTTCTATTTATGAAATGTCTGTGTGTTTAGCATATGAGGTTTTCATTTATTACAAAAATAAAGCATGGCCTTTCTTCTTAGATCTCTCGTCTTCTTTTGTTTATTTTATTTTTTAAGCAGTCTTCGTCCCTATATAACGCTCTTGTAGTCTAACAACCGTAGCCATATACGGCTCTTTTCTTTGTCAACCGTACCTCTTTAACCGATAAGCCAACCCAGTGTGTTTGGCTTAGTGGTAAAGCCACAAAGCTCTATCCTTAAAGTTTACGTCTAAACCTCTAAGCTTAAACTAATGCGGCAGGTCTCTTCTACGTCCAGCGAACCTTAAACTCGAGCCACTGGACGACAAGGATATGTTTGCTTACAAGCATCTCGTTTAAGATCTTCCTGCTTCGATCATGCACTAGGGCGTAATTTTTTTCTTTCGGACCGACCGACATTGGGGTCAACCCAGCCTCAAGAAAGTTGTATCTGGCGTTTCTCTGTGAAAACAAAGGAAGCAAAGACTTGTGCCGGCCTCTCTAATCTCACTATGTTGTGGTGGCCTAGAAATGCGAAGGCACTAACACATCACATCCCTACGGCATGCATATGGCGTATTTTTCTTTTAAGATCATACCAACAATCTGTCTTTACTATGCAAATATCTGTGGAATAGACTGACATAAAAGGTGGTAAAAGATAGAGCAATCATCAGAAAGTATAAACGGAATAAACTGAGACAAAAGCTGATAAATGACAGCGCAACCATGAAAAAGTACCGCTGGAATAAACGGAGACAAAAGCTGATAAATGATAAAGTAACTAACAGACAGTATCGCTGGAATAAACGGAGACAAAAGCTGATAAATGATAGCGCAACCATGAAAAAGTATCGCTGGAATAAACGGAGACAAAAGCTGATAAACGACAGTCTACAGTCTAAAAATAGCATCAGCGGCAACAAACTGAATATATCAGACAGCGGAAGCAGAAAAACCGTGAAGCTGATCACAGTTACAGGCCCCTGCTCTCATTTACCACATTGTGAAACCCACAATCTACTACCAAAGTGACGAAACAAATCACTGCGCATATATAATACAACTATGAAATCGGCCCGTATTTGATATTAATATTACACTAATGGTACTTGCAACCACAATTCATCCTCAGCATAATGGATTGTACAGATGGAAGTACAGTAATCTACTAATGGAAACCGCCTGTTACACTGTCGGCCATGATAATGCCCTGCAAATGTTTCTCCTAACTGTAATAGCAGTACCAGGGCAGTGGGCATTAAAGAGACCGTCCCGTTGCTGTGTTTTAGTCACATACAACTGCTCGCATACAGAAGCAAACATACAGTAGCAGTACAACTGGAGAAGGGGAAAAAATGCTACATAAAGATGCGCGCGCATCTCGTAAATATTATTTGCAGAAGGGAGATCCGGTTCGATCATGACGGAAAGTGAAGATTTAAAAGGGAAAAAAAAGGACCAAGTGAAAAATAAATCATTCAATGGCATTAGAAGACAGTTTATATAATAAACATTTGCAAAATAAAATTCCGAAACGTTACTGGACACATTGCCTGTGGCTCTAATGCAGTAGCAATGTACCAGCAATAAAATGCTGAAGTTAAACAGTTCTAGTATAGTGACCGAAAAGATGCATATTATCTCCCTTGCTCTTTGAAATTACCATAGACTTTATAATGAAAAAAAAATGCTGCACAGGTAAAACGGGCATTGATTGGGTACATGGGACCCAACTGGAAGATCTTGATTTTGCAGATAACATAACTCATATCAGTGACAATGTGAATTCTATGCAAGAATAAATAGATACCCTGTCTTCACTGGCTAATAAAATAGGTCTTGAAATTAACAAGGAAAAAAAGAAAAATAATGAAACTTCTCATTAATCAAGAAGGAAAAATATACGTAGAAGAAACAGCTGCTGAAGAAGTCAACCACTCTGCATACCTCGGCAGCTACATAGAGCAGGATGGTGACACCAGAAAGGAAATCAGAATTAGAATTGCAGAAGCAGCACTGACCTTCAATAATCTTGAGAACATATGGCATTCAAAATTTATAAGCACAAAAACCAAGTTAAGTTTATTCAATTCAAATGTAATATTCACTCTCGTTTACGCATGTGAAAGCTGGAAAACAACTAAAAAAATACAATAAATTAGACTCTTTTGAAAACAAATGCCTCAGGAAAATACTTAGTATAATGTGGAAGGAATTCAAGAACAATACAGAGATAAAACAGATGAGCGAACAACAACCTGTCTCATGGGTGATCAGACAAAGAAGATGGATATACATCGGTCACGTGATGAGAGGAAGAATAACTAATGAAGAATGTATGAGAAGAGCTGGAGAGACAAAATAAAATCGTGTCAAAAAAATAAGAGAGAGACAATGTACTTTCATAGGACATGCAATGAGAAGAGGTCGGCATTGAAAATATTATTTAAAAAAAAGGAAAAATAGAGGGAAGAAGATCAAGAGGAAGGCCAAGAGAAACGATACTGGACAGTCTGACTGGATAGTGTGAGAGGAGGTCACTAACTGAGCTGATGGCCTGCTTGAACGATCTTGCACTCTGGAGAAGCATAATAGCCAACGCCAGTCGGCACGGCACATGATGATGATGATAAGAAACAGTCAGATAACCCAAAAACAAGCTATCATATGGAACACAACAGGCCGAAGAAAAAGAGGTCGACCACGTGAAACTGAAACTCTAAAGAGGACATTGTTAAAAGAGGCCAAATTAGTAGGTATAACATCCCTTGATGAGGTTGAAAAGCTCGCCGAAAACAGGAAAACTTGGCGAGCTACCATGCGAGCCCTATGTGACGTTTAACGGCACGCGAAGGATGTAAGATGTGATTATAAAGATATTTCTTCTATTTCACTGGTTTTCTATGCAGTCGATGCGGTGAAGATGTCGAAGCACAGTACCGTGTCGGACTGGGAGCGGGTTATGTCGGTTATTTTTCAGTCCCTGAGTGGAAGTACAAGGCAGGTGTGCACTACTTCTTTAGCCACTCCCCCGTCAGTCACGGGTACTAAGGCGATTCCTGGCGTGTTAGCCAAACTTGGCCTGTTACTTGAGGTATCAACAGAGAGGTGGTGGGCAGGGTCTTGGTCAACTATCTTCTCCAACCCCGACTCTTAACATGTCAGGTACTGGTCGCTGATTGCCATATCGGACAATGTCTTCATCCCCATAACATTTTAGCATAAATATTGAAAAGTATACTATATATAATTTTTTTTTTCACACTTTCTATAAAATGCACATAATCGGCAAAATGACTCACACATTTTGTAATTAAGTTATCTTTCTCCTATAAATTCCTGTTTCGATTTTGTTGCAAGTTCTTAACTGCATTTTACATTTTTCTCTATTTTGTTTTTCTGCCTTCTTTGCTTTATCCAGATAGAGTTTGCATTCGTGTTTGTCAATGTACGAGGGTCTATATTTTACATCGTTCACCAGGACAGAGTAATAGTGCTTGTAAGACTTAGAATCTGTTACATCTTCCAGTGCTTGAAGGATTCACAATCTGTTAAATCTTCCAGTGCTTGTAGGACTCACAATTTGTTAAATCTTCCGGTGCTTGCAGGACTCACAATATGTTAAATCTTCCAGTGCTTGAAGGATTCACAATCTGTTAAATCTTCCAGTGCTTGTAGGACTCACAATCTGTTAAATCCTTATGCAGCTAGGGTAGGTAATGTTACATAATCCGCTAGCTCTGGAACTGTCAGCTTGTTCAACTCACAGCACATTACACAATAAACAAAGGGGGAAAAAAAGTGAAGCCACATCTTCAGCGTTTTTGAAGGGACATTTTTATCACTTACAACCGAAAAGAAAAATATTTCTCACCGAAATACTTCCGCAAAACTCTACAGACCCTTCATGTCACACATGTAGTCCCTTCATGTCACACACATGTAGTCCCTTCATGGCACACTAGCTGCCAAATGCTGCCTGTCCGTCAGTCTTAAGCAATATGGAACAGAGCAATGAATCCAGGATGGAATTTTATTTGTCATGTGTTGTAAGCGAACAGTGTGGAATCACTTCCTAAACATATCTGACATGAACGTGTAAGTGCTTTCCATCGCTGGCGACTGCAGAAATCTTCAGACAAGAGCAGCCCCAAGAACTGACTGGGATCTTCCCACATGGGAAATGACCGAAATGCTAACAGACATGATGCTTGTACCAGGATGTCGAGGTCAATAAAACATTTTGCCAAATCAAGCGCGGACGAGACAGAATTTAAAGGATATATTTGCAAGAAAACACTATGAAGGCAGTTGCAACAATTCTGCTACATAGCCATTTTGTGCCAGAATGATTTGTCTCGCCTGATAATGATTCTCTATATGCTTCTTTCTTCTCTGACCCTCTCGCCATGCACTGGTAAACGGCCGAACCTAGTTATGATGTGGCTGCCCTGTGGTTGCCAAATCTTATATCTAACATCCTTACATCTTACATCCCGTGCCGTTAAACGTTATATAGAGCTCGCATGGTAGTTCGCCAAGTTTTCCTGTTTTCAGCGAGCTTTTCAACCTCATCATGGGATTCTATGGCTACTAATTTGGCCTCTCTAATTTGACCATCACAAACGTATCAAAATATTACCTCTTAAGAACAGGTTCCTCTTCAACAAAGCCAAGTTAGTACATCAAATTCTTTCACGGCATGCTCCGCCTTATCTATGGAACCTGTTTAAATTTAGCCCAAAGTGCAGCCAACGCTTGAACAACATATGTCTTCCAACACCTAGACTTGATCTTTACAAGAAAAGCCTTAGTTATTCTGCTGCTCATCTTTGGAATACCCTCCCATCCTATATAAAAAATATAAATTATACTCCCTCCTACTGCTCATCTTTGGAATACCCTCCCATCCTATATAAAAAATATAAATTATACTCCCTCCTACAACTACAAGCTTTCCCAATATCTATTTGATGTCGACTACATGCCTCCATGAATTAGAAAACTTAAAAGTTATCTGAAACTGCTCTTACAGACACCGAATACAATTAATTGTTTTCTGAATAGTCCCCAAAATTTTGTTTAGTAGATAGTCATTTATAATATATGTAGTTAGTTCTGTACTGAGTGAATGTTTAAGAGCGAAACGTAAATGTTATATTTTATTTTATGTCTCTCAGCTTCAATGTTAGTTATGTTTGTTATATGAACAGCATATCTGTAGAATGTCTGGAATAGAGTGAAAGATGTATGATAAAGGGCAGAATGTCAGACGGGCCTGCGTGTCCAATTCTTAACCTTTTTGAAATAAAGATAAATCAATCAATCAATATAAAGATCAATCAATCAATCTCTTAACAATGTCCTCTTTTAAGTTACATTTTGACAAATTTAAGACACGTAATCAACTTTCCCAGAAAGTATTGGAGGCACCGAAAAATTTGAACTGCTGGTCAGGAGAAGGGGAGAAAAATGATTTGCAGAACCAACACGAGTACTTCCATAAGACCACGTACAGACTCGCTGAAATGTAAGAAAAAATATCCCATTATTCCTTCTTCGTGCTAATGAACCTGAAGGTTGAATACAAAAGTGGGTTTTGTTGAATTATAATGGGAAATGCTCTCCACCCCTGCGTTGCAATGAGAAACTTCCCCACCACAACCCCTCACCTTCCAGATACGAATACAATAAGAAACGCTGGAGACAGTCTGGTCATGCTGTATCTAAAATTTGTCTCAGCCATTTTCTTGAAGGAGTATGGGAAATGTATATGAAGCTCCGAGAACAAACTGATTTTCTCCAAGCACACAGCACCGATATATCTGCCATCCAATGAGGCTCACTGAAATGAACTCCTAACTGCTCTGCTTATAATTAAACTAATCTGACTATAGCCAAGACTTTTCTCAGTGACGATAGCTTCTTTCACTTACTGCTGGTAGTAAATGAAAGCAAAAGGCTCTTAGCTGGTATGGATTCCACCGTTATTTAGTCATATAATGGGGCTAGCTTGTATTGATTTCACCGTTATGTAGTCATATGATGGGGCTTAGCTATTACGGATACAACCGTTATTTAGTCATATGATGGGGCTTAGCTATTACGGATACAACCGTTATTTAGTCATATAATGGGGCTTAGCTAATACGGATACAACCGTTATTCAGGCATATATTTAACAGGCAGTGTTTGGCTAGCCCCTACCATCCACCAGTCTGAGGATCACAGCTCTCATTTTTTCCTGTCTTAATCATCCGTGTCATGTGACAGGAATATCTTCATTATTTTCAACTGCCAAGTAAGCACAATTTTATCTGATGAAAAAATATTGCTCCGTGACATAGTTTAGTTTCCCACGTGGACTGATATAATATATATATATATATATATATATATATATATATATATATTACACATGGCAAAGATGGACCAACAGTGACAAACTGGAACCATCTTAACATGAACGGAGGGGAAACAGCAAATAAAACAAATTTACGCATACCCTCCCCCTCCCCCCACTCCCAAATTTGCTCGTGCACATGTCTCAGGGATCAAGAACAAAGATTCCAGTCAACATACACGACAATGTTTACACAAAGGCCATCGCTCAGCTCGGACCGGAACTCGTCCAGCGGTTCTCAGTTCTTCTAATTGCAGATCTCTGTATTAGTAAAGATATACTATACAGATTCAAGCAACGTTTTGATTTCGTAAGCTTTCTTTTGTTGTTATGTCCGACCCAAACTTGCTTTATGAAAGCGAAACGCTGGCAAAGCGTAAAAAAGAATACCAATTAAGGATATGCCGTGCAGTTCTTCAGGCAACTGCTCAGTTACAGATTATCTTCTTTGATTAATTTGTACGTTTAACAGGTAATATTTAATATCTTGTGAATTCCTCAACAAAAAAAGGTCTCTCTGAGTTGTCATTACCAGTCAATATGTAGCTACCAGCAAGTACAGATGCTATGTATTACTGATGGAAAGATACGGCGTAGGAGTAAGGGGGGACCAGATCTCAGGGTTCATAAACTCTTTGTCTTTGATGTCTAGAACTTCTCTATGGAACCATCTTGTCTCCATTCTCTACAACCTTTATGATTATTTTCATTCTTTCCGGTCTCTACCATCTATCTGGACTCTCCAGAACCTACATACTTCTACATTGTAGAACATCTTTGTTTCCACATCTAGAATATCTCTTGTCCTCATTCTCTAACCATATATCTCCATTTTCTAAAACATCTTTGTCTTAACTTTCTAGAACCTATACATCTTCACTTTCTAGAACCTATACATCTTCACTTTCTAGAACATTTTTGTCTTCACTTTCTAGAACATCTTTGTCTTCACTTTCTAGAACCTCTCTGTCTCTCCACTCTCTGGAATCTATATATCTCCATTTTTTTCAACCTGTCTCTACTTTCAAGAACTTCTTTGTCTCCACTTTCAAGATTCTCTCTCTCTCTCTCTCTCTTCACTTTTTAGAGGCTCTCTGTCCCCACTACCTATATACATCCCGATGGCCAGCTGATAAACCAAGCACCCACTCACTCACTCACTCACTTTCTCTCTCTCCACTTTCTAGAACCTATCTAATCTCACTTTCTAGAGCCTCTCTGTCTCCAGTACCTATATACATCCCGTCGCTCACTCACTCACATAAGCTCTGTAATAAGTATACCCCATCTAAATGAAATAAGAACATTTCTCCCAACGTAAACGAAGGCCAGGTGGGGCAAATTTATATGACATTTTGCAATGCGATTTCGTAAAGAGAAATGAAGCACAGTATGTCATGATTCATTTCTGTACAATATTTGACCGAGGCTCCTTAACACCAATACTTTCACATAACATGAGAATCCCTTAAGTAACCCTAGAGAGCGGCAGGAAGAAGGGGGGAAAAATGTGAGAGCCACAACAAAAGAACAAATAAAAAGCAACTTCACTAAAGTGATGAAACGCACACAACAGCATCGGCGCATGCTCATACACTTACATACAAATCATTCGTGCTTAAAAAAAAAGGACAATACGTTCCTATCTATCTTCGCTACTAGAACATTATTACCGCTGTCATGCGTATTGAACTGGATGTATAAGAAACGTAAGTACAATACTGAGTACCACGAAGAGTTTTAACCCTTGTACGCTCATGTATCTAAAGGTTTCTGAGTACCACGCTGAGCTTTAACCCTTGTACGCGCATGTATCTAAAGGTTTCTGAGTACCACGCAGAGCTTTAACCCTTGTATGTGCAAATATCTAACGGATTCTGAGTACCACGCAGAGTTTTAACCCTTGTACACTCATGTATCTAAATGTTTCTAAGTACCACTCAGAGCTTTAACCCTTGTACGCGCATGTATCTAAGGGTTTCTAACAGCGCTACACACAGCAATTGCTACATTAACCGCCGAACAATGGAAGTAAACGAACAGGTGTAAATTCATTAGAAGCTACTAGTAAACTCAGCAAAAGTAGACAAGATATACAGAAGATAATAATTTCGGGAATTTTTATCTTTTCTACGCACCTTGTGTCACGATGTTATGTGTGTATGTTTGTGTTTGTGTGTGTTTTCGGGTTCTGTTAAAAAACTAACGCAATGAGATGGGATGATATTCAAAACTAACGCAAATGAGATGGGATGATGTTCAAAACTAACGAAATGAGATGGGATGCCTGTATTGCTTTTGTAATTCCTTCGTGATGTATTCTCTCCTGAGCGTTATTTTCTCACGGCCGGTTTTAATATAAGTGCTAATGCTATTACTACTGCCGCTGCTGCTCTTACTTTGGCTACTATAATTACTACTACTACGATTTCTATTAATATTCCTACTACTACTACTTTTACCATTACTACTACAATTACAACTACTACTGCTACTACTACTACTACTATTGCTACTATTACTACTACTACCACGATTACTAGTACTACTACTACTACTACTATTACTACTACTACCACCGCCATGCTATTATCTCCTTACTACTATACTACTATTATTACACACTACTATACTATTACTGCTATTATTAATACAACTACTAATTCTAATACTAATACATGAAACGGAGCGCTGTAAAATATACACTTCAGCTGTAAAATATATACTGTAACGGTAGGCGATAATATACTGGCACCCCACTTCCTGACATTACAGCTGGAGAGAGGAGAATATGTCCGCGCATTTGAAAACCTGACGTTATTTATTCATTCATTCATTCATTCATTCCTTTGCATGTCCCTTGCGGAACTTTGCCTCCCAAACAGCACTCCTGTAGGCCTCTCGGTTGTTAGCAAGATGGCCTGCTGCTGCTGCATCCATTTCCAGATCATCAACGATGTCTTGCAGCCATCTTCGTTTCGGTCTTCCTCTTTTTCTTTTTCCCATTATGTATCCTTCCAATACGGTCTTCTCTAAATTATCATGACGTTTAATGTGTCCAAAATATTTAAGTTTTCTCTCTTTAATCCTCTTTACTAGCCAGCCTTCTTCAATATTAAGCTCTTGTAGTATAGATATATTTGTTCTTTTTTGTTATTTATAGCCGCCATAAACCGTTTTGTTTTAAACTTCAAGCCTGAGTACCAGCCACCTTCCTCCAATGGCTTTCAAACACGTCAGCGATACTAAATGCGTATGATTTCAATCGCAGTAAATTACCTAACTCGTATCGGTGAAACCGTTTAAGATCTGGCGTTAAGTTATGCCGGTTTAAAAAAAAAAACACAACTCTCCTAATGTTTTATAACTGCCGACCCAGTGCTAGATGCCCCCCTATCCATGCTTGAACTCTCTCACTCGGCCAGAAAATTATTGTAGGAGAATGCGGTGAGATATACGGCGGTCAGTGCAGCTGCACTGATTAGACAGGCACGAAGGCTGCTGTATTTGTCAGTGCGTTTTCAACTTGTCTGCTTGTAACAGAATAACAGAATTTTTTTTTATTCGATTGTTTGCTATTTTCTGATTTTAATTCTACATATGACGCGAAAAAGAAATTATGTTAAATGAAAAGTATTATTATTTTTAACTAGAGGTAACCCATGAAAAAATGACGTGAAAAAATTTTTCAATTTCTCTCGCCTGAAATGTGATTGTGAAACACGAGCTCTATATTTGAAACTGTTTACAGCCATTTATAAGAGATTTCAAGAAGTAACAGGTCTATTCTGCTACGTGTCGCGGGGGGGGGGGGGGGGGGGGGTAGGGGGTTGAAGAAATTTCTACGATACTGTTGCTACAAGACAATGTTTCTACATTTGTCTGTGACGATAAAGAAAAATTCATCAGTGTAAATCTCTCTCTTTCTCTTACTTTCTCTCTCTCTCCCTTTATTTTTTTTCTTAATACACCCGCAAGGGTGCTGCTAGATAGTTTACCAGATTAAAATCTTCTTAGCCTGGAAGGAAGGACCACCTTGTTGATCTCCGTCAAGGAGCTTTCGCTAGGGTTTCCCCCACAAACTCCTGTCCTTGGCTTTTATACCCACTCTTTCCTTGGTGAACCCTCTATTACTCAGCATCCTCTCCATCCTTCTTCTCCATGTCTCCTTTGGTCAGCTCTTGCCCCTATTTCCCATGACACAAAAACGTTTCCCCATATTACTCTACAGTGGCACATGTTTCTGTACTTGTGTTGCTTGACACAAAGAAGGCTTTCTAACTTGATTCTTCATGTGACGAAATAAATCACTGGTCTAAAGGACTGGGTTCGTGATGTCAAGTAAAGTGCGACCCAAGAACGGGTATATTCAAAAGGAAAACAGCAGGTACTATATGATTAACTGTTTGTTGCTAAGTCCACCAAGGCTCTTGACTCTCTCCAACAAAAGCTGAAACGTAGTTCGCGCACCAGTCAATCAACACAAAAGTGACATAATCGTGTGGCTGGAGCTATACAAAGGGGACATATGCGTTGGGCTGAAGCTATAGGTAGAATTCCTAGAGTATTCGAACGAATAATTAAATTCAACTTAAGCAAAGTGAATCCAATAGAGAACTTTGTGTACTTATTAATCAGAAGCTGAGACCAGTCAAAAAGAAAAGTCTGCTTCTGGACACTGTGCGAAAGGATATCGTAAAAAACATGTATTAAAAGATATACCATAAGTCTCACTTCAGTCACTTGTCAGTTCTTGCCCGCGTCTGTATCAGCCATCTGCTATTTCTGACAGTTCAGCCGGAAGATTTGATCACATCGATGGCGTGGCCGCATCCAACTGGTCGCAGTAATGTTTGTTTTAAAAATCAACTATAAAAAAGGCAACCTTGCTCTTCAACATAACTAGTTTAAAGCAAATTAGAGTAAAACGGCAACAATTTAAGGTGCATTGGAGTAAAACACCAATAATTTAAAGTGGATTAGAGTAAGACACCAATAATTTTAAACTGAATTAGAGTAAGATACCAATAATTTAAAGTGGATCAGAGTAAATTAGTAACAATTTAAACTGGATCAGAGTAAGACACAAAGAATTTAAAGTGGTTTAGAGTAACAACACCAATAATTTTAAATTAAATTGGAGTAAGACACCAAGAATTTAAAGTGGATTAGAGTAAATTAGTAACAATTTAAACTTGATCAGAGTAAGGCACCAAGAATTTTTAATTGAATTAGAGAAAGACACCAAGAATTTAAAGTGGTTTATAGTAAGACATCAAGAATTTAAAGTGGTTTAGAGAAAGGCACCAAGAATTTTAAATTGAATTAGAGTATGACACCAAGAATTTTAAACTGAATTAGAGTAAGACACCAAGAATTTTAAATTGAATTAGAGTAAGACACCAAGAATTGTAAATTGAATTAGAGTAAGACACCAAGAATTTTAAATTGAATTAGAGTAAGACACCGAGAATTTAAAATTGAACTGAGTTAAGACACCAAGAATTTACAACTGAATAGAGTTAAGACACCAAGAATTTAAAGTGTATTAGAGTAGCACAGCAAGAACACAACAACAGATAAAAGAGGGAATGAAGAGATTCATGACGAGAAAGTGCTGTGCCAGAACCAAGCCGGCTCAATTCAATTATCTCAAAGGAACAAAGGAATCTGACAGTAAAACGCAAGGCCACAATTAAAACTACAGCACGAATTTTTACAACATGATTAAAAAAAAAAGATCTCTGGAAATGAAAGACAGACAAACACAGATTTTACGATATAAAGAAGATTAAAAATGAGCCAAATCAGATTACTATATATGTGTATGAGGCGACATTACCGTACAGTTCCCAGAAATGACAGGTACTCAAGAATTAAAGACAACGGGATTTGTGGATAGAGATGTCATGTAATTCGTAAATACCATTAAAAAAAATAATGTCAAGAGAAATATTCACGAAGAAGATTCATAACATCGCTAACTAATAACATGTAATGGCATGTACCGACATTAGAGGTGAAACAACAAACTCAAGCGGACAAAATGAGATGTACAGACGTGCTGCCTTAAAGGTGCTACATAAAGTAAAGGCGTTGAAACAATTAGGGACCTTTTGCTGGATCTATGAAACGTCTGACCTGTGAGCGAAGTGCTCCTGGCTCAAGTTCTGCCAAAACTGCATTATCCTTCTCCACCCCCACCCCCACCCAACCACACCCAACTGCCTTAGTACAGGTGTATGAGACGATATTACCGTACAGTTTCCAGAAATGACGGGTAATCATAAACAGCAAAACAAAAACCACGAATTAAAGATAACGGGATTGTGGATAAAGATGTCATGACATAAAACAGTGGATACCCACCACCAGCAACATCCAAGAGTTCGTGGTTCAGTTACTAAGGTCTAAAAATAGTGTCTAAATACGATGTATTTAGATTTTAAGGTAAACCACAATCTTCGTTTAATGAGAAGAAAACGTGCACATCTGTAAACAGATTATCACTTACTGCGAGCCAGACTCACAATCCGGACATGCAGACACTGAGACAGCAAGAGATTAAAGACCTGGACAATCTGACAGAAGCCACATCACTTGCAAACACAGAATTCAATAAAGCAGTCACACAGTGGACACCCACCACCAGTAACATCCAAGAAAATGAAGAGGCAGATAGGCTGACAAAAGAGGCACGAAGAATGCAACAGATCGATAGAAGCTCCATATATGAAGAAACAATGAACACACAAAAAGCCATAAATAAAGACAAACGGACAAACCAACATCCCAAAGCTAGAACAGACAGCGAATACTATAAACTCTCGAGAGACGATCAATGTGATGAACTGCCAACTGAGAACAGAAAATTCTGCAGGCTGAGACACCATATATACCAGAAGCATATACTCCAAAATTGTCTGCTGCACAAGCCGGTCAGGCAAAGGACCTAGCCAGACCCCCAGCACCCTACAGAAGAATCTTTACGGCGACGCTGAAAACCTGAAACGAACTTCCACATTTGCGAGTGAGATTGTGGGAGAGTGTGAAGACGCTGTCCAATTAGGCGATGAACGACCACAGCTGATATACTAGAGTCAGGGTTAGGGAACCATAGCTGATATACTAGAGTCAGGGTTAGGGAACCATAGTTGACCAAGACTCTGTCCAATCTCTTCGTCGGCGCCCCCAGTAACACACCTAACCTGGCTAACGGGGCAGGGAGCGCCATAGTCACACATGGTGGTGGAGTCTGCTAAAAAAGCATTGCACACACACCCTGCTTTTTACCTGCACTACGCGACTGGATAAAAATAGCTGCTATAACCCGCTCCCACGCCGGTACGATGTTGTAGCCTCAACGCCCCCACAGCATCGGCTGCAAAGAACACCAGCTCGCAGTTCCATGGAGATAGCACAAAACAAGACAGACAAGACACCTGAGGGAACGACGAAGAAAACGTTACTGAATGCACTTCTGGCTCGGTCATATTTTCACGGACGTGTAGCTTAGCATTAAATAATAAAAGAGCTCGGCGAAAGTTAGGCCATGGTAACACTGTCACCTTACAGCAAGCCAATAATTATAGAGAAGCTAATGAGAACTGAGAGTTTCGAATATCTTGGATCACTACTAACTAATAATGGAGATACGATGAGGGAAATTAAAAGGAGGACATCTGTCGCTCTTCAGAACGTAATACAACTAAAGAATCTGTGGAAAGGAACAGACAGAACTACAAAAATAAGATTTTTAAGGGCATGGATCTTTCCCGTCGCAACATATGTCTGTGAGACCTGGACACTTAATAAAACAGCTGAGAAACACATAAATGCCTTTGAATGTAAATGCTACAGAAGAGTTCTTCAAATATTATGAACACAAAAAAAAACAAGTGTATCCATACTACAAGAACTTAATATTGAAGAAGGCTGGCTAGTAAAGAAGAATAAAGAGAGAAAACTTCAATATTTTGGACACATTAAACGTCATGATAATCTAGAGAAAACCGTCTTGGAAGGGTACATAATGGGAAAAGGAAAGAGAGGAAGATCAAGGCGAAGATGGCTGCAAAACATCGTTGATGATCTGCAAATGGATGCATCAGCACAGGCCATCTTGCTCACAACCGAATAATAAAGAGTGCTGTTAAGGAGGCAAAGTTCCGCAAGGGACACGCAAATGAATGAATGAATGAGAAGTGGAGACGTGCTGCTATGAACGGTGTTACATTAATGAAAATACACTGAAAGTAAACGGAAGGTGCACGTGTACACAATGGATGGTGTTTTTTGTCCAATCCGGTGTCGTGGCCGCGTAAAACAATGAAATGGAATTCTTTGGGAAGAGCGCATTGAGCAATTTTAACATTGGGTGGGGAGATGCAGGGGTGGGTGGGCAGGCGCGTGAGAGACGGACAGAGAGAGAAAGAGAGAGAAGAGGAGAACACTATCATGTTCTGAAAAACTCTGAGATTGCTTTCTGATAGATGAAGACGATGTGAAAGATGTAGTGAACGAACGAACTTTTCAAACGGTTAAGAGTTGGGCACGCAGGCATTTCTAACATTCTGCCCTTCATCATACAGCTTTCACCCAGTCACAGTCATTCAGCATTTGTTAATGAGCATAGTAATCATGAAGACGTAATTAAATGATTACATAAATAAATAATAAACTATCTCTTGTCCATACACTCCACACTCTCTTGTCCATACACTCCACACTCTGATTTATGTAACTACATAAAATAAACTTATTATATTCATTCAAAACTAACACATTTACAGAAAAGCAGTATAAAAAATACAACAATCAAGCCATACTTTAAACTACTTTAGACTTTGAAAGTATATATATATATATATATATATACTTTTCATGCATGCAGATACATATATTCACACACAAATGCAAGTATATACCACAATTATTCAACCACAAGCACAAATATACATATGCATATATATACATACATGTGTAAGCATACATATAAACATATCTTGCCATATACGTACACATGCATACATATAATGTATATATATACATACATACATATATATAACATACCTATATAAGACACATACATAAGTATGCATATACATGCACACATAAAGACACTCATACATATACACAAATACATAATTATACATATTTATAAATGTATACAGATACACGTAAACACAAATATATTTTAGGGAGGCATATAGTCCATATCAATCAGATATTGACAAATTATGAAGTTATAAGAAGGAATATTACTTAAAAGTTTTACAAAAGTTGGTAGGCCATTCCAAAGGTGGGCAGCCGAGTAACAGAAGCTTTTTTTTAAAACATGTCAAGCCTTGGTTTTTGGAGAATACAATTGCTTAAGCGTTGGCTGTGTTTTGGGTTGGATTTGAACAACGACCACATATAGGGTGGAGCATTGTGCGAAAGAATTTATATGAAAGATGTAGTGAAAACACAACAAACAGTTTGAACAGTTACAGCAGACAAATTACTCGCAGGTAAAAATCTGTTGTTGTAAGAACATTTTGTAACAGGAGTTACAGAAATGAAAAACACACGACCTACAGATAAGACTGTGTACAGAACAGCTGGCCAATGTCGCAGATCTTTAAAAAAAAACATTGGACGGTCAGAAATAAACGTCTAAATTAGAACAATCGTTATTAATACAACTTTTCTTTGCCTGCGAAAAACACAATAAATCAGAGAAAACCGCGATGTTTTAAGAGATGAGTACACAATAATAAAAGATAATTAAGAAAGTTACGTTTTTAAGAGATTTTTTAAAACGAGAAGCACGTTAGAAACCGAGAGAGAAATGTAAGGAAAGATTTTAAAAATTACGAGAAACCGAGACAGAAATGTACGAAATCGTGAGAGAAATGTGAGAAATGCAAGAAATACCCGAATTTAAAAAAAAAAAAAAGTTACAAGAGTTAAAAGAAATGACGAAAGAAATGCTCGAAATACTCGCAGAAATGAAGCTCTCAAAACACGAAAGGCCTTGAAAAACTGCAGTCACTCGGAGATGAAAGTTATTCACAAAAAGGGGCACCAAAACTTGGACAAACTCATCGTAAAAGTGATGAAGACAGCAGAAAGGTCAAAAAAGAGATAATACAAAAGATGGAAGGAAAGTCGGCATGGACCCGGCAACATTTGATCTTTAAGACTGCAGGAATCCGAATGAACGTTAGCTGAGAGATGAGTACGTCAAAGGATCGGTATTCTGAATGTCCGTACCCCCCCCCCCCCCCAGCATTTGAATGTCTTAAGGGCGTGAAGTGTTAGTGCCTTCAGATTTCTAAGCCACTGCAGCATTTGAGGAGGGCATGACATCAGCTTTGTGGAGGTACAGGGTGGCCTGACCCCGGTGCCAGTCGGTCCGAAAACATTCCTCCCAAGTGAGAAATCTTCTGACCGACAGGCAAGTCTGTCTTCTGGTGTCTTGTCTTCCACCTCCCTGGAACAGCGAGCTGGTGGTCTTCGCGGCCGATGCTGTGAAGGTATTGAGGCGCAGTATCGTGCAGGATTTGGACTTGGTTATGGCGGCTATTTGTTTTTCAGTCCCTGACAGGTGCTAAAAGCAGGATGTGTGCAATGCTTCTGTAGCAGACTCCACCACCATGGGGGGTTATGGCGATCTCTGCCCAGTTAGCCAGGCTAAGACCTGTTACTAGGGGGTACAAACGGAGAGGTGGGGCAAGATCTTAGTCAGCTAAGGTTCGCCAACCCTGACGCCAGCATATCAACTATGGTTCGCCAACCCTGACGCCAGCATATCAACTATGGTTCGCCAACCCTGACGCCAGCATATCAGCTATGGTTCGCCAACCCTGACGCCAGCATATCAGCTAAGGTTCGCCAACCCTGACGCCAGCATATCAGCTATGGTTCGCCAACCCTGACGCCAGCATATCAACTATGGTTCGCCAACCCTGACGCCAGCATATCAGCTAAGGTTCGCCAACCCTGACGCCAGCATATCAGCTATGGTTCGCCAACCCTGACGCCAGCATATCAGCTATGGTTCCCTAACCCTGACGCCAGCATATCAGCTATGGTTCGCCAACCCTGACGCCAGCATATCAGCTATGGTTCGCCAACCCTGACGCCAGCATATCAGCTATGGTTCGCCAACCCTGACGCCAGCATATCAGCTATGGTTCGCCAACCCTGACGCCAGGATATCAGCTATGGTTCGCCAACCCTGACGCCAGCATATCAGCTATCGATCACTGACTGTCAAATCAGAGTAAAATGTATCCACAAGAAAAAAAAATTAAATCAGTTCAGACAAAAATGAATTAATATAAATACACATGAACTACGGTGCGAGACTTATATATGAGTCAGAGCGCACTAAAGGAACACAGTAGGTATGCAGTTAATCACACCGTCTAACAGTACGCGTGGTTTGTCTGGGCTGTTCGTTAAATCAAGAGAAGATAACTGCGGCCAACCGCAAATACTTATCTTGTCCAAGTGCTTCAGTGTGCCCACAATACACCGGGGCCATCAAACGAGCCGCGACCGATCCAGCGTTCACAAAAGTCTCGTTAGCAACGTTAACATAGGTCTCTACGCGGCAGATCAGATCCAATAACAGTGACAAAAAGGAGACAAAAGTCATCGTTTTCAAGATCTGACAAGAAGTTAGCGCGGGCATTTTACAATGAATCTGTAAGTATTTATATTTATTTATTTACTATTGTTCTGCATATCCGTGTGTTTGTATGTGGGGGAAAAAAGAGGGGGAGGGGGTTAAGAGAGACTGAGAGAGAGCCAACGAACGTTTTCAACGTGCGAGGAATTGGGCACGCAGGCTCGTCTGACATTCTGCCCTGCATCTTCTCAACCTTCATTCCGTTGCACAGCATACATCGACACAACACCAGCACTACAAACATTTTTTTAAGGCAACACTATATATGGAAAGAACAACTTTCACATACAACCTTTTACCATATATTCAATGATATATGTAAATAAAACATTTGGTAGAGTTCTTTTACATTCTTGCATATTAATTAGAGACATTTGGGAGGGGGAGGGGGGTATGAGAGATAGGGAGGGAAGAAGAAATAGAGAGAGGAAAACACTCTCATGTTCTGAAAAGCTCTGAGGTTGCTTTCTGTGGGCGGTCAATTTTCTTATCCATGTCTACAAGGATAGATATAATAAAGATGCGGCTGCCAATATTTCCGAAAACGTCTTTAGAACGTTTCACAAAGTCCTGATGGTCGTCTCACGAAGAACAGGTATGACTTTCAATGCTACCTTGAACATTTAAATACAGTAAACACATGCAGGTTTTACATGACGAACTTATGGAAGGGAGGCCACATCGCAGAACGAAACTATGATATACAGATATTTGTGAGTCATTAAAGCGAGATTTTTTGTTTCTATCAGCCTGGGCGTCTGAGAAGAACTTGCGGAAAGACCGAGTAAAGTGGAAAGCGACGCTGCGCCGAGGATCAAACTTAAACTTAAAGACTTGAGCGCAGGGAAAACGGATACTGCAACACAAACTTGCTGCTGCGGCTGATTATGCACATATTGTAATCACACAGCCAGAGTCAGTCACGTGCGGAGCTGCCCAGAGAGATGATGCTTGGCAACACCTACAGCACTGAGATGTCTGCCTGCTTCAAAATCGTCTAAGGACCAGCAAATGTAGTAGCTTGTTTAAAAATATTTTGGCAACACCTGGGTTCTATTTCTTACTTTACTTTAAACAAGGAGTACACAACTGTTCTCATGCCGGGAAAAAAGGGGGAGGGGGGACACGGTAAAAAAGAGAAGGCTGAGAACCGTTGTCCTAAACAAAAAAGTGCCAAGTGTTGTCTGAGAGATGATGTGCATCATCCGAGACGTGCGTCAAAGGAAAACGATGAATGCCAGCAAAAAACTTAGCTGCAAGCACGAAGCACTGCTACATCTGATTCCACCTTTTAATCACCACCATTTCACCTTTTTAATCACCACCACAAATAATATTACTTCATGTGCGGTAATGAAACGTGATAACGTCCTGAGAATCGATACATTTTAATTCGTGACCCGCTGTTTAGCGGCGAATCAGTTATCTCTCAGCGTAGCTGACACACCGGTACACTGTAGTACAGGAAAACAAAGCACATACATCAATGAGGACTAGGACAAACTTTTCCTATACTCTGACATTTTGGATGTTGGAGACAACAGGTGAGTCACTGAGAGGAATCTGTAGCTCAGAATACGCGTTACTGGTGGATTTTTTGCTGACACAGAAAAAAGAGAGAGAGAGAGAGAGAGCAATTATAGAATGTTAATTTCTTGCTTGTTCGGATCAGTAAGGATGAGAGAGTGAAAGAGAGAAAGCGAAGCAGGGGAGAGGAAAGATGGAGAGAGGGAAGGGAGAGAGTGAAGGAGAGAGAAGAGTGAGAGAAGAAAGAGGAAAAGAGAGATTCAGAGGGAGAGTGAGAGATATGGAAAGAGAAAGCAGAGAACGCGCTAGAGAGAGGGAGTAAGAAAGCGCGGAAGAGAGTGAGAGAGAGGGTAGAGAGTGCGCGAGAGAAAGGAAAAGTGATATAAGATGAGAGAGAACAATCATACCATGTTATTAGTTTCTTATAATTTGAATTAGAAAGGGAGGGAGTGGAAGGAGAGGGCGCGAGAGAGGGAGAGAAAAATTAGAAAATACGGTGGGTTTCTTATTACTGTTCGAATTAGTAAGGTAGAGAGAGTGAGTGTGTGTGTGTGTCAGAGAGAGAGAGAGAGAATATAATCAGAGGATAGTATTAAATTTGCTTTTTTTAAAAATTACTCTGGTCAATGAGGTTAAAAAAAAAGAAGAGAAAAGGCTGGGAGAGAGAGAGAGAGAGAGAGGGGGGGGGGGGTTCAGAAGCAATGCTTGGTGAAGTCAAGAGTTTGCAGAAATATGCCATCTATGGAGAGCCAGAACCAATCAGAAGAAAAAAATAGAAGAATGTTTGAGGCAGATTCCACATCCTTGCTTCATGCAACAGAACACTGCTCTAAGCCACTGAGCTGTCCTGGAAATCCAGCATGGCGGTACTGTCATTTAAACTCAATTTTCAGCTGCCTTTTAGCTTACACATGACGACAATAACCACGTTATCTGCCTTTCCACAGGTTAAAAATGTGTCGTCCTGCATGGAATCACCTACGGAGTCCTGCTTTCGTTCTGCTCGTTGCCTTTCATATTTCTAGCGCCCTCGTCGCATCTTCGGATACAAACACGCCGACTGTTGAAGCCCTCCATGGCGGAAGTAGCAAGAACCTTTATATCAAAGACGTTCTGCTGCCTCTCAAAAGTAACTTGCTTTCCAACGTAACTGAATATTTGAAAACCGTATTTAACAAGTTGACAGCACAAAGCTACACAGAAACACCTCAAGCGGATGTGAACGATATCTTCTTCTTGGCACATAAGATGGTCGACTGGGCTAAACCCTGGTATAAGAAAATAAAAAGTTTATTCAATGTCCATGAATGGCCAGATATGCCATTTCTTCGATCTGAATCAAGACCCAAGACTGTCCACGACAGCTTTATCACTGGCTTATCTCATTCCTTGCCTAACGCAGGTCGGTTGCAGCCCTACCCTACCAAGTCTAACCTCATCTCCCAGAACGCCAATACGGACAGGAAGAGGCACGTGATCGAGAATATCATTAAACCTAACTTCCGCTTCGCCAGAAACGCGCCGACCGAAAACAACGAAATTAACGAGGCTGGTTTCGCAGACAGGGGGACGATAACACAGAGAGGCGAGGCACTGAATAGCAGCGCTGGTCTTCCTGAAGTAACGACCCAGATCAGTAACGTCATCAAGAGGGACCCGCTGGCTCACGACCTCTTCCATGGCTCATCGCTGACAGAAACTGAACCGTCGGTGCTAAACGTTGGAGCAGCTACCCTTAAAGATGGCAACATCGACGCGAATATCAGCTCCGCTACCCAAACCCCGGATCCCGCCGACCACTTCAGCAGTGTTAACGATGACGCCGATTCTGAAGACACTCCCAGTAAAGCTTCCACAAGGGATGTGACACTGAAAGAGACTCTCCAGGCTAGTGATAACAATTACGAAACTAACGTTTCCCTATCACAAAACCATATGACCGATGATGATGACAACGACAATATCAGTAAAGCGAGGACAAAGGAGTTCTCTTCAAATGATACTTTCATCAAAATCTCTCTGCTCCACAGCGGAGATTCGATGAGGGTCACCTGGCTGTTTGCCAGCAACGACACGCGAATAACCGGCTTCCAGGTAAGCTACAGAGTGAACAAACGTGAAAACTACGACTCGTCAAACCTTGATCTCAATGTCCGATCATTCACTCTACACTCCCTCCACGAGGACGAGGACTACGTCATATGCGTGCACGTGATGCTCAACAACACAGCGGTCAAGGACTCGTGCGCCGAATGGTCGCGCTCATCCATGAAAATTGTCGTCGGAATTCTGGCTGGTTCCATCTTTCTTCTGCCTTGCATCGCCATCATCGTGCTGATCCTGCACAAAGACCGCCAGATAAAGAAGAAAAGAGCGGCCGATGTTGAAAATGACGACAACGTCAGGTGCAAGGAGCAACTTCTTTCGGCTAAGAAGTCTGCGCACGCACATTTCCGCGGTCTCAACATCCAGGCCACCGATAAAATATACACAGGCGTGCAGGATACAACACTCCCCCAGTCTTACAGCAGCAAATCTCTGCACGACACTGGCCATGAGAATCCTTGCCCACACACGGCTGACGATACCACAGATGACGACAACATAGATGGCCCGTGGAAGAGACTGAGCAAACAAGATGAGGCTCATATACAAGTATTTACCGTGCTCGGTCAACCGCCATTAGAAAGCTCGGCCTCAATGAGTCAGATTAATGAACAGCTCTGATGTTGCCAGAATGGACCAGAGTGGGCCAAATAATGGTTGTCTTTAGCCAAAACATAACAGACAGAAAACTAGTTACAATGTTTAAATATGTTATTTAGCTACATATTCATGGTGGCATTTGTTTTATCCATGGTTTGTCTGCTGTGTTCTATTTCTCATAAGCTGTGAGCATAACGCTATAGGCAGACGATGCCATGAAAAAGATACACAAGCACCCTAATGAATTCTGTGACCTGGAGTGGGTCCTAAAAGTGGACTTCTCAGCCTCAACGACCACCTTGAGAATAGCCAGGCTGAGATAGTTACTTGTAGCACCAGCAGAAATTAGAATACCATTAGCCAAATGGATATCATTACTTGTAGGACTAACAGAACACCATTAGTCGGATGGATATCACTATTTGTAGCACTAACAGAACACACAATACCATTAACTAGGCTAAGATCATTACTTGTAGCACTAACAGAAGACAGAATACCATTAGCCAGACTGATATCATTACTTGTAGCACTAACAGAAGACACAATACCATTAGCCAGACTGATATCATTACTTGTAGCACTAACAGATGACAGAATACCATTAACCAGACTGATATCATTACTTGTAGCACTAACAGAGAAATGGGAAAGTCTTGGCTACTTTTTCCCTGGCCCCTCCTCACACTTTTACTTCCAGTGACTACTAAAGAAAACCAGATTCCTGTGTGGTTTGTTGTTCACTCCAAGTATTAGTCTTTTTCTATTCACCCTACCTAGGTACATTACACAGACAAATCCTTCATTAAAAGTCTAATCTCTGAGAGTGTGTTCAGTAAGATTCCAATTATTTACTGTTTCCTGAAGACCTAAGTGGGGCTCTTCAAGCCTGCATATCTTATGAAGCTGTTACTTATTCACTGTTTCTCTAAAAATGACTACTTATAAAGCTGTTAAACTGTCTTACAACATTTTAAAAAATTTCCATGGTTTTCCCTATGGTTTTGTATGTCTTACAAAGTTCTTTTTTTTTTTTATTTAATCCATGACTTTCCTTGTGATTCTTTCTTTACATTCTAGAAGGTTTTCAGCTTATAATTTGCCCCATGATTTTTTTTCCATATTTCCTATGAAGTTTAAAATGCATGGCTTTCCCTTAGATATTCTTTTGTACAAAATGATATTGATATAGCTTTCCTTATTACTTTTACACATTTTGCAGATTTTCCATGCTGACTAAATTCTATACAGAACATTTCACATATTAATAATGTCTCTGCATGTTTATTCACAGATATTTCTTTGATTTAAAACATTCTTTCATTTACAAATGTCACCCAGGATGTATATGACCTATATAATTATCTCAAATATTTATCTGTTAACATATGACATCACATATTTAGGCAGCATAGTGGATAAACACGGTGGAACGAAAAAGGATGTTAAAGCAAGGACAGCATTTATCCAACTTAACAAAATATGGTCATCTAAGAACATCAAAACAAGAACCAAACTTAGGCTTTTCAATACAAACATAAAGACTGTCCTGTAATATGATTCGGAGACATAGGTCATGACCAAGACAATACAACAGAGGATACAAACATTCACGAACTATTACTTGAGGAGGATTTTAAACATTAAATGGCAAGACAAGATCAGAAATGAGGAGGTCTGGGAAAGGGCAGGACAAGAATCTATGAACCTACAAATCATGTCAAGGAAGTGGAGATGGATTGGTAACACTCTGAGGAAACCCGACACCCAGCATAGCAAGACAGGCACTGACATGGAATCTTCAAGAAATAGAAAATGAGGAAGACCTAGACTTACTTGGAGAAGAGAAATTATGACAGTGCTCAGAGACAAGGGATGCACATGGAAGGAAGCAGAGAATAATTCCAAGAACAGGAATGACTGGAGAGCCTTTATCTGTGGCCTATGCTCTCAAGGGAGTGAAAGGTGATGATGATGATATGACATCTGTACTTGAGCAGCAAAATTTTGTTGGTCCTGGTAAGATCTGGCCCCAGACAAACTGGCCAGATTTAATTAGTTCCTCTAGATTAGCTTCCTCACATGTTGGCTTCCTTTCTCAGAAAATGTGCTGAATGTGTCTATATTATTCCACCTACTTTCAATGAATTCTGTTAGAGCTTTTACACTGCAGTGACCTCCCAGGGAGACTAAACTCAGGCTGGCCCACTCATGCTAGAATTTTCAGCTTGTTCAAAAACACTCATAAATGATAAATAATCCACAGCCACTTACATAACATATATACAATACTGTAATCTAATCTGTATACAATACATAACATAAAAGTATACCGTAATCTAATACTTGGTATAAAGTGGAACAAATTCAAAAACAACGAGAGATAAGACAGATGAGCAAACGACAACCTGTCTCATGGGTGGTCAGAAAAAGAAGATGGACATATGTCGGTCATGTGATGAGAAGAAGCAATCAGAGGATCCCCAAACAAGCTATCAAGTGGAACACAACAGGCCAAATAAAAAGAGATCGACCACATGAAACTCTAAAGAGAACATTGTTAAGAGAAGCCAGTTCAGTGGGCATAACATCCCTTGATGAGATTGAAAAACTCGCCAAAGACAGGAAATCTTGGCGAACTACCATGCGGGCCTATGTGACGTATAGCGACACGGGAAGGATGTAAGATGTAATCTAATCTGTATACAATACATAACATAAAAGTATTCTGTAATCTAATATATACAGATTACATAATATAAAAAACTACTGTAATCTGATCCATATGCACTTCTATACCTCCTGCAACTAAACATTGCCATCAGCCTAATTTTGTGCCCATCTCTCTTATGAGGAGGATGCTAAAAGAGCTAAGCACTTCATTTTTTCATCTGTTTTTCCATGTTTTTTTTCCTGTTTTTTGTATGTGATCCTTGAAAAAGGCATTTGCTAAAAGAATGCATTGTTGCATGGTCTTCATTTATACAAGTGTAAATATTCATTTTCTGCCACTCTCATAACTGCCCACTTCCCGAACTCTTTCTTTCTTTCTGTAAAACTAAACCATGCACCTGCATCTATCTTTATTACTAGAACCAGTTTTACTGCAGTTATCATTTCTCTTATCTATCGTCAATATAAAAGACATCTGAACTATTTTATATTATTGGCAGAATTAAGTGTTTTTTAAATATTATTATCTGTATTTCTTTAAAAGAAGAATTAGAAAAATATTTTGGCCAAACACCATAAGAAATAACATCTTGTTGGCAGAGACGCAGATGAAGCCACTGACAGCAGTTATTGAGGAAAGATGCTGGCGATGGCTGGGACATGTGCTCCGAATGACTGATAACTCACTACCAAAAACAGCACTAAGATGGACACCACAGGGGAACAGAAGTAAGGGTAGACCAAAAGAGACATAGAGAAGAACAACAGAAAGGATGTTGAACAAAAGAGGGCTCACCTGGGCAAGAGCAGAAAAAAAGGCTAAGGATAGGCATTTGTGGAAAACCCTTGCGGAAGCCCCATGTGCCCTGGGCACTTAAGGTTCAGAGAGAGAGAGAGAGATTTCTTTAAAAAAAAAAAAACAAACCAATTCCCACTTCTTATATTTTTCTGTTTCAAATTTTCTACTGTTTTACAGAACTGTATCTTTACTGCCGTCATCTAGTGCCTTCATCATCATCATCATCATCTGAAACTGGCTGCTGGGGCACTTCAGCTTTTGATGCTTCTTTTTGTGATGGTATGCCAGGGTAGTTATGCACTCTGCATATCTTCACTTGTTAACCAATATACACCACTATCATGCTTCAACAGTATCATACTCTTAATATGCGGTATGCCAAAGATAACTTCAGCTCCTAATGTTTCTTGTTATTTCTACTTTCCATTATTTTGTTTCAAAAACCATTGAATGCTCTTCACTTCTGTCCATTCATTATTTTATACATCCACATTTCTAGGCCTCAATTATTTTTTTTTTAAGTTGTCCATGTAGGTACTTGAGTAGTGAAGTGGTTAGAGCAACAGACTTTTACAGTGAGGTCGCTGGTTCAAGTCTAGCTAGAAGCATCCCAGTAGATGAGCTACAAAAATCTGCCCCTCTTAAAGCTGGGGAAAGTATGGGAGACCAAGAATATAATGCTAACCACATCACTCTCTAGTGTGCTGACAGGTCAAGGAAAAATATGTGCAACTAATATCATTTCCCTTGGCAGCCTCTATAGCATTTACCTTTTTTTTCTTCCTTTCTACATGGTTATAATAACCGAATATGAGTAACACACAGCCCTTGACACATGCCAACTTAAAATGCTGCCATGTTTACTTAAATTTTAATAAACAGTAATTCATTTCTTATGAAAGACTACTTTTGTGTAATACAAACTTGTATTGGTATGTACTGTTTTGTTTTTTGTTTTTTTTTTTGCACTGCATATACCTTAAATGTGCATGTTGATTGTGAACTGCTAATAAATAAAGCACACCATTAAATACAAATAATTTGTGATCAGCATTAATTAAGAAAATAACAATGTTAAGATACATCTTACATACTTCCAATGCCGTTAAACGTCACATAGGGCTGGCATAGTTGTTTGAGAACTTTTCCTGTTCTCGGCAAGTCTTTCTACTTCATCATAGGATGTTATGGCCATTAAATTGGCTTCTCTTAACAATGTCCCCTTTAGAGTTTCACATGGTCGACCTCTTTTTCTTTGGCCTGTTGTGCTCCACTTGACAGCTTGTTTTGGTATTCTCTGATTGTTTCTTCTCATCACATGGCCTACATATGTCCATTTTTTTTTTTCTGATTACCCGTGAGACAGGTTGTTGTTTGCTCATCTGTCTTATCTCTGCATTGTTCTTGAATTCGTTCCACTTTATACCAAGTATTTTCCTTAAGCATTTGTTTTCAAAAGAGTCTAATTTCTTATCTATTTCTTTAGTTGATTTCCAGCTTTTTCATGCATAAATAAGGGTGGATATCACTTCTGAATTGAATAATCTTAACCTGGTTTTTGTGCTTATAACTTCTGAATTCTATATGTTCTCAAGATTTTTGAAGGACAATGTTGCTTTTGCAATTCTAATTCTAACTTCCTTCCTGGTGTCACCATCCTGACATATATACATCCATGTATTATATATATATATATAAACTTATATGTTAAGATAGGGTAACGCTATATGTGAACTGGAAGGTATCATCTAAAACTGGGGTTTGTGCTGTAGATGTGAATTCAAACTAACAAGAGGAGCACAAATGATATATAGAATAAATGCACATATGAAATCTCCTCATTCCAGTTTCTGTATATAATGCTATATACATAAACTGAAACTGTGATTATGAGTCTTGAATATTACCAGAATCTGCCATTAGAAGGACTGACAATAAGTAGAAAATGCCATTATAAGTCTTAAGTATAAGCTGCCGTTTTAAGGACTGACATTTAAGTAGAAACTACCATTGTAAGTCTTGACTATCCACAGAAAATGCCATTATAAGTCTTGACTATCCACAGAAAATGCCATTATAAATCTTGACTATCCATAGAAAATGCCATTATAAGTCTCGACTATCCACAGAAAATGCCATTATAAATCTTGACTATCCATAGAAACTGCCATTATAAGTCTTGACTATCCACAGAAAATGCCATTATAAATCTTGACTATCCATATAAACTGCCATTATGCCTTGACTATCCACAGAAAATGCCATTATAATTATTGACTATCCATAGAAACTGCCATTATAAGTCTTGACTATCCACAGAAAATGCCATTATAAATCTTGACTATCCACAGAAAATGCCATTATAAGTCTTGATTATCCACAGAAAATGCCATTATAAGTCTTGACTATCCATAGAAACTGCCATTATAAGTCCAGACTGTAAATAAAAATTGGCATTGTAAGTTTGGACTTAAAAATACCATCTGAAATCTTGACTATTACTATTATTTACTATTATTATTTACTATTTATTATTGACTATTACCGCCATTATGAATTCTGACTATCGGTAGAAACTGACAGAAACACGATGGCCCATTTTCCTTTAACGTTCTGAAAGCTGTGTGTACAATATACTCTGGCATGCCTGTTTCTTCGGCTTTCACATGAGAAGACAACCAAGCACCACCTGTACTACCCTGCACCCAATAAAAGAAATGTGCTAAGCAGATATTATCAGAGTTTTTTACAGGGAGAACACAAAACACACAAGGAGTGCTCACCAAGCAGTCTGCGCTGCAGCCCATGTCCACTGACACAATCAACATCTTGGACAGCGCTGGGTCAAGTGGGAACTCCACCATGTTTCTGCCCAGCGGCGTGAGGGCACCTGTGTTGTCGAGGGCACCCAGGACCCATAGCTGGTACATAGAGTTCAGGATATTGTCCTACAATGAGAAATGTTGGTAAAATAAAAACTAATTTTTGGTCATTCTGTCATTCTACGGAAGGAGAGACAGAGATTTATGTGGAAGTTTGACTGTGAATGTACAAAACTCTGAGGACAAGAGGTATAACTGTACTGTAAACTGTGGGAACTCTTTTCCTAATCCCAAATACTACTGTGTCACAAAACTATGTCCCAAAATCACTATCTCATTCACATGGCACCAGCTGAAAGGCTCACAGAATGCCAAAGTGAATACTTTTCATGTGCTTCTATATGAGTACCTAAAATTGCAAAATTATTCATCTTTTGAACCACAGGATTGTATTTAAGACAAAACCTAACTCGTAGTCTACAAAACAACATCCATGACACAAGATCTTTTATAATAATAAAAAATAACAGCTGCAGTGAACTCCTAACCACAAAACAAAACCATGTAACTGTAGTTATTTTTCTTTTTTTTATTTTTTGAAAAGCCACTTAACTGCTTGATGGCAGATTTCTGAATCATCATCATCATCAGATGCCATGTCAACTGGCGTTGGCTGTTATGCTTCTCCAGAGTACAATATCCTTCATGCAGGCCATCAGCTCAGTTGGTGTTCTCCTCTCACACCATCTTGTCAGACTGTCCAGTATCATTTCTCTTGGTCTTCCCCTGGCTCTTCTTCCCTCTATTTTTTCCTGTTGTTATAATATTTCCATGCCCCCACTTCTCACTGCATGTCCTATGAAAGTACAGTGTCTCTCTTTACTTTTTTGACAAGATTTTTTGTATCTCCAGCTCTTCTCAAACATTCTCCATTTGTTATCTTTGCTGTCCATGGAATTCAGAACATTCTTCTAATAAACCACATTTCTGTTGATTCCAATGAGTTTTGTGCAGACCTGCCTATTGTCCATGATTCACTTTCATATAACAAGATAGGTTCAATATAGCATTTTAGGACTCGTTTTCTAACATTCATTGATAACGACGTGTTGGATAATATGTTTCTCATTCTCTGAAATGCAGTCTTTGCTTGGCCTATTCTGTTCTTAATTTCTGTTCTGTTTATGAATAGAAACCCAAAACATCTTGGGATATGCAATAATATGTGGCAGCGCTCTGAGATCAACAGTAATACCATAAATTCATGATTGAAGACAGCATTATTTTAAGAATTTTATCTGTCAGTTTTAACACTGCCATGTTCTCAGTGTTGATCCAGCGGAGTCAAGATTTCAAAGAGTAGCTAGATTTTGAGAAATGAAACATCAGTGAGTACTTGTGGGTCATCTTGTGGGACATGCATAATTACTTATGTATGGTCAGTCTCAAGACCAATAATTCTTTGTTGACTAGTAAAAAAAAACGAACGTTCTTGATAGCCGATTCTAAAATTGAATCCCAACCATAATATCAATGCCCATCTCTAACTCAGCCATTGTGATGTTTGCATAACCCACAAGTAACCAAAATCTGCTCACCCAACTTTTGTAAGAGTTTAGATTCAAAAGGTCAAGATTTAATAGAAATGCTGTAAAGGCAAATTCCTCCAAGCCTTCCTTATCAATATATGGCATATTCTTGACAAGTACCTGGCTACACTGTTTCAAGACATTACCTCTGGGGGAGGGTCCATGAAATGAAAGTGCAGCAGGTCCTGCACCCCAAGAGACTTCAGCAGCAGCACCACATTGGCCAGGTTGGTTCTCTGAATCTCCGGCACAGTTGTCACTAGCATCTCATCCTTGAACTGGCGATGGGTATACAGCCTGTATGCCTGCCTGGAAAGGAAACAGTACATTTCATTTGATAAATCTAAACAAAAAAAAATCTTCAATGGCTAAAGTTTTTCTGTAGCTTAGCATTATGAAACTTGAATCAATGTAACCACATGCTCCATCCCAGTGTGATCGTAATCTAGTTTTCATTACAAAAAAACACTCTGTAGTCAATGTATGTTATTTTTGTATACTCTCTCTCTCTCTCTTCTTGTTTTTGTTTCATCACTCTGGGTTCACCCAGGTTCTAACAATGGGTACCAGAGAAATCTGGGAAGGTAAAGCAGCCAGATGTGATGCTGACCACATCACACTTTCATGTGGCGAAGGTCATGGAAAATATGGGCCTAACACCGTATTCCCCAATATGCCTTAATGGCACTGAAACAGGAATTTCACCTTTTTACCCTGAAACTTAGTTCAGGATGTTTTTAGCTGGCACAGCCATGAAGATGCTTGAACACAAGCACTATATCAGACTGACTGTGGGTCATGGTTGCTAACGTCAAGACCTGGACTGGTTCCAGCAGGCTCCATCACCATGGCTACCTTGGCAAGCTCTATCCTCTCAGCCAGGCTGAGTTCATTACTGAGAGCCAAGCAGGATCTTGGCCAGCTCTGCTTTCCCATCCTGATCTCTGATAACTGCCCTGCCACATCGGAGGTGCCATTTCTGTTCCTCCTCTGCTAGTAAATCACTCACAAGAGCATGCATCCTGCTGTGATGCAGATAAACCTGGCCCATATTGTCTAGTAATGGTGTGTCCCTATGAAAATTTCTACCAAAAAAAAAAACATGGTGAGTCAGGACTAAGCATTCTGGATTAGTCTAAAAAAAATTGTTGACAAATCACTTTAGATATGAGCAAATGAAAAACAGTAAGGGAATAACAGAGAGTAGAACTCTGGTAGGATGGATGAATCTAACCATGTGAAGGCAACACAGCAACTACCCAACAAATGCAGCATTCTTTTTGCTACAATGCTTTGCTGTGCACAAGCCTTGCCATTTCCAAATTTATTTTTAAAAAAAACAAACAAACAAAGATCTGTCAGTACAGACATGGTGGCACACTAAAACTCACCCAGGTCCTGTACGACCAGCACGACCTGACCTCTGGTTTGCATTAGCCTAAAGAAGAATATAACATACCTCATAAAGCAGTACCAACTTCAACAGTCGATTTTAAACCACAATCAATAATGTATGATTTTGGTTAGCTTTATACTGTTTACTCTCAGACTACTGTATTACAACATACAGGGTGTCACTATAATTCTCCTTTATTTCTATATATTCGTAATAAACAGAATTCTGTTATTTAGACTAAATATTCTGGTTCTGAATATGTGAGACCAAGAGCTATGCCCTTGTGCCTGATGATGATGATGATGATGGTAAAAATAAACAACAATGACAATGAGTAGTTTCCAAAATCTTAAAAAAATTAATCTAGTCTTATTTCCCTAGAAGAACTCTTTTTTTTTAAATTTTTCACTTAAAAAATTTAACAAAATGCTGTCACACCAACCAAAACCGTCTGTTGTAGAGATTTCTTAAATTCTGCCCCACAATTCTCAATTCAATAAGTTACATGGATTTTAAAAAAATGCTTGTAAACCCAGGGTCTCGTAAAGCAGGGCCTCACATCATGAAGCATGACTGTTATCTGCAGTGTTAATTTTCTCACTGGAAATATCTAGAGTTTATTTTCTAACCATTTCAGAATATCTGTGGTACTAATTTTCTGAACGTTTGAGGATATCTTCGGTGCTAGTTTTCTGAACGTTTGGGAATAACCTTTAATTCTGCTTACCAGGTTAATAAGAATGTCTGTGATGCCACTTACCTGGCTAATTGGGAATATCTGCAGGGCATCCATACCAATCTTTGGGTTATAAACTTTCAGCTTGCAGTAGCCAGAGTCAATCACAAACATGATGCCGTCAACTGCCAAGATAAAATGACTGACCAGTCATTGCAGGATTATGCCAAAATATAAAGCGTCTGATGGCACCACCAGCACTGAATTACAATAAACACTAGCTAGAACAGTTACTGTTAAAATATTTGTTTAGCATTATTTAGCCTCAAGGAGAGCAAATCCTTCAGTTCTTCCCCTCCACATTTGAATTTCAAAAACTTTCTCAGCTGGTTTCCTTAAACATCTTCTTCATCTCTCATCATTTATGTTTTCTTTGGGGTTTTTTTTTTCTCCTACCTGTGGTCATTCCAGGGTTCAAACATTCTATGAAAATTCTAAAAGCAACTGTCTGAAAATAAAGAGCTGACTAAACTTAACATACTAAAACTTTAACCCAATAAATAACTGGTCATACTGAAAAAACCGAAACTCAAATAATTTTAAAATACATCATTTTCTTAAGTCTAAGCTGGTTAAAAAATAATCATTATCAGGTGAGATGACTTGAAATAGAGGTATCATGCCTTCCTGAAGATCTTGATCTTTGAAGTTTTTTCCATCAATTTACTTGGTGATTTTTTTTTTCTAGCATGCCATTTTGACTCCCCGCCCCTTTTTCCTATATCTTCTTCTACTGTTATAAGCTGACTGTTTTCCTGGTTTTGCTGCACTGAATGCTAGAAGCTAAACACTTTTTGTTCAGTGGTGATGATAATGAATGTTCTCAGCAGTAAATAATCATGAAAACAGTCATTTCCTCAGTGGTAGGATGTCACTCCCATAAAGGAGTCTGTCATTTCCTCAGTGGTAGGATGTCACTCCCATAAAGGAGTCTGTCATTTCCTCAGTAGTAGGATGTCACTCCCATAAAGGAGTCTGTCATTTCCTCAGTGGTAGGATGTCACTCCCATAAAGGAGTCTGTCATTTCCTCAGTGGTAGGATGTCACTCCCATAAAGGAGTCTGTCATTTCCTCAGTGGTGGGCTGTCATTTCCTCACAGCAGGCTGTTATTCCCATACAGCAGAGTGTCATTTCCATGATAGCAGCAGTAGATGAGGGTGCGAGATAGCTAAGTTAATGAATGTGGCTAGACAGTTCCTTATCCTACCAGTATGCAGTTCAATGCCAGGTAAATCTCTTGTCATTTTTCTTTCCCTCGTGTCTAAAAGTGCTTTTTTCTACGATTTTTTTCAGGGTCTAGTAATAAAATACTGTGTCCTTTTACGTTACCATGCAAAAGCCTTGTTGTTTCCTATTTGTAGAAGTTTGTACATGACAGCAGTATGACTTTTCCTCCACAGATGGCCAATACTCCCTGACAGAAGGGTGATACTTCCTCTGCAGCAGACTGCCATTTCCCTGCCACGTCCACAAGAGAAATGAAACAATCTTCTCAAATGACACTGCAATCCAAGCTCTCACCAAGCACCATGTGAAGACAACAAAGCAACTACCCAACAAATGCAGTACTCATTTGCTACAATGCTTTGCTATGCACAAGCCTTGCCATTTCCAACTTCATTAAAAAAAAAAAAAACAAAACCTGTCAGTACAAACATGGCGGCACACTAAAACTCACTCTGGTCCAGTACGACCAGCACGCCCTGACCTCTGGTTTGCATTAGCCTAAAGAAAAATATAACATACCTCATAAAGCGGTACCAACTTCAACAGTCAAGTTAAAACCATGAGAACTTGCACTATCCACATCTCACAATGAACAATAAAACAGCAACTTCTGTCACAGCACCTAACAGCAAACAGAATCTGTCAGTTTTACTGTATGATTTTTACTGGGCTTCGTCACAAACTGCCTTACCCGTGAGTGAAGTTTCAGCAATATTGGTAGCAACTACACATTTGCGAACACCATCAGGTGCTTTCTGAAAAATCTTGGCTTGCAAATCACTTGGCAGTTGAGAGTAGATCGGCAATATAGCCAGTGCTGGTGCTTCCTCAAGCTCGCCGAGTCGTTCTGGGAATTTAAAAAGAAAAAATTCCATTCTGGGAATTTAAAAAGAACAAAGTCCAAGTATTAAATGACATGAACAGTAAATCTATAAAGAGTAAGTACTATTCTAAAATTGTAAGACTATGATTGTAAGATTTCAATAATAAGCAAACATTTCTTCTCGTTCTATTTCCCTAGAACTGCGAGCAGATTGTTCTTTTCACCCAGATGGAGAAGATGCTGGAGCACAAGCACTGTGGCAGATGGGCAGTGAGTAATAACAGCCATTTTGCAGTCCCAGAATGATGCTATAAAGCATGAAAAAGGCCAGTGCTTCATAACATACTCTACTGCCATAGGGATCACAGTGATCCCACCTCCACTGACCAAGCAGAGAGCACCAATGCAGAAGTGAGACAGGGTCTTGACTAGCTATAGTTCAGTGGTCCTGACAACTGTGACTCCACTTTGGCAGAGTCATCTCTGGTCCCAAGCAAACAGATAAAATAAAAATTGGAAGAAACAGAAAAAGCGGTTTTGAGAAATATCACTGTGTCCCAAAAGTAGTGTACTGATTTTCCTATGTATGAATATGCAATGTAATATATCTTTGGTGGATATCGCTGTGTTGGTAGAGATCCTAGTGGCATGCTCAGACTAGTTTCAACCAGATCCATCAAGTCATTCCCGTACTATGGCAGCTGACCTGTTTTGTTACCTCGTTACATTTACAAGTGAGAGAAATATCAAACAAATGCTATAAAATTCTGTACGAAATTGAGAAATCTGCCACCAAGATTTTTGAAAATTTAACTGAAGCTTATGGAGATGCCACTCTATCTAGAAATATGGTCTTTATGTGGCACAAAGCTGTCAAAGAGGGTCAAGAAAATGTTGAAGACAAACCTCATCACAGAAGGCCAACCTCATCAACAGATGATCACAGCTGGGAAGTCGCGTAAGCTGTGATGGCAAAAGGCCACCAGCTGAGTAACAGGATGACTTCAGAGGATACAAGCTTGTAGAAAAATGCAGTTCAGAGAATTTTAACATTTTGCACATGTGAAAAATTTGTTCAAAACTGATTCCCAACCACTTGTCTGTGGAGGAAAAAGAGAACCGGTTGGAAATTTGTCAGAACTTGTTGGGAAGACTCGAAACTGAGCCAAATTTCTTGGATAAAGTAATAACAGGAGACAAATCCTGGGTGTCTAAGTCTGATTCCAAGAGCAAAAAGCAACGTGAAGAATAGCGCAGGAAAAAATTCTCCCCTTCCGAAGAAAGCTGGCATCAGCAGATTCAGCATGAAAATGATAGTTACTGTTTTTTCGAAAGCCATGGAATTGTGCACAAAGAGTTTGTGCATCCGGGACAGACAGTCAATCAGGTTTTCTACAAAAATGTGTTTGAAAGACTTCAAAAATGGGTCCAGTGAGTCCAAAGGGACATTACACATGACTGGATGCTACACCACAATAACATGCCAGTTCACACAGCACTTTCAATTTTAGAGTTTTTGGGTTTTTTTTTGTGAAGAAAAACATCCCCACACTTCCACAATCTCCCTACAGCCCAGATCTAGCTCCATGCAATTTCTGCCCCTTCCCTTAGCTGAAATCTAAGCTAAATGGTCACTATTACGGGACTGTGGAAAACATCCAAAAATACTGTAACTGATGAAATAAGTACTCTTACAGAAAATGACTTCCAGCACTGTTACGATCAGTGGAAAAAATGTTGGAACTACTGTGTAACATCCCAAGGGTTGTACTTTGAAAGAGATAACTGGTAACTTCATGTAAGCATTACATGTACATAAAAAATCAGTACACTTACTTTTGGGGGACAGTGGTGTACACCAGATGGTCAAAAACAATAAATAAAACTCTCAGAGAAGTTGTTGAACGCTGAAAACAAATTATTTCACAAGGAAAAGACAAATGAAATTCATGACAAGAGAGATGTTATAAAACCTAAACAAATCACTGAAAACCTGAAGAGAAAGCATGAAAAAAGATAAGATACTGAAAAATTCAATATGAAACAGCAACAGAAAGAAAAAAAAAAAGGTACTGAATGGTTAATAGGATTAAGTACAATCAACCATCAACACAGGCAAAACATGTGATAATGAAAGCTACCAGAAAAGCAAAAACATTCTACACCTACACCAATATGCAGCAGCACAAAAACGGTTTTAAAGCAATATATCACAACAGTGCTCAAAGAAATAATTATCCTACCTGCAATAAGCTCACATGTGACCTCAATATCCTCTTGGCCGGGCATAAAAATGAGGATGTCGCCTAGCGATAAAAATAAAACCATCAGTAATACAGTTCAGATAATTTGTACTGTACAATGTGTACAGGTCTGTGGATTTCATGCTCTAAAGCTTTAACCAAAATATATTTTTTAACTATTGTCCAACTTATGAAATGGTATATTTCATGCTGGCTCTAATTTCACCTACAAATTGTTTTCACTTCAATTTCCATATTTTTCCACTCTCTGACTCTAGACTCCTTAAAAAATGATAAATTTCTACTGATGCCACACAAACCTGCTTCTAACTCCACATTTCTGTACTAAGATGCACTAAAATGTTACCCTGTATACAGAGTTTACAGTATTTGAAAAATGTAGCAATTCTGCACTTGGCTTCATATCAATATTTTATCTAATCAAAATCTCTACTTCAACTATTATGTCATATATAACATTCTTTTTCTTTTCTCACTTCAAAATACTGCTATCCATTTTCTCCTTTTGTCTTCTCATTTACATCATCAACAATTCTGATCACAACTTTAGATAATGACACTTTATTATTATGATTAAAATATCTGAAATTTACTCTTTTTTTAAAACGACCTGTTCTACATCAGTGAGAATAATTCTATATTCAAAATCTTAATGCTTCATTTTATTTTTATTCATCCCAACATCAGCCTTATTGTTTTGTGAAGGGTATGCACAACTTATATGATCACACTATTATTTCTAATTATGTATCTGAATAAAAATCAACTTTTTAGGTTCAGATCATTAACCCTAAAAAATGTATCTATACTGCCTTGACTTGGACACCTCAAGCAAAAAAGAAAGAAAGGCAGACCATTAGGAACATGGAAACACACAATGCAGGAAGAACTAAAGGAAGCAGGAAAGACATGGTTTGAGGTATCATATCTTGCTCAAGACAGGATTGGCTGGGGAACCTTTGCTGATGCCTTATGCTCCACTGGGAGTATAGACGACTAACGAAGATGAGATGTCCCAAGACTCGAAATTGAGCCATTAACATTTTCTTACATCACACTTTCATTTCTAAATATATCACTGAAAAATTAAACTTTTACGTATAGAAACTTTTAACTGTACCAAAATCTTGATAAGATTACCATTTGTTAAAGCATTATAGTTTTTCACTTGATAAGATTACTATTTGTTACAGCATTATAGTTTTTCACTTGATAAGATTAATATCTCTTACAGCATTAAAATTTTTCATTAAAGAACAATACATAAAGTCATGTATAATAAACATACAAACGTAAGTGAACAAAGTAATTAGATCTCCATCTTAAATCTAGGAATTAGCACCACTGCACTCAGGGCACACCCATACATGCTCCACTCTGTTTCAGTAACCAAAGAAGAGTACAAACACTAAATGTACCAGTCAACTGTTGGTTCTGGCATCCTTGAATTCTACCAATCAGCCACCTGGCTCTTCCTCCCCCCCCCCCTCACCCCCACCTCCTCACAACTCTATTCCTCATCCTTTGTAGATTTATATTATCAACACAAGCCCCTTCCTCTTCCTATCCCAGTTCCTCAGCCACTGACTTCAGTATATAGGTCTTCATCTTCACCGGAAATGTAAAGCCTGCTTCATTTTTTATTTCCCATTCACCTGCTGTAATCTCCTTCAAAGATCTTTATTTGTGAAACTGGACTTCATGGGGTATCCCATTTTATGTTCATTCACAGACATTTGTACATACAATGGAACCCAGTTGGCCTTGCCCTGCAAGAGGATATAAGCCATTTCTGGAGTTCATTTTGCTCCCTTTTTTTTTAAATACAGCTGAGGCACTCAGTTTATTTTATACAGCTGGGTTGACAGGAGTATCATAATATCATAAACAATCTTTGGATAAGAAGACTGATTACTGACAACTAGCTTCTTCATGTATATCCCCCCTCATTCACCATTTTCTGACACATTAACAAGCAAATCAAAAGCAAACAGAAGCTACACATAAAGCTAACATGGCCAGTCTAACTCGTACGTACCTGCCAATCCACCTAGGTGAACCTGTAAGGTCTGCTTCACTGCAGCATCCACATAATCCTCTTGCGAATTTTTGGCGTACATGACATCCACGGGAAATGTTCTGCCAGGGATTGTGAACACGGGCACGTTGCCGAAAAACATGGCAAACTTAGAGGCATCCATTGTGGCTGATGTGACTATCAACTTTAGATCATGTCTTCTTGCCACCACCTTGAAAAAAAAAAAAGGATATGCAAATCAGCAGGTGCTAAAATATAAAATATGAATTTTAAGTTCTGGTTATGTAATCATGTGACCAGCATCACTTCTCGGCAATCTGTGAAGAAATGATGCACAATCAACTATTTAAAATCATCAGCTGGGCTGTGGAGTCAGAGTTGGAAGCAGTTTTAAGAGGAGTTGAAGCTGGCAGAAATGCATCACTTATGAAAGGTATAATTCGGATATAAGAAAAATAGATCAGTCAGCATCTGAAGTAGTCCTGGAAAGACTCAAAGTCAGTGACTATTAATGTACCATTTATGAAGAAAAATCAGACAAAATAAAACTAGAAGAGCTGGAGCTGATGATTTAGTGTAATCTGTCAATACTAATTACCAGTCCACATAGCTATTTCTTTCTGTATCTATTTTATATTTCTTTCTTTTGTTTTTATTTTTTTTTCTCTTACTTTTCTCATTCCTTATACTTCATTTTAGTTGTTTAGCACCATACACAATGCTCTGGAAAAAAGACTGCAGCATTAGTATGCTGCAGTAGCCTACTCCCCATCCAGCTTGATGTCTGTATTTCATTATCTTCACCAAAGAATTACACAGAAAATACTTTAAAAATGCCCAGCTACAGTAAATGCAAAAATAAATTAATGACTGATGAAGCACTTGTTCATTATATGCCCTCAAGGAGAGATGGATGGACAAGGAGAGAGGATGGAGAAAGAAAGATATGAAAAGTGTCTTTCTTGACTCACATGAAACTCCATCATCCCTTGGCTTAATGAAACTTCTGTCAATCAGTGACCCATAGCTGACATGCTAGTATCTGGGTTGGTGAGCCGCAGTGGACCAAGTCTCTGCTCCATCTCTCTGCTGGTACCCAAATAACATGCCTATCTAGGGCAGGTGCTGCCATAGTTCTCATGCCAGTAGAACTTGTTAAAGATGTATTGCATAACTGCTTCTTTTTTTTGCTCCACTAATAGACTGAAATAAATTACTGCAACCCGTTCCCACACTGATATGATGCAGTGTCTCAACATCTTCACTGCATCAGCTGCAAAGAACACCCGCTCACAGTTCCATGGAGACAGAAGTAGTATGAAACTTGATTATAACTACTGATAATTCACTCTAAACTGATACAAGCAGTGGTAATGAATTCAGCTGAACAGGGAGGCTTGACATCCCGCTGAAACACATGCAGAAAAACATGATGAACAACACACACTCTTATGTAATCTAGGATCTTACATTTCGCAGCAATCCAAACAAAACATCTGTGCTCAGAGATCGCTCATGAGCTTCGTCCATGATGATTGCACTGTAGTTGTCCAGGTCTGATTCCCTGAGAGATTCTCGCAGCAAGATACCATCTGTCATGTACTTGATGATTGTTTTCTGAAATGACAAATGTATTGTAGGTACATCATGAACACTACAGAAAACTTACATTATGAACATCTAGAGAAAAATTATCAAGAACCTACAGAAAACTTACATCATGAACACCACAGAAAGCTTACATCATGAACACTTAGAGAAAATTATCAAGAACACTTACAGAAAACACATGAACACTTACAGAAAATTTACATCATGAACATCTATAGAAAAGTATTAATAACACTTACAGAAAAGTTACATCATGAACACCTAGAGAAAAGCATTAACTCTTCCCGTGCCATAGTCGTTACGGTGAGATTTTCCGGTTACTGAGTTGCATGCCATAGTCGTTATAGTGACAATTCATTTGTTTCAATAAAACCAACCAGTGTAACATTCAAATTGTACATACTTCATCCACGTTTCCGGTGACACTTTTCAAAATGGTGGATGAGTCCTTAGTTACAAGCGAGAAAAAGGAAGAGAAACATAGAAAATTTTCAATTTTTGATGATGTAGATAGGGGTATGGACATGGCCTGTGACCACCCCACTGTTCTTGAATGTATCCTAAGTAGATTTAGACACATTAGACGACTGGAGAAGTAGTTAATAGGCTATTTCAGACATTAATTTAGCGAATGCAACATAGAATCACAATACGAGATCGACAAGTAGATCTAGACATCTCCGATGGTAAGTAGTGCATATCTAGACCTAGCCGATGGTGAGCTGGGCACAATCATTGTCTAAAAACATCACATTACTTCTTTTTTCCTAAAAAACTCTGCATTTATGAAATTTTCATACATTTAGTTATAGTTTGAAACATAATAAGTAGACGGAAGTACACGTAAATACTGTTTTCCGTTGCATTTTACAAATATACCCACTATACAGATCAGGACCCGTGCTTTTTGTGTAGCACGGACGGGAACATCTGCGTTTTTTTCTTGGGCACGGGAAGAGTTAATAAAACTTGCAGAAAACTTACATCATGAACACCTACAGAAAAAAAGAATTAATATTATAAAAGAGTAGAATTAATTTCTTTCTATAACACAGCTCAAATCATTGGAATTTATCGCTGATGTTTTCATGCATCAGTAAGCAGTAATTAATAAACTTTTATTGTTTATAGGTTAAGTCTTATATCTTAAACACATATTCTTTAGCAAAAGAAATGCATCTATATGGTTCTTCTCCCAACCAATGAATTTCACCGTAATGTCCACAAATAGGAGCAATGCTAATATGATCACACTGGCTGCAGAAATGTATCCACATTTTCTGAATAATCAAATGAGTACAACTTATTTCTAAAAATACATCATCAAACTCTGAGGCATCCCCACAGCAGTCATTACTGCTGAATAGGCCACAGATTTATGTCATTCCAGTCTTAAGTTAGATCTGTAAAAGGAATTATGTCTATTACAGGAGACTGACATTTTGGTCATGGTGGAATCTGCTGTGTTAAGATATGTTGCTCCAGCCCACTCCCCATCCAGCTTGACGCTTGTATTTCATGATCTTCACTTAAGTGCTCAGTTACAACAACAGCACATGGAAGTACAAAGTGCGTGTTTGTCTTTTAAAAAAATGATGGTTCCACCATGCCCACTGTGGAATACATAGACCATGATGCTAGTGCTCATGTTTTTCCTTGACCACATCAGGCCACAGCTGCCCCAGCTTCAGAAGGAGTCAGGTACCCATTTCTACAGATGAACTAACTGGATACCTCCAGCCTAAGAAACGAGCACACTAACCACTCCGCTACCCAAGTGCGATGCCTGGCACTTCTGTATGATTAAAGTTACCTCTGATGTACAGTCCTCAAAACGAATGGCATAGCCAACATCTTCTCCCAACTTTGCATCCATTTCTTCAGCAACACGTTTAGCCACGGACATTGCTGCAACTCGTCGAGGCTGTGTGCAACCAATCATACCAAGCCTGGTGTAGCCATCTTCATGGAGGTACTGTAAATGTAGCGTATCATGAAAACATCAGTAACAATACATTTACAGTAGGTACTTCCATATAAGTATTTAACTTTTAAAAAAAAAAACCTTAGACAACAAAGTATTTCTGAAATTTTCACAGCTCCCAGCATATCTGCTGGTAGACAATTTCCCTCAAAACTTGTAACCCTACAAGTGCTTGTTAAAGTAAATAAAACACAATCAAAGTAATTATATTCTGCAGGACAAGATCAAGAAATGTACTGGATTAAATATGGCCAGGTGAACCATAAAAATGTGAGACTGGGCAGGCTTCAGATTCACTGCAGCCAGGCAATCTTGTAGGGTTGATGGCCATGATGATAAAGAGATGAAGAATATGTAGACAGAAACCTTTACACTCAGGACAGATCATGTCAACCAACAATCTATTAACTGTAGCCTTTTAAAATAAATATTTCTAAAATTCTTATCTACTGTTTTGTTGTTTTTTTTTCTTGTAAACAAAACTTCATATTTTATATAAAATTTTCCATACGTTCTAACAATTTTCTTGCTATGTTTCCAGAGGGCACAGGAAATGACTCAGTTAGAAACATTACCTGGGTAAGCTGTGTGGTTTTTCCTGAACCTGTCTCACCAACTATGATGATGACACTGTTGTCCCTAATGATAGTCAGCAACTGAAAAGACAGAGAAAGGCTGGCTTTATTCACAAGTGAAAAAAATGTTGACAGTAAATTAATATTTAATTATAAAGATGATATTATTAGTAGTAGTAGTAAATAATACAGCATGAATTCTCCAGTTATGTAATATCTTCTCTTGTTGTGGACACCCCTTCATCTATTCTAGTCAGATGCTCTTCTTCTTCTTCTGCACTCAGTTTTATATGCTCAGTTTTATAAGCAGGGAAACGGGTCACCTCCATGAATTCTGCCGTCAGCAGGAGGCCTTCGTAGGAACCCCAGCGTTTCTCCTCCTCATTTCTCTCTCATGGCCATACCTGGGCTCTGAGGTCACTGTATGTAGTACAGGTCTGCAGTATGTGTTCAGGAGGAATGCTCTTAAGAATGCTGTCTTTCAGTGAGATGGGTCCAAGTCCTCATGCTAGGAGAGACTGATACTGTCTCTGACCAGCAGTAGCTCAGTATCAAACATCACATGCATCATGGTGATCATGAAGTGATTAAGTTTTGTCATTTGCCATATAAATGACTTAAGGGTAAACCAAAAGAGAACATAGAGAAGAACAACAAAGAGGATGTTGAGCAATAGAGGGCTCACCTGGGCAAGAGCAGAAAAAAAAGGCAAAGGACAGGCATTTGTGGAAAACCCTTACTGAAGCCCCATGTGCTCTGGGCACTTAAGGTTCAGAGAGAGAGAGAGAGAGAGAGGAGAGAGAGAGAGAGATATATAAATGACTATTCTTTTTAAAAAATTCTAATAAAAATTAAGAGTATATGTAATCATTTTTTTTTTGTTCCACTGTTTGGCGTACATAAATTTAAACTACACAGGCATTTACAAATAGGCACTGCACCATTTTCTGATTAAATATGGCAGCTGCTGTTGTTTGTGCAGCTTTGGGTGTTGCTGGTAGTGCTAATCTTATCATGGCATGCAGACTGCACATCACATCCACAGTACCTCATTACGAACTGCAAAAATAGGCAAGTATTGTCGCTGTTCTTTGTAGGACCTCTTTAAAGCAAACTCGCTGACGGCTAAGTTACAATATAAACATTTGTGTGAGAATATTAACCTGAAAATAAGCATTAAATTAATATTATAAAATTAACATAAAAATAAGCATTAAATTAATGTTACAAAATTAATCTGAAGATAAGCATTAAATTAATGTTAGAAGATTAACCTGAAGATAAGCATTAATGTTATAAGATTAATCTCAAGATAAGCATTAATGTTCAAAGATTAACCTGAAAATAAACATTAATGTTATAAGATTAAATTACAAAAAAAAGCATTATATTACCATTGTGAAATTAATGTTTGCTACAAAACTGGCTATATATACCCACATGAATCTGTAAACAACAAACAAACCTGTTTCATTTCCCCAGCTTTGACAATATTCAAACCACTCTTCATCTAAACCAGTGTTTCCCAAGCTTATTCAGGCTGCTGCCCCCCTTTTCTGCCAGACCACATTCTCAACGCCCCTCTCCACCCTTGTCTTGTCATGATATGTTGCATTCTCACTAAAATAATGTCTGAAATAACCTTCTAACTACTTCTCCAGTCATCTAATATGTCTAGATCTACTTGGGATACATTCAAGAACAGTAGTCTTGTCACATGGCATGTCCACATCCTATGTACATCACCAAATATTAAAATTTATCGATCAAAAACTTTGATTTTCACGCCTGCTATCACTCATTACTAACCATGCTTCCACCATGATGAAAGGGGTCACCGGACAGGCAAATAAAACATGTACAATTTAAAAGTTACATCGTTTTTGTAGAAACAAAACATGTATAAAAATATGGTCCCATGGCAATATAGACACAAATTGGAAGTGACCAAGTTTAGTCCTTAGGCATGGGAAGAGTTCAGGCTCATTGCTGCAGATAACATTCTCCTTCACTCCTCTCTATTCCTATCACTCTGGGGAACACTGACCTAAAATTGCTCTATCAGCCACACTGAAGTTTTCACCTTCTCTAGAACTAAAAATTACCTCATCATCCTCTTTCTTCTTGATACCCATGATGTTCCCTATGTTAGTCCCTGCCAACTCCCACTCCTTTTTCTGTGCCTTCTTCCTCTCCTTCTGCTCTCTGTGTGCTCTCACAACAGCACAGCCTTTCCGGGCAACCACTGCCATATCAGAGGTTGCGTCCTGCATTATAACACAGACTAAGAATTAATCATAACAAGCATCGGATAAATTTCTTCTTCTTTTTCATCACCAGATGTCTAAATCTGTGGAGCTGTCTTTGTGTGACCTGCCCAGCTCCCATGAGAGATTGCAAAGTTTAGGTCCCCAAAGCAGTTCCAATGGGCAAATGTGTGCAATTTTAGAGGTGCCTGCTCACTTGTATACAGGATCGTATCTTCAAACTAAAATTCTCTGCACATGTAGCCATAAGGTAAACACTGCCCCATTCTGAGGCAAAAGAAGAACACAGACATGTATGTTGATGAACATTCTTTTGTGAACTGACATATTCCATGTGTTCTTTTGTAGAATTACAAATGTTTAAAAAAAAAAATTTTAAAAAAAACATCTGTATCAGTATAGTGTAGTTAGTGCTCATATGAGCAGTACGGCATGAGAAGTAAACCATACATAGAAATACAAAATCTATGTCACCTAAATTATTTAAAATTGAAAAAATCAATATATTTTAGATATTACATAGGAATGGAGCAGTAAATTACAGGCAATCTGTAACCTTCCTATGGAACCACAAGTTTGTGAAAAAACAATATATTTTATAACACACTTTTCTAGGAATGAAAATAAGACATTACTCACTTTCACAGAATGAAAGTAAGACATTGCTCACTTTGAGAGGAATGAAAATAACACATTATTCACTTTGAGAGGAATGAAAATAACACATTACTCACTTTGAGAGGAATGAAAATAACACATTACTCACTTTGAGAGGAATGACAGGCTCCGGCTGTTTTGTGAAGACAATCCGGCCATCCAGAAATGGAGGCACAATATTTAGGACTTGCAAGTGCACTCTAGCCTCATTTTCTTCATCAAAATCTTCATTAAAATTGACCCTGGCTACAACACCACTCCGTAACATTCTGTTAGTCTCCCACAGTTCATTATCCTGTGCAGAGAATTCAGGCCATTAGAAACTTAATGCCAATAACCTACTTATGAAAAAAATATATAAATTACATATGGTAAAATATCTCATCCATGTCTGTGACAGATCATAAGATAATGATGGAAATAAGGAAGTGATACAGAGGCATGACATAATGAAGGAATGAAAAATTGGAGATCTTCTGCATTCAGTTTCGTATGCTCAGCTTTTTAAACAGGGAGTCAGGCTGCCTCCATGAATCTGCTGTCAGCAGGAAGTTTTCATAGGAACTCTAGAGTTTCTCATCCGTGCTCCTCTCTCGGGGCCACACCTGGGCTCTGAGTTCTCTGTATATGGTGCAAGTCTGTGGTGCGTGTCCAGGATTCTGAGGACCACTTTGGCACATGCATTGAGCTGTTGTTACAGCCTTTATCTTGTAAAAACTGAAGATGAATTTCAATGGAGTGACACAAATATCATAGTAACAAATGGGTGACACAAATATCACTGTAACAAATGAGCAATACATCTTACATTAATCTATATAGATCTGATGATTATAGACAAAATACAAGCAATCACTGCAAGTAGAAGCAGAAGACCCCATCAAGAAATCAACAGCTTTAGGGTTAGGGTTAAGTAGTGAAAAAAAAAAAAAAATCAGAGATGATGTCATTTGTAATAAACTCTTACTCGATTTTTTTTTTTCATTTTCAAATATTTTTTAGATAAACTTATCTTAACTTTGTTATATTGCTCCTTTGTTATGTTACTCTATGGATACACAATCCAGAGAACATTCTGATTATCTGCACTCTACAAAACCTTAGTGAGCTAAGGGACTGCAATTAGTATCAAGTTCTTTTGTAATCCACACAGCTGACTCATTGATATTTTGCTCATCAAAACATGATACTTTAGTTTCAAGTGATAAGCGCACAAAAATTACCTGAGTGATTTGTTATTAATACTCATCTGTTAGTGGTGATTCATTAATTCATTAAGTGTTGTGTGTTGGTGATTATACTTCCACTCTCAGTGCAGTCCTAGATATTTCTAATCAGATCAGTTGCCTCCCTTTTCCTATGCCACTCTGTCAACCTATTCAGAAATGTTTGATTCCTTCTATCTGTTAACCATGGCTTGAACAAAGAAAAATGAAACAAAAAAAAAAAAAAGAAGACATACCCTGGAAATTACAAGAGTTTTTTTTTAACTCTCTTTTCACTCCCGGAAATTAAACTGTTATCAAATTTCAATAAAAAGGACTTTCACATAAAAAAAAAAAATGAAAATTCTTAAATGTAATTTACTTGTGCATTTCATTTTCAATGCATAAAGAAAAGTGAATTCACCAAGTCTGTTGCACCCACCATCTGGGAAAAAAAAAATGTGTCCATTTCCATGCTCTGCTTCTGTAGTGGAAAAGAACAAATATATCCATACTACAAGAACTTAATATTGAAGTAGGCTGGCTAGTAAAGAAGATTAAACAGAGAAAACTTAAATATTCTGGACACATTAAACGTCATGATAATTTAGAGAGACCATCTTGGAAGGGTACATAATGGGAAAAAGAAAGAGAGGAAGACCAAGGCGAAGATGGCTGCAAGACATCACTGATAATCTGCAAATGGATGCATCAGCAGCAGGCCATCTTGCTTACAACCGAGAGGCATACAGGAGAACTGTTAGGGAGGCAAAGTTCCACAAGGGACATGCAAATGACTGACTGACTGAATGCTTCTGTACTGAAGACAAGCAAACACGCAGCAAAAAAAGGAAAGCCGTGGGTTCATTAAAATCTGGCAACAAGCAGATCAACCTTGTTGATTTGTCTTTGCTGTGCTGACATCCTCTTCTTCTTCTTCTGCTCCAGTTCCTCCTCCTTCTTCTTGGTGTACTCCTGTGATGTGCCCGAGAAAGGATTATGCTCGTCATCATAGCCCTCATCCAGGCTGTACCATTCTCTGTCCAATCGTTTTTGCTCATTCTCCCACTCGACTCTGTCTTCTTCTGATTCAAACTCCAGCACATTTTCTTTTCCTGTGGTACAATAGAAGAGATGTGACTTCACAACTAAATAACCAATGGTACATTTTGTTTCACCAACTACAACCAATGAATTCAATAAAGGAGTTCTGTTATCAGCAGTGGTTCTAAACTTTTATACCAAGACGCAGTGGCGTTTTACAGATATAAATCTTTATAAAATTAATGTTGGTAAAAATTTATATCTGATACTAAAAGATAAAATCCCAGTTCCCATGCCATTAAGGCATACTGGGGATACGGTGTTAGGCCTGTATTTCCATGACCTTCAGCACATGAAAGTCTGATGTGGCCAGTATCACGCCTGATTGCATTTACCTTCCCAGATTTCTCTGGTACCCATTTTTAGAGGCTAGGTGGACCTCGGGGCCTTTTGTGATGTGTACCAGAAAAAAATCCCACTGCTGGGACTGAACCCAGTACCACTGGATTAATAAACCGAGCTTACATCTGATACTATAAATTTAAATTTACCTTTATTTTAGAAGCATTTGTTTCTTTGTTATTGTTGCCCAGTATGCACTAGACATTTGCAGGAGACCATATGTGTATATTTGCATCTCAAAAATATAGTACCTGTGGAAGACTGAATCTAAGCAATGAAATTTCTGTATCATGACCTCATTCCGCTGCTGGGTGTCATGATTCTTCACTAGACAGGCAGGCATTGGCGACTTTGCTATCAACCACCCTTTTTTTCCTTCCGAGGGTTGTGAGAGAGCTAACTTGATTAATACTCTGTTCTCTAATGGCTAGATAGTTGCTCATCCTACCAGACTCCATGGTTCAAGTCCCAGGTATTCTCCTATCACTTTTCTTTCTCTCACATCTATAAGTGCTTTTTTTCAAGGTCTAGCTATGAAATATTATGTTCTATTACTTTCCTGTGACTTACAGATAGTTCCTGTAACTTACAGATAGTTCCTGTGACTTAGAGATCATGCATCAAGTTTATAATTTATTGCAGACTGGACATTCTTAAACTAAAATCAAAGTAAAAATAAAAATCGTCTTGTTTCAACTAACTTTATATTTCAGACTGACCGATCTGATCTTTTCTTATGGTCTTTATATAATTAAAAATTACTACATGTCTTTGATGTAATCAAGAAACCTTTAAAACTGTCTGCTTTTAAGCTGTTAGATCAGACAAGTATGGCAACAGTATGTATATTGAATGACAGATACTTAAAAAATTATACAAGCGTTTATATTTTGCTAACACAATTTAATTTTTTCTTAACAGGAATGAGATAGATAATGGCAGTGCTGGTCTGGAAGCTCAAAAGTTGAGATGTCTGAATACAGACCAAAAAGATATCCACGGTGCTTTTTACAAGATCATGGTTCATTTAATGAACATGGCCTTTTCTGCTTTGTGAGATCTGATTATCCTCTTTGAAAAAAATGAGAAATTCTGCATGAAAGGTGAAGCACTGTTCATATGGCTGTCATTGTTTATATGAGGAAAGATCTTTATGTACAAATCAAGTACCATAATCATGGGATTATACCAGAGTTCATGGCAGACAAAAGCAAAGAGAAATTCTATCACAATTCACTGCTTATACCACAAGTTGCTAACACGCTCCATTTCAACAGTTAGGGCAGCCATATTCTTTGGCCGGTTGCGGTGCAATTTGGTTCACACAATCAGCACATGCCTTATTTAAAGTGTGCAAAATTTCATGCTTCTATCTTCATTATTAGCTGAAAAAAATGATGTGGTGTATTACTTTCTGAACGCCCTTCATATATTATACGAGCATTGTTTAAATCATTCACATACATGTATAAGCGTCAGCTACACTGAATTGTTACATATACAAGCGATGTCTATATTATTCACATACATATATGAGCACTGACTACACTATATCAGTACTTACATAATATTTACATTATTCACATACATATATGAGCACCAGCTACACTATATCAATACATTCACAAGCAATGTTTACATTACTTGCATACATATATGAGCAATGGCTACACTACATAAATACATACATAAGAAATGTTTACATTATTCACATATACACATATGAACACCACACCCGGTTACCTGACTTCAGCTTATCTTTAGGTGTATACTGAATGGTCTTCTCCTTTATCCACTCATTGTACTTGTAAGTTGGGGTTGCTTTAGGAGTGAAGTCATCTCGTCTTTTTGATCTGGAAAAAAAATTTACCACATACTGATGTACAGACCCAAAAATAAACATACCATACAAAAACTCTCCCTTATTTAACCCCCTTTGTCCAGTATATATAAACCATTAGAAATCAAGTGCTCAAGAGGCAATTAGCACAAGACTACTAAAGAAGGAAATGAATGCAATCCCAGCCACTGGATGGAATGTGAACCAAGGCTCTTTGTGCGTGCGTGTGCATGCATGCATGTGTATACAGGGTGTTCGGAAAATCACTGTGCAATATCGTTATATCTTAGTGGCTGCAATATCTAGGCACATTTACCTGCATATGTTAGCATGTTGAAGTCTGCTGTTGTGTAACATTCTCTGTATTCAGTCTGTCTTCTGCGTTTGTGTATTCAGTTGTTAAGCAACGTCTGAAGTGCACAAGAGATGAATTGTTTAAATCAGTTTATTCACTATGGTTCTTTCACTGGAGAGATATATTTTCCTTGTTGAACATGTATTTTGAGAAGGCAACAGATGAGGCCTGGTTTCAGCTCTCGGGTTATGTTAACACACAAAAGACATGACTGTGGTCATCGAAGAATCCTCATGCTGTGCATGAAACACCCTTGCATGACCGGAACTTGGAGTGTGGGTTGCAATATCTAGACAGTACACACTGTCGGCCTACTAAGATAGTCAGCAGTGAACATTATTGTTCAGTACTCTATGATTTCATTGGCCCTTTTGAGAAGGCGAAATCACCTACTCATGGTTTCAACAAGATGGCGCTACTGCACACAAAGCTAAAAATTCAATGAAACTTCTGAATGAGATTTTCGGAGATCGTGTCATCTCTAAAAACTTGTGGCCCCCTCGCTCACCGAATCTAAATCCATCAGATTTTTATCTGTGGGGAGCAGCTAAGTCTAAAGTGTATCGATGTCACCCACGCATGCAGAATGAACTAAAAACTGCAGTACACAGGAAACATTTCACAAGCAGATCTAAAAAAAAGTGTGAATAAAATTAAATGTGTCCAAGTGTGCATAGATACACAAGGGCATAACTTTCATCATTTGTTATAAGGTACATGTCTGATTAGCTTATATTGCATATAATTTTTTATCAGCAAGCTTGATCGGCTACTCCAGTAGCCATATGGCAGGTAGATGTGCCTAGGCATCACATCTACTAAGATACCACTATTATACCAGAATTTATACTAGGATACTACTTTTCGAACACCCTGTGGATGCCCCTAAGAAAGTAGAAGAGAAGAACAAATACAAATACCTTCTAGAAGAGAGCATAGAGCAATATAGACAAGAAAACCAAATAGAGAAAATAGACAACAAATGGGAATGTTCAAAATCAAATATGGAGATAGCGAAAAATATCCTACCAGAAAAAGAACAGAAGGCTAAGCAGAAGTGGACAACCAATGAAATACTAATAAAAATGGAAGAAAGGAAACGAGAAAAAAACACTCCAGATTATGACAGACAATGAAATATGCAGGATGTGTCACAAGGAAAAGGAGAGATGACCAGATAACAGCTGCAAAAGAAATAAAAGAAATGGAGAAACGGAGGGCAAGAGAGATGTATGAAGAAATAAAGAAACTCACAGGCACAAATCAGAAAGTGAATCAGGGCAGCTGCATTAAAAGCAAGCAGGGACAACTCTTGATGGAAGGTTCAGACATAAAGAAAAAGTGGAAGGAGTACATCAGTGAGCTTTATGCAGACAAAAAGAAATAAAAGCCCAGACATACACAACGAGATGGGCCCAACAATACTAAAATCAGAGGTAGAATAGGCCATGAGAACAATGAAACATGGTAAAGCTACTGGCTTGGACGATATCAGCATAGAAATGTTGGAAGCCCTAGAAGAATTTGGAACAGAGAAGATCATAGATTTGTGCAATGATGTATACAGCAGAGGATATCTACCACAGGACCTGAAAACTTCAGTATTTGTAGCACTACCAAAAAAAACCAAACTCAGTAGAATGCACTGACTTTAGAATCATCAGTTTAATGAGCCATGTGACAAAGATATTATGTAAAATCATTTTAGAGAGAATCAGAGGTGGAAATCAGTGATCAACAGTTTGAATTTAGAAGAAATAGTGGAACAAGAGAAGCAATATTCAGCATCAGGATGATAATGGAGAAACATATGGAAGTTAAAAAGACATCTATGCTTGTTTTATAGACTACACAAAGGCCTTTGACAGAGTCAAGTACGAACAGCTGATGGAATGTCTGAAAGAGATAAATGTTGATGGCAAAGACATCAGAATAATAAGCAGGCTGTAATGAGAAAGCAGCTGTGTGGTCCAACACAAACTACTCAGCACCAGCTGATATAAAAAGAGGGGTCAGACAAGGATGCACTCTTTCTTCATTATTTCTGTTTAACCTTTATACAGAGAAGGTATTCAGAGAAGGCATTCAAAGAAACTAGTGAGATGCCTGAATTAAACATTAATGGAACAACAATCAATAACCTAAGATATGCAGATGACACCATGCTGATGGCAGAGAACTAAAAAGACCTACAGAATCTTGTGATGCAAATAAATGATGAAAGCCAAAAGTACGGACTGGAAATAAAAATCAGAAAGACTAATGTCATGGTAATCAGCAGAGAAGAAAGAAACCCAATGGTAAATTACAAAAAAAATAAATGGAGGATTACTGGAACAGGTGAAGAGCTTCAGGTATCCAGGGCATATGATAACAGAGGATGGAAAATGTGAAACGGAAATTAACAAAAGAATAGGTTTGGCAAAGAACACCTCAGCAGATGAGGAAAATCATTACATCAAAACAAATACCACAGCAACTAAGATTAGTATCGTAAAATGCTATATATATTCAATATTCCTTTGTAGAAGCCTGGACTTGAATAAGACAAAAGAAAGGAAAATCGAGGCCCTTGAAATGTAATATACAGAGAATAGGGCGCATTCCACAGCCAGAAAAGAAAACAAAGAAAGACGTGATAAACCAACTAAAAGTGATAAGACAAATATTGAAAATCATAAAAACAAGACAGCTAAGATACTTTGGGCATGTCAAGAGGCACAATACTATACTGAAGACTTCCTGAAGGCAAGATCGAAGGGGAAAGAACAAGATGACAGTGATATAGATGGGTGGACAACATCAAGAGATGGACAGGGACAAGCTTGGCCAAGTGTTCTGCGAAGACAAGAAACAGAACAGAGTGGAGATGCACTGCAGCCAACCTTCCGTGGCAAGAAAGCACAAACTGAATGATGATGGTTTTGTCATTTACTTAGATTTATCACTTCTATCTGCTCCATAACTTATCTTTGAATGGATTTATCACTTCTTACTGCACTCTCTCTCTTTTGTATACTTCAATTTATCATTTCTACCCGCACATGCACTTACAACTGAACTTAACACTGATACCTGTTTACTTATTATCAGATATATCATTTCTACCTGCTCCCATAGTTATCTATAAATCAGATTTACCATTTCTATCTGCTCCCTCACTTATTAAATTTATCACTGGATTTAAAATTTATACCCGCTTCCTCACTTACTTATAATCTGATTTATCACTTCTACTATCCCTCTCAGATCCACGACTACTATGGCTGCTCTCATTCCGTCGCTCACTCCTCTGAGACTTTCTGTCACCAGAATGAGTCCTGCCACGATCACGCAAAGGTGTGGGCAAATCCCAACTGGACTTTGCTGTTGCAGGTCCATCATCATCATCCCACGACGATCTTGATGGAGTATCTGCCGAATCAGAAAAAAAAAGGAATTAAGATATTTGATTAAATTCATTACTAACAGCAACTAGCAGCAACAACTGGGATAAGAAACTGAAAATAACAAAAGATGTTCACTTACTGACATATATGAACAATTCATAAAAAATATACTAAATCATTTGTACTCATTAAATTTAATTCTTAGCACATCACTGGCTGTTTAAACCCTCTGTTTTTTATATCTGTCAATTTAAGATAAAATAGTTACCATCGTATGATCTTGTTCCATAGTAGGGAATCTGTAATTTTAAACTACTCTGTCACATAATTTATTGGTCAAACAGAATGTCCATCATTTTTTTTTTAATACACAAAATATTTACTGACTGTGGCTGTTGTTTGGTGGGATCAAAGTTTAAAAAAAAAAAAAACCAACCTATCTACAGTTTTTTCTATAGGCCCAGCGAGCAAGTATGAGATTATGGATAGCTGAGTTTGTGTCAGCCAATTTACACACTACAAATGTATTTTGCAATACCATGAGCATGTTAAGTGATCATCAGTTGTCATGTAGTAAACAAAACCAGCATATTTACCAAACATCATCAGCAAAGTTTCAAAATTAATTTACATTTTCAAATTCATTTTACATACACTTAAGAGTATTAGAATCCACTTAAAAACAAATGCTAGACTCTCGTTACTCTAATTTCTCTGTACTTGTGAACTCTGTCCTTTGCAGCCAGTGCCATGACAATACTGCCTGACAGCTAAGCCGATTAATGCACTGGTTTTACGTGGCTAGACGGGTGACTGCCCTACTGGAGTCTGTGGTTCAAGTCCCAGGTAATTCTTATCATTTTTCTCTCTCTCTCACATCTAAAAGTACTTTGTATATGATTTTTTTTTCGAGGTCTAACCATGTCATACTGTGTTCTATTACTTTACCAAGACACTACTGAAGCAGTTATGATTATGGATTATGTTGCCTTGTTTGAAGCCCTAAAGTGACCCTAAGAATCAAGCTTCTTCACAGACTCCACCACCACAGAAACCATAACAACCCCTATCCTGTTAGCCTGGCTGAAGGAGTACATCAGCCCAGTATTAGGAGCACCATGAAGTGGTGAGATAGCATCTCAGCTGGCTCTGGCTTGCTGATATCATGACTCTTCCTCCCTTCCTCATCTTCCTTACTCTGTCCTGGGCTGTTTTTTATCATGACTCTAAAAACTGCTTCCGGGCAAAGCTGGTACAAAACACCAAAATCTTGCTAGTGATATTTTCAAACCTCTGGTACCAGAGTTTGTTTTTTTTCTCAAGCGTTTCTGTTGTCTGATAATTTTTTTTTTCTGAAAAAGTACCACATATAATGAACACATTTTTCTTTTAGACATACAAATTTCGTTATTAAAGAGTGGCAAAGCAGGCACATGTAGCCATCGCCAATACCAATCCAGACCAAGATGTATATTGATATCAGACCTAAAGGCAAACTGATGCATTCTTCAAATATATCTAGGCTGACATCTAAGAATGATCAAAAAAAAAAAAAAAGTTATTTAAAAACCCATACTCATTAACAAAAACCCATACTCATTTCAAAAACCCACACTTATATCACTTATACCTCTGATCTTAATATCCGGTGTAGGCATATCATCTCTGCGAGAGCTGGATCTTCTTGTGTCGGGTGTCTCTTCCCAGTCCCTCGACCCTCGTTCTGACCTCTCTGACCTGAAAGATCTCTCTGACCAGTCATCATGACGGGAACTCCGTTCACTGTCTCTGTCTATAGATAAGCAAAACCATAAGTTATTTATTGTGAGATGTGGTTTATATAACAGTAATACATAAGCCGGCTAGCGCAGTGGTTAGAGCATTCATCTAGCAACTGAATGGTCGAGGGTTCAAATCCCCAGCTGAGCGGGATTTTTTTTTTTTCCAACCAATACGGCCCCAGGGTTGACCCAGCCTTGTAAAATGGGTACCAGAGAAAATCTGGGAAGGAAAGGTATCAAGGAAAGGAACTGGCCACCCTACCTCATACGCTGATGGCCCAGCATAATGAGGTCTCTAATGCTTCATTCCCTACGGCATTTGCTATGGGACTATCTTTATCTAATACATAAGCAATGACTCATGTGACTGCACTTAAGCAGCTTCATTAGCCAACCAGGTCAGGCCTCAGTTCCGTGATTTCTTAACTACAAAGGCAAGTCAACAGATAAGTTGCAAAATGAGCTAGAAAAAAAAAAATGACTGCAAGTATTAGTCCAAAATTTTTTTTTCTTTGTTCGACATAATCCTCAATTCACAAGTCCTTGAAAGCTGGCATCAAAGAAGGTTTCCAGCCACTGCCACTGATTGATCACTCTGACAAATTCTTTGTCATCTCAGACATGACAACCACCCATGTGATTCACCCATTATTGAATTTCTGAATCAAATTATACATGGCTTTATCTTGACATAAACATTTCTCCCCACACTTCAGGCATTTCTTTGTGCACTTCCCCTGTGCTCAGCCCTTCAGCCCAACTCTACCCTGTTCTTCTTGTGTACACACATATAACATACTCACCATATTAAAACAGTTGCTAGTAAATAAAAGTGGCATGTTGGGATATAGCTTTGGCTCTGATTTCGTGCCAACTGATGCTGCTACATACAGCCCAAAAAACGCTCAATGATTTTTTATTTGTTTTCAGTCTATGTGGATCTGTAACTTATCTACTGACTTGCCCTCATAATTGTAGAAGTAATTACATAAAAAATAAAATAAACAACAGCTGAAGATATAACCTGCATTGTATTCAAAGTAAGCCCCTTGTGTATTGATACAGTGGATGGCATGATCTAATAAACACTGAAACGATCTCTGCAGTTCTTCTGTTGGTATGGCCCTTAAACTCGATGTTACGGCCCTTTGGATGTCATCAGTGTCATCAAAGAAGCGTCCTTTCAATGGTAACTTTAATTTTCGAAATAGAAAATAATCGCAGGGAGACAGATCTGGGGAACAGGGTGGATGGCTGAGAACACACACTTGTTTTTGGGCCCAAAATTCCTGTACAACTACTGCCCAGTGAGCCAGTGCATTATCATGAAGATGGAAAAAACTGCCAGGTGTTGAATAATCGGGTTGGACTCGAAAAATCCTTTTCATAGGCATTTCAAAATACTTAAATAAACTTTGGCAGTGATGGTCTGTCCCTCTGGAATAAATTCTTTGTGAATAACGCCTTTGCTGTCGTAGAAGCACACCAACATTGTCTTCACTTTCCACTTCTGAAGACGAATTTTTTTGCCTTTTGGTGATGATGACTTCCACTGAGCACTGTGGCATTTAGTTGTGGGATCATGGCAGAAAATCCATGTTTCATTCTCTGCAACAATCAAATTTAAGAAATGTTTATTTCTGTAACATGTTTTGATGATGTCCTTTGCATACTCAACATGCTGATGTTTTTGGTCATCAGACAATGCATGTGGTACATACCAGCAAGCAACTTTTTTTATACCCAAATCTTCTACTAAAATTTTGTGAATGGTCTCTTGGTTAACACCAAATTCATGTGCCATCATCCTCACAGTCAGACAATGATCTTCTTGTATCCATTCTCTGACTTTTGCAATGAGTTCCTCATTACAAACAGAAATTGGGTGTCCATGTCTAGTTGCATTTGTAATCGTTTCCACACCATTTTTAAATCGTGAATACCACCTGAATATCCGTGCACGAGATAAACAATTATCCCCATAAACTTGTCGCATCAATTCAGCTATCTCAATGGCACTTTTTCCTAGTTTTGAACAGAATTTAATTTTAGCTTTTTGCTCCATGCTGATTACGTAACAATGCACCTCTGACTAGGTCAACAAAATGGCGGCTTGTTTGTCGTCTGCTTATCGTGCGGCGATGAAAAGTTGCCAGATCACAGATGAAGGCTGCCTCTTTGTATTCCATGCTTTGCTTCATGGATGGCATTTTTGTCTTGGCCATAATAAAATCAGTCACATTACTTAATTGTCGGATCTTGTACATTCAACAACGTACGAGGGGAAGTCACTAAGTAACTCGCAAATTGAAATATTTTATCAGTGGCAGTTATCAGGTAGTATTTATCCTTAGATAGTACAATCATCCAACTTTATAACAGCTATATGTAGGGGCACTGGGAGTTACGTGTGCATGCGCAAAGCAAGAACAAAATGGCTACCCAACTGTTAGTGTGTACCAAAGAAGAACAGAGAAATGTAGTGCAATTTCTGTGGGCTAAAGGACATTCAGTTGAGGACATTCATAAGGAAATGATTACAGATTATGCTGAAAAGTGTTTATCACGTAAAGCGGTCTATAACTGGGTAAAAGAATTTTCTCAGGGACATACCAAAATTGTTGATAAAGTCCGAGTTGGCCATCCTGTTCAGGCTGCAACAGAAGTGACTGTGCAACGTGTGAATGAGATTATTGGAGCTGATAGACGAGTAACGATAGTGTAGTAAGTGCAATCAAATGTTCACATGGCTTAGCCTACAGAATAATGCATTAGCAATTGAATTTTCGGAAAGTTTGCTCACGCTGGGTACCCAGAGATCTGAATGATGAACACAAAATGAACCGATCTGGTTTGTTATTGCAGCATCTCTGTCATTACGCATATGAAGGTGAAGACATGCTCCAAAGGATTATTACTGGAGACCAATCTTGGGTGTACCACTATCAACCCGAATCAAAATGTGCCTCAATGCAATGGAAACACCCATCATCACCATGCGCAAAAAAATTCAAGATTACGCCTTCTGCAGGGAAGGTTACGCTGACAGTGTTCTGGGATTATCAAGGAGTGTTGTTAACCAAGTTCCAGAAGTATGGTGACAGTGTGAATTCTGTATCGTACTGTGAAGTCTGTCGATGTTACGGGATGCAATTCGAAGACAACGTCCTGGTCTGCTGACTAGAGGTGTGCTTCTCCTTCATGACACTGCCAGACCACATACTGCTCGGTTAATCCAAGAGAAAATAGCCAGTTGAGTTGGGATGTTCTTGAACATCCACCCTATAGTCCTGACTTAGTTTCAAGTGATCTTCACCTGTTTGGTCCATTGAAAAACCACTATGGCGGGAGAAGAATCTTGAGTGACGAAGAGGTGGAAACAGAAGTAAAGAAATGGTCGCATTTAGTTTTTTTGTAACAGGCATTGTGAGTTACTTAGTGACTTCCCCTCGAATACTGACAGAAATGGATCCAGCTGACAACAGGATTTTAGCTCATCCTAAAACATTAAAACTCATGATGAAACACACTATTACACTGTAAAAATGAGAAAATGAGCCAATTATGTTACGAAAAAATCCTAGCATTGTAGACTCATGAGAAAACAAAAGTCCCTTCAGAAATCAGCTTAAAACTGCTCATAATGCTTTTGCACAAAATCAAGATCAAAAGGTCAAAACTTAAGAACATTAATGGAAGAAATTTATAAAGAAATGTACCTGAAAACCATATACAACACAGTCCACTGTGACATTTTCACATATATAACACCAAAAAATGTAATCACCAGCATACCTTTTCTTCTACTTCTGTCTCCGTCATGTTTGTCTGATGTGGATGCCTTGAGCCCTCTCTCTCTGTCTTTGTGGTGCTTCTCCACTCTGTCCCTGGCAGCTGAACTCACTCCTCCTGGGTGAGAGGGAGTTTCCTCCTTTGAGTGACGGTAATGTCTGCTCATTATGAATCATATTTGTTTGTATTAACAAAATATATGAGATTACACAGGGCAAAAGTTTTGTAATTAAAAATAAAGGATCAGCACATACAGCCGCAGGAATAAAAATTTCTCAACTGGAGACAGTTGAAAAAAAAAAACAGAATATATTTTCCAATACATAATCAACATGTTATTAAGAACAACTAAAAAAAGCACATTTTTGCCACAGGAGACTCAATGGGGGCTGATAAATTACCTCTGGCCTCAGAGAATTAAAATGGTTTATCAGTATGATTACCAAGACAAAATGGATCTTTATAAACTTCTGTGGCTCAAAACTGGATTGAATTCAGAAATGGCCAGATAAAAAGTTTGGTTCATTCTCTCTCACTCTCCCCCTCCTCTCTCTCTCTCTCTTCAGCAATATAACATCTTTAAGATTCACTGTTGCAGACAGAGTCTGTCTCCATTCATCTCTGTTCCTGGCTTTCTGTCTCCAGTTATCTGCTACAAGTTCTCTTTGGTTTTCTTTATGTATGTATGCCAGTTAGTTTGGTCTAACAACTCTTTTCTTTTCCTTCCACATGATCCAACCATCATAATCTGTTAGGCTCTTGGTTTACTGTTCTAGTGATTTGTGAACTTTGCCCTTAACTATGGCTGGCACTGCCAGTTCAATGAACCTCATGTTATCAAACAAAGACAGTAAATAAGTTACTCCATCCATTTCTTCAAAAATCTCTTGGTTTTAATTGACTTTTACTTCATGCACAAAATGTTCCACCATTACCAATACTTTCATAAAGCTCTCTAGCTAATAATGGTTTAAAAGATCTGAAAGTATGTGTATATGTGCCTGATGTAACTGTATAAGAACAACTGACTCAATAGCAATGCAAAGTTTCATCCTAAAAATTAAAAAAAAATTTTTTAATCTGGCTAGTGGCACCCTGATGTATAAACTGGTAAATTTCTGGGTGCAGTTATACATTATGTACCATGCTGGATAGTGCTGATGATCAGGTGCCTCTACCTTGTGTGATCCTTGGTGTTTCCAATCAATTCAGATGCTTTTCTTTTTCCATGCCACTTAGTCAGTCTGCTCAGATATTTTTTTCTTGTCCTTCAACTCCTTTTTTTCCCCCCTTGAATTTTCCAATCATTATCAAGTTCTCTAATTTCTATGACATGTCCAAGAAATTCTGACTTTTTTAATTTCCATATAATTTAACTAGATCTCAGGCACATTGTTAATCACTAAAAGTAACTAAACGTTCTGAAATAAATAATTTTTATTAAACATGACCAACCTCTCTTTATCTCCATGTTTCCTCCTCCTAGATTTCCCCTCATCATCATCCTCGACATCATCTTCATCATCCTTATAGGACATGACCTTTGATCTCTTTGGTGTCGAGCTTTCCAACTCACTTTGTGACTCTCTCTTGGCTGCACTGAGCCTGTCCAATCCCAGCAGAGATACTCTTGGCAAATCAGGTTTCTTAAACGTATGGCCTGAAGAATCACCTTTTGAGAGACCTTTCTTCATTATGATAAGTCCACCGGATTCATTTCCACTACTGCCTTCCAGTCTGTGAATTTCTTCATCTAAATCTAAGCTCGCCATTACTACAACTCTGCTGATTAACTGCTCCAAAGATTTAAGGAAAAACAATTATCAAACAATTCGTGAAACTACAAAACAGAGTAATTAAAGGTCCTAAAAGAAAAAACAAAGTTATAGAATGAAATACTGAGGTTATTACCTATGAAGACAGAGCAAGAAATGCATTATAAGATATGAATAAGACACCATTTAGTCACCAGAGGTTGTGCTACTGTTTTGCTCCCTGTTAGTTTATCTAAATAAATAACACATTAAAAATGTAAGCGAAATCAAACAAGAAATGAATATCAAAACAGTAGATTTATATAGCAATAATGAATCTCCTGGAGTCACGTAGTAGTTTTTTAAAGTTAAAATTTAATGTCTATTATTTCATCTTTCTTAATGCTTTGAGTGGAATGCTGTGGAAAAAAATATCAAGAGCAAACTTCAGAATACAGGAAGCACTAAATACCACAGGAGACTGGGCCACAAAATGGGGAGTGATGATAAACCCCACAAAGTCCACAATCACCTGCTTCTCATTGTCCAGCAAGTCAGTAACCTTTAAGCTAGAAGTACAAGGAAGGGAGCTTACACAGGCAGAACACCCGATATGCCTCAGAGTGAAAACAGGCAAGAGGCTAACATGGAAGCCACACCTGCTAGACACTGAAAACAAACCAATTAAAAAGCTATCTGTGGTCAAAAAGCTGGCAGGCACAACCTGGGGAGCCAACAGCAACATAGTAAAAAAAAAGCATATGTGGGCACCATAAGGCCAACACTTGAATGTGGCATACCAGCCTGGGCCACGGCCTCCAACACAAACACCTCTCGACTAACAAAAGTGCAAAACTCAGGTCTGCGGCTGATCACAGGAGGAATGAAGAGCACTCCAACCACAGAGATGGAGAAATCATTCAAACTCCTGAGATTAAGTGCAAAGAAAAACTAATGATCCACAAAGAAAAGTTGTTTCACCTGACAAACCACTCTGTGAACTAAAGAATTCAGGAGTCCACCAAAAAAAAAAGACAGACTGAAAAGAACCAGCATCAACCATCTGACAACACAGCAGCAATAACACTACAAAGATCTCCTTCCTACCTCTCATGAAGAAACTGAACCACTTCAAATTGAGGAGTAGCACCTCACAGAGGTACCAGCCATACACAAAAAAGACTACATAACAATACTTCAGATGAAGATACTGACCCAGGAGCTGACTGATAGCAAATGCAACCCAGCTGAATGGACACATGTATACAAGATGGGTCTGCAGAAAAAGCAATAAAAAAAATGGAGGTGTGGATGTTTACATAAGATACACAGATGGGAGACAAACCAAAAAGGCCTTCGTGACATGAAGGATTTCCTCCAACTACAGGGCAGAAACAGCAGCCCTCCTTGAAGCCTTCAGAACACTAAAACAAAAAACCAGCACCCACCACAAAAATAGTCTTCTTCACAGACTGCAGGGCACTTCTGGAATCTCAAAAAAACAACAAACAACCCACAGGCAAACATACAGGAAACCACAACAGAAATGAAACACCCTACACTGTCAACAACTGTAGCCCTACAACACTGTGGAATAGCTAACAATGAAATTACACCCTATCCAAAGCTGGGTGCAATCAAGATCAAACAAATTATCCTGTAAACTACCAAGAGGTGAAAAACATAATCTGTGACCAGTGCAGATCTGAATGGAAGAAATAACTGAAATGCAGCAATGAACCAGACGCAATATACCAATGACAAAAACATCAGCAAACCATCCTCTTTCGCCTACGGACAGGCCACTGCACGCTACTGAGCCACCTACATCGACTCAAAATGCCTCACACAAACGAGTGTCCATGTGGCAGTGGAGTCCTGACTCCAGAACATATCCTTCAAGAGTGCCCAAACCATGCAGACCTGTGACGAGAGACATAGCCAGAGGACACAAGCTTGGGGCAAAAAGCTTTGGGGCTCCTATCAGGATCTGGAGTTGCCATGTCGACAGCGATCAGGATCTGATGTGACCAACAATCTCAAACGCAGAAGAAGAAGAAGTTGCTTGGAGTATCCCTGACTTGCCGACATGTGCTTCAGCAGAACGTTAAAATACCTACTTTCCAAATTAAAGAATAAATGTTTCTCTTTTCACATAAATTTGTAAGTCTTTTCTCTAATTTGTCACATTAAAGACGATACATGTTAACAGAAGAGTTAACTAAAATGCATCAAACTCAGTTAAATCATCGAATCCATTCTCCAGCAAAAAACGTTTGCTTCGTTCGTTTGACACAAAACTACTACTCAAAGTTGAAGAGCTCTCTTCCTTTAGTTTACGTTAGAAAACTTCTATGGATGCACACCGGACGATTTCTGCGTATTTGCTATTGCTACTGAAAACAATTCTTTGTCTTTGTTAGAGATATTTTTTAAATCTCTCACCAAACTTCTCCGCAGTGCAGGACTCTTTTTCTTCATATAACTTAGTACTATGGTCGTTCTGAAAGACAATAGGATTTGTGCTCACTTGTGTCAGTTCACAGAGAAATTGCCGGACAGCGCGGATCATTTGAAACGAGATGGAAAAAGACAAATTCTTCGAATGTGCCAAAAGGAAACAGAAGCTTGAGAGTTTGCTGATCAATGGAAAACGCAAGAAAAATGACGTTGGCGTGAAAGAATACTAAACTGTATTTTATATAACAAATGATGGCAGTGAGGAAGAATACTAAACTGTATTTTATGTAACTAAATGATGGCAATGTGAAAGAATACTAAACTGTATTTTATGTAACAAATGATGGCAGTGAGGAAGAATACTAAATTGTGTTTCATTTGATAAATGTCAGCAATGTATTTGACTAATTATATGAAAAAAATTGTTTACAGTATAGTGTTTATTATGCAACAAGCTTGAGTTATCTCTTCACTGTTTTTTCAATAAATTTTACATACATGCATACTCCTAAATGTAGTTGGAGAAGTGTTAGGTGGAAGAGAAAACATAAAACTCACAGAGAATACAACTCTACAGATTCAAAATGTGTTGTGATTCTTTATTTTTCTTTTTTTTTCCACATTGTAAAATGTTCCATTACTTTTTAAAACTTATATTTTACAGCTCCTTACCTTTAGAAAACAGAACAAAGTGAACAGACTAATGTCATATCACTCGTAAGATTATGAAACTATCAAGTGACTTTAAATTAGAACAACAGAGGGAAAAAAAACACGTCAAGTCAAAACAGATCAGATTAAAAATAACAAAAAATCATTTAAAACTTTTCTCAACAAGTTTATTCTATTGCGTGCATTCTTATTTCCATTTTATACAAAAGCCACACTGCAAGATTTGATGATAGGAGGTGAAAAATAAAATGTTACAATATTGTAACAATATTTACTTTCTTTCATTCCCATCTTCTGCACACGCCTTCAGACAAAATTCTCTCAAGAGTTTCTCTAGTCTAGTATAGTCTTTCTGAAAGCACACAGCACTAGGAAAAATACCACAAGCTGCTTAGGGATATGGTTGCAGACATTATCCGCTTAATGATGATGATGATGATGCAGATTATATGTGTCATGGCTGAAACTTTTCTTTTTCTGATACCTTCTTGTCAGCCTGTTTATATACTTTTCTCTTGGCCTCCCTCTCCTTTGACCCCCTGAATTTTCTGTCTAAAGAATGTTGATTGTCTTGCACTTATGAGTTTAACTAGATTTCTACATATTGTATCTTAGATAACTGTTACAGAAATCAATGAACAATTTTGCTCAGATCCGTCACTGCTTACCTAAAACAAACTCTCACCACCCAAAACACATGTGTCTGGCTTTATGCTGTCATTCATTCATTCATTTACATGTCACTTGCAGAACTTTGCCTCCCTAACAGCACTCCTGTAGGCCTCTCGTTTGTGAGCAGGATGGCCTGCTGCAGATGCATCTAGCTTTATCCTGTACATTCCAGCATTTTATCTTTAGCTCTTAAACTATCAGACCAAAATTCCAAGACTACACAAACAACTTCATAATAGCCACACTTGGCTATGTTTTTATTAGGATATGACAAGATGTTATTATTTATTAATACAGTAGTTTAAAACTAGAATTTCCATAAGCAGAAATAAAAACCATATTCATGGAGTTATTTTACTGGTAACTGTTTATAAAACCATTTCATGTAACTGATAACTTCATGTGTGAATTTCACAATCATAAATAAAAACAAATAAAATATCTTTGTTGATATCACTGTTACACAGATGAAAGTGATTGTAAAGTTATCAACTTTCACCCATTTATGAGGCCATGCATCTCAATTCTTTCATCACTTTTTCATTCTAAATTAACAATATATTAATTAGGGACAGCTGACATCCTAAACACATTATTTTACTCTTAAATGCTCACTATAGAAAAAACAAAATTTTATGTGAAAAAAACACTAAAAAAAAACTATAGATTTTTTTTTTCTGAGACAGTAAATATGCAAATTTTGCAACATAACACAAGAAATGATAACATAATGTTAAATGTTAAAATGACAAATACTTTTGTCATGAGCTGGAACTTTCTAAACTCTATATATACTCATTAAGAAAAGGTGCAAAGGAAGTACTTATAAGCCACTGATATTTTCTTTTTATGAAGTATGCATACATCTGAAACCAACTCACAGTACCAGTTATTTCAAGATGACCAATAGGGCCCTAAATTAAGCACAATGCATGTATATTAGTGTAACATTTAGCTTTTCATAAACATAAGTCAGCACTTTTGTCTGTTACAAACAAAAGACAATGGTGTGGATAAAATAGATAGCACTGCAAAATTTTCCATAATAAATAAATCCCAAATTTAAAAGATGGTATTTTTCACTGCCAACATAGGACTAAAGATCAACATAGGAAAGACAAAGTTAATGAAGCAAGATGTGAACAACAGAAATGTACTCAGAGTAGATAACAAGTTAGTGGAGGAGGTCAACGAATTTGTATACCTTGGCAGCAGAATAGTAGAAAATAGAGACACCACAGAGGACATCAACAGCAGACTTACTAGACCAAACCAGGCTTTTGCAATGCTGCAGACTATATGGAAATCAAAAAAACTAAGCATAAATATGAAAATCAGGATATTTAAGAGTAATGTTCTAAGTGTACTACTCTATGGAAGTGAATGCTGGAAAATCACCAAAACCATAGAAAACAAGTTGAATTCTTTCCAGACTAAATGTTTGCGAAGAATTAGAAAAATATTTTGGCCAAACACCATAAGAAATAACATCTTATTAGTAGAAATGCAGATGAAACCACTGACAACAATTATTGAGGAAAGACGCTGGCGATGGTTGGGACATGTGCTCCGAATGACTGACAACTCACTACCAAAAATAGCACTAAGATGGACACCACAGGGGAACAGAAGTAAGGGTAGTCCAAAAGAGACATGGAGAAGAACAACAGAAAGGATGTTGAGCAATAGAGGGGCTCACCTGGGCAAGAGCAGAAAAAAAGGCGAAAGACAGACATTTGTGGAAAACCCTTGCGGAAGCCCCATGTGCCCTGGGCACTTAAGGTTCAGAGAGAGAGAGAGATTTTTCACTGCAAAATTATGTAATCTTAAACAAATGAGCTGAACGATTATAATATAAGATGAGCTAACAGTGTGAGTTTAGACAAGCAAGAACACAGCAGACTGAGCTAACAGTGTAATTAGTGTATGAGTATATAACTATACATGGAGCCACTGCAGTAAAGCTGTGATACCAAAATGTATAAACTAGGAAAAAAATAGTACACATGTGTACTCATTAAGTAATAAAGCTGTTCCTACTTTTTTTTCCTGTGTACTCATGAAGTAATAAAGCTGTTCCTACTTTTTTCCTGTGTACTCATTAAGTAATAAAGCTGTTCCTACTTTTTTTCCTGTGTACTCATTAAGTAATAAAGCTGTTCCTACTTTTTTTTCTGTGTACTCATTAAGTAATAAAGCTGTTCCTACTTTTTTCCTGTGTACCCATTAAGTAATAAAGCTGTTCCTACTTTTTTTTCCTAGTTTATACATTTTGAGCTAACAGTGTGAGTTTAGACAAGAAGAAACCACAGCAGACTCTCTAAACAATTCATGAACATTTATAGCTCTCATTACTGTGATACCAACCAAAGTAAGTCAAAATGTACCAATTAAAGCTTTATTTTTATTTCTAGTTTTATCAACATATGTAACAATGTTTCATTTAAAAGACACATTAAGTATGCAGCCATTTTGCTCACTATTAATGATTTATACCAAACAATGAATCTGAATCCTACAAACAACATAAAATAAGAAGTCCACCCAGCACAAATGATAATAGTTTATTCCACTGAAGTTTCCAAAGCTGTTCACTTTAAAGTAACATCCAGGGGAAACTATTCTAGAAAAATACATGATGAATCTTTCCTAACTCTTGTCCAGATTGCTGCTACTTGACGATTTTGTCTTACGTCCTGGTAGGAAGTTGCTCTTGCCTGTACATTGAACAAAGTTGATGAAATAAGTATTAAAATTAAACTGATGGGCTGTTTAAGAATTTTATTAAACAATAAAACCAAAAATACTGGGAAACTGGTGCTGAAAGGTGTGGCAGCCTTTTGGGATAAACAAAGTCAATTCAGAGTACCTAAATTCTTTTTTCTGTAGAAGTGTTTTTTTTTTAAACACAGCACTAAAATTCACCAATCATTTTTGACACAGATGCAATACTTGAGTGGCTTAGCCAACAGAGCCAGCGTCTCCAATGGTAGATTTTTGGAAACATAACAACTTTAATTCACCCTATTTGTGTGGAAACTCTGGTTTAAAGGATTAATGAACTGTTAAAACCACAAACTTGTAAGTTAATATTTTTGTTATCCCTTTATATGTGATTTCCATATATTCTTGTAACAAATCCCGATATTCCAATTTTTCACTTTTGAGGGGTGCCATGTTGGAGCAGTTAACTTTTTCTGTGCCACAGGCAAAAAATGTGGACTGTCTGTACCAGACAAATGTGGGTCTTGATATGTACTAGGGTATAGTTGTAAAACTGAATTAACAAATTACTTCCATGTTAAAAGTATACATATTATGCGTCAAAATAGCTGTAAATGTATGAAGATTTCATAAATGCAGAGTTTGTTTTTTTTTTTTAGGAAAAAGAAGTAATGTGATGTTTTTAGACAATAATTCTGTCCTACTTACCATCAGCTAGGTCTAGATGTACAGTACTTACCATCTGAGATGTCTAGATCTACCCTGTCGATCTCGTCTTGTCATGATATGTGCATTCTCAGTAAAATAATATCTGAAATAACCTTCTAACTACTTCTCCAGTCGTCTAATATGTCTAGATCTACTTGGGATACATTCAAAAACAGTGGTCTGGTCACAGGGCATGTCCACATCTCTATATACATCACCAAAAACTGAAATTTATCGATCAAAAACTTCAATTTTCACACTCAACATCTCAGTTGCTAACCACGCTTCGCCATGATGAAAGGAGTCATTGGACATGCGCAAATAAAATGTGTACAATTAAAAAGTTACACCGTTTTTGTAGAAACAAAACATGTATAAAAAATATGGTCCCATGGTGCCGGAAACACAAACCGGAAGTGACCAATTTTAGTCTTTAGACACGGATAAGAGTTAAATAATATATAAATCTCATAAAACTTTCTTCAGAAAGAATAATTACAAGGTGGTAAGCCAGATGAGACGTAACTCTTATTACCTGTTGGCTGGGTTATCTTGGAGGTCAGCCACACAAAGGGTTCTACTAGTGACTTCCTGTTTGCCACAGAAACCTCCCACAGCCTCACTAAATGAAAATAAACATAATATTTTCTTTCTTATACACTACCTTTACAACTTCAAGCATGGGTAGATTAAATGTATGAAGCTCTACTGGAGATGATGAAAACATTAATGAAAGCATTAATAAAATGTGTGTAAAAACAAAGACAACACATATTTCAACACAGGCTTTCTTTATGGTCAATAAAGTTGATGAAACAACCATAAATACAGAAAAAAAGAATTCACTTAGCTGTAAAAAAAAAAAAAAAAAAGTACAATTCCTGCTGAGTTTGAGAACAGAAATCGTTTTTGTTCTTCACTGATCTACTGCCCTCTTGTAAAACTTTACCATATCCCAATATCAATATTAACCTCAATATTTCAATTTTATAACAGTTACCAAACCGCTCATGCTCTTAAAGCTTAACTGTTGGATTGTTTTTATCAACTTTATTTGTTCCCTGATCAGTTATAAACCATAATATCCAACAGCACCATCAATATTAACTCTTTCTGTGCCAGAGGAAGAAACGCGGACGTTCAGTTGGGTGCCGGGATAAAAGCGCGGGTCCTGATCTATATGGGGGGTGTAGTTGTACATGGAATGGAAAACAGTATTTCCATGTACTTCCGTCTACTTATTATGTTTCAAAGTATAACTAAATATGAAAATTTCATAAATGCAGAGTTTTTTTAGGAAAAAAGAAGTAATGTGATGTTTTTAGACAATGATTGTGCCCAGCTCACCATCGGCTACGTCTAGATATGCACTACTTACCATCTGAGATGTCTAGATCTACTTGTCGATCTCGTATTGTGATTCTATGTTGCATTCTCGCTAAATTAATGTCTGAAATAACATCCTAACTACTTCTCCCGTCGTCTAATATGTCTAGATCTACTTGGGATACATTCAAGAGCAGCGGGGTGGTCACAGGCCATGTCCATACCCCTATCTACATCATCAAAAATTGAAAAATTTCTGTCTTTCTCTTCCTTTTTCTCGCTCGGCATCACTCGTAACTAGGCACTCTTTCGCCATTTTGAATGTGTCACCGGAATCGCGGACGAAATATGTACAATATAAATGTTACACCGGTTGTTTTACTGAAACAAACCAATGTCACTGTATTGAAATTGGTAAGCATCGGGAATCCGGAAATGTCGATGCAGTGACCAAAGGCGCCGAAAGAGTTAATTAAGAACTAGACCTGTTTATCTTCTGGCATAAAAAATGTGGTTTCAAGTATTGATTTGATTCAAGCTCATCTTTTCTGATAAATTTTTAAAAATTTAACAAGACATTCAGGTGAATTGATGCTTATCACCTGAGTGACACCACTGACCATACCTGATAGCTATAAACTGTAAATAAACAGGAAGATATCTTTTTTTGTTTTATAGCTATAAAAGATATACTAACCACTATAAATAAACAGCAAGATATCTTTTTTGTTTTTTATACACACAGAGTTTTTTTTTTTAAACCTGTATTGAAAAAAAATGAATCTTGAAAATGTAGATAATAACTTACTGAACTTTAGAAAACGTACCAAAAACTTTAACTAGCAATGTTTCTGAATGTTTTCTACAGAAAAGATATTTCCAAATATATTTTAAATTACTATGCTTATGGCTACAAATATGTACGAAATAACACAGATGGCAGCAAACACAAAGAAACCATTACGTTTCTCCTTCCCTGCCCAAGCCATGGCCGTTTCAAACTGTACTTCTCTCCTCTCATTAAGTTCGCTCTTGTTACCAATGACAATTACATGTCCCTGGAGAGCAAAACTGGAAACTTACAACCAGTTCATAACCTTCAATAATTTTTTTTTTTAAACTAGAGCTTAACTCATCTATAAGTAAACAAGTTATAAAAAAAAAAGTATAGCAAAGTTAATTTACAATATATTTTAGAAAAAAAAAAGCTTTTGCAAAATTTCTAACTTCAACATGAATTTCTACTGTTAACTGTATGAAAGATAATCAGCATGTTTGAATTTTTCTCAGATGAAAAATTTATGAAGGATAACCAGAATAGCTGAATTTATCCAGATAAAAAATTTAACCAATTTCTTGCTTTGTTATTATCATTAAATTCATTTAGAATAATTACAAAAACTGAATTTACTCAAATTCAACAATAAAGTCAATACTTCTCACTTATCTTTGCCCATGCTCTATTCTTATCATTAACTACATGAAATATAATTACAATAACTGAGTTTACTCAGACAAAGAGGTCAGTACTTCTCTCTTATCTTTGCCCTTGCTCTATTCTTATCATTAACTACATGAAATATAATTACAATAACTGAGTTTACTCAGCAAATGAGGTCAGTTCTCTCTTATCTTTGCCCTTGCTCTATTCTTATCATTAACTACCTGAAATATAATTACAATAACTGAGTTTACTCAGACAATGAGATCAGTACTTCTCTCTTATCTTTGTGCTTGTCAATGTCCTTCTTCAGCTTATCCAGCTTCTTGAATGAGTCAAAGCTTGTTACATCATATACCAAAACAAAACCCTGAATCAAAGAGTTAATAATAAGATTATACTTACTTAAGTTCTTCTTGTGAGACACAATCTACAAACAAGAATCATAACTGAACGTGTGGTACTGTTTTGCTGCTGATTGTGGACTACAGTTAGGTTAACCCCTTGGAGGTCCTCATATAAATTCTGTGAACTAGACATTCATGGCAGCTGATGCTTTCTTCACTGATCTCAATATAAAAGATTCTTACCATAAGAAGCAGAACTGAGGAGTCTGAGTTTAGGAGAAACTTCAGATGGGGTCATTGTTAGCAGAGATGAACAATTTATGAAGGAGTTGGTAGAATACATCATTTGTAAAGAAGATGGAATCAAAATTGGAAGCAGCTTTGATAGAAATCAGAATCATGATGTCCAAGCTTTTAGAAATGTACCATTTTTGAAATAGCTGCAGTTGGTGAAGCAATTTTGGGTGAAGTCAGAGTCAATGCAAACGTAGTATTATGAAAGGGTAAAGCTGGATGGTAGAAAAATAGAGGAATCAAAGTCGAAATTAAAGATCTGACACAGAAATTCTACAGTCCAGGTAATAAAAATGTTTTATTTATGGTATTCCCATTTCCCACAGTAGACTCAAGGAAGCTAGCATTACAATAAACTCCACAGTCATGGAGAATATACCAGTTCCTATCCATCTGGGAAATTGGGGCATAACAGCATAATATTATCAGGGACAGCACTTAGAACTAGAAGAGGAACTTGAAGAGCTGTAGCTTGTAAACCCTTATGACAGTATTATATCTATGATACTGTCATCTCAGATGTCACATGAACTGGAATAACTATTTTTTTTAAATTTTCTATAAGCAAATGACTCAGCCTACTGCACTATATACAGCCACTGTTACTTAATGATTATGAGATTTGGACAATTAAAATTAAAACTGAACCCGAATGTGAAGAAATGGCCATGCTCTGCTGCCGGCATAGAGATGGGCCTCCTTGCACTCCAGACACACCCATATGTGCTCGGCCTTTAACCTCGGTGTTGGTTGTAGTGTGTGTTGGGTAACAGTGCCAATTGTACACTGATTGAACACAGCTTGATCTTTTCTGCAAAATTCTGAATGTCTGCCAATGCTCTTTGTTAACCTCCCCCCCTCCCCCCGCCATTGTCTTTGGTGATAGGTGCTGTGTTCAAACTTTTGTTGGCTCATTTCCCTGTAATTTTGATAGGGTGACTGTTATGTTTGCTTTGTCCATTTGTAGGTTGTCCAGGGTTGTTGCTTTGTCTGCCAGTTGATCTACCATTTCATTGTCTTTGATACTGAAACATCCTGGGCAATAAATCTATATTAGGGTATTAGGGAGGAGATTTGTGACTCTCTTAGTTTGGCCAACCACTCACGACGCATCACCTGGTTTTTGTTTTTTTTAATTTCAAAAAGAAAACTGATGAAACCAAAACTCTGCATAACAGATACAAGGTTTTCAAAAAAGGTGTAGCATATACCCAAGAAAAGTAAAATGAAGTTCTCAGAGAAGCTGAATATTTCTGAAAACTAATTTAACCAATATGAAAAAAAAAAAAAGAACAATCAACATTTTCTGGATATGCCATGAGAAGACAAGCTGGAGAACCTGTCAATAATTGAAGAGAGAAAAAGAGACTGACAGGGATAGAAAATGAGCTTACCATGCAGTGCAGTAAAAGAAAGGTAGTCTATGCAGTTAGAAACACCACGGATTGCACAGAATGGAGAAGAAAGATTGCCAACATCAACTGGCTGGCACCTAAAGAATGAATGAATGAATATTATATACCACTCAGTCTTAGAGACAGAAAATGGGGGAAAAAAATGTCTCATAATCCCATCTAAATAGTCATGCTTCTTGCACTAGCTACTTTAGCTGGCAGGCAATTCTTTACAATTAAAACCATGATACACATTTCACATACTCACATCTGGGAAGTTCAGATAGTGTTTTGGTAGCTCTGAATCATTTCCATCCTGTTGGTGTAACAAATAGACAGGATTATACTGCACACATTTCTTTACATTGATGGTGATACACACACACACACAAAGAAAAAGAAAATTATCCCTCCAAGTCTACCTGCCTAAAGACAATACTCGGCATCAAGTGGAATGAATTCAAGAACAATGCAGAGATAAGACAGATGACCGAACAACAACCAGTCTCATAGGTGATCAGGAAATGGAGATGGACATATATTGGCCATTTGATGAGAAAAAATGATCAGAGAATCCCAAAACAAGCTATCAAGTGGAACACAACAGGCCGAAGAAAAATAGGCAGACTGCGTGAAACTCTAAAGAGGACATTATTAAGACAGCCCAAATTAACAGGCATAAAATCCTTTGATGAGGTTGAAAGACTCGCCGAAGACAGGAAAAATTGGCGAACTACTTTGCGAGCCCTATGTGACGTTTAACGGCACGGGAAGGATATAAGATATATATATAAGAAGTCTACCTGGCAAGAACTGGGAGATATGAGCTGCCTCCAGCCATATGTTACAATATGTTCCTCTTCTTCTCTCTCCCCCCCACTCCCCATCCTCAAGTAGAAACATATCAGGAGGCTATGTATGCACTACAAATATTCATGAACTACTGCTTGAGGAGGATTTTAAACATTAAATGGCAGGACAAGATCAGCAGCAGGAGGTCTGGGAAAGGGCAGGACAAGAATCAGTAAACCTACAAATCATGTCTGGTAAGTGGACATGGATTAGCCACACTATGAGGAAACCCAACACCAGAATAGCAAGACAGGCACTGACATGGAATCCTCAAAGCAATAGAAAATGAGGAAGATCTAGACTTACTTGGAAAAGAGAAATTTTGACAGTGCTCAGAGACAAGGGATACACATGGAAGGAAGCAGAGAGTAATTCCAAGATCAGGGATGACTGGAAAGCCTTTATCTGTGGCCTATGCTCTCAAGGATGCTGTTGAAGATGTCAACCACTTTGCATACCTTGGCAGCTACATAGACCAGGATGGTGACACCAGAAAGAAGTTAGAATTAGAATTACAAAAGCAGCATTGAGTTTCAAGAATCTTGAGAACATATGGCATTTAAAAGTTATAAGCACAAAAACCAAGTTAAGATTATTCAATTCAAATGTAATATCCACCCTCATTTATGCATGCAAAAGCTGGAAAACAACTAAAGAAAAAGACAACAAATTAGACTCTTTTGAAAGCAAATGCCTAAGGAAAATACCCGATATAAGGTGGAACAAATTCAAGAACAATGCAGAGATAAGACAGTTGAGCAAACAACAACCCGTCTCATGTGTGATAAGAAAAAGAATATGGACATATGTCGGTCATGTGATAAGAAGAAACAGTCAGAGAATCCCAAAACAAGCTATCAAATGGAACACAACAGGCCGAAGAAAAAGAGGTCGACCACGTAAAACTCTAAAGTGGACATCGTTAAGAGAGGCCAGTTTAGTTGGCTAACACTCCTTGATGAGGTTGAAAAGCTCACCGAAAACTTGTCAAAACTACCATGCGAGCCCTATGTGATGTTTAATGGCACGGAAAGGATGTATGATGTAAGAATTATAGTTTATTTTCCAGCCCATTTTAATCTTTTTTCTTTTGTTGTGTGAGGGCTATGGCAGCATCCTTGTCTATGCATCTAAAGATAGCAATCTTGTCCTTTCAGTGATCCCTACTCATACTGAATCTTCCACCCTTCTCCATATTTTTTTCTCAGCCAGTTAATCACAAAGGATTAGAAGTTGTTAGATAGAAAACTGACTTTAAACTTACTTAATCATCAACATCACAAGCAGTTCTTGAAGCTGCAGCCATGTAAGATGACTACTGTCATACAGTATACCACAGAAAGCACTCACACTAAGAATGGTTGAAAAGAGAGGGAGATGCCACACACACTGGAAATACTTGGAGAAAGTAATAAAAACCTTACATATCCCTTTATATAAAACTGCAGAGCCTTATCAAGAACCCTATCGGCACCAGCAAAACTGAACGGACAGAAACTTCTTCACCATTTTTAATCATGACAAGGATATTTGATGCGGTGGGAAAATTTGAAAAGATAACAAAACAGAAATAAATGGAAATGGATGCTAAGCAAGGTTAAGACAGAAGATAAACAGGCAGGCTAATATAATCACATGAGAGGAAATAATCAACTGTGTTGATGGAAAACATTAAAGGCTGAGATTAATGACATGATATTATCATGCATAGAACCAGATGATTAATCCTGCCTGTATGTGTTCAAGCAAGGTTTTACAACTTTGCTTACCGACATTCCAACATCGAATATCCTCACTTTTTCCTTAACACCTCTGTCTGTTTCTATCACAGCTGTGTAAATATCTTCCATTGTATGATGCATAGGCTGCAATATTGATAAAAACAGGACATTATTAGATGCATGACCGTGATATTAATAAAAACAGGACATTATTAGATGCATGGCTGTGATATTAATAAAAACAGGACATTATTAGATGCATGGCTGTGATATTAAGAAAAACAGGACATTATTAGATGCATGGCTGTGATATTAAGAAAAACAGAGCATTATTAAAATGTCATAAAATGTCATAACTAATCCATTTTTATACATTTTTTTCCATATAAATAACACTAAAAGCAAAGCAAAAAAAAAAAAAAAAATTCTAATTTAACAATCAATCAAGTGCTGTGCCGCGTGGCGAAAGCAATCATTTCTCTCCACAACTCCCTGTCTTTAGACTTGATTACGAGATCTGCCGGTGACTTTCTTCCTAGCCACACTGACAGCCCATCCAGTAACTTCTCTCTCTGTCTTACTCTGTCTCTTTTTCCCTCAATTTTTCCAGTTGCCACAATCTGTTGCAATTTTCCTCTTCTCAGGAAAATGTCCTACAAATCTCACTTGTCTGCCTCTGATCTCTGTTGTAATTTGCCTTTTAACTCCAGCCTCTCTTAAGACTTCTTCACTGGTTTTCTTAGCTGTCCATGGTACCTTCAACATCCTTCTTACGAACCACATTTCCATGACCTCCATTTCTCACTGCACTCTCTTATTCATGGACCATGCTTCACATCCATAAAACAAAACTGGCTTGACATAACATTTAAGTACTTGGAATCTTGTTTCCATTGATATGGATCAACACTACAAAGCAAAGAAAAAAAAAAAGTCCTAACTTAACACCCTTGCTTTAACCTACTAAGCCAAACCTGTACATGTTCACTAAAAACAAAGACTAAACTTACAGACAAAATATCAGGTCAAGGAAAATATAAGCACTAACACCATATCCCTATGTGCCTCTAAGGCATGACAGGGTTACCTTCACCTTACCCATAAATGCTCATGTCAAACTCACTGCTAAAAGATCACTACTCAGCATTTAACTCTTTCACCCAAAACAACACTGGCAGTGTTAGATTTTGCCCAGCAATGTTCAGAGCGATATTTAAGAAGTCTAAATAATGTGACAGATAAAAGGGATGGCAACTGCAGTAAAACTGGTTTAAATAAAAAAGGTAGATAGAGGTGTATGGTGCAGTTTTACAAAGTGAGTGAGGGAGTGAGTAAAGTGAGAAAAAATGAATAGAAATTATGAGAATGTATAAATGAAAAACATACAATCGGCGTGACATTGTTAATTCCAGTTAGGTGGAGACAGCCAGTCTGGAAAATAAGGCGCTGTTCTAGGACCCTCAGAGATCGTACATCAGCAGAACAAGAGCGGATCGCACTAATAGAAATGTCCTGTTTTCCCCTGTGGTTGCTAAGGCAAAAATGTTTAGCCACAGGTGTCCAGGCCCTCTTAGAAATATCACTGAGAGGCTGGCGAAATCGATCTCCTAAGTGTAAGCCAGTCTCACCTATGTACTTCAAACCGCAACGTTTGCACATAATTGCATAAATAACATTGCATGAAGTACAAATGAAACCTTCCTGAACTGATAACGTGGACTTAGGGAAAGAGATCTGGCTAGCCTCGACAACAAATGGACAAGTGTTGCATCTACGGCGTCCGCAACGTCTGGTACCATAAAAAGTGTCATCTGTCTTAAGATGACTATGAATTAAAAGGTCCCTGAGGTTCTTGTCCCGTCTGTAGGTTACCAGTGGGGGTTCCCCAGAAAGTTCACGTGTATCAAGGTCCTAGAACAGTGCCTTATTTTCCAGACTTCTGAAGCAGGCCACATTAAGATAAGATCTTTGTTTTTTTGTTTTTTTTTTTGTTGTCTCGTTGTGTATGTAATCCTCGAAAAAGGCTCACACCGAAATATCGGATGCTGTATGTTTTTCATTTATATATTCTCATACTTTCTATTCGTTTTTTTCTCACTTTACTCACTCCCTCTCTCACCATATACCTCTATCTACCTTTTTCAATAAATTGAAAAGTAGCACATTTCTAATCCAACCTATATTTTTAAATTTTATACAGTAACTTTCATCCAGTTTCTATTAAAATTTCTCACTAAAATCTGTTCTGACAAAGCATGGAAAGTAATTCAGGAATGAAAGAGTTAATGTTTCTATTTTATGGTACAGAACTTCTCATCTTTTCAAAAGATGCTGATGCAGCTCTATAGTCTCTCGCTTTGCCTAAGGAAGTACCATGGAAAAAAAAATCTTGCACTGGCCTTATCATGTCTCTCTGATAAGTTTTTTTTAAAGAAAAGATAATGTCTACTCATTTGAAAACTCTTAGACACTGTGTATAACTAAAATTGGACAGAAAAACATCCCATTATTGATTGCCTCATACATCACTCTCTGCAGATTTTCTGTCAGGGTTTACTCCTTTACTGCTCAGCTTCCTCAAGAACTGCCTGCATGCAGCTCCTTTGCCAGCCACAGATACTGATTTATCTGTTTAATAGTTTAATATAACCCGACTATAAACATTCTATACTCATCATCATCTCATGCCATCTCCCCACAGAAGGTTGGATGCAATGAATCCCTGCTCTGCTCTGTTTCTTGTCTCCATAGTCCACTGGTCATAGTCAAACTGGTTCCTGTCCATCTCTTGATGCTGTCCACCCATCTGTGTTGCTGTCATCTTCTTGTTTTCTTCTTTTCACTCTTGCCCTCAAGAAGAACCTTCAATATAGTTTTACACCTCTTGACATGCCCAATGGATCTTAGTTGTCTTGTTTTTATAATTCTATACTATGATACCTATCATGCACACCAAAAATGCTATAAAAGACACCATATTTATATTGAATATTTTATGTTTTTACAATGTTTTTGTGTGTGTATATGCTGCTTCTATGATCAAGGACTCACTGAAGTAGGTTTTTACTAGATTTTCAATTAGTGTTTCTGCACATACTATGGAAGCTTATTATTGTGACAAATGCACTACCCCCTCATGGCTAGGGTCGGGGTTTGAATCTGATTGGAGGTGCCCCAGTCACCCTGCTTTAGAAATGGGTGCCCGACTTCTGGAGCTGGGGAAGGAAAGGCAGCCAGACGTGATGATGACCACAGTGTGCCAACAGGTCAAGGAAAATACAGGCATTAACACTGCATCCCTATGTGCCTCTAATGCATGACTGTGTTACCTTAACTGACTGCGACAACAAAAATTACACAAGATTACTGCTGAATACTTTCTATTTTGTAAAAGAAAACAAAAAAAAAGCACTGAGCAATACCATTTCTGTGTTCAGAACTCAATCAAGTACCCACTGCTTCTAAGAGCAAAGACTCACTGTTGCTAAACTTTCTGAACACTGTTTCTCAAACTGAAACCATGGTTTTAGTTCAATCAAAGATATGCTAAGTTATTGCTGAGAATATATCCTTCAAGAGTGCCCAAACCATGCAGACTTGAGGTGTGAGACATGGCTTGAGGACATAAGCATGGGTGAAAAAAGTGTTGGGGTTCTTATCAGGACCTGGAGAGGACAGCAGGCTTTGCCCTGTCAACAGAATCTGGTGTGACAAATTAATGTCAAATGCAGAAGATGAAGAACTGAGTATACTGAATAATTTCTGTGAAATTTCCAGGCATATTGGATCTTGCCTGTTCTATTGGATTGGTGAGCAGTGTTTGCATCTTTTGTCTGCTTCCATTATAACAACTGCTCACACAAAGGAGGAAACACATTTAGACTATTGCTCAACAATCTGGAATGGTTGCTCAGTGTCAAATACAAAGAGGCTTTGCTCACTCTAAAAGCAAAACAGTAAAGCTTATTAGTGACAAAGATCAAGCACAAACAACTAACCAGCACAAATGTATCAAAATACTGCCTCTTAAGAACAGGTTCCTCTTCAACAAAGCCAAGCTAGTACATCAAATTCTTTCACGGCATGCCCCGCCTTATCTATGCAACCTGTTTAAATTTAGCCCAAAGTGCAGCCAACGCTTGAACAACATTTGTCTTCCAAAACCTAGACTTGATCTTTGCAAGAACAGCTTTTGTTATTCTGTTGCTCATCTTTGGAATGCCCTCCTATCCTGTATAAAAAACATAAATTATACTCCTTCCTACAACTACAAACTTTCCCAATATCTATTTGATGTCTACTACATACCTCCATGAATCATAACATTTTTAAAAGTTATTTTAGACTGCTCTTACAGACACCGAATACAGTTAATTGTTTATTCTGAATAGTCCTGAATTTTTGTTTAGTAGATAGCAATTTATATATGTATGTAGTTACTTCTGTACTGAGCGAATGGATAAGAGCGAAACGTAAATGCTGTATTTTATTTTATGTCTCTCATCTTCAATGTTAATTATGTTTGTTACATGAACAGCATATTTGTAGAATGTCTGGAATAGAGTGAAAGATGTATGATAAAGGGCAGAATGTCAGACGGGCCTGCGTGCCCAATTCTTAACCCTTTTGAAATAAAGATCAGTCAATCAATCAGTCACACAAAGGAGGAAACACACTGAGCAAAATGATGCTCAGCAACTTTACCAGACAGTTAACATCTTCCTAATTCAAAATTGTCTGTGAAGACCATAATAACAGTCATAACATAATGTTGTGCATGCTGATTTAATGAACAAGGACTCACTGCTACAGGGTACTTACAGTTTCTAAAATATGACTGCCATAGAGAAGTTGCTCTAATATGGCAGTTTTCCCTACACCTGAGCAGCCACACAGCACAATCTTGTTAGACTTGCCCATTTCTTGTCACCCAGCATGGGGGGTGTGCCTGCTGCTATTCTGCAAATATGTTATCACAGTAAGAATATGGTAAGACTATATAAATACTGCACCATTTTAACACACAAAACTAACTGTTTTCATGACCTTTGTTGGTTTTCACTTTATGGAATCTTTCATGAAGAAAAAAATAATAATAATAATCCGTGTGTGTGTGTGTCTGTGCATGTGTCAATGACTGAAGGTTGAATTCTGGACATGAGCTAATATAGGAACTTGTTTCTATTCTAGGTGTTATGAGATAAAAGGACTGGATAAGTTACCTGTTTGAGCAAGGATTTTTTTTTTAAATTTAGGATATTTTAAGACATCAGTGAAATATCCTTCCATGACTATCCTACAACATCATTCTCCTGTAGCACATCTATTTTAGCTTTCTTTCTTGGTTGCTTCCTTCCTCTATTTTTCTAGATATTTTAAATTTTTTAAAGATTATCTTTTATATGAAAATAGATCTTTTAAACTTTCTTCATCCTTCAGATTGTGTTTTCAAAATCACTAACTGTAATTTTTGCTTGCCATTAGTATTCTGGCTAACTTTTCATCTTTCCAGTCATTATGGCACCATGTCAATAGATTTCCTTCTTCAACTTGATAAAGAATATGAAGAGAGATTACTTTGCTCAAGTTAGTGGGTAAAAGCCCCTTTCGATCCTATAAATTATTTCAAGGTGAAATGACAAGGTTCAAAATTGTGGAAATGGAACTGTTACATCTGATTAGAGCAAACAAGCAAATGTAAAGAAAAAAAATTAATTCCCTCTTTTCGAAGTCAGTCAAACAAATAACTTTCTTGACCTTGTTCTGCTTGTAATACTTCGAAGAAGCTTTCTCCTACTTGGTGTCGACATCCATGTCTATTAGTGTTAAAAAAAACTCCTCTGACAAAAGAATGTACATACAAATGAGATACGAGCACTAAAGGTCTACAAAGCTTTGCTGCGTTTTAAAGACTATTAACAACCATAGATTTTGTTTACAAATGAATTATGGTACTCTTCATAGAAAGTTAAAATTAGACGTGGACGGTTATGAATATCGACTATATTTTTATATCTTTCGAGAAAAAATTAATTAAAGATAAAAATAGGTCTAATTATGCTATGAAATATATATTTAACCGATAGAAGATATCAAATCGATAGATGTAATAGGCAATTTTTTGCATTTGAAATATAGTTCAAATAAAATCAAAGTATTAACAGCTTGCGATTATTTAAAATCGAAGCCACCCATCGGTAACGCCTACTTCCTTTTTCATGTATTAGAGAGTAGCTATCGTCTGCACTGACCAAGGCAGACGAGTGGTTTTCGTTAATTTTTTATTATTAGATCGAAACACAGAATGGCTCCCAGAAACCCACCACCTCTTGTTACAGGGGTGTCACCAAAGGAAGGTCCTCCAGGTACAAGAATAACTATAAGAGGAGAAAATCTTGGAGAAGATCCAAGAGATCTTATAGGTAAGTCGTTTGACAACTGCACAAAGCAACTGATTTCTTTGGCACTGTTCAGTAGCGCAAAGCTAGTATTACTGTCAAGGTAAATGTATAATGGCGTATCGTGCCACTGAGGCATAAGGGATATGATATTAGTACCCAAAATTGTTATCACACAAGATAAAATCTTTTATATGAAAATAGATCTTTTAAACTTTCTTCATTCTTCAGATTGTGTTTTTCAAAATCTCTAACTGACATGATGTAAATTATACATACACAAGTTGTAATCCATTAGGAATTGATGAGAGGAAAAAGCCAGTAACAAAATTCCATTTTTTAACAACATTTTTATAAGATTTCCTAGTCCAATAATAAAAAAAAACCACTTGTATCACACTGTTATCCACCCACCCACCCCCACAAAAAAGGACCAAAACAAACCATTTAGTATTGCATTCTTCCCTAATCTCCCTCTGCAACAGTAACATAGTGGCATGGTCATTGCAGTCATCATCCTGTGCTGTCATCCAAGCTAAGATTGACTGTAATAGTCCTCCAGCTAGCTCTGTTCCTCGTTTTCACAGTGCACATGGCTAAGCTGAATTCAGCCCATCTGCTTACATTGCCCATCTAGCTATTCATTGTCATTCTCTTGCTCATTTTCCTTCATCATTTCCCTGAGTATTTTTTTCATTATTATTGTATGCCAATTGATACAGCCAAAATATTTGAACTATCTGACTCTTATATTTTCCATTATTTATCGTTTTAGTTCTTTGGTTTTTTTTTTTGCTATAAAATTCACACTATTCTTCTATCACTGCAGTAGAATTAACGGTTTCATGTTGTTTTTGTTTTTTTTTTTGGAAATAAACTCAGAGAATTACTTTGCATTGTCATCCATCCCATCTTATAAAACTATGATACAAGGCTGAAATATAATTTCTGCAGGCCTCAAGATATGTGGCATGGATTGTCTTCTGTCAGCCGAGTGGAAGTCATCGAGCAAGATTATTGCAAGGACAGGCCTGGCAAGGGAAAGGGTGACATTATTCCAATAACTCGGTCTGGTGGGAAAGGGAGCTGCACGGTGGGTTTCAGGGGATACTTTCTTCAGATTGGTGAGTCCGCTTTCTCGTTGCTTGTAATTTGTATCTTGAACTGTTGATTCTTGGTTTCTTCTCATAATGCTAATAAAATGTTTTCAAAAACAAAACAAAAATTATCATCATTATACATAAGACAAGTCCATATTTGCTTTGATCTACTGTATGCAGGAAACTCGCTACTGTAGAGAGAGTGGAACAACAACACAGCTCCTTCAGATCATCAGAGGAAGTACTGCCCTCCCCCTCCCAGACAATTGTGTCAGCCCTATTAAACTTCTGAAACTCTAAGGGGGTGGGGGGGCCCTTTGGGTCATGACTCCCAGAGGTCTTGTTAGTTAATGCTTTTTTCCTACCCCTCCTGGAATTGAACTCACGATCTTCCAATTGGCACTGCACTTCGAAGTGCATCTTAGCAGTTTAGCTATGGAGGACTGGTATTGGTTGTGACAAACAAAATTATTTAAGATCTCATTGCTTGTTTTGCATGCTCCACAGCCAGCATGAGGCCTTTTCTGCTGTTTCTGAAAGGCTTTTCAGTGCCCTTGCTCTTGCTTTTCCCTTTATGCCCAGTTGCTGTGAATGAGGGTTTCATCATGATGCACATAATCCACAGCACTATTGAGAACTAGTCAAATGGCGGTGGGCAGAATCCTCACCTTTCATTCTAAGAAGCACCATCAGTTTGGCCAGTCCTATGCCCGGTGCTGTAGAGACAATCTTCAGCATTCTTTATGTGCTTTCTCGGTGTTAACATCATTTACTTCAGCTGACTGGTTTTTTTTTAACAGTTTAAAAATAAAGATGGGGGAGAAATATCATGCTGAAGAGGACAAGTGGGATGATGAATTATAGCTAGGGATGACCCTGTGCCCCTCCTCCTCTTCTGTAATCCTGGAAATGGTGTGTTATTTCACTCTGTCCAAGGGAAAGATACTGATGAGTTCCCTAGAAGGGTGGAGCATGCTCAGAAGCTTTACCCTCTTCAGGAATTTAAGAAAGTCACCATAGTTTAATGCTAGTCCAGATGAGTGCCTGTTTTTTTCAGTATCTTCACAGTGTATATCATCTGTTAATTCTTTGCGTGCTTATAGCCAAAATTTGGCATTGCTGATTTCCGAGGGTAATACCGCCAACCAGAAATTTGGCCATTCTTCGTTTCACTTTAAACAACTGGTGTAACATTTATATTGTAAACATTTAGTGCGCATGCCCCATGATTTTTTTTTTCAAAATGACTGAAGAGTTACGAGGGAGAAAATTGAAGTTTTTTGCTAGAAATTTCAATTTTTGGTGGTGTAGATAGGGGTATGGACATGCCCTGTGACCAGATCACTGTTCTTGAATGTATCCCAAGTAGATCTAGATGTATTAGATGACTGGAGAAGTAGTTAGAAGGTTATTTCAGACATTATTTTAGAGAGAAAGCCACATACAATCACAAGACGAGATCAACAGGTAGTTCTAGGCATCTCAGATGGTACGTACTGTAGCCTGGACCCAGCCGATGGTAAGTAGGACATAATTATTGTCTAAAAACATCACATTACTTCTTTTTTCCTAAAAAAAACTCTGCATTTATGAAATCTTCATACATTTTTAGTTATTTTGAAATAATAAGTACACATAACATGGAAGTACTGTATTTCATTCACTTTTCCAGCTATACCCCCAATACATATCAGGACCCATGCTTTTACTCCAGCACCAAACAGAACATCCATGTTTCTTCCTGCGGCATGGGAATAGTTAAGAGTTTTTTCAGTTTTCTAGAGATCATGTCTCAGCCAGATGACGAGAGAATCAGGCTAAGTTTCAGTGTTTTATAATGCTTTGGTATTAGTGTCAGTTAACCATCGTTTTTTATTTATTTCATATATAAAGATACACAGCTAGATCTCTGTAGACTTTTCAGTTTTTATTCTGGAATCCTAAGGAAGACAAAACAGAGGAGAAATTAAATAAATGGAAAACTGTAGGAGAAATTACTGAAGAATAGTTATCAGTAGCAGGAATAGTTGTATGCTGAAATCAGCCTCAATTAAACCTATAATGCCACAACATTGCCTTAACTTATTCTGAGAAATACTCCTACCACACTAAATCATGACTGCAAGGGTTAACAATCTGCTTAACAGCTAAAACGATAGTTCCATTGATGAGGGTGGTTCTGTTCTCTGTCAGTGTTTGGCTTCTTTCTTTTTTTTTTTCTATTTTTCTTGATGCAGTTAGATGAGTGCTGGAATCATCAGTTGAGTCAAAGATTGCTTTTATACATGGTTTTACTACAGCTGTATTCTTGTATGCATTTGATATGCTTAAGCCACAAAGACTTTTGAAAAATTCTTTACAGTCTGCGTGTCTTTATTCACCACAGAAGAGACCAAACATATAAGATTTGATGCTATTCTTACATATAAAGAAATACTGCTAAAGTGAGAGAAAAAAAAAAAGATTTCATAAATTCTTTTGTTTTTTTTTAAAATTCCAGGTCCACTTCAAGAATCTGCTGTATGGATTGATGAGTCTCAGACTGTTAGACCTAACTTGGATCATGGAAGACCTACAGCTGCCATTGCTGCTAAGGAAGAAGAGGACCCACTAGGAATTCTTGATGAAGGAGATAGGCAAGTAATCCTTGATACTAATTAAAGCTTACCTCAGAATAAAAAACATTTAATATTTGCCACAAAGTTAAATACGTACAGAAATATGTTTTGAGACTGACTTTTGGAAAATATATTGGAAGCAGTGTATCAACAGTGGAAGGAACTATTTTGAAGGAGGCAAGTCTGACTACCTTGCAAAAAAAAAAAGTTTATTTCTGGACAGGCCTTGTATGGCATATCATTATTCATTCATAGCTTCATTGTTTGCATATATGTCATATTCATTCATATCTTTGCTTTCTTCTTTTCAGAGCTAAGCTAACAGAAGAGGAGCTACTTGACATGTTCCCAGAAGGTGAGTAACCAGAGAGTATTTTGTGGTCATTGTAAGTCTTGATGTGTTGTTACTATTTTTTTTTTGTTATGAGTAAGGTAAGGTCTTTGCTGTTGAGGGACCTAGGGGATATAGCAGTGGTGCCCATATTATCCTTGACCTGTCAGCACACTAGAGGGTAATGCAGTCAATTCTGTAAGGAGCTTACCATAGCAGTGCAAGGAGCTGGGTAACCGATCCAACAGCTGGGTTACAGGGGAACTTCTGGTCAGATCCAAACAAACCTTCGCTGTGAGAGATGAATGCACAGGTTATTTCACCACCCAGGCATGTGTTACAGATAATTTTCTGTAATAAATTCCAGCTTATTCCTTTTTGATTATTCGAATTTTTTTTTTTTTTTAAAAGTCAGATTTTACAGTCTTAGTGTATGGTAGTATGTTCTGTACACTGTCTTCCAGGACATATGCTAATTTTCTTTCTTATTGATCTTCTGTACACTGTCTTCCAGGACATATGCTAATTTTCTTTCTTATTGATCTTCTGTACACTATCTTCCAGGACATACACTAATTTTCTTTCTTATTGATCTTCTGTACACTATCTTCCAGAACGTACACTAATTTTCTTTCTTATTGATCTTCTGTACACTATCTTCCAGAACGTACACTAATTTTCTTTCTTATTGATCTTCTGTACACTATCTTCCAGAACGTACACTAATTTTCTTTCTTATTGATCTTCTGTATGTATTTACTCCACCCTCTTGTTTTTTTTTTTTCGGACAGTGAATTTGATTGTGTTATTATAAGTAGCCTTGAGCATGTGATCTCATGATGTCCCTTGTCTTATGTTTCTTAATAGATGGCTTTCTCTCTTTTTTTTTTTTTTGTCAGATGAATCTTAGTTTTACCTTCAGATTTATATTACTTAATGTAACTAGAAAAAAAAATGTTACAGAATGCTACTATCAGGAGGCAGAGTGCCATAGACAGTGTTCACACTGGAAATACAAAGAATGAGGGAGAGACTTACGTATGCAAGGGATTGATGGAGGGAGCGGCAGAAACCTAACCTCTCTTATATGAAGTAAATCTCTGAGCCTGGCCAAGAAGTCTGCATGCGCCCTGAGCACTGCAGGGTCCATAAGGAGAGAGACTAGACAGGACAAGATTGGTGGGGCTTAACTCATACAGATGTGCAAGATCTAGCACCACTGCCAGTGTTGTTTTGGAACGAAAGAGTTAACTGCTACATTCCATGAATGTTTTTGTCTCAGGCCTGAAAGTCTTCACATTTTTTTGCTGCAATTATCAAAGAACACATGGCTGCTGTCACTTCCACTCTGAAATTCAAATAGCTGTCGTATATTGAGTATTTAACCCTACTTTCTGTTGATACAAAAGTCATGAATTATACATGTAAGTTTCAAATATATATTTTAAAGCAGAGTATCAAATAAACCCAATATGTGAACAGAAATGCTTTTGTGAATATGTAATAGATTCAACAAACTGATTGAAATTTCTAAAGAACAGGAACTATAGTTAAAATAAAGAAGATGATTTGAAAATGGTCATTAGAGTGAAAATCATTGTAAGACTTGCTTAGTTCTCAGTCATCATCATCATTAGGTGCTGTACCCACTGGCGTTGGCTTTTTATGCTTATCCAGAGTACATGATCCTTCATGCAGGCCATCAGCTCAGTTGGCGATCTCCTCTCACACCATCCCGTCAGACTGTCCAGTATCATTTCTCTTAGTCTTCCTCTTGATCTTCTTCCTTCTATTTTTCCTGTTGTTATAATATTTTCAATGCCCCCTCTTCTCATTGCATGTCCTATGAAAGTACATTATCTCTCTCTTATTTTTTTTGTCTCTCCAGCTCTTCTCATACAGTTCTCAGTAAACATTTCAAATAATTTCTCAGAGTTGTCTTTCTTATGATCTTCAGATATCTGCTTCAGAAAACTATCATAGCTGATTTTCATGAGCATGGAATTGTAAATAGTTTCATTTACTTTTGACTTTTTCAAGCCTCTGGTTTGTGAGTTCTCACCCTTTTCTTTTCTGGAGCCTTGTAGTTGAATATGCTGGTCTTTTTCGCTTGTTACATATCTCCATACACTAAATGGTAACAGAAGAGTTTGGTTGTAGCAAGTTGCTTTCAAAGACCATTTGATGCACTCAAGCCCACAAGAAATGAAGTCTCAGTTTCTTCATCTTGTCTCTTGTAATGTATGTAGTATTGTGCGTGATGGACAGTCACTCTGTGCAAGTGTATATTGAGAGAGATTTGTCTTGTGTGTGTAGCCTGAAGTTTGAGCATTCATTTTTATGACTTAAGCCTGTGATATGGTCTCTGGAGTTGATCCCTTGATTATCATTTTCAAATAAGTTTATAGGATAAGCTTCTTTCATTTCTCTCCCCCCCCCCCCCCCCACCCCACCTTTTTTTTTTTTTGTGCTGTGAAGATTTAAAGACAGAAGTTCTTTCTCTTGTGTTTTTAATCTTCAGCATCAGGGAACATGTCACTAGAAAATTTCGCACCAGGCTGGTACCTTCTAGAGCATCATCAGAATGCAAGGTAAAAGAAAATATGGCGAGTTCTTATGTTTTTTTTTTTAATCTTTATATAGTTATGACAGAAATTCAGCAGCTTTAGTAAACATTTCTAAATGTAAGCTACTTTGCTTTTTGCATGGTGTATTGCAGATAGATGAGGGCAAGGTTAGGTTCACTACAAATTGTGAAATGCATTTGCTAACCGACATGTTTTTTTTTCAGATTAGATTAGAGATCCTTACTGTTATATAAGTTAGTTTTGTTAGAAAATTAGATTAGAGATCCTTACTGTTATATAAGTTAGTTTTGTTAGAAAATTAGATTAGAGATCCTTACTGTTATATAAGTTAGTTTTGTTAGAGATCCTTACTGTTATATAAGTTAGTTTTGTTAGAGATCCTTACTGTTATATAAGTTAGTTTTGTTAGAGATTCTTACTGTTATATAAGTTAGTTTTTTGACTGTTTTGCTGTAGTTTTTGAAGATAAAGGTTGTTTCTTATTTTCTTCATAAATATATTAATACAGCAAACAGAAGCTGTATTTTGCCCTACTTCAGAGTTACAAAGTGCAGAACTTTTAAACTAAAATGGAAGAGAATTTAGTCAGATTTAAATGTTGGCGTTGGAAAAAAATAGAAACTGTACTAAATTTCCGTTGACATTTTATTTTCTTAGCTTTAATGGTTTCTTTTTCTGAAGAATGTGTATATTAGTCACCTTAGTTTCTATGTTCTTGAACATTTTAATTCTGAACAGTTAGCTTGCCAGGCCTGGCATATTTTTGCTATATTTACATCAGTCTATACCAATTTTAATCATCATCATCATCTTTTCAGCCAGCAGCATAATCAGAATGTTCCCCTATAACTTTTATGTCATCATAATTGGTTATCAGACAGCATACACCTTGTGTCACTTACATCCAACTTATTTGTAACAGTCTTTATGTTTTTTTACCCAACAGAGATTAAAATATTCACCTTAAAATGAAAAAGGTTACTATTAGCCCAAGTGTCTGTTTTATGAGCATTGCAGCTAAGTACTGCATTTTAGTATGAAATTAATATTAGTGTGGATTATCTGAATGCAGGCAGCATCTATTGTCACATCACATATACATGATCAAATATTTAAAATAGTTTTATTAAGAAATATAAATTTATTAACCCTTTTTCTCGTGTATGATCAGTTGCAGTATATTGATTTTACATGTGTAATTAATTGCCAAAAAAGCCTTTATCAGTTAACATAGACTATATGCAAAGAAAAATGTTTATGTTAGTTTTAACACTGGATTTTCCCATCACATGAAAGTTGTTTCCTAAACAGTGTTTTGCTTGCAAGTGGCCAGTGACAGAGTAGTTTACTTCAACATTCCTAATGACCATTATATTTGCCTCCCATTACTTGTGAACAAGCATAGCCAACAGCTACAGTGACCTAGTTTTTCACTGGTTATAGCTACAGCTATATCTGTATCTAGACCAACAAGCAGCAGTAAGAATAAATGGTGAAACAACAACTTGGTTTAACATAAAACAAGGGGTCCGTCAGGGGTGCATATTGTCACCCTACTTATTTAACTTGTATACTGAAAATATAATGAGGAATGTTAGAGAAGACATAGACAAAGAATATTATGATGCCATAACAATTGGAGGTTATGAAATACCAGAGATTAGATATGCTGATGACACAGTGTTACTGTCCACAACACAAAAAGGAATGGAAAAACTAATTATGTCAGTCCGTAAGAACAGCGAAGAACAGAACCTCTATCTTAATGCAATAAAAACTAAATTGATGACAACTGACAAACAAACAAGGCAGCTGAAATATGTATCAATGAGGAAAAACTGGAAGAAGTGGAGAGTTTTGAATATCTTGGATCACTACTAACTAATAATGGAGATACAATGAGGGAAATTAAAAGGAGCATCTATCACTCTTCAGAAAGTAAAACAACTAAAGAATTTGTGGAGAGAAACAGACAGAACTACAAAAATAAGATTTTTAAGGGCATGCATCTTTCCCATCGCAACATATACCTGTGAGACCTGGATACTTAACAAAACAGCTGAGAAACACATAAATGCCTTTGAATGTAAATGCTACAGAAGAGTTCTCCAAATATCATGGACACAAAAAAGATCAAATATATCTATACTACAATAGCTTAATATTGAAGAAGGCTGGCTAGTAAAGAGGATTAAACAGAGAAAACTTAAATATTTTGGACACATTAAACGTCATAATAATTTAGAGAAGACTGTATTGGAAGGATACATAATGGGAAAAAGAAAGAGAGGAAGACCAAAACAAAGATGGCTGCAAGACATCGTTGACGATCTGCAAATGGATGCAGCAGCAGCAGGCCATCTTGCTCACAACCGAGAGGCCTACAGGAGAGCTGTTTGGAAGGCAAAGTTCCACAAGGGACATGCAAATGAATGAATGTTTTTAAGTGGAGCTACAGTGGCCTAGTTTCCACTGGTTATAGCTACAGTGAGTTTACTCATCTTACACAGTGTTTGTAACTGGATGTTAAGTTTTATAATGAGTTTATTCATGACACATGATATGAGTTGGCATTTGCTTTGACACACAAGTTTTCACATGACACACAAAAAAGGGGTTAATGGAGACAGATTTCTAAAAACTAGGTCTGAATAAAACCATCACAAGAGTGATTATATGCAGGAATGCTATTCCATTCGAGAAGCAGGGTACCAGAGTGAAGTGTAACAGCACAAAAAAATCTGAACTCCTCATAAACGGAGCAGTCCTGCAACAGATGCTGCGCTGTTATTGCTATTCCTCCAATAAATAGTTATGAACAGTTTGAACAACATTGATATTATACTCCTTAATTTGTGTAAGATATGTGTAAGTGTAGCCTGTTTTTTTTTTTTCAACTTTCCCTGCAGTTTTGAAGATTTGAAAGCAGGGCTAAGTTACATGAAGAGAAAAGCTAGCCAGAGATCTGAAGGTCCAATTACTATTATCCGTTCCAACTTGACATCAATTTTAGATTGTTTGGACAGTCTCTCAGGTATTTATAATGCATTTTCCTTTTTATTCTTTTCATTAATTTTAGAATTAACATCAAGGTAAAATCTGGCTATAAGTATGGCCATCTCATTTTGGTTAGTGATATTCATTTTCTTCTCCAAGTTAACTTTAGTGTTCTTGCCAGCAGATTCCTTATTTGTAGTATCTGTTTATCTCTTTAGATTTATAATCATAATATTTTTTTTTAATCGATATACAAAGAAATCAGAGAAAGCTGGAATCATCAGAAATATGGTTCTTAAGAACAATGGACAGTGAGAAAGTTCTGAAAAAAAAAGGTACAAGAAATAAGGAAAAACATGACGAAGATCAGAAAACAACAATCCAGATTTGTAGGGCATGTTTGGAGGAGAAGCAGTCTAAAGCACCTAATGGCTAGAGGGAAGACTTAAGGTAGAAGAGATGGAGGTAGACAAAGAGAAAAGATGTTTGATGGTTTGGCATCCTGGCATAAGAAGTGCTCAGTGACAAGCCTGTTAGGTGCACAGGGGATCAGGGGTTATGGAAGGACATGATATCCTATGCCTGTTGGCAGGGACCTTGAGAGAGAGTGACATAAAGAAATATTTCAGAAACATGAAACTCCTCACTCATTGTTAACGGACATGAACTATATAGTAAGAATAGTAAAAGTAAGTAAAGTTCAAGCCCAGGATGATTGATGTGGTCAGTGTCAGCCCAGGATGATTGATGTGGTCAGTGTCAGCCCAGGATGATTGATGTGGTCATTGTCAGCCCAGGATGATGTGGTCATTGTCAGCCCAGGATGATTGATGTGGTCATTGTCAGCCCAGGATGATTGATGTGGTCAGTGTCAGCCCAGGATGATTGATGTGGTCATTGTCAGCCCAAGATGATTGATGTGGTCATTGTCAGCCCAGGATGATTGATGTGGTCATTGTCAGCCCAGGATGATTGATGTGGTCAGTGTCAGCCCAAGATGATTGATGTGGTCAGTGTCAGCCCAGGATGGTGTGGTCAGTGTCAGCCCAGGATGCCATTTCTTAGCTATCTCTGGGAGGAGCCAGGTATCTTTTTTCTACAGTTGGGTTGACAGGGAGTCCACCAGCCAAGATAACAGCCATTGACATTGACTATGAGCGCACCAACCTCTTCATGAATTACATACCAGCCTGTTGTATTGACTGGAACTTGATTCATTGTGACTTCTCGTTTTATCATTTATTCCATTTGTAGTTAGCCCAGATCCTAGTCCATTTTTTTTTAACCTTATCTGTAATTATTAACTCTTTCACTTTTGAATTGATTTCCTTTGTTCTTCCAGCAAACATTTTGAAGAGAAATTCTGGTAGAAAGAGACTGGAAGGAAGTTACTCTATAATTTTAAAAACATGGGTTGAGTTAGGAATTGCTACATGTTTGCCTGTTTAGACTTTGCTTAAATGTTGCTCTGAAAGTTGATTGACGTAGGCGTGGAAGACCTACCAACACTGTCAGTGTTGTTTTGGGGTGAAAGAGTTCAAACAAATGACTGCAGTGACACTCTCGTGAGATCAGTCAGTCAGTTCCTTATATGAAGACAGTGGGTTCAAGACCTGCTACCACTGGGCTGTAATTGATCCAGCTGTGAAAACAGGTACCTAGCTTACTATATTAGGGAAACTGCCTCTAAAAGTATAGAATATCTGCTTGTAAGGCAGATGCCCCAGAATGCACTATAGACATGGCTGATATTTTTTAAAAAACAAAAAAAGCACATATATATATATATCATCTTACATCCTTCCCATGCTGCTAAACATCACAAAGGGCCCACATGGTAGGTCGCCAAGATTTCCTGTCTTTGGCAGGTTTTTCAGTCTCATCAAGGGAGGTTATGCCCAATGAACTGGCCTCTCTTAACAATGTCCTATTTAGAGTTTCCCTTGGTCAACCTCTTTTTCTTCGACCTGTTGTGTTCCACTTGATAGCTTGTTTGGGGATTCTCTGACTGTTTCTTCTTATCACATGACCAACATATGTCCATCTTCTTTTTCTGATCACACATGAGACAGGTTGTTGTTTGCTCAGCTATCTTATCTTTGCATTGTTCTTGAATTCATTCCACTTTATACCGAGTATTTTCCTCAGTCATTTGTTTTCAAAAGAGTCTAATTACTTGTCTATTTCTTTAGTTGTTTTCCAGCTTTCACATGCATAAATGAGGGTGGATATTACATTTGAATTGAATAATCTTAACTTAGATTTTGTGCTTATAACTTTTGAATGCCATATGTTCTCAAGGTTCTTGAAGGTCAGTGCTGCTTTTGCAATTCTAATTTTAACTTCCTTTCTGGTGTCACCCTCCTGGTCTGTGTAGCTGTCGAGATATACAAAATGGTTTACTTCTTCAACAGCTGTTCCTTCTACTAATATTTTTCCTTTGTGGTTAATGAAAAGTTTCTTATTTTTGTTTTATCCTTGTTAATTTCAAGTCCTATTTTTTTTACACACACGCACGCACACACACATATATATATAAGGATGGCATATACATAAAAATATAAGGATGGCATATACATATAAATATATATACCTATATATAATATAAGGATGGCATATACATATAAATATATATATACACACACACTAGCTGATTACCTATCGTTGCTCTGGAATTTATTAATTATAATACTGCAGAGTGGATTTGAGAACACCATGTTTCTCCCACGGACATCCTTATGTTGCTTGCGGGGGGGGGGGGGGGGGGGGGGGGCGTGAAGAAATTATTTATTCTTGCTCCTGGAGGTGAAACTAAAAATGTATATAATCAAGTTTTGAGTTAAATTAATATTATAGTGAATTTGTAGAAGACTTTACTCTATGATGTGTAGGCTGCCCCTGTGACTTGTTGATCATGATCGAGAACACAAGTTTCACTGGAAATTGCAATCTCTTAAAGTTAAAAGTGAGATCTGTCGGAATGAGTGGTATCCATGGGATAAAAACTACTTCACCCTCTCCCTGTCCTGTTAAGATAGTTGCTTCAACTACATTGTCCAGCATCCTCTTTACACACAGCCTTGTGCCGTTGCAAGGTTTTGGCGAGCCAAGGATCCATAATAAAATAATTGGAGATCCCACCCTAATTTTCACTCCCCCTCTCTCTCTCTCTCTCTCTCTCTCTCTCTCTCTCACACACACACCCACCCACCACCCCCACCCCCCAATGCTGATGTGGGCTGAACTTGGACTTAAACGGCATCAGGAATGTCACTATTCATGTCAGCGACACTGAAAACTATGGATATGACACTAATATCGGTCATTTTCTATTATTTTTAGATGTCACTCCCATCCTACCCCTAGGGTGATAGGGATGTGTTACACCCCCCCACCCACCACCAACACACACACACCTCCCCCCCCCCTCCCCGTACTTTTCTCCAGATTGTAAGTCATATGTGTACAATGTTTGATTGAAATTGGTCCAGGCATTCCAGAGTTATTCTGGACCATACGTACACACATCCATATGTATATATATAAGTATATATATATATATTCTTATGAATAACAGCCCTGTATATTTTGGATAATACCCAAGTTAAAAACAGTTGAGCACATAACATAATGAAGAACACAGATGTATGGCATTTTAATCTTCTTCTTCTTCAGTTTTATGAGCCATTAAGGTTCATTCATTCATTCATTGTGCCATGCCATGTGGCATAGGCGATCATTTCTCTCCACAAACCCCTGTCTTTAGACTTGATTATGAGATCTGCCAGTGACTTTCTTCCTAACCACACTGAAAGTAACTTCTCTCTCTGTCTTCCTCTGTCTCTTCTTCCTTCAATTTTTCCATTTGCCACAGTGTGTTCCAGTTTTCTTCTTCTCAAGAAGTGTCCTATAAATCTCACTTGTCTGCCTCTGATCTTTGCTATAATTTGCCTTTTAACTCCAGCCTCTCTTAAGACTTCTTCATTGGTTTTCTTAGCTGTCCATGTTACCTTCAACATCCTTCTTATAAACCACATCTCCATGGTCTCCATTTCTCACTGTACTCTCTTATTCATAGACCATGCTTCACACCCATAAAACAAAATTGGCTCGATGTAACATTTAAGTACTCTGAATCTTGTTTCCATTGATATGGATCTTCTGAATCTTGTTTCCATTAATATGGATCTGTTGCACAAGATGTGTCTCATTGTCTGAAATGCTGACTTGGCTTGAGCAGGCCTGATTTTTATTTCATTGTGACATTTCCCATCAGTTGTTATAATCATTCCTAAGTACTTGAATCTATCAACTTGTTTCAGATGTATGCCATTGATGGTAATGCTACATTTTGGTGTTATTCTTTTCTTTGAGATGACCATCACTTCAGTCTTCTTTTTATTCAGTCTGAGACCTTTATTTTTTACTTTCACGAACCACGATGTCCAGAAGACCCTGTAGCTCCCCTTCACTTTTAGCAATCAGGACTGTATCATCTGCATATCTTAAGTTGTTACGGTTGTACCCGCCACCTGATATTCCTGTCATGTTCTCTATATTTCTCATTATGTTTTCACTGTACAAGGAGAAGAAGAAAGGAGATAAAACACATCCTTGTCTCACTCCCAATTTTATGTCTTGGAATGCTCCTATTTGGTTCTCGACCTGCATTACTACTGATTGCTGCCAATGTATGTTTTTGATAAGTTTCAGATCTTTCCCATCTATGTAGATGTCTTCCAGCATTCTTCTGATTTCTGTGTGTCTCACTTTATCAAATGCTTTACAGTAGTCTATGAAGCATAAGCATAGGTCCATCTTTACTTCTATTGACCTCTTCATCAGTGTTCTTATTATATATATGGCATTACTTGTACCTTTTCCTTCGACGAAGCTGCACTGTTCTTCAGCAATTTCTGGTTTTATTTTGTCCCTGACTCCTCATAACAATACGAAGTAGGATTTTGGTAATATGGCTCATAAGACTAATGGCTCAATGGTCTTCACATTCAACTGCACCGTATTTCTTTGGTAGGGCAATGAATATTGACTGCAAAAGGTTTGATGGGACATAGTTACTGTTACAGATGTCATTCAGCAATCTGGTAATTATTTCTATGCCAAGCTCTCCTAATGCTTCCCATTCTTCCTTGGTGATTTTATCTGGTCCTGGTGTTTGTTGTCTTTCATGTGTTTGATGGCTTCTTCCACTTCTGCTTTTAATATAGGAGCCCTTCATTATTATTTCATATATCTATTTCGCCTCTATTGTCCTCAGAGAGTTCTTTGATGTATTTGCACCATCATGCCATTATTTCATATCTGTCCTTTATTGTATGCTCCACCTTTGACCTCAGGCATCAGGTCTTGTGGTATGCCCTTTTGTTTGTTAACTCCCTTATTTGTGTGTACATATCTCTTGCATTTCCATGATGGTGTGTCTCTATTTCACTACATTTCTTATTTAGCCACTCCTCCTTAGCTTTATTGCATTTGTGTCATATTTCTTTCTTTATTTTGTCATATTCATCTTCATCATCCTTATGACTTCTTCACCGATCCATTAGTTACAAAATTTCTTCTGTCATCCACCCCTGTTTAGCGTGTCTTTTATTTGGAGGTAGGATTTCGATAGATGTTTGCTGAATAGAGATTTTGAGCATATTCCATTGTTCATCAATCATTTCAATCTTCTCTATAGGTTCATTGCTGCAGATAAATTTTCCCTTCATTCCTTTCTGTTCCTAATCTTCTCTCTCCAGTTAGTGACACACTTTCTTTTATATCCTCTTCTATGTTGTCTTTCCATCTCTGTCTTGATCTACCCCTTGATTTTGTTTCTCTCATCTCCAAAGTCGTAATCCATTTTTATCCTTCCAGTTTCGAGGCTTCTCTGTCTGTTCCGTAGCACCGATCTATTTTTACAGAGATGGAGTCGTTGGCCCCATGACATTTTAATCTGTATAATAAATTTCTAAAATAATTGCTTTACGCAAAGATTTGGCAAATGATAAGAAACTTCAACTCTGGGAAGTAACTTCTGGGTCTGTATTAGTGAAATAATACTCGTATCATTAGCACAGTCATAGTTTATGCGATGTTGCTTTAGTGAGGCTTGAAAACTGATGTGTCTAACAGAGGCAAAGTCATGTGCTGATGGACTATTTCAAGAAGTCTTAGGGAGAAAAGATAAAGCAGATTCAACCAGGAATGCACTCAGTGTTGTCCAGAAGTTCAAATTCTTGTTCCATTTGCCACTGAATATTCAAAGAAACATTCAAAAAGTAAGTCATGAGATTTTTTTTTCTGTGTGTATATGCTGATTTGTTCTATGTGTTAGCTGTTCTATTCTCTGTGTGTTAGCTGTTCTATTTCATGTGTGTAGACTCTAGCTGTTCTGTTCAATGTGTATAGGCTGCTGTGTTGTGCGTGTTAACTGTTATCCTTTTTTTTTTCTAACTAATCAGAAAGGTGTTATTTTTTTAAGTGCAAACTAATTCATACACCATTCAGTGTTTTTCTTTTCTTGCCTGCATCATCTCATTTAAAAAAAAAAAATTATTTTAATTAATAAATAAAAACTCTTGCATAAGCCCCATGTGCTTTAGGCACTTCAGGTTCAGAGAGAGAGAGAGATCCTCTTATGTGTTCCTTTTTCAAATTGCCTAATGTCTTCCTTGTACTCTGAAATACATGAACGAATCATTATAGAAGTCAACTTTTTAAAACTATTTCTATTACTTCTTTCATGATTTCTGACCATATGATGATGTGGTTTTGAAATTAGCCCATTATTCCATTATATTTTGACAAGTATTCATTTTTTTTTTATGCCCTGCTCTGCTTTGCCAGATTCTAGAATTTCCCCATTACTCTTTCCGAGTTCATGTTTCATGACTGCTTGAGATGGTCCATCCAGTTTTTCTGAGAATTCAGCTTTTCTTATGCCAGTTGTCTTTACAATTCTTCATCATGTGCTGCCTTTATGGGGCAGCTTGTTGTATTCCTTTCTTTCTTGGTGCAGCTAGCCAAGTTGATTCCATTTCATTCATTATATACAGTCTATGTTACCATCCTGTAGTTAGCTTCTCTTTAGCGTTATCCTCAAGCTCTCTGCAAGTAAAGAGTGAAATTTATTATCTGGTAGTTTTAAACAAACTTATGCTCAAAGCTTTTTAATTATTAAAACAACAAAGACAGCTTTACCTTCATTTTAGTTGTCTTCTAATTGGTAAAGAAACTGCAGTCTGAATATTTCCATGTGTTGTTTATAGCAACAAGCTATGCAACTTATATTACAGTTCTCTGCTACAACTGGATGACCCTATCATTATATATATTTGTCTCTCATATCTTCCTTCACATAGTTTAGTAATTTGTCTGCAGTAACAAGTAGGCCTGCCCCACTGCAGTATGTATGTGTTTGTTACATTTAATTTCACTTTTGTTTTATTGAACAAATACTGGAAGTTATCAGCCAACCACTTCATGATCAGTATCATTTTTTCATCTACCATTGTTTTAAAAAACAAATAAAATGAGTTAATTCCACTTTTATTAATAAAACCAGTCAGCAGCAGTGATTAATCATTTTGTATGCTAATTTTATAGTATATTAAAATGTTTATAAGAAAGATTATGTAAGAGTTTACTGTGTTCGTTGGCAAGACAAGTAGCACTGTTTTGTTTTCTTTATTTATAGGGAGATTACAATATGGTGATCAATGACTATGAGAAGGCAAAGTCTCTGTTTGCTGATACTGAGATCAAGGTTTTCAGGAAAGGTAAAAACAGTCACAGAAGTGTTCATGCCTTTGGTGTTTATCAAGGTTTTTGCAAAAAATATTACTCTTTGGGTTTATGTAAACATTAGTGTAAAGAGAAAAATGTAACCAGTCAGTCCTATGACAGTTTGGCCTGGATTAGATTTTTAAGAATGGTAGAAGAATATTGTCATAAATAGAACTGAAAACTGCATTCACCCCAAATAATTGGTTTCAGAAGTATTTAAAAATGGGAGCTGAGTGCCTAAGTAGTGGAGAATTTTGTGACTGCTAAAGAAGAAAGAATAAATTTTTTTATCATAAAAATTTAATTTCTCACGCACATCACTCCTTCCTCATTCTCTTTTTTTTCTTTTTTTTTTCTTCTCAGTTGTTTTGATCAGTTGTCTTGGCATAAATCTGTCCGTTACCAACATGTACATTACTTTATAATGCACTTTTGTTTCCCCCAACACCATAAAATTATTTTAACACCAGAAGTTTAACATGATTTCAGAAGCAACGTGAACTCTTTGTATCATGCTAGATTGTTTTTTTTTATTTTTTTTAACTGACCCTAGATAGCCACAGTATCAGTTTTATAAGGAGGAGTCATTGTTTGAATGTGCAGAAATACAATATGAACAGAAAAATAAATGGCAGCCAGTGGTATTGCTATACAAATTCATTTTGTTTTGTTGTTCAGAAATGGCATCATCACAGTCAGGACATTCTTATTTCCATTCGGCTTCCCATTCCAGTTACCACCTCCGAATGGGAGACGTAGGCAGTGAAGCACACCAAACACTAGCGACAATTTCCGTGGTAGATATTTTCCTGGAAACTTGCCTGGACAGTGGCTGTATGGCCTCTTTTTGTGATTTCCAACTGCCAAGGGATTTGTAATGTGTTTGACAATGTATATGGACATTCAGTCCCAATACCTAAAGGCCAGGGGAATTTGTTGCTGGGGGATTGGCGAGAAAAAATCCCTACCACTTTTGATGGGAATATAACCCATGACCTCCACCACCTGGAGCAAACATTTAACTCCAAGGCCAAATTATTACACTTCAAATTCTAGAAATTATTACATTTCTTTGAATTCTTACCCCTTTCTTTGTCTCTTGTCTAATATAATTTTTAAATGATAGGAGAATTTTATAAAATTTTCTCAATTACAAATGCTGGAGGATACTAACCTTTGGCAGTTATCTTTTCAGAGTATTAGAACAAAGACATGAAACACAATGATCTGAGATGGTCTGAACAGGATTGTTGATATATTTAGTACACATCTAGACTATCAGACATGGCAGAGATATCTCATTTAATTCCCAACAGAATGTTCATAATCAGACAATAGAGACGAAACAGGAGATATAAAAAGAGGAATACTGCATTGTATGTTGGTATTTCAGGGAAATGAACAGCTCATATGGCTGAGTCGATCTTCGCGCTAGTGTCTTCTAGATTGTAATAAATAATTCTTATGAATATAAAAGGTTTCTGTATGCTGCTGTCTATGTTGTCAGTATACAGGGAAGTTGAACGAAGAATCACAAACTTTCGAGACATGCTGCATAAAAGACTCCGAGACCCCCATAACACTCTAGATGAGCAGAAAAAGCTTATCAGGTAAACAGGACTTTCATTTGTACATGCTGTTTGTTCTATTTTTTTCTTTCTATTTATTAAGTTTCCATTTAATGGAAGAAACAGCCACATTATATTTCATTTCGAAGAGAATTTGATTTTTATTTCCCTGTTTCTGTTTGTTTAGTTTTACATTTTGACAACAACAACAAAAAAAATGATGTGTTTATATTCTCAAATGTTGGTGGGATTAAGTCTTGACTAGATATAGCCCTTATACAGAAGTAAGGGTAGACCAAAAGAGACATGGAGAAGAACAACAGAAAGGATGTTGAGCAATAAAGGGCTCACCTGGGGAAGAGCAGAAAAAAAGGCGAAGGACAGGCATTTGTGGAAAACCCTTGTGGAAGCCCCATGTGCCCTGGGCACTTAAGGTTCTGAGAGAGAGAGAGAGATATATATAGCCCTTATGTAGCGAATACAGGGCTTGGGTGTAGCAAATTAGTTGAGGATGCACACACTAACAGGACACACCACATGTAATCTGCATCTGAGTGGGACATTTTAGGAGGGTTGCTTATTGACAGTGGATAGAACAGGGAGTGAGTCAGAGGTGGGTGTGTCGCTAATGCCATGATTGCTTGCTGCTTATTTACTAACTCGATCTATTTCACTGACGCTAGTAACTGTCTTCTGTCATATACAACTATCATCACTCACAGCTATTTATTTGAATCACATTTTTTTAGATATTAAAAACTGGATCAACCATATAAAATCTGAAAATAGTCCTATTGGTAGGTGAAAAAAAAAACTATGTTTAAAAAAAACTATCATTAAAAACATGATAAAAACATTCATTTTGATTTTCCCAGAAAATAATACAGTACTTGTTTTTAGCTTTTACAGTAGTGTAAAATTACAAATTCCCAATTCCCAACAACAGAGCAAACTACTGAGTCAGTTGTAATTTTTGTTTTAATTTTTTTACAAATCCATACAATAGATAATGTGATAACAAGAGTTAACCAAGTATATGCATTTAACTCTCATTTAACTTTTAAGTCAGTCACCTGTTACTTGTTACCCCACCTGTTCTAAACTGAGTCTACACATCATTGCTCACATTATCAGGTACCTGGTCAGCTTGGAGTACAAAGGTGACCCAGCTTGGGAGTGCTTGGACAACCAACAGAAGTGGCTTATAGAACTGCTGGACGACTGTAAAGATGACCATATAGAAGAAGGTGATAGAGAAACTCTCAAATGAAAAACCATGACCTTATGACAGTGATCTTGAAAAAAAAAAACATGCTCTGTATTACATATATTAAACAGCCAGGCCAAAAATCTTAAGGCTTTGAATAAAACCAGCTTCACCATCTTGACCACATTCTGTCAATGTTGATGTATCTAAGAAGGTGGGCATAAGTGGACCAAGTGGTGAGAAGAAACAATCAGAGAATCCCTCAGCAAGGCCATGAAAATGGGAGTCATCTGGGAAAAAGAAAAAAGAGGCCGACCTCAAGAGAGCCTAACAAGATAGACAGGAGATGTTAAGATTATTGGCATGAAATCGCTTGATTTGAGAATCAAATCCTGGGACTAGAGACTCGTGGCCAGATACACTGCTAGCCCTATGTGATGCCTGATGGCACAGGAAGGATGTAAGACCTATATTGAGTCAGAGAAGAGGAGCATGAAGACCTAAGAAGAAAATGGACCAGTGTTATTATTAATGTTAAAATCATTTACAGAAATGACAGTTGCATAGGACAGATACTAGTGACAGATTTAATAAGCCCTAGGAAGTTCACTTTCCTCAGATTGATTTTTCTAATTTTTAAAATTAAGAAGATATATATTATTACAGAAACATTTAAATAATTTTCTGACACTCAAATGACAGTAAGCAAGCTAAGGTTATAGGGACTAGTGATAATAGAAAACTATCTCTTAACATGATCATTATATGCATTCTATGTTGTGATAAAATTTCCCCTATAAAAGTTTCTTTTATGTAATGATTTTTTTTTTCTTTACAAGAAAAAAATCTTATCCAGGGGGAAAACCTAGCCACTTCACAGAGCAGCAACCAGTGGAAACCGTTAGCAAGAGTCAACAAATCACCAACAAAATCAGGTACAATTGTGTTTTTCTCTTAAATAACAAGTTTGTTTCATCTCAGTATAGTTTCTGAAGTGAGTTAGTTTGTTTCGTCTCAGTATAGTTTCTGAAGTGAGTTAGTTTGTTTCATCTCAGTATAGTTTCTGAAGTGAGTTAGTTTGTTTCATCTCAGTATAGTTTCTGAAGTGAGTTAGTTTGTTTCATCTCAGTATAGTTTCTGAAGTGAGTTAGTTTGTTTCATCTCAGTATAGTTTCTGAAGTGAGTTAGTTTGTTTCATCTCAGTATAGTTTCTGAAGTGAGTTAGTTTGTTTCATCTCAGTATAGTTTCTGAAGTGAGTTAGTTTGTTTCATCTCAGTATAGTTTCTGAAGTGAGTTAGTTTGTTTCATCTCAGTATAGTTTCTGAAGTGAGTTAGTTTGTTTCATCTCAGTATAGTTTCTGAAATGAGTTAGTTTGTTTCATCTCAGTATAGTTTCTGAAGTGAGTTAGTTTGTTTCATCTCAGTATAGTTTCTGAAGTGAGTTAGTTTGTTTCATCTCAGTATAGTTTCTGAAGTGAGTTAGGTGCAGTCCATCTCATGAAGCTGGCAGACTTGGAGTGGCAGGTTTGATTGTGGTCCTTCTGATATTGCTTCCGTACACCTGACCATCGCTAACCCGGCATCATTGGGGACCTCTTTAATGGCGAATTAGTGATTTTGCCAGATTACTGATGGATATGTTAGAATACACTTAACCCGAAAGCTAACCACTTCATCCTACCTTTAAAATACCCTGTAACGCAGCACATGCAGATTAATAGAGGAAAAAAAAAAAAAGAAAAATTAAATGAAAATAAAATGAAATTTTAATGAAGTGCAGGTAGAATACTGTAAAGGACACATATACACATCTGTTTCTTTGAATCACTGTCAGCGAAGAACTTGAGCAATTTTTCTCTCTGTTTCTTTATGTCATAAACTGTAGATGAGCCAATGCTGTATAAATCATATAAGCTTCACACAGACATGCCACTGTCAAGTTTGTTTCAGAAGCTCTACCTTATCTGAAATAGACAGTGTATTATGTTTACGCTTCACACCACGAGAAGCGCTGTTTGTACTCATTGGAGCCATGACCAAGGCTAAATGTCAGCAGGTTATAATAAAAATGCACAAAAGATGATTAGAAATGCCTTACTAGTGTTTGAAAACTCTCAGAACCAGCAGATGTGACTGGCAGTGCCACCAGACAGTAGTGGCAGGTCATTCATTCATTCATTTGCATGCTCCTTGCGGAACTTTGCTTCCCAAACAGCACTCCTGTAGGCCTCTCGGTTGTGAGCAAGATGGCCTGCTGCTGCTGCATCCATTTGCAGATCGTCAACAATGTCTTGCAGCCATCTTCGTTTTGGTCTTCCTCTTTTTCTTTTTCCCATTATGTATCCTTCCAATACGGTCTTCTCTAAATTATCATGATGTTTAATGTGTCCAAAATATTTAAGTTTTCTCTCTGGCAGGTCAGAAACCTGAAATGTCTCTCATGAAAATTAGTGCCGGATAACTGATTGAACCTGATAATCGATTGCCAGATTTGTAATGGTCAAGTGAATTAGGTTTCGATATCATCGTGAAGGATAACTCCCATGGTCACCTTTGCCAGTGAATATTGCACAGAATATTCATTGTTTGATGATGAGCCAGCCAGTGTAGTTTTGGAACTACAAAACTCCAAATATGAATTCATCATCGTCGCTACCAGCACAGACTCCCTAGCTAAGGCACCAAGCCAAACCAGAACATAAAGATCATCATAGTTCACCTGATATTATTGTTGTGTTTAATGTCCCAGGAACTGTGAGCAGGATCCTCTGGGCATCTGAAACTGAAGATATTGGGTTGGAAATGGGACTGTATTAAGACCAGGAATGGACCCCATAAGATGTGCTGCTTGGCAGGCTCCACCGCTGAGAGTACCACTGTGCCATTTATTAAGGAGCATTGGAGGGGAGATGGGATAGGGTCCTAACTCACAGCTTGCAGTCACCCTAGAGTGTTCACATGCTGTCTTCCTCACATAGACACATATAATCTGACTCAGTTTTTATAGAGGGATCTGAATCCACAAAAGCTAATTTTTAGTCTGAACAGTATCGTTGTCTTCTAGAACATTACTTTCTTCCTAACAAAAGCACAAGAGAAGCAGAAACTGTGCACAGTTAATGGGGAGGTAAAAAGCAGGATCTTGTAAGACAAACATGGTTTATTGTTACTGTGGTCAAATATACAAAATCAAAACTTAAGTACAACCACCAGGAAAGCAGCCGTTGGCAAAATTATGCTTGGCTACTTCCAAAGAGAGTTAACATCAAACTTTGTCAGAACATATTCTAAGACATAATAAGCCTTCTTTTATCTTTCTGTGCTTGATATTAAGTTCTTGTTGCATCTAATGCTTTCTTAATACAGCCATAACAGACAGAAAGAATCTGTGAGTAGTGCTCTTGTGGTTCTCACATTTTCTTTCCGGTAGTAGGTTTGTAAATAAGAAATTTATTTTCAAATGTAGCCAGTGTTACAGGACTGTGTATTTGTTGATGGTTTTCCTTGAAGGTAAATTTGAAAATAAATTATATTCTTCTTTGCAGGCTTATCAAGGGAGTCAAGTTTCTCATCCCTGTCATCTTCAGATCAACATGGTAACAGCATAGTACAAGAGTGAATCAAATGAAAGTCAGAGAGTGCAAATTACATAAAACTGTTATTTAGTATAGGAAAAAAAATAACACCTTCATTTTTCAATGTAGCCCCCTTGAAATGTGAACCATCACCTAAATTCCAGTGAGAAAAATGCTTTTGGCTTGTCATTCACCAGTGCACCTGAATGTAGGCAGGAGTCACCACCTTGTGTGCTAACCCAGAATGGTTGGCATTCCTTAAGCTTGTTATGCCTGTCTTGAACTTTGTAACCCAAATGTAGACTTGAGCCTTGCACATGCACTCTGCTCTGTGCGCTGCAGATATTTTGAATCATATGTCAGAAGGGCACAGGCCTTTGACATACAAGAATTAGATGACAGAACACACTTCTTCCTTGGAGCATGTCTGGAATTTAGTCACCATCTTGGCACGTGCTATTCTCTGCTTGCTGCTTAGTGATGTGGCACTATCTACATAACAGACGTCACTAACCTTGATGCTAACATTAGTGCTACTAAGGAATTTTTATCTATTATTTTTGTAGTAAAAGTTACACATAAGGGTAGAGACTAAATTGTCCTACTTTGGATAGATAAGGGCAAAGACTAAAATTGTCCATTTCTGGATAAATGGGGCAAAGGTCAAAACTAAATCTGTCAGACCTCTTTTTTTTTTTTGAAAAGTAAATATTTCATATTTATTACACAAAATGTACTCCACAATCTCATCAAGCACACATCCCTTACGTTCACAACTGGCTAGAGATTCTCATTTGGACCTGAAGTATTCCCTAACCACATCAAAAGCTGGTGTCTCCATCCCATAATCCTTAACTACGGCGACACCACAAGCATTGACTTTCCTTGCTTTCCCCTCCTTGTCAAGTTTACACAAGCCAGTCCACTCTTCAAGTTTTTTAGCATCATCAACCTTAAGCAGGTTAATTCCATGTTCAGCCCATAAGGCTTCAATCAATTTCATGCACAAAGGCTCGTCTACGCTGTTTGCCAAAACACAGAGGTGGGACTGTCGCTCGTCCAAGGCCATGGTGGGCCCCTTGACTCCTCTACAGGGCCCATCATATATGTCTTGAGGACCTCTTGCAGGGTTCGGTACAGATCCATGGACCCTACATCAGCAACTGCTGGAGTGGAAACTGGAGCATCTCCTTCAGTGTCAGACATTCTCTCTTCAGTCAGATGAAAGATTGCCAGCCATGTTCTCAGACCTCATTTTTTTTTTAACTTGCAAGGGCTTGCTAGATAAGTTTACCACCTCACGGTGGTGAGGGTTTGTAGATTAAAATCTACTTAGCGTGGGTGGAAGGACCACCTTGTTGACCATGGTACCTTCCGTGCCAGGTGGTAAACTTATCTAGCAAGCCCTTGCAAGTTGTTTTTGCTCTGGCTGAAAGCTTCACCTCCATGTATTTGTCCCCTTCTGTTATTGTTATTCCTAACTGTCTGAATTAACTTACATATCCTAACACTGACTGCATTTTACCAGCTTCACTAATTTTTTTTTTTGGTCATCAAAATTGTTTGGTTTTAATTAATATCTAATGTTTTGTTTAATGATTTTTTTTTCTTTTAGCAGTGATTGGCCTATATCACTGATATTGGACTTGATGCTTTTAAAATCAGTGTTTCTCTCCCTTCTTTTTCAGCATGGAAGTATCGCACCCCACAGAAAGTTTTGTTCATTGAAGATATCACGGATATCATGCTACAGCATTTTCCAGACTACTGGAAGCTGGGGCAGAGCTATTTCACAAGGGAGGTAAGTCTGGCTTTAACATGAAGACTATGAAAAATCAAATTATGAAAAGTACATTGATAGGAAATTTCTGTATGTAGTTTTAACTTCTCTCTCTCTCTCTCTCTCTCTCTCTCTCTCTCTCAGGCCTTCTGACAGGCAATCCCTTGTGCATCGAAGCAGGCCTTTGTCACTGAGCATTCCTGTGTCAGGATGCCAAAATCATCAAACGTCTTTTCTCTCTGTTGACCTCTGTCTTTTCTACCTCCGATCTTCTCTGTTGCCATTAAGTGCTCTAGCAAATATGCCCCACAAATTTAGATTGTTGTTTTCTGTTCTTCATTATAATTTTCCTTGTTTTGTTTTCTGTTCTTCATTATAATTTTCCTTGTTTCTTGTGCCTCTTTCAGAACTTCCTCATTTGATTTTCTTGCTGTCAAGCATTCTTCTTGAGAACCACATTTCGGTTGATTCCAGCCTTCTTTGTATTTTAACTTGAAATAAACTGACAGATATTAATATCAGGTTTCTCTGTTCTCAGCACTTTATTTTCTTCTTGTCTCAGTCACAGTTATGTTCCTCTTTTATTCCTATTGATAATTATTTTATCTCCAGTTTCATGAAGGAATGCCCTTGCCATACCCTGTTGTCCAATCCACAGAAGGTTAATTATACAAATTTTAGATTATTAACAGAATACAATAAATGTGTGAAGGTTCTTATTTTAATATGAAGTGACTGGGGACTTCAGTGGGAACCATGACAAGAAATAAAAAATCATTGGCTTTAGGGATCCACATCATGAAAAAGTTTAGGAATCACTGCTGGAGTCTGTCATTCAGTAACCATATAGCCTACTATTTTATGATGTTTATTTCTGGTATCTGCTACTCTTATTCTTGAAAAGTACTTGTATTCGTTTATTTCGGTTTCTTTACAAATAGATAAATGATTAATTTAATATATTCCTTAATGGTTCATGTAGAGTGCACTAGATATGTTTAAGAGCGAAACGTAAATGTTATATTTTATTTTATGTCTCTCAGCTTCAATGTTAGTTATGTTTGTTATATGAACAGCATATTTGTAGAATGTCTGGAATAGAGTGAAAGATGTATGATAAAGGGCAGAATGTCAGACGGGCCTGTGTGCCCAATTCTTAACCCTTTTGAAATAAAGATCAATCAATCAATCACTCATATTCCCATCCAAATACCCCTTTCTTCTGTAAGAAACTGTAGTCAGCTCTAGCCATTATTTCTCCTGGTAGAACAGGTTAGAAGGTAAAGTAATAAGACTAATAATAGACTTGTATCTTATGAAACAATTGTTTACTCAAGATTGATAAATAGTAGACTTGTATCTTATGAAACAATTGTTTACTCAAGACTGGTAAATAATAGACTTGTATCTTGTGAAACAGCTGAGATTGGTAACAATGTTAGAGAATACCATGAGTTTTTGCAATACTTATTATTCATTACTGTTAAGATTACTTTTGTAAGGATTAAATTATTATGGTTTTGAAAAGATTTTAATCCTTCTAGAAGTAAAAAGATAATGAAAATATGCATAATGTAAGAACTATAGCATTGTTTAAGATCCTGTTTTGTTGTCTTGTTTTCATAGAAATCAGAAAAAGGAGTGAAAATTGACACAAGCAAGCATGGGAAAATGAAGGTTAGTGTCTGATGCTTCAGACCTGAAGAATACTTTCATTGTTATCCATGAGGAGTGTATCTTATCATAGTCCTCAGAGAATAATCTCATATCTTGTATTTTACAGTCTGGTATTATTTTGGCATTTTATATCATGTTTTCCTAATTTAATGTAAATAATTATCTCCTCATAGAAGGGAACATTAAAATTTACAGTAAATTACATTTATTTAGTGCTGTTACATTACAAATGTGTATGAATAGTAACAAATGTATCCAAGCATTTTATCTTATTATTACTTATTTATTCCTAAAGCAAATGATGACAGAAGTGATCACCTTGTTTGCTAACTATGTTAGAGCCGCATTTCTCCCAGAGTCTTTGGAGAATCTTCCTGAATGCGAGCGTGAGAAGCTGGGAGTTTGGCCAGCAGCACCGAGCAGACAGGACCACATTGCTGGCTCATGGCTCCCAACTTACGTTAGAAATATCAGGTGGGAGAGCTGGATGCGGGTGCATGGCTTTTATTTTCTTCATCAGCGCCTTTCACTCCCTTGAGAGCATAGGCCACGGATAAAGGCTTTCCAGTCATCCCTGTTCTTGGAACTATTCTCTGCTTCCTTCCATTATTTATTTTCATAGCAGGACACACACACAAAAAAAGAGTCATTTCAGCAAGTGTTAATTAGGGCAGTGGTGTCAAAGTAGGAGTCATTAGAAATGTTCTGTTTATAAAGGAGATGAAAAATGAAATTGGACATAGAAAATTAGAGGAACCATAGAAAAAACTTAAATTTTTTGGACACATTAAACGTCATGATAATCTAGAGAAGACCATCTTGGAAGGGTACATAATGGGAAAAAGAAAAAGAGGAAGACCTAGACGAAGATGGCTGCAAGACATCGTTGATAATCTGCAAATGGATGCATCAGCAGCAGGGCATCTTGCTCACAACTGAGAGGCCTACAGGAGTGCTGTTAGGGAGGCAGAGTTCCGCAAGGTATATGCAAATGACCGACTGATAGTCTAAAGCAGTTTTGGGTAGTCTGAGAATAAATATGCCAGTGTTCTAAGTCTGCTGAGGAAAGAATAGGACATCTGTCACCTTCCATGTATGTCCTACTGAGGGATAGGCCAACAACTTGCTTACCCAGAAGAAAAAAAAAATCATAACGTTACAGAAGAATGGAAAATAAAACCAGAAAACTTTGTCTTGGAAAAGGAGGGGACTCTGATAAAAGAGAGTAAGAAGTTGTGCAGTCAAAGCCGAAAGGATGCTGCAAGATGGACATCCCAGCTGAGTGCCAGGTCATCATTTACCACTGCATGTTGGAATGTTGGCACAGTGTATGAAAGCGGAAAGACTGCCTCGACAGTGAGAGAGATGAATAGATATAAAGGATACACATAGAGGGAAGTAGAGAACAAATTCAAGAACAGGGATAACTAGAGAGACTTTATCCATGGTATGCTTCCAAGGGCATTGATGATAAGAGAATGGGTAGAAATGTACTATTTATTGAGGGGTCATAACCTGAAGTGAAGTCAAACTGTATGAAAATAAAGGAGTTGAAGGTCTGGCATACTAACCCTACATCCTTGATGTCAGCATGATGTCCCACACGCTGGAGTAAAACTAACAGTTTAGTGTCATAAAATTCTGTAGTTTCTGTTAGGACTTTGAGAAATTTTTTTTCTTTTTTGCTGGCGATGTTTGATGAAGTTATTGATTAGAGCCGAGTTCCAAGGATGGTTTTTGAGACATCCACAAGACCTGATAAAAACCAAGACACCTGTTGAGCGACTGTATGGCAGCACTGTGCCATCTGAGGATTAAGTAAGGGCCAAACATGGAGATAGGAAATGCAAGAGAGAAAAGAGATAAAGACTGCAACAGAAAGACATTTTGATGTTATTGTTATTGATTTTGAGCATTAAATATGAGTAAAGAAATTTCTTAGCAGAAACATGACATCTTCCATAAACAGCTACGTACTTCAAAACTGCCTTTTAAGATTTTTTTTTAAAAAGGCATTATATTTCGAAAAGATTAATAGATTGAAAGGTGTTAATTTAATCTTCTTTGTCATTCGCTCAGACATCAATACCAGTATCTCTCACAAATGCGACATTTTGTCTTAGGTTTTCAGTATCATCATAGAGCTTCTTTTATAGGAGCTGGGGTCTGGCCAGGTCCTTTGCTAGAGTGAGTTATGTAGCTGACAACTCTGGAGGACGTGATGTGGTGTCTGCTGTTCTTTGTTGCAGACACATGGGTCTCTTGTGCCAATTTTCAGCTTCTGGTATAGATGGTGTTTCAGCCTATATTGGCCTATTCTCAGTCAGAAGATTATCACTTGGTCACTTGGAGTTTGCTACATATTTATCTTCTTTTTTTGTCTGTTAATATGTTGTGTCAGTTTGTTGAATTCTTCCTCCCTCTTTTGCCTATCTGTCCACCTCCTCATTTCCTTGGATGTTGGCGTGGGTGGTTATCCACTGTATGACTGCTTTATTGAATATTGTGCTTGGTAGTGATACAGCACAGAGATAAGGCAGATGAGCAAACAACCTGTCTCATGGGTGATCAGAAAAAGGAGACGGACGTATGTTGGTCACATGATGAGAAGAAACACAGAGAATCCCAAAACAAGCTATCAAGTGGAACACAACAGGCCGAAGAAAAAGAGGTCGGCCACGTGAAACTCTGAAGAGGACATTGTTAAGAGAAGCCAAATTAGTAGACATAAAATCCCTTGATGAGGTTGAAAAGCTCTCCGAAGGCAGGATAACTTGGTGAACTACCGTGCAAGCCCTATATGACGTTTAACGGCACGATAAGGATATAAGATGTAAGAAGTGATGGTAGGGCTTCTGTCAGGTTGTCCAGTTCTTTAACCTTTTGATGTTTCAGTGCTTGTATTACAGAGTTAATTTAATGACTTACAGCGTACAGTAAGTATATGGCCTCCAGTATCTTTCTTGCATACACCTTTATTCTTTATGTTATAGTTGTATTAAACAACAGAGAAGCATTTGCAAAATGATACATTTGTTCTTCACAGGAACTGTGCAAACACTCTCTCATCTCTTGATCCTGATGGAGACACTATGATAGTTCTTAAAGAGCTGGCATTTGACATGAGAACTAACTGTATGTTCACATTACTAAAACAGGCTATATCAGGTATATTGTTGCTGTTGCCTTTGTTAATTTATATATATATATATATTATATATATATATATATATATATATATATATATATATATATGTATATATATTCATTCATTCATGCGATGGGAAAAATGCATGCCCTTAAAAATCTTATTTTTGTGGTTCTGTCTGTTCCTCTCCACAGATTCTTTAGTTATATATATATTAGGATCAGAATTGCAAAAGCAGCATCAATCTTCAAGAATCTTGAGAACATATGGAATTCAAAATTTATAAGCACAAAAACCAAGCTAAGACTATTCAATTCAAATGTAATATCCACCCTCATTTATGCATGTGAAAGCTGGAAAACAACTAAAGAAATAGAAAAAAAAATTAGACTCTTTTGAAAACAAATGCCTAAGGAAATACTCGACATCAAGTGGAACGAATTCAAGAACAATGCAGAGATAAGACAGATGACTGAACAACAACCATTCTCATGGGTGATCAGGAAAAGGAGATGGACATATGTTGGTCACTTGATGAGAAGAAATGATCAGAGAATCCCAAAACAAGCTATCAAATGGAGCACAACAGGCCAAAGAAAAAGAGGCAGACCGCGTGAAACTCTGAAGAGGACATTATTAAGAGAGGCTAAATTAATAGGCATAAAATCCTTTGATGATGTTGAAAGACTTGCCGAAGACAGGAAAAATTGGCAAACTACTTTGCGAGCCCTATGTGACATTTAACAGCACGAGAAGGATATAAGATATATAAGATAAGATATATATATATATACCACATAATGTTGGTAGAAACTAGTGAAGGTTGATAAAAGAGGGGAAGTAGGAAAGAAATGAACAAGAAATGTATAATATCTTAGATATGACATGCTTGCACACCAAGGAGACCTGTGTGGTGAAAACAAATGATGTCTAATTGTGTTTTTGTAGATGTGAAGTGCCTGCATACCAAGGAGACTTGTGTGGTGAAAATAATGATGTCTAATTGTTATTTTGTAGATGTGAAATGCCTGCACACCAAGGAGACCTGGGTGGTGGAAACAAATGATGAAAGTGGTGGCACTACCCAGCTAGTAAGATGAATGAGTCACTCTTGTTATCTTTGTTGAATATATTTTTCTTTCATTGAAAATTCTTTGGTTTTTTTTTTTCTAAATATATATTGCCATCATTCAAGTTTTAGATTTTTCTAGGTCTTGAATCTTCTTGCCAGTATGATAAAACTTCTCTTCCCCCACCTCCCCTCTTCTCTTCCCCCCCTCCCTACAAAAAATTTCTGTCTCATATACAGAGCCCATAGATTAGATGTTGTAGTGTTGTATATATGTTTATGTCAGACACACTTAAAGTATTGTGGTGTTGTGTATATGTTTATGTCAGACTCACTTAAAGTATTGTGGTGTTGTGTATATGTTTATGTCAGATTCACTTAAAGTATTGTGGTGTTGTGTATATGTTTATGTCAGACTCACTTAAAGTATTGTGGTGTTGTGTATATGTTTATGTCAGACTCACTTAAAGTATTGTGGTGTTGTGTACATGTTTATGTCAGATTCACTTAAAGTATTGTGATGTTGTGTATATGTATATGTTCAGGTCCTTAAAGTATATGTTCTGAAGTTTTTTACTCCTTTCTTTTTGTGTTTGGACATTCACAAGAGTGGCATGTCCTGACAGAGTGTTAAAATAAATCTCCGTCAAATTTACTGTAGTTAGTCATGATGTTACTGGTATTTAGGAGTCATAATTTTTATAGTATACAATGCAGTGATGTTTTGGGTTTGTTTTTAATGTATAGAAATGAATGCAGCATTTCATGGTAATGATAGAGCAGAAAATATCAATATGGAAATGTCATATATGAGAAAGAGCCAGTGAGAAAATAGTACAATTATTTGTCCTCATATAGTGCATATAAACAGGCGTAATAGTTTACTAAAAAGTGCTGCTAAAATGGAAAGAGTTGTGGACAAATGAACAAAGACACAGATTATGTGTTTCAGTTTTTGTTTCTGTTTTTTAATTTTAAATGAAATTAGTGGATTTTTTTATGATAAATTTTTTTCCAGTTTGAACTTTTCCTTCATTTTGTATATTCTTTTGTGTGCCTGTAAAGTGTTAAATTTTATCTTCATTGATAGCCTGCCTTGTTTGAAAACATTGTGAATGAGGCAATCCAGCATCTGCATGAAGTTGTCATCATGAATAAACCAAATGAGCCTGAGGTATGGGAGTTTTTCTTGACTCACTGCTGTTTCCTTGTATCTTTCATTAGTTAGATAGATGTTGCAACACAGGGTTGCCTGTCTTTAGTGATCTGTTTGATGAACAGGAGATTAGTTTTCTTTTGCTTTCTTTTTAATTTGAATTTTCATTGAGTTGTTCAGTCTGTTGTAACCTGGTTTGTTATGTTATCTGTCGTTTGTGCCCTGATTTTTCTTGTTTTGTTCTATGGTCTTAGTTATTTCTTGTGTTGTTAACATTGATCATTACTTAATAATTTCATGTGTTCATCACTATTTCTTATGTTATTACATTGATCTTTACTTAGAAATTTCATGTATTGTTGTGTTGATCATAGCTTAGTTATTTCTTGTGTTGTTACATTGATCATTACTTAGTAATTTCATGTGTTGTTGTGTTGATTATAGCTTAGTTATTTCTTGTGTTGTTATGTTGATCATTACTCAGTAATTTCATGTGTTATGTTGATCATCTATAGTTATTTCTTGTGTTGTTACATTGATCATTACTTAGTAATTTCTTGTGTTGTTATGTTTATCATCCTACAGTTATTTCTTGTGTTTTTCTGTGGTCATCCTGTAGTTATTTCTTGTGTTGTTATGTTTATCATCCTATAGTTATTTCTTGTGTTTCTCTGTGGTCATCCCATAGTTATTTCTTGTGTTGTTATGTTTATCATCCTATAGTTATTTCTTGTGTTTTTATGTTTATCATCCTATAGTTATTTCTTGTGTTGTTTTGTTTATCATCCTATAGTTATTTCTTGTGTTGCTCTGTGGTCATCCCGTATTTATTTCTTGTGTTGTTATGTTTATCATCCTATAGTTATTTCTTGTGTTGCTCTGTGGTCATCCTGTAGTTATTTCTTGTGTTGTGCTGTTTTCCATGGCATAGTTATTTGTTATATTGTTCTGTGTAATGTGCCCTAGTTATTTATGTTCTGTCTCTCGGCTGCTCGTTATTATGTTATGCTCAAGCTGTCTGTTGTGTTGTGTTGTTTTCTATGCCATGGCTGTTTGTTATGTCATGCTGTATATCATACTGAATTATTTGTTATGATATTGTAAATATCATGGCTGTAATTAATGTTTATATTGTTTGGCTATTGTGCCATATTTTCTGCTTCCAACTGAAAAATGTTCATGGTTGTTTATACAATTACTTATTTATGGTACTTAAAAAATATTTTTATGCACAACTAATTACTGTGCTGTAGTTGCTTTTTTTAATAGGTTTTTAATGAAAGACTCGCAGAAACATTTGGATCATTAATTTTACATATAGTAGAAAAAATAGTGTTTATGATAAACCTTTCATAGATGTATTTATTGTCTGTTTCACTTTTTTCTGTTTTTATTTAAGAACTTAACTCTTTGTGGGTGGCTGGGTTACATCAAATGATGAAGGGGGTAAATTTCATAAAGTAGAATGGGATGGTTGTTACATTTAAAAGGATCACAAAAGCATAGTCTGATTTGCAGTATGACATATTATACATTAGTTTAACCAGGAAAAGTTGTATATTGTTTTTCTAATAAAATTGTTAGTTATTTATTAGTATCGTTCATTCATTCATTTGCATGTCCCTTGCGGAACTTTGCATCCCTAACAGTTCTCCTGTAGGCCTCTTGGTTGTGAGCAAGATGCCCTGCTGCAGATGCATCCATTTGCAGATCATCAACGATGTCTTGCAGCCATCTTCGCCTTGGTCTTACTCTCTTTCTTTTTTCCATTTTGTACCCTTCCAAGACGGTCTTCTCTAGATTATCATGATGTTTAATGTGTCCAAAATATTTAAGTTTTCTCTGTTTAATCCTCTTTACATTTATTACTCTTTTATATTTATTAGTATAGAACATTTATTAGTATAGAACATTTATTACTCTTTATATTTATTAGTATAGAACATTTATTACTCTTTTTATTTATTAGTATAGAACAGAAAAAAGAGCTAAGAACTGAGAAGAAAGAATGGAAAATTATGATGAAATATTTTCTCACTTACCCCTCAAGTACTGTACTGGGTCCAATATATCCAAAATGAATAACATTTTACACAAACACCATTTCCTCACAGAAATTATACACTAATTATTTATTTACAACTAATTTACAATCTACAATAACCAAAAACGTGAAAACACAAGTGAGCGGCGGCTTATAAGCTTAGAAAAAACTTTTAAAAAATTAAATTTTAACACAAATTGGCTCTGAAATCAACCACATGGTTGCCTTGTGTAGATGGTTTCTGATACTGGAAGGAAGTAATACTACTGACTTTGCCAGATTTTTTAGTATAGTTTCATTTAATTCAAAGTTAGAGACCAACATATCCCAATGTACAAAGAGTATGGTAGAGAAATCATGCAGACCCCATCCACACAATGGACACTGAGTAGGACACAAAGAGTTAATATCTGTTTCATCTTTTCTATGGTAATTTTAATGCCTGTTTCACTTTTTTTTTTATTAGAAAAATTTGCTGCAGAAAGCTACATTAACAATTGGTAAACACTTGGGATGTCGTTTTCTTCTTTTTTTAGGGGTTTGTATATATATGAGATGCATGTATTATTAGTTTATGAAATATTACATTTTTTTATCATAGATTTATAACAATGGCTTTGTGTACATTTATGTTATTCAATTTTATATACTTATGCCCAGATACAGTTTCTGAGTTTTATTTGTGATAAATTGCTTCCATTTTGTCCTAAAATCATCTCCATATGTGCTTTGTATGTTCAGATATTCAGCCAGAGACCCATACAGAAGGAGGCAACAGCCTTGTGCAGTCAGTTGCTGCAAGCATTCTCCCAGTGTATGGAGCAGCTGGTGTTTAGCCCACCCTTAAACAAAACAGAGTCAAAGCCGTAAGTGTGGGTTTAAAATGTTTGTATGGTCATGAGGTCAGTGCTGTGTGCTTTCTTCATTAGACATGAATGTGCAGCTGGATGTTTGATTATTTTTATGTCATTTAATCCTGAGGCAGTCTGTATATTTGGTCTTGTGTCATTCTCTCTTTCTGGTAATTATTTTACCCAGTAATATTTGACCAGTTGTTATTAATCTTTCTCATAGTCTTTGCCAGATTATTAATCCTTTTTAGTAGTCGTTTGATTATTAGTAATCATTTTCAGTAGTCTTTGACAGATTATTAATAATTGTTCTCATAGTCTTTACCAGATTATTATTAATCCTCCATAGTTTTTGTCAGATTATTAATAACCCTTCTCAGTAGTCATTGTTGGATTATTATTAATGATTCTCATTAGTCTTTTTGAGATCATTATTATTATTATTAATCCTTCTCACAAATCTTTGAGATTATTATTAATCATTCTCAGTCATCTTCAAGATTTTTATAAATCCTTCTCAGTGGCTTTTCTGGATTGTATTTAATCCTTCTCAGTGGACTTTTGCCAGATTATTATTAATCCTTCTCACACTCAAAATGAGGAGACAGAAAAAAAAAAAAAACTCTCCCTCCAGCCTCCTCATGTTCAGGCTTCTGTCTGTATCTGCTACCTGGCCCACGTCCTGCACTGTTAGGAGTCCACCTGAAAGGTTTCTTTCCAGGTTCTTCTCTGGTCTGTCTTCTTAACTCCCTCTGTAGATTTGTATTCACTACCTGTGTTGATCGTTTCCTCTGTTTTTTTTTACTACATAGTATGTGCCAAGAATAGGCCAAGCAAAGACTGCATTTCAGAGAATGAGAAACATATTAGTTAACACATCGTTATCAATGAATGTTAGAAAACGAGTCCTAAAATGCTATATTGAACCTATCTTGTTATATGGAAGTGAATCATGGACAATAGGCAAGTTGCACAAAAATCATTGGAAGCAGCAGAAATGTGGTTTATTAGAAGAATGTTGCGAATCCCCTGGACAGCAAAAATAACTAATGAAGAATGTATGAGAAGAGCTGGAGAGACAAAAAACCTTGTCAGAAAAATAAGAGAGAGACAATGTACTTTCATAGGACATGCAATGAGAAGAGGGGGCATTGAAAATATTATAACAACAGGAAAAATAGAAGGAAGAAGATCAAGAGGAAGACCAAGAGAAATGATACTGGACAGTCTGACGGGATGGTGTGAGAGGAGACCACCAACTGAACTGATGGCCTGCATGAAGGATCGGGTACTCTGGAGAAGCATAATAGCCAACGCCAGTCGGCACGGCACCTGATGATGATGATGATGATGTGCTTGATCAATTTTCTTTGTTTTAATTTCAAAGAGAATAATTCCAAGAACAGGGGATGACTGGAGAGCCTTTATCCATGGCCTATGCTCTCAGGGGAGTGCAAGGCGATGATGATGATGATGATGATGATGATGATGATATGTCTTTTATTCTAGTATATTCTCAGATTTCTCTGTGTATTTGTGTCTCTTTATTCTGTTTTCCCATGTTTGTTCTAGGCATTTCATAATTCTTGATTATATGTATTATCCTTTCTGTTTGATACTTAGTCTTAACATTTCAGAAAGCATGGTTTTTCTCTCAGTAGATGCCTTGCACTTACTCAGATATTTTTAAATGAGTGAATCTCAGAAGATATTTAAGATTTCCCCAACCTAGAACTCATGCTTAATAGTATATTTAGTGTTAATCACTTGTATAATATGCCTGATCTTGCAGGCAGTCATTTCCAGACCACAAGTGTATCAGGTACCTGTTTTTACAGCTGGTTTAACTGGAACACAGCACTGGTACATATTTTGTAAATATAATTGTTATTATAATGAAGCAGTGTACTGAGGTGGTTGATGAGGAGTATAATAGATTGAATCTAAATAGTGTTATAACATTGTCCAGGGTGAAGTATTATTTTATTTTCTCTTTGAAACAGCGTGAAGATAACCCTTGGTCAGGAACTGGAGCTGGACCAGATCGAGGACCCTATCCCTTCTATGGTAAATATCATCTCACTCTGGCTGCTCTGTCCAGCCTATCCCTTCTATGGTAAATATCATCTCACTCTGGCTGCTCTGTCCAGCCTATCCCTTCTATGGTAAATATCAGCTCACTCTGGCTGCTCTGTCCAGCCTATCCCTTCTATGGTAAATATCATCTCACTCTGGCTGCTCTGTCCAGCCTATCCCTTCTATGGTAAATATCATCTCACTCTGGCTGCTCTGTCCAGCCTATCCCTTCTATGGTAAATATCAGCTCACTCTGGCTGCTCTGTCCAGCCTATCCCTTCTATGGTAAATATCATCTCACTCTGGCTGCTCTGTCCAGCCTATCCCTTCTATGGTAAATATCATCTCACTCTGGCTGCTCTGTCCAGCCTATCCCTTCTATGGTAAATATCATCTCACTCTGGATGCTCTGTCCAGTTTTTAATCATTTCTGCCATTTCTTCTTGTTGACCAGTGATGGTTTGTTGTTTCTTTGAATCCTTTATGTGAAAACTTATATTTTTAATGCATCGTTGATTGTTCTTCTATCATTTGTATAAATTTTTTTTAATATGTCTCTCTTCATTCATATTTAAATTCACTTCTTAAAGATCATCGTCCACTAATTTTGTTCTTCTATTACCACTTTTCTTTTCTTGTCATCATATCTTCTGTCTTTGTTAACTGTTCTGTCACATACATTGCCTGTGATATAAATGTGTCAAAGTTTTAACCCAAGCCTTGTGAAGTTTATTTCTACTCAAATCATGGATTTTTAGCAACATAAGAGGGAAATCTTAAAAACATTCAGACATTCATTTGATCCTGTTCTGTTAGACATTGATGTTGAGCCTCTCTGTTCTCTACAGTCCTTGGTGTCTGTCTTTCTTTTTCTTTCTCTTAGTCTCCCTCTCAAGTCCCTGGTTTGGTTTCACATGTGGGGGAGGGGATATTTTTCGGACTGACCAGGAGTCACCCCAGCCTCAAAAAATGGGTAGCTGGAGTTTCCTTAGGAAATCAAAGGCAGGTGCTGGCATCTGTACCTCAAGTGATGTAGTGGCCTAGAAATGTGATGGCACTAACACTTCACACCCCCTATATCATGCAAATGCTCCAGGACTTAGATTTTTAGTCTCTCTCAGTGTTGTTTTTTTTTTTTTTTTTTAAGTTTCTTTCCTGTCTAGGTGGGGGTTAATGACACTATCCAGCTTAGCATTCAAATCTGGCATGCTAGTGTCAGAGTTGGTGAATTATAACTGGCACGACCCTATCCCACCTCACCATTGGTGCCCCTAGTAACAGTCCTGGCCTGACTAATGAGGCAGGTGTCGCCATAGTCCCCATGGTGGTGGAGTGTGTTAAAGAAGCTTTGTACACCCCTTTCTTTTTAGCTCTACTCATGGACTGGAAAAAAAGATAGCCAGCATAATGTGCTCATAATGCACCATGGTGCTGTACCTCAACATTTTCACCACACCGGCTACGAAGAACACTAGCTCACAGTTCTAGTAAGATTGAAGCTCCATCCATTTTCTTACAGTACACTGTCTTACCTCATGACATATCCATAGAATATCATTTTTTATTGGTAAAGATTTTAATCAACTTTCACATTTTATAAGTTTTCAGAATTTTGCAACTTTTCCAAGAATTTTTTGTGTAATCCATGCTTAGTACAAACATCAACAGTTGAGACATTCTGCAGACAGTACTTCACTGAGAGATCAAGTACAGGGCAGACTCAACAGTGCCTGAATATAAACTTTTCAGAGCGATGAAGAGTTGTATGGAGAGTGTTTTGTTTTTATCACCTTTTTTTGTACTTAGATCATGGCAAAGTTGTTTGAGGAAGGATAAATCGTAAACAGATTAAATGGCACCCTTTTTTTTAAAACTACTGTGCTGGACAACAGTTTTTAAATAATCATGGCAATATATTAATACCTCAGTATCCTTATTCCTTGAAGCATAATCCTGTGTTCAGTTTTCTGATATATCGGCAGTTCCTTTGCTTGTCTTGTATTCTCAGCCAAATTGTTGTCTAAGCGGTATAATGTGCTAATCTCTCATGGGGGGGAGGGTTGATGGTTCAAGCCCAGCCAAAGGCTAAATCATTGACCATCCTGTAGAAATGGGTACCTGACACCTTTTGGAGCTGGGGGATGGCCAGGTGTGATGCTCAGCACATCCCCCTGTCATGTGCCAGTAGGTCAAAGGAAGATGTAGAAATTAGCACCATATGCCTGGATACTTCTGTGTGTGATAGAGCTGCGTTTGTTTCTTTCTTAACTTTGTTTCTTTCTTAACTTTGTTTCTTTCTTAACTTCTCCTACCTCCTCACAGGACAAGAGGCTGATTATAATGCTGAGCAACTGCAGCCACACGCTGGAGATTGTCGTACCTCGTATCATTGAAAACCTAACCAAACATGGATACGTGGAGATGGAAAAGGCTTTGAAGGTACACAGAAGGATTAATAACATCACATTGTGCTTTAACATCAATTACTAAAATACTTAATCACACATTGGCTGAGATAATTGAAACTTATGGAGACTATATTGTCTCTAAAAAAAAAAATGAGTTATTGGCACTGTGAGGAATATTATAATGTCCTGCAATGATCAAGTTTAATAGAAAGTGTAAACCAGATGAAACAAAAACTAACTTTTTATAATGTGCAATGATCAAGTTTAATAGAAAGTGTAAACCAGATGAAACAAAAACTAACTTTATCAAAACAAGCTAGTTAATAAGAAAACTCAAAGTAGGCCCGATGTATTCCTCTACCCACTGAGTTTTCAAGTGTTTCATGGTAAAAGTTTGGCATTAATTCTGTTCTGTTCAGTTATGGAAGTTCATCCACAATGTTTACTGCTTCATTTGTCAGTTTAACCCTGTACCTAAATTGGTTTCTTTTCTTCTTTCTTTTTTTTAATGGAAATCTATCTTCCAGTGACACATTTAACTGGAGGGGAGCCATCATAACATTTGTGTGAATTTATTTCATTTCTTATTTTCAACATTGTAGTTAATAGTGTTTTTCCCTCATGAATTCGTTATTGTCATTGTTCCCCCCCCCCACCAGTGAATTCACTATTGTCATTGTGCTTTTTTTCCCCACAGAATTCTCCATTGTCTTTATGTTTTTCCCCATCAAATTCACTATTGTCTTAATGTTTTTTTCCCATGCTAAATTTTCTATTGTCAGAGCAGTATGATGCAGTAATAAGGTCCGTGAAAAAAAGGAATGGCTTTAAAAAAAAAAACACACACACACACACAAATCAAACAAATGACAATCAAAATAAAAAAAAGTTCTAAACTTTATGTGAAGTTGATGTCAAACTTCTGTTTCTTTACCAGGCAGCTGAAGATGCATACAAAGACCTGGATCAGCGACTCTTCTCTAGCTACATTGAGCAGAAGTCAGATCCTATCATAGGAGCAGTGGAGCCCAACATGTATAGGGGAGGCTTCAGCTGGAAGACCTGGAAGGATCCAGCCGGAGTCCGCAACTATCTGAAGGAAATAATCATGAGCATTATAGAGGTCCACGCTGAGGTTGGTAGTTCCGGGCTGAGTGAGAAATGCTAATGGTTGTAGTGAAATCGCTGTCAGTGTTTGTGCATTCCACAGGTTCTTTTGTCCTCATTTCCGTACTCGTGGGGGGAAAAAAGTAAGTGTGCAGTGCTTTAAAAAGCACCATGAACATGCTCAGCTGATGATTGAAATAAAATTTGGTACACATTATGCTTGATTATCCAATAACACATAAAATGATAACTTTCAGGCCAGTCACATGTAACAAAAAAGTGAAAAAACTCACCTAATGTGGCTCACCACCCCAAGAAAAGAAAATCAGGGTTTCAATATCGTATGTGTCCTCCTCAGGCAGTTATCACTGCTTGACACCGCCTTCTCATCGAACCAATGACATGCTGTATCAGTTGTTGAGGCATGTTATTCCATTCTTCTTGCAATACTTGGGCTAATTCTTGGTGGTTTCCAGGATGATTGTGTCGTCTTCGCAACCTGCGGTCCAGTTCGTCCCAAATCTGCTCGATAGGTGACAGGTCCGGTGAAACTGCTGGCCATGGCAAGACAGTAATCTGATGTTGTTGAAAGTGGTCCCTGACCACACGTGTGACATGTGGATGAGCATTATCCTGCTGCAGCATCACGCCTTGTCCATTAGCATCCAGAAAAGGCATTACATGTCGTGTAATGATTTCGTCCCTATATCTTAAACCTGTACGGTTGCCATTGAGGAAGACTAGATTTGTTCGGCCAGCATAGGAAATTCCTCCCAAACCATTACACTGCCTCTTCTCTTTTTATCCACCTCTAGCACACAGTTATTCACAAAGCGTTCTCCTCTTCACCTGTACACTAAAGCACACCCATCATGGCCTTGCAGACAGAATCTGGACTCATTAGTGGATAGGATCCGTCTCCATTGATGACAGGGCCAGGTCAAGCGGGTTTTCTGTGGCGAACTGTCAGTACTGGTCTAACTCTCTGAGTCTGTTCTGCACTGTCCTGCCCGACACATGTCCTAAACCTGGAATGTTGCTGGCAGTCCACGTTGCCTAGATAAACCTGTTACGAAGGTGCATAAGGTGGATGTATTGGTCTTGTGCAAGGGTGATAATTCGTGGTCTGCCGCTTCTATGGCGGTCAGCAATGGAACCATTTTGGTTAAAACGACTTTGAAGGCTTGATATTGTGTTTCTGCGAACATTAACATGTTGAGATACTGCTTTTACTGTTGATCCAGCAATTAACATCCCAACAACTATTTCTTGCTAATGTTCGTTCAGTCTTGGCATGATGAAAAAAGATGTTTATGTTGGAATTCCCCCTACTCCTTTCTTCAGCGATTACGTGAAGAGATCTCTGAGAACAGAATTATACACTTACCCTCATTTTATCTGTGGTCAGTAACCAATCATGGATCACTGCACGCGATTTCACTGGAGCTGTGGTTATCTTCCCATGAATAGTGCAATCAACTTCGTGCAGCATGTTGTTGGCAATACTCAGACAAATCTTCATGCCAAATTTTATTTCATTTCACTCATAACAACATGGTTGGTGCACTTGACACCACTGCACGCTTACTTTTTTCCATGAGTATAGTTTTGACAGCATGTCTAAATCTGTTGGAGTTAATTGTCTCGTCTTAACCAGAGATCTTGGTCTGACTATAACAGAAGGGTTAAGATTGGATGTGTTGAATTTCACATGTGCAGTACAGACATCTGAGCCCATTTCCACAATCTGTCTTTGTTATGAGTTGGATAGTGTGTGACCTGCCTTGCTACCCATTATGAGATAGAGCAGCACAGTTAAGTGGTGTTTAGTACACTACATCTTACTTGAATATCAGGTAGTGGAAAAATGCAGGGTGCAGCTCTCTATTTCTGTACTTACGAAATTCAAAATGTGGCCTTTCTGTGACAATTTGTCACAAAAATGCTCATGCTTCATTTGTACCCCATAATGTACTGTCAGTTTGTTGTATTACTGAAACAGAAGAATCTCTTATATTCCAGGTTTCCAATATTTGACATCTCTTACATTCCAAGTTTATAGTATTTGCATCTCTTACATTCAATATTTGGGTTTCTGAGTGATGAAGTGTTAGTGCACTAGTCTCTCATAGCAAAGGTCAGTGGTTCGAAGTCATGCAGCTATAGAAATGAGTACTTGGCTTCTTCTGGAGCCGGAGAAGGGAAGGCAGACAGGCATGAGGCTGGTCACATTACCCTCTAGTGTGCCGATAGGGAAAATAAGGGTTTTCACACCATATCTCCTGCGTGCCACCACAATATAAGAGGGTTACTTTACATTCTAGATTTACAATTTTTAACACCCCTTACATTCCAGATGTACAATATTTAACACCTATTTCATTATAGGTATACAGTATATCTCCAAAATTTGTCATGAGGGTAATGAGAAAGATCACCGAGGCTGTGTGTGAGGAGTTGTCCAGGCTTATTCAGTGTGTGCATGACTTCAATGCTGGCGGTGCTATCCAGGTAGGTTCTCACCTTTATACACTCAGTCTGGTCCTATATTTAAATATGTTTGTCAAAACAAATTCCAGAAAAAAAGTTTCACAGATGCTATAAAAGTGAAAACCAGCTGGAACCAGCAAGAAATGTTGTCTGACGCAATGAATTTGTATAATACTACTTACTCTGAGCTGATTGCTAACGGTTTTTGCTTTATCTAAGTTACAATTTGTTTATGTTTATTAACTACGTGAACTTCATATTTGTTTCTTTTTTTTTCCCTCTTCTGGGCATCTGTTCTCTCTTCCTGATATGTATTAAGTTACACAGTGTATCTGGTTTTCTTTTTGCAGTATCCATTTTTTTAAACTAATATATTTTACATTTGTCTTTTTTTTTTTTTTGTTATTCATATCACTTCTTCTCTGTTCCTTTCTCTTTATTAGTTATTGCAGTTTAATACAATTGGTTTGTGAAACAGTTTACACTGTCTTGCATGAGTATCATTTACTTATCATTTTTTATGTAAAAATTCAAATTATTGTATTACCTTGATTACAGCAGTCATAGAAGCCTTTTCTCCACTGGGCTAATGATTTTTTGGTCTTATTATACTGTATATGATTTTTTAAACTTAGAGATTGTGTTGAAGTCATGCCATTTCATATAAAATGGTTTCTTGTCATAGCAGCTGTTAGTTCCAATCTACAAAATTCCTGGTTCATTTTCTTTAAGTGACAGACACTGCAAAAAGGAATGTCATATTTTAGAATGGTGGTTCCAAACCTCAAGTCACAACTTGGATTAGGATGGCAGGGGGTCAGAGTATATTATCACAGAAAGATGTTATATAATTTTTATAAAATTTCAGTTTTTGTATCTTTTTCATGGGTTGCAGGTCATTTTTCATTGATAGTTTAGGGCCATGCTCAGAGAACATTGAAAACCACTGCTTTAGAATATTCTGTGTTTTAACTTCTGAAACAAAACAGAATTAGAATGAATAATAATAATAATAATAATAAAAAGAAAGAGTTTTCTGTTTTTAAAAGTATTTTCCACTGAGGAAACCTTTTTTTTTTTTAAACAGCTGCCAATTCTTTCTGATCACATGCAACTAAAGAATGAAACAGTGCTTATATTAATCATATAGATAGTTCAGTTATTTCAGACAGGTACCTGCTTGTGGGTTGCTCTGTAGGTCATGTAACACCTGTCCATGAGTGATCTATATTTTTCCTCTTTGTTTTGTTTTTTTTCACAAAGGCAAGGTTAGAGCTTCAGGCCGTGCGGAGTACAGTCCACATTTACAGCAGCCCACATATTGAGTGAGTTGCATTCAAAAGTCTGATTTTGTTTGTTTGTTTGTTTGTTTGTTTGGTTTTTTTTTTAAGTAACCAAAAAAGAGTTGACTGTTGTTTGTATCAGCAGAATCTGAAGAAGGTGGAGGATAATTTGGGGTCCATAGGCTGGCTACATTATGCAGGTCCTTGTTCCAATGAGGCATGCTGTGTTGAGACATCAGTCTAATGTTCTTACTTGCTGATAAACTGAACGCAGACCTGAATTAATCTCTTCTTTCTTGATAAATCTGTAGTTTACATGATGTATAGACAGACATCTTTATAAATCAAATCCTGGTGTTGGGTTGCATAAATGATAAAAGAACCCCATTGATATCTCATAGCCAGGAGATGGGTGTGTAGAGAGAGCCTATCTTGCCCGTAATGTAAAACATCCAAATTTAGTAATTCCCTAATTTGTCTTATTTTTTCCTCTAACCTCATTTAACCCTGCATTCACCTGCCATAACAAAGGGTGGTGGTTTGAATGCAGCTGGAGGCACCTCCCCTATAGAAATTGGAACTTCATGGACTCAGTTCTAGATCTGGAGAAAGAATAGCTATGAGGCATGATGCTGACCACTTCATCCTTTAGAGTGCCAACAGGTCAAGGAAAATATTGGCACAAATACCGTATCCCCTTGGGTGCCTTTATGGCATGCAAGGGCTGTCATTACTTACTTAACCAAGCTCATTCTAAATAAATGATGCTTCCTGTGAATATATAAACTGCCGCTACTTCAGTCCATTAAATGTATCCTTTATAAGGACGGATTGACACCTTCTGTTCCAGGGCTTGTTTCAAGGAGGCTTTTGGGGCTATTCCAGAGCTGTCAGATGAAGGCAGGAAGTAAGCAGTTGTTGTATTTTCTCTTATAAGTATAGATTATGTTGATAAGCAGTTTTTAAATTTCTCTTATTAGTATAGATTATGTTGATAAGCAGTTGTATTTCCTCTTGTAAGTATAGATTATGTTGATAAACAGTTTTTAAATTTCTCTTATTAGTATAGATTATGTTGATAAGCAGTTGTATTTCCTTTTGTAAGTATATATTATGTTGATAAGTAGGTTAGGATTAAATAATAAAAGGTGTAGAAGGAACAGAAAGGCCTTACTTTAAACATCAAAAAGACAGAGACTATGGCTGTATCTAAGAAACAGAATCCACCAACATGCAGTATGAAATCAAATGAAACTGTTCTAAAGCAGGTGCAGAAATTCAAATACCATGGAGCAGTAATAACTTCAGATGGGAAATGCAGAACAGAAATTAGGAACAGAATAGACCAAGCAGAGACTGCATTTCAGAGAATGAGAAACATATTATCCAACACATCCTTATCAATGAATGCTAGAAAACGAGTCCTAAAATGCTATATTGAACCTATCTTGTTATATGGAAGTGAATCATGGACAATAGGCAAGTCTGCACAAAAACCATTGGAAGCAGCAGAAATGTGGTTTATTAGAAGAATGTTGCGAATCCCCTGGACAGCAAAAATAACTAATGGAGAATGTATGAGAAGAGCTGGAGAGACAAAAAAAATCTTGTCAAAAAAATAATAGAGAGACAATGTACTTTCATAGGGCATGCAATGAGAAGAGGGGGCATTGAAAGTATTATAACAACAGGCAAAATAGAGGGAAGAAGATCAAGAGGAAGACCAAGAGAAATGATACTGGACAGCCTGACGGGATGGTGTGAGAGGAGATCACCAAGTGAGCTGATGGCCTGCATGAAGGATCGTGTACTCTGGAGAAGCATAATAGCCAGTGCCATTTGGCAATGCACCTGAAGATGATGATGTAGAAGGATAAGTTTATAGGGAAAACAAGCACAGGTAAGGTGCACCAGGCACTGAGAGGAGACTAGAGAGGAAGAGCTTGGAGATAAGCTTACAGGAGAGACAGTCAGCGACTGGAAAAAAAGAAGCATAAGTGAAAGGTATATGTGTGTGTGTCTACAAAGGAAAAAAAAACAAGACACCCCTTGACTTCAAAGACACTTCAAAGAAAAGGAAAGAAGGGCAGGCTGTTAAACATGGAGATGCACGGTACAGGAAGATCTAAAGGAAGTGAGAAAGACATGGTTTGAGGTACCCGGACTTGCTCGAGACAGGACTGGCTGGGGAAGCTCTGTTGATGCCTTACGCTTCATTGGGATATAGAGGACTGTTGATGTGTGTTTGTGTAATTAGAATTGTACATCCTTAGTGCTAGATTTTTGTTTTATTCTTTCATGTCAGAGTTGTGGAAAAGCTGTTGGATGACTTCAAGTCCTCTATGAAAATACAGTTGATGTGCTTCCATTCTGAAGACTTGCCGGCAAAAATCAAAATGGCTACGCATGCTAACACAAGCTGTTAGCATGATTTATTTTTCTCAAATGTTTAGGGAAAATGTCCGATTGTTTTGTTTTGTTTTGTTTTTTTTTTTGCTTAATGTTTAAACATCAATCAAAAAAAAAAAAAAAGCCATCACTGGTATAGTTTACACACTTATTTCTGATTGTCCTGTCAACATCAGGACAATTATAATGTACAATATTATCAACAAATCAGGTATATGCCTCAGAGAACTGTGCCCCCCCCCCTTTTGTCTTGAATAATTGCTTTTGTATAACTGAGCTCTTTTTTTTTTTTTCATAAAGACAGATAAGGGTTTTCGTGTGTTTGCTGGAAGGATGTAGTTATTTGTCATTCATGTTAAACTATGACAAGGTGTAGAAATAGAAAGAGGATAGAAGGGTGCTCTAACAGACCAACTTTCCTTGGTAAAGGACATTCTCCATGCCATGTGACACCAGACAATCAGCAAGGTATTGTGTATGTAAAAAAAAACAATATCAAGAGAAAAAATATCTGAAAGCTTTGACCAAGTGGCACGGGAAAAGAAAAGCAGCTGTTGTGATTAGTATTACTAGTGATAGCACAAAGAAGGAGAAGCATGATTAGCAGAACAGAAGCATGGTACCATAGTAAATGAGTAGTGAAATAATTCATATCATGAAAATTTTACCCGTTGTGTCTCCTATTTATGATCTACATTATTCAGTAAGTCAGTGAACAGGTCATCTTCTTCTTCTTCTTCTTTCCCCTCAGTCATGCTGAAACATTTCTTTGTAGATCATCTTTTCTGCATATTTGCTAGTGATTGCTTTGTCTTGGCAAATGATTAATTGAATATAAATGTTCAGAAACTCTCTGATGTTGCCTGCTCTCAGCTTAACTTTGCTGACCTGATAGCAGCCTGAAAACAGCTTGTTGTCTATCCAGGATTCCTGCTTCAGCGAAAATGGTGTTTAGAGTATCATCGATTTCCTGGACCCATCATCTCCTTGGCCACACTTTTTGTCTTTTCCGAGAAATACGAAAAAAAAAAAGAGAACGCCTTTTAAAAATCTCCAGCATGTCTCTGTCATGCTTATAAATGAAGAAATAGTGCGGTTATGGACGCTGAGTTTCTGGGTGTAACAGTGAGTTAAATTTGACCAGTTTGATTATGTAAGTGTCTGCGTGTCTGAAGAAATCTGTCCAGATTTTTTTTTAGCCTTTGTGGTCTATTTTGAAAAGTGCAGCTGTTTTCTTTTTACCATTAGTTAGAAATTCAGTGGTTCAAATTTGGCCAGAGATGCCTCAGTCATCCCATTTGAAAAATGAGCATGTGGCTCCTTTTATAGATAGAGAAGAAAAGATGGGCGGGCATGGATGCTAACAACATCACCTTCTAGTGTGACAACAGTCAAAAGAAAATGCGGGCACTAACGCCGTACTCCACAGGTTCCTTCGTAGCATTGAAAGGGGTACCTTCACCTTTTTGTTTTACTACGGCATGCAGTAGCTGTCCATTTTTTTGCTTACCTTTTGCAACTGTTTTGGTTTGGACTACACTCTAAGAGTAAGGTACTGCCAGCTCAGGTCAGCCATTATTAAATAGGGACAGATTTCCTTTTTTCAGGAACATAATGAGAATCTTATCATTGTGCCTTTAACTGAGGGGAGCAGAGCAAGTTCCAGACCCAGATGGGGCTGAAGTTCCACAGCCTCTTTAGAGAATAACTCAGAATTTACTAAGGATAACTGGCTTTGATACAGTGGAGCAACTGGCTCATCTGACACCAACAACAACCATACATTTTATTTCATATACTCATAGTAAGAAAAAAAAAGTCATTTTAATGTTTCTAATATTTTCTATCAGGAAAGTGGTAAACTCAGATATTGCATTCACTGCACATAGTTTAGTTACACATAATAACGTCCAGAAAAATGCATATATCTTTCAGACCAAGCCAATGAGAATTTAAGTTAAAAGTCAGAATGTGGACCAAAGATTTCAGTTCACTGTGCTATATATGGTGGTTTGAATACAATTTTTTTAAAAATTCTTTAAAATGCTGTAAATATAAGAGTTATTGTTCATAGCCTTTACAATAGGACATCTAAGTGGCCAAGTGGTTAGTGCACTAGTCTTTCATGGTTGGGGGGGGGGGGTGAATTCGGCCAGAGACACCCCAGTCACCCAGCTTATAAAAATGGATACCCGACTTCTTCTGAGGTTAGGGAAGGAAAGGCGGTCACACATGATGCTGACCATATCACCCTCTAGTGTGCAGACAGGTCAAGGAAAATATGGGCACTAACAGCATTTTTCCCCATGTGCCTGTAAAGCAGGACAGGGTTACCTACCCATGGTTTTCATGGTAGAATGTTACATCTCAGGTTACTGAGGATTTTCAAGCTTTCTTTTTTTTTTGGTTGAAATGTTCACAGCCACTCTCAGCTTAGGCTTTGTCTTATGTCTCTTGAACAAGTATCTCTTTGTGTCATTATATTCTTTGTCATTCTTTTGTATGGTGTTATGAGGTGCACTTCACCCTACAGGCAGATATCCTTCAGTTTCAATGGCATTTCCCCTCCCATCCCCTTCCCCCCCCCCCCCCCCAGTGCAAAGTGCCTGCTAACATTTTATACATTTTGGTTGACATGATCACAGTGTCAGTGGGAACTGAATCTGTTTTGCCATAGCTTGAAAGAAGTGAATTCACCCTCATAGCAGCCATGCCCTTGCTGACATGTTCTTATTTTGTCATTGCTTGAAAGAAGTGAATTCGCTTGAAAGAAGTGAATTCACTCTCAATGCAGGCATGCCCTTGCTGACATGTTCTTATTTTGTCATTGCTTGAAAGAAGTGAATTCACTCTCATAGCAGGCATGCTCTTGCTCACTTGCTCTCATTTAAATGTTTCATGATATTAACTAATATCAGCTCTTGATGTTATTCAGTACTTGAGTGTAACACATTAAAAGTTGTTTACAGTTTTTAAATTATTTTAAAACATTCCCATAGGGCTCATTGGACTTTCCAGTGAGATGTACCAGTACTGTCTTTATGTGCAATGCAGTCTGTGCTTTAGTTCAGGGTGTCTTGTCTTCAATTCTTAAGTCAGCAAAGTCCAGATTTTGGCACAAAGCAGTAATAATTTTTTGTTGTTGTAATGAAGTAATGATCTGTTGTTTGCATGTGTTTAGGCTTCAGCAGTAAAAGTCCATTGTTTTGGTGTGCCATACCTTGCAGGTAGACATTCTCTCATATTAGAGACAGTTTTTATTTCCTTCCGCTGTATCTAGCTACCCATTTTTTTACAGTTTTGCAGACTGGAGAGTGATAATAGTGGGAATTCAGCCAACTGCCTTTTGCATGAGAGATCAATACATTTTCAGTTGAGCTACTTCTCATGATCTCCATGTGAGTTATTTAATGTTCCTATAAAAATGCATGTTCATATAAAATGTATTTGGTTTTGAAACATCATGATGCCCTGTGCTGTTTTGTACATATTTGCCAACTTTCATTGCCTTTTTTTTTGTGTGCGAATATCACAGAGTACATGTGCAATAAATTCATGTATAATAAATGTTTATATCACTATCTGTTGTCCAGTCTTGTTCTTACATGCCTAGTCATTCAAGCTGGGCAAACATTAACAATAGTAAGATGTCCAAACATTTAGTCAGGGCAAACATTAACAATAGTAAGATGTCCATATATTTAGCCTGGACATATACAATAGTAATATGTCCAAACATTTAGCCAAGGCAAATATTAACAATAGTAAGATGTCCAAACATTTAGCCAGGGCAAACATTAACAATAGTAAGATGTCCAAACATTTAGCCAGGGCAAATATTAACAATAGTAAGATGTCCAAACATTTAGCCAAGGCAAACATCAACAATAGTAAGATGTCCATATATTTAGCCTGGACAAATACAATAGTAATATGTCCAAACATTTAGCCTGGACAAATATTAACAGTAGTAAGATGTCCAAATATTTAGCCTGGACAAATATTAACAATAGTAAGATGTCCAAATATTTAGCCTGGACAAGCATTAACAATATTATGATGTCCAAACATTCAAGCTGGACAAACAAAAACAAAAATAATGTGTTCAAATATTTGGCCTGGACAAATGTTAACAATAGTAAGATGTTCAAACACTCAAGCTGGGCAAACAATAATAGTAAGATGTTCAAACACTCAAGCTGAGCAAACAATAATAGTAAGATGTTCAAACACTCAAGCTGGGCAAACATTATTTTTATAGCACCTATTGCCCTTTCTTTTCTCTTTATTGTTTGTCTGATGAAGCCTTCCTGCCACAATATCAATCTTGCTGCTGTAGTAAGCCCTTGCTCCTTTGCCAATCAGGATGCCTGCTTCAGTGAGTGTGGTGTTTAGAGTATCAGTGATACTTGACCCATTGTATGCTTGGCCGCCCTCTTTCTCATTTCCTACCAGGAACCATGCTTTCCTTTTCTGGGTTGGGGGGGGGGGGGGTTATATTAAAAATAATAAATCAAGATGGCATATTCGGAGTGACTACTTGGGCTTTTTAAAAAATATTCTTTCACTTCTCTGACACACATGGCTGTATCAATTCATGGGATATCCAGTAATCTTTCTGAGAGTTTTTTCTTGCTTTTTTTTAATAGCAATCCAAAATTTCTTATACATGTGTTCCATAGCTGCTTGCGAAATCCAAGGGTTCACACAGAATCCTGTTTGAGAAGCACTGCAGTAAGGTACAGAGGTGTAATCAATTCTTTCACCTGTTCATATAATCAAAACTCTTCAGTGCAAATACTTACAGGCAAACACAGACAGGCTAATAATGTCAGGTAAAAGTGTCAAGACAAAGACAAACAGGCAAGTTACAACAGCGATCAACGAGAAAATAATTTGAGAAGATCGTCGACCGTCAGGCATGCTAATCTTTCTACTAATGATGTTCAACAGTTTATTTTTGTCCGCTTGAAGAGACGAAGCCAGTTCCAATGCTCTTCTCTCAGCCTGAAAAAATCAGTATCAAGATATATGATTGCAACAATACAGTTGTGTGTACCAGTTTTGTATTCAAATCTGCTCAGAAAAGGTGTAAAGCCACGACTTAAATCTGTCCAGGCAAGTGTAAAGTCATTACTTTCAAGCGATGACTTAAATTTGCCCTGTCTAATGTAAAGTCGAAACCTTCAAGCCACGACTTAAATCTATCCTGTCTAGTGAGAAGTCACTACCTTCAAGCCACGACTTAAATCTATCCTGTCTAGTGAGAAGTCATTACCTTCAAGCCACGACTTGAATCTATTCTGTCTAGTGAGAAGTCACTACACTCAAGCCACGACTTAAATCTATCCTGTCTAGTGAGAAGTCACTACCTTCAAGCCACGACTTAAATCTATCCTGTCTAGTGAGAAGTCACTACCTTCAAGCCACGACTTAAATCTATCCTGTCTAGTGAGAAGTCATTACCTTCAAGCCACGACTTAAATCTATCCTGTCTAGTGAGAAGTCACTACCTTCAAGCCACGACTTAAATCTGTCCTGTCTAGTGTAAAGTCATTACCTTCAAGCCACGACTTAAATCTGTCCTGTCTAGTGTAAAGTCACTACCTTCAAGCCACGACTTAAATCTATCCTGTCTAGTGTAAAGTCATTACCTTCAAGCCACGACTGAAATCTTTCCTGTCTAGTGAGAAGTCACTACCTTCAAGCCACGACTTAAATCTGTCCTGTCTAGTGAGAAGTCACTACCTTCAAGCCACGACTTAAATCTGTCCTGTCTAGCGTAAAGTCATTACATTCAAGCCATGACTTAAATCTATCCTGTCTAGTGAGAAGTTACTACCTTCAAGCCACGACTTAAGTCTGAACTGCTACTCTTGATATCATCGTTGAATCAGCATCACAGTACACTGGTCCCAAGTTGATGAACTGAGGTCTACAACTCTTGTTATTATTATATATCTTATATCCTTCCCGTGCCGTTAAACGTCACATAGGGCTCGCAAAGTAGTTCGCCAATTTTTCCTGTCTTCGGCCAGTCTTTCAACCTCATCAAAGGATTTTATGCCTGTTAATTTGGCCTCTCTTGATAATGTCCTCTTCAGAGTTTCACGAGGTCTGCCTCTTTTTCTTCGGCCTGTTGTGTTCCACTTGATAGCTTGTTTTGGGATTCTCTGATTATTTCTTCTCATCAAGTGACCAACATATGTCCATCTCCTTTTCCTGATCACCCATGAGACTGGTTGTTGTTCAGTCATCTGTCTTATCTCTGCATTGTTCTTGAATTCATTTCACTTGATGCCGATTATTTTCCTTAGGCATTTGTTTTCAAAAGAGTCTAATTTCTTTTCTATTTCTTTAGTTGTTTTCCAGCTTTCGCATGCATATATGAGTGTGGATATTACATTTGAATTGAATAGTCTTAACTTGGTTTTTGTGCTTATAACTTTTGAATTCCATATGTTCTCAAGATTCTTGAAGATTGATGCTGCTTTTGCAATTCTGATCCTAACTTCCTTTCTAGTGTCACCATCCTGGTCTATGTAGCTGCCAAGGTATGCAAATTGACTGACCTCTTCAATATCTATTCATCTATTATTATATAACATAACTAATATTTTTTTAATAGAATTCTGTCGGAAGAAGGGATGAAGCAGTGTGTGTCAAATGATGTCACAGAAGTAGTCCGGTCTGCAAAATAATATTGTTTTTTTTGCTAGGAATTGCCCCGGTATGACTTGTTCCGAAACTCTAACAACATAGTATTGTTTGTTTGTTCTGAAACTGTAGTAACTTAGTATTGTTTGTTTGTTCCGAAACTGTAGTAACTTAGTATTGTTTGTTTGTTCCGAAACTGTAGTAATGTAGTATTGTTTGTTTGTTCCGAAACTGTAGTAACATAGTATTGTTTGTTTGTTCCGAAACTGTAGTGACGTAGTATTGTTTGTTTGTTCTAAAATGGCTTCTTTGCAGGTAGGACATCCTTATTATCCAGCTACCATCCTAGAACGAATATTGTAGGCAGCATAAACAGCCTCAGCGCTTGGAACTTCTAGAAGTTTACCCGAGCATCCGGTCTAGTGGGTTTTTTTTTTTTTTGTTTGCTATTTCTAGCAGCTTAGAGATTTTTATTGTGTCCGACAATGCATACGGACGTTCGTCCCACTATCTAGGGGCCGGAGAAATTTATTCTTGGAGGATTCACGAAAAAAAAAAAGAAGATCCTTGGACTTTTTTGCGGGGGTTCGAACTCGCGATCTCCAACACTCCAGGTGAACATCTAACCCGAGAACACGCAGACCCTAGTAGCAGCAGCAGCAGCAGTAAACGTAAAATTCCCGTTTCCGTGCCATTAAGGCATTTCGGGGATACGGTGTTGGGCCCGTATTTCCACGACCTGCGGCACATGAAGGTGTGATGTGAACAATATCACGCCTGGCTGCATTTACCTTCCCAGAATTCTCTGGTACTCATTTTTTAGAGGCTGGGTGGACCCCGGGGTCTATTTTGTGTGTACCAGAAAAATCCCACTGCTGGGACTGAACCCGGTACCCCCGGATTAATAAACCGAGCGTCTAACCACTCAGCCAACCAGATCGCCAGTAGTAGTAGTAGTAGTAGTAGTAGTAGTAGTAGTAGTAGTAGTAGTAGTAGTAGTAGTTTTTTTTTAATGATGAAAATGAAAAAGAAGCAGTTCACGTCACAACAGTATCGTACTAATAAACAAATCGAGGTATCCCCACATTCATTGGATATGCGAAAATGAGAGTATATGGCTGAGAAAGAAATTTCAGGAAAACTGATAGTCTGAGAAGTTAATAGATTACAAAAGACAGGACAAAAGAGAAGTTTAAAAAAAAACCAAAATTTCTAACCTCTTTTCTAGTGCTTGGGGGTTTTTCGATTGAACAGATGCAAGGACATTGTGTTTGTCGATTGCCTGTTGTTTCTATGGGCACCGTGTGAAGTTCATGGCCCTCTGTGGTTGTTGCCACAGCGAGGCTAGAAGTATAAACAGGAGAAAAACTAAGCGAGGTTTCACTGTTCTGGAAGCTGTGATGTGTTGTTTCTGTTACATCCATGTTTGAAAACCACGTCTCGGATGGCAGAAGAGACCGTAAACTTGTCTCTGCAGTATTTGATGCGTCTAGTAAAATTATGAAACTTGTTGAGTTTCCTAGTACGTCAAAGACTGGCGTTGACATCATTCCCTCATTGTATAAAGACGTGGATATAGGCTCCAACGGCGCTGAGTACTCAACAACGCTTGACGGATCCATCCAAAGCACGGAAGTAGAGCTTTTGTTTTCTATAGTAAAATTTTTAAAAAACACACATGATGAAGTTAACAAATATTTTTGTCAAATTAAAAATCCTAAAAAATTGTCTGAGCTAGACTGACGTATTTTTTAAAAAGTTTTGACCATAATGCTACAATATCAGAACGAAAACTTAGTTGAAAGTAACAATATTTTCAGACTTTTCAATTCATATTCAGGTTAAGATGGAAGGATTCGACCTGTAGAAAAGTTAAGACTTCACAAATGAGTATAAATTCGTGGGAGCTCAGGAAACTCCATGTTCTGCTAAAACTAACCAGGAATGATTCGAATCTACCGCTGCAGCAGGGCTGACTTGCACCCGGAAACTTGTCTCTTATATCTCTATATATAATAATGGCGGCCGTAAAACTGGTTAGAGCTGGGTTAGATGAGTAAATATAGTTGTCCCTGATAAAGTCATTTTTGCTAAAATACTAGGCTGCTGGTTTTCATAAACATTTTTCTGTTCTTATCTTCCATTGCTTTTTTTTTTCATTCCTCTTTATATATATATATTATATATATATATATATATATATATATATATATATATATATATATATGTATTGACCTTCAAGAATCTTGAGAACATACGGCATCCAGAAGTTATAAGCACAAAAACCAAATTAAGATTATTCAACTAAAATGTGATAGGCACCCTCATTTATGCATGCCAAAGCTGGAAAACAACTAAAGAAATAGACAAGAAATCAGGCTCTTTTGAAAACAAATGCCTAAGGAAAATACTCAGTATACAGTGGAACGAATTCAAGAACAATGCAGAGATAAGACAGATAAGTAAAACAATAACCTGTCTCATGGGTGATCAGAAAAAGGAGATGGACGTATGTAGACCATGTGATGAGAAGAAACAGTCAGAGAATCCCAAAACAAGCTATCAAGTGGAACACAACAGGCCGATGAAAAAGAGGTCGACCACGTTGAACTCTAAAGAGGACATTGTTAAGAGAGGCCAGTTTCGTGGGCATAACATCCGGTGATGAGGTTGAAAGTTCGCCGAAAACAGGAAAACTTGTCGAACTACCATGCGAGCCCTGTGTGACGTTTAACGGCACGGGAAGGATGTAAATAATATATATATAGCAGAGTACGCTATCATCTTATCTGTGTCTATCGCAGGAGCTGGAAATAAGTAGAAGAATACAACAAAAACACTCATTTTCTCTTCTTATCAAATCAGAATGTCAACACTAAAAGATTATCTGCATCACATGAGACTATCACATAATCCATACCACAAACCAGCAGCATTCTGGTCCATTTGAAATGATCGCGGCACACGGCTACATAGCGGAAGTTGTAAGCCTGGGAGCACCAGCTCTCAAGCTGCATTTCAACAAGCTCTGGCTGTCAACAATTGAAAAACAAACACATTATTAGAATAACCACAGCTCATGATCGTGTTCTGTCTTCAGTAGGAAGGTTAGTGATAACGAATCTGCAGTTTCCTGACTCCCTTGCCTTGATGGTGCACTCAGCCAAGTTGTGTCCTGTCCATTCTCGTACGGTATTTTCCCATCTATATCCTTGCCCACCTCTTGCTTTTTTTTCTTTTACTTTCCATTTTTCCTTCTCCTTTGCTCTTCGTTATATTATTACTTGTATGTATTTTGATGTGGCCAAAAAATAGTTCGTTTTGTTGATCCCTAAATCTTTGAGAAGTTCACGTTACACATATAATTCTTGAAATATTTGAACATTTGTACACTTATACAACTTTAATACAACTACACTGTCTGAAACTACAACAATTATTAAATCTTCTGTTCTTAAAGAGGCTAAAGAAGACTGAGAACTATGATAGATGCAAAAGTAACTGTGGTACTTTGTTTCTGACAGTACTAGCTTTTCTGTCGTCAGTAGCATCACCACTATGACTACTACTACTACTACTGCTACTACTGCTGCTGCTGCTGCTGTAATGGGAACTAATGAAGGTGTCAAGTGACTGCGAGCGACTGGCGGGAAGTGTGACGTCAGAGAGAGGTGTATGGCATTACTGCTACTAGCAGTATGTGTCAGTTGTACAGGCTGTTGCTAACCGTGAGTATTGGGCTAAAAAAAACTCACTCCTGCATCATATACTGTACATTAAATAAAGTGACAGTAAAAGTAAGCAAGTGATGAAGCATCAGTTCGGTAACTGATGAGAGAATAAATTGATCTGACACTGTTACGTGGACTCCAGTTTTCAGTGAGAACTACATGTGTGTGCCATTTTAAGAACTTCCCTACACTACTATTACTATTGATATTGCTACTACTATTACTACTACTACTGCTACTACCACTACTGTTACTACTACTACTACTACTTCTATTACTGCTACTACTATTACTACTACTACTACTACTACTACTACTGCCGCTGCTACTACTACTACTACTACTACTACTACTACTACTACTGCTGCTGCTGCTGCTGCTGTTGCTGCTTCTGCAACTACTGAATTACTACAAACTGTGGAACTTAGTTTCGAAAACCAAACAAACCTTCGATATTGGCATCTCAGAGCGTTTTACTGTTTTGTTGCTGTACGTCCAACACTCGACAAAACCAGCGGAAAGAAACCAGGCTCTCTGACTTTCCTCGTACAGCTCGACTGTTCTACTCTGAAGACTTTCTGTCGTTGCTACGAAATTGTAAGACAGTTTCAGCTGCACTGTATTTATACAACACCACGGGTACACGACATATTAAATCCCCGTATATTTCCCCAAAACAAAGTACTTTCAGCCGATTACCATGTAGATCTTCTCACCATTTGTGGATTCGGTATTCCAGTTTTATCATACGTAACAAAACACAAAGAAATATTATTTGATTCATTCACAGATCGTACATCAGATAGATTCTCCATCGGTTTACAATAAGAAACATCAAGAATGTAAGGGTGTGTCTGATATAATGTTCGATTATTCTCCTCGTCTAAAGTATGACAGGCCAAAAGTCAGTAAACAGAACTTGTAAAGTATGACAGGCCAAATGTCAGTAAACAGAACTTGTAAAGTATGACAGGTCAAAGGTCAGTAAACATAACTTGTAAAGTATGACAGGCCAAAAGTCAGTAAACAGAACTTGTAAAGTATGACAGGCCAAAAGTCAGTAAAAAGAACCTGTAAATATTTCAGTGATTCTCAGACATTTACTCCGCTTGCCTAATAAGCATTCGTGCGACCTTATAACTCTTTTTTTCCGCTCAGTTTGTTCTGATGCCCTCTTCCTCATCCACTTTCCCTCACCCACCCACCCCACCCCCCCCCCCCCCACCCCCACCCCTCCAGAATCTTTCCACTATCCCTGGGGAAGAACAGTTTTGATGAATGGTTCAGACTGTTCTGCATTTATTCTAACTTACATTGACAGTTTTCGTATAGGTTTTTGCATAGGTTGATCATATGTGTAAAAAAAAAAAGGTAAAATTCCCGTTTCCACGCCATTAAGGCATATTGGGGAACGAACGAAGGAACGAACGAACATACTTTATTTTCAAAGGGTTAAGATTTGTGCACGCAGGCCCGTCTGACATTCTGCCCTTCATCATACAGCTTTCACTCAGTCACAGTCATTCAGCATTTGTTATTGAGCATAATAATCATGAAGACACATTAAATGATTACATAAATAAATAATAAAACTATCTTATGTCCATACACTCTACATTCTAATTTATGCAACAACATAAAATAAACGTACATTCCTACATTCATTCAAAACTAAGAAATTTATAGAAAAGCAGTATTTAAAAAAGATTACAACACTCAAGCATTTTAAATTACTTTAAACTATGCTTATGGAGGCATATAGTCCATATCAAACAGATTTTGACAAAGTTGAAAGTTATAAGAACAAATATTACTTATAAGTTTTACGTGAATTGGTAGGCCATTCCAAAGATGGGCAGCTGAGTAAGAGAAGCTTTTTTTTAAACATGTCAAGCCTTGGTTTTGAGAGAATACAATTGCTTAAGCGTTGACTGTGTTTTGGGTTGGATTTGAACAACGACCACAGATAGGGTGGAGCATTGTGCGATAGAATTTTATGAATTAACTTGGCCTTGTTGAAAAGAAATCTCTTCTTGAGGGGTAGAATATCAAGATGTTTGTCCTTATTTGTAATACGTCATGCATGTTTATCATCTATAAGCCTTACTGCTCGTTTTTGAAGTGAATAAAATCTTTTCATGTTTGACATGGAACAACCATCCCAGACTGTGGAGCAGTAGTCAAAGTGCATTTGTATCTATGATATGTAGTATATTTTTTTCTGTGTCTATGTCAATAAAATGTTTAATTTTAGTAAACCGGTAAATTTTTTGTACAATGAGTTTGGTTAGATTGTCTTACATGATGATTCCAGCTGAGGTGGTGGTCAATAATGAGACATGGGGTTTTATGTTCACTAACATTCTCTATCTGTGAAGTTCCAGCATGGAGCTCTAGTGTTGTTGTTAGTGAATTTGTTAATTTCTGTCTTGTTGCAATGAGCATGGACTTTGTTTTGCTGGTGTTTATTAGCATTCTGTTGTTGTTGCTCCAGCTAATTAGACTGTTTATTTCAATTTGAAGAGTTGACTCAAGGTTAATACAGTCATTGTCACTAGTGTAAACCGTGCAGTCATCAGCAAAGAGGTCACAAGATGATTTTTTAGATGAAGTGGAAGATCATTGATATAGATGTAAACAGGAGTGGACCAAGAATAGATCCCTGTGGAACGCCATTATCAGTCACAGATGAACTTGACTTAGAGTTTTTGAGGCAAACTACCTGTTGTCTGTTGGAAAGAAAAGATGTAATAAATTTTGTCAAGTCTATAAGTCTCAAGCTTTCTAACTAGCTTTCTAACTTTCATGATCAATCATGTCAAATGCTTTTTTAAAAGTCAACAAAGACAGCACCACATAATTTATCATCGTTTATATTAGATAACCAATATTCTGTCATTTTTGTGAGCGTTGTGTGGCAGGAATGTTTTGGCCTAAAACCTGCCTGACAGTCAACAATCAAATCATTTTCTTGCATGTGTTGTAAGGTTGTTTTTTTATGTGTTTTTCTAGGGGCTTAGACAAAGTTGATAGAATGGAAATTGGTCTATAGCTTGATGTATTCTTCTCCGAACCAGATTTGAAAAGGGGATATCTTTTTGCAATTTTAAAAGCCTGAGGAAAATGACAATGTGCAATGCACTAACTGTAAATGTATGTTAGTGTATCTGTAATTACTGGGGTTGAGCAGCGTAATATCTTGTTGCAGATTTCATCAAGTCCTGCTGTGTTGTTGTTCTTTAAAGATGAAAGATAATTGTAAACTTCACTAACTGACATGAATGGAATACTGGGTTGCTTTAGATTTGCACATTTGCTACCTATAAATTTATTTAATTCGCTTAAATCAAAAGTAGGGGTTGGTAGTGAAGATTTTAAGATATTGACTTCTTCTCTGAAGTGATTGCTGAACTCTTCACAAGGGGAACATGATTATAACTCTGCAAGTCAGACTGCTTTCTCTTGTTTGCAAGAATGTTAATTGTTTTACAGGCAGACTTACTGTCTGATTTATTCTGAACGAGGTTCCTAAAGTAATTTCTCTTTTCTTGCCTAATTAAATACTGAACTCTATTTCTAAGTAATCGGTAGCTAGTCAATTCCTTAATTTTGTTGGCCTGGTCCCTTTCCCTCATGACTTGCAATATCTCAGCTGTTATCCAAGGAATACGGTGATAGGCCCGTATTTTCCATGATCTTCGGCACATGAAAGTCTGATGTGGTCAGTGTCACGGCCTGGCTGCTTTACCTTTCCAGATTTCTCTGGTGCCTATTTTTAGAAGCTGGGTAAACCCCGGAGCCTTTTTATTGATCCACGTAAGCTATATGCAGTATATGATTGTGTTCAACTGATTTTTCTGTTAGCAGTCTTAAGGAAAAGATAGCACTTGTAGAGCTTTTATTTTTTTTTTCTAAATCCCATCCGAGTTTCATTTAACTGTGGTTCAGTCAGTGGTCGCAGTATGTTCTCTAGGATCTTGCAGAACATTTTCCCAGTATGGCTTAGCAGTGAGATGCCTCTGTATTGGTTACAGTCCATCTTACTGCCTTTTTTTCGTCCATATTGGGATAATTGCAGCGCTCCTCTAGTCCATGGCATTTCTGGTTTTTTCCCATACCAAATTATAGAGTCTGTGAAGCCAAGATATTCCAACCTCTTTCGCACATTTGATTAACTCACTGGGTATTCTCCATCACATCCTGGGGCTGTATTCACTAGGGCCTTTCTGATGCCTTCTCTGATTTCAGCTTGTAGCATGTCTGGTTTCAGTTCTCTGGAGCCAGCTGTGTTGCTATCATGGGCTTGACTTGCCTTGGATGGTATATTGAGTAACTACCCCCTCTGGTTCGCATGTTGGTTCACCATTATCATCGTTCACAATCTCTGTTGGGTCGAAGTGCTCTGCTCGCTTTCCAATTGCCCTGATCTTTTTATAAAAGATTTTCGCAGCTTCTTTGTGATTGCTGTTTAATACTTCACTGTCTTCCTGTCATGATTTTACCTTTGCTACTTTTATAACCCGCTTAGAGTGTCTTCTTGCAATTCAATATTCAGCGTAGTCTAGATCTTCTTTAATTCTCACCCATTCTTTATTTTTATTTACAGCCTCTTTCATCTCTTCATTCCCCATGTTGTTATTTTTATTTCTCTATCTCCTTTCTTCATAGCAAAATTCCACGTGGAACGGTAAAGAGATCCACCGCCGGCTTGCTGGGCAGGTCGTGGTTTGAGGGAAGAATTTAACCCAGGGGAAGTCCATCTCCCTGAGCTGGACGTACGTGTCTGCTTGAAAGTTTTGTGCTGTGTCATGATGTCACAGCACATGAATCAAGCTTGCTAGCTTTATTCTCCATCTGACACTGTGTAAGTCAGTTTGTATGCCTTGCCAGAAACAACTGAGCAAGATTATTTTAAAGTTTATGTACAAATTATAAGGTTACTCTAGTTTATTTTTATATTTTAAAACATGCTTGTCAGTTGAAAAGTAAACCACTGTCTATAAGAAATTCGCTTTACGACCATTTTGCTTTCCAGCGGGGCCGTCTGAACAGAACCACGTTGGAAAGCGAGAACTATCTGTATTTAGCTGTAAATAGACAGTCAAAATAGTGTATAGAAAGGAAAAGAGATAGATCGTATGATTTCGTGAGTAAGTGTAAATAGACAATCAAAATAGTATATAGAAAGGGAAAGAGATAGATCGTATGATTTCGTGAATAAGTGTAAATAGACAGTCAAAATAGTATATATAGAAAGGGAAAGAGATAGATCGTATGATTTCACGAGTGTATACTTACGGCAAGATGGTATCTTACAGGACATCTGACGGCTGCTGCAGTTCTGATGAGGGCAGGGTCTTACATTACACCACGGACCAGATGAACGCCTGGCAGGAACCACATTTTGTTTCATATTGATCCTAACACACACATATTCAACAATCATAATCTAGAGATAAACATCGATTAACAGAGCTTCGACTTTTCAGTGGTGGACGCACTCAGAAAATGAAACCTGAAATCACAGTATTGCCACCTTCTTCATAAACCGAGCACTGCTGAGAGGAATCTTGATAAGGCTCGTCACTTTTCTTCGTTTAAGGGGATATTTAATGATTCTATTAACTCCTTCATTCATATCCTGCGTGGGCGACATCTCCCTCTTTTGTTCCCTTATCACTCTTAGTGCGAGTCTTTTATATGATATACTGTCTAACCATGGTAGTGTAACATGGCCAAACCACGTGATCTGCTGTTTCTGGACATTGTGTGATATCGGTGATATTTCAACACTTTTCCTGCTGGTGTCATTTCTAATTTTGAATCACGGTGTTGTAGAATGATATAAGCATGATATAGTACAGTTTTGTGATACTTTCATATTCATTATTTCTCCATGTACTCTCCTTTAATAACTTAGTAACATTTCATGCCATGAATATTCTATCTCAGCAAGATCTACCACTACTTTTTTGGGTCCTGGTTGTCCCTGTTAGATCTGTTATCCTGCCTCACAGAATATAACAATCCAGGTATTATTCAGTCTTCATTGTTTTTTTTAAACTTATTATTTTTTTAGTTTGACTGTCAATTTCCCTAACTACTCAGCCCCAGTGCTTCTCAAACTGTTTTCTCTGTACCTATAAGTAATAGCACAATGTGTATAGACTGATTCGAAGGACAACAGGGAAGCAGACAGACAGCGTCAGAGGAGCAAGGATATAGACAGCGTCAGAGGAGCAAGGATATAGACAGCGTCAGAGGAGCAAGGATATAGACAGCGTCAAACAGAGGACCAAGGATATAGACAGCGTCAAACAGAGAAGCAAGGATATAGACAGCGTCAAACAGAGGACCAAGGATATAGACAGCGTCAAACAGAGAAGCAAGGATATAGACAGCGTCAAACAGAGGAGCAATGATATAGACAGCGTCAAACAGAGGAGCAAGGATATAGACAGCGTCAAACAGAGGAGCAATGATATAGACAGTGTCAAACAGAGGAGCAAGGATATAGACAGCGTCAAACAGAGGAGCAAGGATGTAGACAGCGTCAAACAGAGGAGCAAGGATACAGACAGCGTCAAACAGAGAAGCAAGGATACAGACAGCGTCAAACAGAGGAGCAAGGATATAGACAGGGTCAAACGGAGGAGCAAAAGATGCAGATGCTTTGGTGAACTGTTTATTCATAAATTTGAGCATTAACATTAGGCGAGCACATGTGAAAGTCTAACATTAACCTACTACTACTACTACTACTACTACTACTACTACTACTACTACTACTACTACTACTGACATATAAAGGACATATAACTCCTCCTCTGTGCCAATGCACTAACATATGACATATAACTCCTCCTCTGTGCCAGTGCACTGTATATCAACAGGAATCAGCGAAATCTCCACACACGACGGTAATGATATGAAATACACAGCACATATTTAATCTTCACAACATATTTCATCGAACAGTGTCATTTCGGCTGGGATTAACACAGATGAGACGATTTCAGTCCCATCATGCCTGCTGAATATCTTAATTAATTCCTTCCGCCTTGTACTTCTCGACATTTATAGCCTTTTCACTTCCGAACGCGTGAACGGTGACGCTTTACTCAAACGCCGTACACTCGTGGAAATTCCAAGTGACCGTCCACACTTGCTTCCGATAGAAAAATAAATAAATAAAACTCCGAACTAAAACAAGACTCGAACCCGCTTTTCTCAGCTTAGAAACCAATGCTCAAATCGTATGACCACGTTGTCCTACTGCCTTGTAGTGCCATTTCGGTACTGTAGTAATAATGTGTGTTTTAATGTAACATTCAGGTCAGTAAAATAAGTAACAAAATACTTTTTTATACTAGATTTCTTTACATACTCTTCATTTTGATTCCAGTCCAGATTAAAACTTTGGTAAAAAGGTTCCACCGCTCCACTGCTAGAACTAATTAGTTTGAAGAAAGAAACGGCGAAAGAAAGATTGAAGTTAACACAGAAAAGTAGGAACGAAGAATTTAGGGAATCTTTCATCTAGAAGAGAGACATAGATAATTTAAATACTAGAATATCTGACAGCCAGATGATACAGAACATACCTGTCCGGATTTCTGCAGAAATTGTGAGACGAATTCCCGTCGGGGAAAACCGAGATCTGTACGAGCGGACAAGTGTCTCCCTTGCCACCTGTATCGTTCCAGGTGCTGCACGGCCAGGATTGTCCTGACTCCAGCTCAAAATTTTGAGAACCCACGTACTCGTTTCCGGTCTGAGACCATGCGGGAATGCAGGCTAGCTCTAACCAAGAAAGCAAATAGCCACAGAGAAGTGGAATATCTACGATAACAAAATGAGCATAATCTTCCAATAAAAGTTTTGAAATATTTTCTTAAGTACAGTCCTCACATGTCTGATCAGAAACTTAATTAACTACCTTCAATTCTCATCTACTTGTTTAGTTAATCCATTCAAATACACTCACATAATCTAAGTGCTTGCTTGTCTGTCAGTTTGTTAGTCTGTCAGTCTGTCAAACAATCCAATTTGTCTATCTTTGCTGTCATAGTTGTTTATGCATGACAGTTTCAAAATGTGCTTTTATCAGTAAAGAAGAAAGAATATGGAAAGACTGAAGGCGACGACGATGACGATGACGATGACGACGACGACGACGACGATGATGATGATGATGATGTTGATGATGATGATACTCACTGCATGAGAACACAACACAGTCTTTGATTTGCCCATTGACAAAACACCAAGGGGTGATTCTCTGATTGTTCAAGTTCCTTCAGATTCAAAATAAACCCCATCAGTAAAAGAAAATATTTTATCAGCGTCAGCGTCAGTTCATTAATAAAAAAAGATGCAACTCTCATAAAAATCCATATTAAGTATAAAACAATAAACTCATCTCTTTCTATCTCTGCTGCCTTGTGCGACGATGAAAATCAGAACATACACACACACACACACACACACACATATATATATATATATATATATATATATATATATATATATATATGTCATCAGATGCCGTGCCGACTGGCGTTGGCTATTATGGTTCTTCAGAGTACACGATTCTTCATGCAGGCCATCAGCGCAGTTGGTGATCTCCTCTCACACCATCCCGTCAGACTGTCCAGTATCATTTCTCTTGTTCTTCCTCTTGATCTTCTTCCTTCTATTTCTCCTGTTTTTATAATATTTTCAATGCCCCCTCTCCTCATTGCCTATATATATATATATATCAGTCATTTACAACCCTTTAACGGTTACGGACCCCTTGAAGAGAGTGATAATTTGCTGCGTTTTCACTGTACTCTCACGCCACTTGGTAACAAACACAAATCTTTTGAATATCTGTACATGTGAATGTATGTAATGTGAATGTCTGTGTGTGCTTCTGATCTGTGTGATATACTCAAATTTAAACAGTAATTTTAAAACATGGACTTGCTAAATAAATGTGAGTATTAGCACTAAGGGAACACATGCGAAAGTCTAGCATTAACTACTACTACTACTACTACTACTACTACTACTACTACTTCTACTACTACTACTACTACTACTTCTACTACTACTTCTACTTCTACTACTACTACTACTACTACTACTACTACGTCTTCTTCTTCTTCTTCTTCCAGTCGGGAACTGCCAGCTAGTATTCTCCGCAGCCGATGCTGTGAGGATGTTGAGGCACAACAATGTATCAGCTTGGGAGCGAGTTAAGGCAACTATTTTTGCTTCCAGCCCTTAAGCGCAGCTAAACATCAGAGCGTGTGCAGACTTCTTTAGCGTGTTCCATCGACATGGGGACTATGGGGATCCCTGCCTCGTTAATCAAGCTAAGCTTGTTACACGGGACAGCAACGAAGAGGTGGGTACATGGTCTTGGTCAGATACGGTTCGCCATTCATGACGCTAGCATGTCACCTTTTGGTCGCCAACTCTGACGCTAGCACGTCAGATTTTGGTCGCCAACCTTGACTCTGACATGTCAGCTTTTGGTCGCCAACTCTGACGCTAGCATGATTTTGGTCGCCAACCCTGACTCTGGCATGTCAGCTTTTGGTCGCCAACCCTGATAATAGCATTACCTTTACCTTTTATTGTTAGACTTGCTACGGGGAAGTCAGTGTTACCTTTACTAGTATAACCAGTGTTGCTGCAGTCGTTATTTCTCCTATCTCCTACCAAAGTCAATGTTAGGAATCCTCTGCGGACTATTACAATTTATTCCTCTTGTGCAGAGGTCCGAGATTCGCTACAATGAAGGCTCAATCAACCCAGCTATAAAAATGATTTCCTGGCACGCTTGTATTGGGGAAATCGTTTCTTAAGTGGAAAATAGAATATCTGTCCTGAAGTGTTACAGAGTGTACTAGTCCAGGCAGTTTTCAATCAGTTTTTTTCTCCTTTCCTACTTTTACTCTTGGTTGTACATATTCCTCCCAGTGAATGAAACAAGACGCCACATAAAAATCTGCCCCATAAATATGAGAAAACATCAGAACTGCCTGTGAGCTACTGAGAACTAAATATGTCTTAAAGCATGAGTGGGTAGCCAGATCGTCAACTATCTCTTGTCACGAAATGGTGATGAAAATGAGATGAACTAGTATAGTCTATATAATAGGTCCCATATTAAATATTTCTAAACCCCTTTTCAAAGCTTGTCTTAGTCTGCAGTTTGAAACACAGGAATGGCATACCTTGATTCCTATTACCAGACGTGCTGTCGCAAAACTTGAAAAAGTATGTTTGGTTTGTTTTTTTAACTAAGCAACAATTTGTTTTAATCGTTTTTCCTTAATGTCTAATTTGTTAGCTGGGTCTAGATGGACGGTACATTTTAAAATGTGTTATTTGTTACAAGTATGATAAAATAATTATACCAATGCCAGCACTTATCCGAACGATTTTCATGACTATTTGACAGAAAATAATGAAGAAATTATGGCATTAATCAGATTTGTGAAAGGAAAAAAAAAACAAAACTGGCGGTTCTGGGAGACAGGGGAAAGAATAATTACCTACAATAGTTGGAAACTTCTTGTAGAGATTCACCGCTAAAACGGTGAGTTTCGTTGGGAAGCATATGGTCAGTCCACAGATCACATTCTTCCCCTGTATATGCATAATTCAGGTGACCTTTATAGTCGAGCGGGGACGCCTGGGCACACTCCAAGGCTGTGGATAAAAATCAAACAACAGTCCAGCGCGAAGATCAAGCACTTAACACAGTCTCGCACTTGGCTAAATGAGATACACAAGTGAATTAACGCATTAACATTACGTTAGAAATATGAATGTAATGCTGATGTTTCCGGCGCTGTGTTCAAGCGCTATAGCGTCATTAATGTGTTAATTTAATGACAGTTCGCTGAAGTTAGGAACGTGTTAAATAATGCGCCCATTGTCATGTTCACAACCGTAACTTCATGTTAATATGTCAGTTGTCTAATTGATGTTAAGTGTATTGATGTTCGTTAATTCAAGTTACATTCCTGTGTTAATTGTACCTTTACGTGCTACGTAGACAAAGAAATAAGAAACAGTGGGGGCGTGAAAAGGGAGGGGGGGGGGAGAAACATGGCTTTTGAAAAAAGGCAAAGGTGGGGGGTGGGGGAGTGCTAAATCTGTAAACATGAAATAAAGAAAAGGACATGTCAGCACAAACTAAAAGCCTGCACAAATTGCTTTGAGAAGCGTCAGATTCCTTTCATTGTCCGTGTAGGATCACTTTGTTTCATCCTTTTGTTTGCAAGTTGGATATTTTTATCTTTCCTCTGTGAATTAAAATATCTGTCTTTTTATCGTTTCTGGGTGGCGCAGTGGTTAATGAGCTAGTCTCTCATGGAGCAAGTCCGGGGTTCGAATTTGTCCCCCCCCCCCCTCAACCCAGATGTAAAAATGGACACCCGACTTCTTCTGGAGCTGGGGTAGGAAAGGCGGTCAGGCGTGATGCCGACCACATCACCCTCTAGTGTGCTGACAGGTCAAGGAAGAATATGGGCACTAACAGCATATCCCTGTGTGCGTCTAAGGCATGAAAGGTTATCTTTACTTTGTTATCGCTATTATTCGTTCTTCACCGCCATTTTGTCTTGTTTTATGTTTTATTTAACACATTATTTGCTTAACTATAACTGTGCTGATATCTTCTCGCATATTTACTGAATTGCATGTTTAAAGTTAAAATATTTCATTATCCTCTTATTTTACTGAGTTTTTACTATAAATACGGTGGGTCCTTGGAAGTCGAACACAATCTCTTCCAGGAGGCAATTCGACTTTCAAGTTGCTCGACTTTCGAGTTTAATTTCCCCATAAGAAATAATGTACACTGAAAATCCATTCCAGACTCCCAAAACTTATCTATTATAAAACAATTAAAGTATAAACAGTGGTTATTTATACCTGTATAATAATACTAATTCACATTACATCATACATGTATTAATAACAACAACAACTGAAATTTATCCAAACCGTCAGAGGTTTTTCTACCTCTTCCACCGCTGGGGATCTTTTACTGGTGAAGTGGTTTTACTCCTTTTTGTGCATTAGTCGCTTTAATGGCCTCCTTGTTCTTTAGTATGGTCGAGACGGTCGAATTCAGTCAGTCATTTGCATGTCCCTTGTGGAATTTTACCTCCCTAACAGCTCTCCTATAGGGCTCTCGGTTGTGAGCAAGATGCCCTGCTGCTGATGCATCAATCTGCAGATCATCAATGATGTCTTGCAGCCATCTTCGCCTAGGTCTTCCTCTCTTTCTTTTTTCCATTATGTATCCTTCCAAGACGGTCTTCTATAAATTATCATGATGTTTAATATGTCCAAAATATTGAAGTTTTCTCTGTTTAATCTTCTTTACTAGCTAGCCCTCTTCAAAATTAAGTTCTTGTAATATGGACATATTTGTTCTTTTTTGTGTCCATGATATTTGAAGAGCTCTTCTGTACCATTTACAATCAACGGCATTTATGTGTTTCTCAGCTGTTTTATTAAGTGTCCAGATCTCACATGCATATGTTGCCATGGGAAAGATGCATGTCGACGTAGGCATTTCATATTCAACAGCCAGCTTTGATGCTCGTGTACCACTTCCCCATATAGTGATAAGTTCCTTTGCCAGTTTTATCCTGGTCATTACATTCTTCATCTTAAGCTTTCCAGCACTGGTAAATGTCTTTGATGCCAGAATGAATGTAGAATTTTAAAGATATTTTTTTAAAGAAATCACAGTAAAAATACACTTGAAAAACAAACCCTAAATTTGGTAGATGCTCACTAAATCGAAGTCACAGGAGATATGTCCACAACAATTCTTTGTCTTCGTTGGGTGGCTGCATTTGCTTTGCTCGACTCTCAAATTTTTATTCGAGTTTCAAACCGTTAGACTTTCGAGGGCACGCTAATGTACAAAGAAATTTTGTTTTATGTTACTTGCTTTGTTCCCTTGGAGGAGGGGGGGAGTGATATCAAGATTCCGGGGAGTGTGTATGTGTGTGGGGGGGAGGCATCGAGGGAAAAGGAAGGGACAGAGCAGTTAGTTGTGTATGTGTGTGTAGGTGTGTCTGAATGTATAGAGGCGGTAGGAACGTAGCCTAGTCGGCAAGGGGGCGGTACGGACGTGGCCTGGGAGGCAAGAAGAGACAGGAACGTGGGCTGGGAGGCAAGGAGTGATAGGGTCGTAGTCTGGGAGTCAAGGAGTGATAGGGTCGTAGTCTGGGAGTCAAGGAGTGATAGGGTCGTAGTCTGGGAGTCAAGGAGTGATAGGAACATAATGTGGGAGGCAAGGAGTGATAGAGACATAGAGTGGGAGGCAAGGAGTGATAGGAGCGTGGCCTGGGAGGCAAGGAATGATAGGAACGTGGGCTGGGAGGCAAGGAGTGATATGAACGTGGGCTAGTCGGCAAAGGGGCGGTACGGACGTGGTCTGTGAGGCAAGGAGTGATAGGAACGTGGGCTTGGAGGCAAGGAGTAATAGGAACGTGGTCTGTGAGGCAAGGAGTGATATGAACGTGGGCTGGGAGGCAAGGAGTGATAGGAACGTGTGCTGGGAGGCAAGGAGTGATAGGAACGTGGGCTGGGAGGCAAAGAGTGATAGGAACGTGGGCTGGGAGGCAAGGAGTAATAGGAACGTGGGCTGGGAGGCAAGGAGTGATATGAACGTGGGCTGGGAGGCAAGGAATGATAGGAACGTGGGCTGAGAGGCAAGAGGGCGTCTGCTGGAAAAAGTGTGGGAACCACTGCTTTAACTCTTTCACTCTTGAATTAATTTCTGTCACAATCAAATTTTGATGATAAATTCTGGCAAAAGAGACTGAAAAGAGATTACTCTATAACATGTGTTCGGTTAGAAATTTGGCTACTTTTTATTATATTTTAGACTCTGCCTAATTATCGCTCTGAGCGTTGATTGACACGGGTGTGCAAAAGCTGCCAACCCTGAAGATGTTGTTTTAGAGTGAAAGGGTTAAAACTAATAGCATATTTACACTAACCGTAGTCAAACTTCCTGGCCACGATTTTGACAGAGCACATGAATATGGCGTCCACGGCGTCTGCTGGAGTAAAGCTGATCTGAACTGATGAAGGGACAGGCAGTTTTGGACAGTCAAACCTGTAGATGGACTTTCCTAAAGTCAAGTTCAAGGCCTTGCAAACAATGTACTCGTTCTCTGACATTTTGTATGAAAACGTGATTTTCAGCCTGTTCCTTAGAATGTATCGCCTAGCAGCTGCCGTGTCTGGAAATATACCCAAAAAATACTGCATGTTATTACCGTCTCGTTATCAATATAGTTCCAAGATTCTCATTGTTATGGGGGTGGGGGGGGGCGCTATTCTGAATTAGGTTCTGCCCTTAAAACCGCGACAGACCTGGCAAGCCGACGGTGGTTCTCTTTACCTCTCACAGAAACAGGGAGAAGAGACAGCCTAAGATTTTCATGTGAAACATGTGTTTCAAATATTTTGGGCCTCTGGGGAAATCGAAGCCGCAGCTAAGAACAGACGAACAAAAGCAACTAAGATCCTTGGACAAATGACACTTTTACTGAAAAATCAAATACATCATAGTCGAAACAAAAAGAGCACCGGAGAACATGATATTGTACCCCTGTAACTGCGAGCTGTTGTTCTTTGCAGCCGATGCTATAGAGATGTTGAGGCACATCATCGTATCGGGCGAGGGGGCGGGTTATGGCGGCTACTTTTTCAGTCCCGGGGTACAGCTAAAATGCAGGAGGGGCGTGCAATGCTTCTTTTGCAGGCTCCACCACGATGGGGACTATGGCGATCCCTGTCCCAGTTAGCCAGGCTAGGCCTGTTACTTGGGGGGAGGGGGTACCACGAAGAGGTGGGACAGTGGCATAGCAGCTATGGGTCACTGAGTGCCTCATCGGACAGGCACCTTCACCCCCCCCGCCCTTGGCTCTGGATAAGGAAGGATTAAATCCTACCACACCCAGCCAGGATTAAGGATGTGTGTGTTGCCGTAAAGAGAGTTAATGTTACCGGGAGAAAGAGTTATCATTAACGTTATAAAAGTTATAGTTACAAAGCGTTACAGTTACAAACTGTTACAGTTACAAAGAGTTATAGTTACAAAGTGTTATAGTTACAAAGAGTTATAGTTACAAAGTTTTATAATTACAAAGAGTTAAAGTTACAAAGTGTCATAGTTACAAAGACTTATAGTTATAAAGTGTTATAGTTACAAAGTGTTTTTGTTTGCACTGAAAGCTGTCGTTGTTGCCCGTGACGTGTCGACCACCCCTAACTTAGCAAGGAGCCCCCGTCTGGACTGTCCATCTCTTGGTTCCCATCCAGTTATTGTTGTGTGACTTTGTATTACACAGATCAGACACAGCTGATAGACGTAACTGTCTTTCGGGGCAGCATTACGCGCCGATGCAGATATAACAGTTATAAGAAATAACAGTCACTTGAAACAGTCACTTTCTGTAAAAGCAAAGGTTTTTTTTTCTGTTTTTCTTGACGTCGATTGTTCCACCCCCTCGCTACTTCCTACTCCTACATCCTACTCCTACATCCTACTCCTATATCCTACTCCTACATCCTACTCCTATATCCAACCGCCTTACGGGCATCAATGGATAATCCGCCCCTGGTTGTAGTAATAAGAATTAATTTTGTCCAGGTTGACCTTAATTAGGTTTATAGACTGGACCTTACCAGTAACAATCATCTTACCAGTAACAATCATCTTACCAGTAACAATCACCTTACCAGTAACAATCACCTTACCAGTAACAATCATCTTACCAGTAACAATCATCTTACCAGTAACAATCATCTCCACGACTGCCGTCTGTAGCTCTAACAGGCTGATGTCGTAGATGAGTGACGTACCGCTTACTGGCGTGCAGTGAGTGTTGTTAGCGCTGGAGTCTAGAACTGACACAACTGGGGCAGCTGATATGACAGAGTTAATGACCGAAAAAAAAGAGAGATTATTAATGATTTTTTTCCTCTCATGATGATGATGACGATGATGATAGTTGTGGTGATTTTGGTGATAGTGGCGATAGCAATAGATATCTGTAGGCTGCGAACTAAAAGCTCCTAACAGTTGATTCTACAGCAAAGAACTCTTCCCGTCTTCTGCAGTTGTTCGCTTTTGGTATATAGCCGGTTCTGAACAGTGGGATATCTTTGAAGCAGGTTTATTCATAAATCATCCACTTTGGGGCATTCAAGTACTAAATATTCAACTGTTTCCTCCTCTTTGTGCCAGAGTCTGAGTGTTATTGTACAAAATGAGAGCAGAAGATCGTTATGGCTCTGAAGATTCTTAGAATTTGAGACATAATTCACTAGACTACAGTAAGTTGTTTAACGCTTCGATTTCGAACACGCGGAAATAAATGTATAATGATTCTAGCAATGTCAAAATAATAATCTGTCACAGAGAGTGAAACAACCACATAACCTCTGAGATTATGAAAAAAAAACTCCTCACCCCATATCCATACCTTCTTTTTGCACACATTTCGCTTTTTTTTAACTACTAGAGCTGGACAAGGGGTCGGGGTGTATGTGTGTGTATGTGTGGGGGGGGGGTGGGGAGAGGGTTTACGCCATAGATCAAAGTTACTCCTAAGCAGCGCGGCCTAATATGCAAATAATAATAATAATAAATTATATTATGTCGCCATTAAAAAAATACTACTTTTACTTTTCAATTCCCTGATGTTACTTTGTGCTATGGCAGTTATAAGTAAAAATATCATAGCGTGGTTACATGCGTTTGTTTTTATGATTTCTTCGAATTTTAGCATTTTTCTTTAGCATTTGCACGCGGGTTCCAAATTTTGCTCGCGATCCGAAAAAACCTTAGAGAGCACATTGCCCTGGACCACAGCTTGAACTGCTCTGTGGGTTATTTTGTTTACGCAGGACATGCATGACGAGGGAGGTCATGAGAATATGACTTGTAATCGAATAAATTACCTGTTTCAGTTAAACTTTACCACTCACGAAGAATATCGGCAATCTCGGAATTTTCTGAGTTATATATCGTGGCTTGCGCGTGTAATAGGGGTATGAAGTGTTATTGCCTTCACATTTCTTTTCACTTATAGCGTAGTGAGGTAGAGTGAGGTAGTGAGGTAGTGATGCCAGCACACGTCCTCCCTGCCTTTGTTTTCACAGGAAAACCCCAGCAGTTTCCTCAGGCTGGGTTGACCCCGATGTAAATCTGTCCAAAAAAACTCTGCCAAATGGGGGGGGGGGGGGGGGGGGGGTGGGGGGGGGGGGAAGGGAGGGGTGGGGGGGAGGGAGGGGTGGGGGGGGATGCACCAGGCACCTTCTGGTCGGCAGGCGAATGTTCTAACCACTACACCACAGCGGCATTCCTACATTCCCCCCTCCCCCCTTTGCAAAAAAATGGGATTATAAATACCGAAAATCTGATATAACGCGCTTTTGGTCCTTACTCATTATAACTAGTACTTACAAACTTCAATCTGGACGAGGTAAAACAGTAAACACGCACGCCCATAGACATAGAGCAGTCCCCCCCCCCCCCCCCCATCATCCACCACCTTCTTAATCTTACTCTCTATGACACAGAGACAGGCTACCGCACCGAAAACTGGAATTATTGTGCTACAAGTGACAGAACAGTGCGTGTAACTAAGAACTGAAACAAGAACTCACTGACACACTGGATGCCAAGGCCACTCCAAGTCCCGCTACTCTCACACTCGACAGTCGAGTTACCGCCCACTTGTAGAAATCCAGATTGACATTCGTACTCCACCTGGGTACCCAAAGAACAGGCTCCGGTCAGCTGGTCACACTGGCCGCTCTTAACACCCTTCAGGCTTTGCCCATATGTGGCTGATGGCGGTTTGGTACACACATCTTCTGAAAACAAGGGTAGAAACATGTGCGAGTTTTGATCTTTCTGAGGCCATAAGACCATGCAACTATCAGAGCATTATGTTCGTTTTGTACAGAGAAAAAGAAGACAAAGGTTTAACCAAAGAGATGCAAACAGAAGCCAAGGAAAAGTGTTAACGAAGAGTGATAGGGGTTGAAAAGTGTCCATATGATACGTTACTTACCTTATAGATTGTATATTAGTAGTATTATTGTTGTTGTTATGATTAACGATATTGATAATTTTGTAATAGATGGGGTTATCATAATTGATTGAAAGTGAAATACGGACAAATGATAAAATTAATGAATGTGAATATGAACAAATTACGTGACTGATGAATTACGGACAGTTGCATAATTTATGACAAATTATATAATTGATGGATGTGAAATATGGACAAATTATATAATTGATGAGTGTGAAATATGGACAAATTATATAATTGATGGATGTGAAATATGGACAAATTATATAATTGATGAGTGTGAAATATGGACAAATTATATAATTGATGGATGTGAAATATGGACAAATTATAAGTGATGAGTGTGAAATATAGACAAATTATAACATTGATGAATATGAAATATGGTCAAATTATATAATTGGTGAATATGAAATACTGACAAATTACAAATTGCTGACATAGCGACACATTCCACTCTGAGTAGCAAAACATGAGGAAACAAGCCAGCAGAAGCCATGTTTCATTGCCAGCAAATATTTTCAGACCTTTCCAGACTTGTTAACCCTGAACTTGTGCATTCTGAAGTATACAGAATAATCAGTGTCTGCACTAAATACAGACTATGATAGCCCAGTTATTGACCATCTGCTAACTAAGGAACCAGCCATTTAACCAACCAACCGTTTAACCAACTAACTAATAAGAGACTAATAGTGTCGTTATAATGAGAGTTTATGTTTACTCATTATTATCCTAATAAAAGTAATAAGTATCCAAATATGCATGACTTTTGCAGCAATGAAACTTATCTATTCTATGACGCCATCAGCGTCCTCGTTTCTACAAACACGCCTTGGATTTTCTCAGTGTAAAACATCACAAACCTGGCTCAGGACGCCCTGTAACTTCCACGTCACAAACAGTGAACTTGCTGCCTGCCTCGTGCAGGCTGACTGTTATGTTTAAGACTACAGCCATGTTCGGCTGCGGCCCGCTTTTGACCAAGTAAGACGTCCACCCTGTTCCCCACTCTGTGCTATAGGACGCTTGTTGGGACCAGTTCCCAGAATCTGTTCCGTTGTTCAACAGGACGAGATCAACAGAAGCCGTATCTGGAGAAAAATTTTTTTTTTAATGTAACTTTAACTAAAACATTCTCGTGATTTTGAAACTACTACATTCAAACATCTATATATTGGCAGCAGGAAGCAGCGATTTGGGTTGAGAATAAAACTGGAAAATATCAACCAATAAAACAAGGACAATGACAGGGATGTATATCATCTCCAGTCCCTTTTTTTTCTCTATACAGCAAGAATATTCTAAGAACCAGGTATAAAAGTTGAAGGATACAATATACCTTTGGTATACTGACGACAGCATCCTGACAACTGAGAACCAACAAGACCCGCAAAATCTCATGGATAAAGTCGCTGAAGAAAGTGAATAAAAAGGACTTACTCTTAACATAAAAAGACAGAGACTATGGTTATATCTAAGAAACAGAATCCTCTAAACTGCAATATAAAATTATATGCAACAATTCTAAATCATGTGCGGAAATTCAAATACCTTGGAGCAGTAATAATTTTTTTTTTTGGATGAGAAACGCAGAACAGAAATTAGGAACGGAACAGGCAAAGCAAAGACTGCATTTCAAAGAATGGCAAACATATTGTGCAAGGCATCCTTATTAATGAATTTAGAAAACGAGTCCTAGAATGGTATATTAAGCCTGTCTTATTATATGGAAGTGAATCATGGACAATAAACAAGTCCGCACGAAGATCATTGGAAGCAGTAGAAATGTGGTTTATTAGAAGAATATTGCGAATTCTCTGGACAGCATAGGTTACTAAGGAAAATGTATGAAAAGGCGGAAGAAACCAACAAAAAATATTGTCCAAAAAATACGAGAGAGAGAGAGAGAGAGAGAGAGAGAGAGAGAGAGAGAGAATGTACTTTCGTTGGACATGGAGTAAGAAGAGGGGGCATTGAAAATATTGCAGCAACTGGAAAAAAAATGAAGGGAAGAAGAAGCAGAGAAAGGATACTGAAAAGTCTGACGAGATGATGTGAGATGGGATCCCCAGCTGAACTGACGACCTGCACGAAGGATCAGGTATTATGGAGAAACATACTGGCCAACGCCAGTAGACACGGCACATGATGATGATGATAATTATGATGATGATGTAACACTCTACGAAATACTATTATTATTCAGAAGACGGGATGAAAGTAGGCATAAATATGAAATGAGAAGGAGCAGGTATAAAGACTGGTAATCATGGAAATCAGAATCTGGTTGGTCTTTGTCGGGTTATGTCTACTGTCCTTCAGCTTGTGCCTAGAGGAAGGGTCTGACCTGTCTCTTCTGTTGGTGAAGTGCTATGTTAAAGAAGGGACAAAAGCAGAAGCATAACCTGACAAATTTCTTGGAATTATTGAAGAATTTTGCGAGTTTTGACAAGTTACTATCTTGTGAAGATCCATATCTTCAAATAGAAGATTCATTTATTCATAATTTGAAGATTCAAGCTGAACAAAAAATCACTGAAAAAAAACTGACTGTGTTCTGCGAATGTTTGATTTTCAGAATATATGAGAAGACAGACTGGAACATACATAACTGTTACACATAAAGTTTTGTGTATTCTGATAGAAACATTAATACTCAGTCTCATGGCGTTACCATTACAAACATGACAAAGCTGGTACTTTACGTTTACTTTACTTTACTTTACGTTACTTTACTTTACTTTACTTTACGTTACTTTACTTTAGTTTGCTTTTGTACCGTGAAGTGTCAAGGGGAGATACAATTGGCATTTTGGGGCCAAATGAATGGTCTTGCTGATGTTTATACCGTAATTCGCCAGTTTCTATAATTCCATCAATCCCTTTTCCCCTTGGTCTTCCTCTTGATCTGTGTCCTGTAGTTCTTTGATCGAAGGCCGTAGTGCCTGGGTGTATATCATCATTCTCACTACTTGGCCAAACTACTCAATTCTTTGTTTCTATGTGTGCTGTAGGTACGGTGTAGTTCCTGCCAGTTAAGTCATCATTTCTTAGCTTGTCCCTCCTGGTTTGGTGACGTTTGTTGCTTTTCTAAGGCATCCAATTCGGCATGTAGAAGTTTTATTATTTTGTTACTTGTTAGTGTCCACGTCTGGCACCGACAGCACAACGTTGGTAACCCTGCGCGAGCGAAACAAGGGGCAGAACTCGAAGGCGCTTAACAATCGAAGTCAAATACTTACTCGGAGTTGTAGCGTACAGATTAACTTTAAAGACCTGCATAGTTCTAGCGAAGATGATAACCACCGAACTATTCTGGATAACCTCCACGCAGGAAGATCTGTTACCATCTACTAGGACGCTGGGCGTGACGAAAGTGCCAGGACTTATCTGTACTGATCCTGTCTGTGGAGCTGTGAATTAAATACAGATAAGTTAAAAGCGGTTGATTTGGAAAGAAAGCAACACAAACAGTACTTGTCAACAAACATCACGCGTCTGATACTTGTCATTGCAATATTCTATGAAATATTAGCTTTGCAGTTCAGAATTCATTCTCCGGAGATGTGAAAAATATTGAATATTCCTTTCTCCAATGTACAGCTAGCACTTTAAAAAAACAATTTCAACAAAGGGTATAATTAAATTAAACAAAAATACTCGACAAGGGAAATCACATCACCACATACAGAAGACAACAGATATCCCCAGAGATCCCATTATGAAGCTAAATTGAACCATGCTTTTAAACAGGGCGCCGCAGACTACACATCCATCTACTGCACATGCCAGGAAGAGGAAATACGGAACACATCCTGCAAACCTGCACTCTCTACAAGGACTTCAAAGCCCGTAACAGGCTCGTATGTACACGAGGGCAAGTCAAACAGACATCGCTAATCAAGAGGACGTAAACCCTGAAAAAAGTATGAAAAGACTTTCCAAGTGTCTTTTTTTGTGTGTAAATGAGTTTCGGTGGTTATCTTCTTTTATTTGCGATTACTTTTTGACTCGCCTTCGTTCGTGTGTCAAAGAAAAACAGATATATCCATATTTCCCGCCATACAAAGCGTACCAGTTATAAGACGCGTCTATAATTTGGTAAGGAATATTCTGGAAAAACAAAACTAGAAATCTCACATTGTACATAAACTTCAAAACTCTTCTCTCAATAAGCTTGTATTTCAAGACAGCATGAAATCGGATATTCTCCTGCCAAACTTCTTAAGCAAAACCTATACCTAATCTTACAAATACTGGTATATCCGCATTCATAGTTAACCTGCCTGGGCTAACTTGCTTGCTGTCAGTGTACTAACTCATAAACTACATTACTACAGGCCTGTGCATCTATTACTCGTGGAAGCACTTGAGTATAATTTATACTATTCTGCCTGTGCATCTATTACTCGTGGAAGTACTTGAGTATAATTTATACTCTTCCTTGAATGGACAAGGTGGTCTCGTGTCTGCCGGCAGGTGGCAGTGATATCACGCTTCATTTTTTTTTTAAGTTACCGAACTATGTGTTTCCGAATATCAGCTTTTTATATTTTAATATTTTATTTTCTAACCAAAATGTAATTATTTATAATCATATTTATTGCATTATGGTTTCATCACGAGATTGGTGTAGTAAACAAGGATGTATAGACGTTAGTCTAGTACCTGCCTCCGCCAAACCAAGTTATACCAATGTATTTAGGTGTTAATCTAGCACAATATCCCTATGTGCCTCTAAGGCATGACAGGATTACCTTTACCTAGTACCTGTGACTTCTACGCCAGTTTAGGTGTTACCTAGTACAGGTAACCTCTACCCCATGGTGTTTTGGTGTTAGTCTAGTTGTAGGGAATAGATAAGAACATAGCAAACCTAGGTTGATTAGCAACCCTAGCGTAAGAAATAATGGGTCAGAGACATGCTAGTACCGGAAGTGCGCAATTCTGGGAAAGGTCCGTCTCTGGTCAGGTATATAAAGAAAACATGATGGAATTTTAATAGGTCGGGTTTTGTACGCTGAACACGTGGAGGCCAGCGGATTGGAGGAAGGTCATTTGTCGTGCAAATAGAAAGAATGAGATGCATGAATGAGATGTTTATTGTCGGTGGAAAACCATGTATATGTAAGTTAATAATCCGTTTATACTTTTGTGATGTGGATGCGTGCAAGATGCGTCCATTTTGTGCTTTCCTCGTCCGACCAGGCCCGACCTCACTTAGGAATGGTTTAGATAATAGAAATAGATATTGAACAATCAGAATTTCATATTAACATAATTATTCTATGCAAGATTGTTCATGTTTAGCAACATTCAAAATATAGGTTTTGTATGTGCCCATGATTATGCATTACTGTGTTCTATGTAACAGCATGTTGCATACAATATATGCCAATTAGCTGGTTTATGATTACAGTCAGAATCTTAATCTTTTAAGTATGATTATTGTGAAAATGTGTGCATAGAACGTTTGTTTTTTTTGTTGTTGTTTTGTGTGTGTGTGTGAAAATCAAGCTATTATACATATGTAATATTTTCTTTTTTTTTTACTGATCTCCGTTAATTTATCGTTGATCTATTTTTGTAGGATTCCAAATATTGAAAGACATTGTTTTGATTATTGTGTTGATAAATATATAAGCTGATGAATAACAACATATAAAATGATGACCCTTCGTTTGATTTTGCTAACTATATAAACAGGTGATTTAACAACAATATATAGGTTTTATGAGTATTCGAAGAAGTAGTAATGATCGAGTTTGTTTTTCTTTCATCATGTGTTTGCGCAATCTTCAGTCTTCATGTACCTATAAAGATAGACACCAGCAATAACAAATACAATATAACATCATATATATAACGGATATTTATTACCCCATTAAAATCAAATTATTCCTACATAGTACAGGTAGCGTGTTTAGGTGTTATCTAGTACCGGTAATCGCTTCCCCATCGTGTTTTGGTGTTAGTCTAGTACCGCTAATCTCTACCAGGTGTTTATGTGTTACTCTAGTACTAGTGACCTGTACCCCAATATTGTTTACGTGTTAGTCTAGTACAAAAAACTCTACCTCAATATGTTTAGTGTTAATCTAGCACCAATAACCCCTACCCCAAGATGTTTAGTGTTAGTCTAGTACCAATAACCCCTACCCCAAGATGTTTTGTGTTAGCCTAGTACCAATAACCCCTACCCCAAGATGTTTAGTGTTAGTCTAGTACCAATAACCTCTACCCCAAGATGTTTAGTGTTAATCTAGCACCAATAACCCCTACCCCAAGATGTTTAGTGTTAGTTTAGTACCAATAACCTGGACCCCAAGATGTTTAGTGTTAATCTAGTACCAATAACCTGGACCCCAAATGTTTAGTGTTAATCTAGCACCAATAACCCCTACCCCAAGATGTTTAGTGTTAATCTAGTATCAATAACCCCTACCCCAAGATGTTTTGTGTTAGTCTAGTACCAATAACCCCTACCCCAAGATGTTTAGTGTTAATCTAGTACCAATAACCTCTACCCAAGTCCTACCCAAGCCTAATTATTTCAGTATAGGACGCTGAGTGATTTTTGGAGACGTTTCTGTGGAGAAAAAAAAAAGTGCGTCTTATATGGCGGGATAGTGAACTATACTGTAACTTCTGTGTGATTTATTTTGGAAGTAGGTTGGTTCTGGAGGACGAATGACCAAAATCACTAGCTTGAAAAGGTCTTTTAAAGCAAAACGACGACCGCTGCAATAATGGCATAAACACAACTCTCGCAACAATTACCGGCACAGCGAAGGTTGGGAGACTCCCATTCCAGCGTGTAGGGATCGCAGGATGCATTTCGTTCATCATCTTGTGACGTCATGCTGACATATCCTCCCTGGCAGCGGTAAGTTGCCCAAGGAGCCCTCATGCCGTTGTAGCCTGTTGCAAACACGGCTGCCATTGGTTCTTCTGGCGGCGGACCACAATCAACTGTTGAGCGAAAGTTTAAATGATTTTTCTACTGAGATATGAAGGAAAATCTTATCTTATATCTTATATCCTTCCCGTGCCGTTAAACGTCACATAGGGCTCGCAAAGTAGTTCGCCAATTTTTCCTGTCTTCGGCGAGTCTTTCAACCTCATCAAAGGATTTTATGCCTGTTAATTTGGCCTCTCTTAACAATGTCCTCTTCAGAGTTTCACGCGGTCTGCCTCTTTTTCTTTGGCCTGTTAATCTCTCTTAATCGAAGGAAAATATCGTTGTGTTATTTATTATCGCTATAGTTTTTGCTCGCTTTCTTTTCAAGCAATGTTGCGTTGCTATAGTTGCTGATTTTAAAAAAAAAATTGTTCTCTCTTTTGAACTGGATTCATGTTGCTCTTGGCAGCCAGTGTCTTGGCGATGATGAACCACAGGCATTGTACTGAGCTGTGTGTGGGATGTGGTGGCTTTCTGGGGACTTTGGCTACCATCAGAAGTGTACTCAGCTTTTCAAAGAAGTAAAAATAAATTCACCACACTAATATGATTTTGTTCCTTAGAGAAGAGATGCTAATTTTAAACTGCCACAAATTGTTAAAAATGGGCACCACATAAATTCTGAATTTTTAAACAAATGAGGCTGTTTTTTTTTTAAATTTAAAACACGTTAGTGTCACAAATGGTGTTGAGTTGCCAGAGATTATAAAATTTATACACACATATACAGGCATTTCAGAGAATGAGAAACATATTAGCTAACACATCTTTATCAATGAATGTTAGAAAACGAGTCCTAAAATGCTATATTGAACCTGTCTTGTTATATGGAAGTGAATCATGGACAATAGGCAAGTCTGCACAAAAATCACTGGAAGCAGCAGAAATGTGGTTTATTAGAAGAATGTTGCGAATCCCCTGGACAGCAAAAATAACTAATGAAGAATGTATGAGAAGAGCTGGAGAGACAAAAAACCTTGTCAGAAAGATAAGAGAGAGACAATGTACTTTCATAGGACATGCAATGAGAAGAGGGGGCATTGAAAATATTATAACAACAGGAAAAATAGAAGGAAGAAGATCAAGAGGAAGACCAAGAGAAATGATACTGGACAGTCTGACGGGACGGTGTGAGAGGAGATCACCAACTGAACTGATGGCCTGCATGAAGGATCAGGTACTCTGGAGAAGCATAATAGCCAACGCCAGTCGGCACGGCACCTGATGATGATGATGATGATGATATACAGGCTAATATATTTTATTGTAGTCATCATCATTCTCTTCTCTTTTTTTTTCGTCAGAAGGGTCTTTGAATTTTAGCTGATTTTAGGTCGTGTATGTTACTTTATTCTTACATAAAAGATCTTTCTGCTACATTATTTTACATAACGTCTCTTTTTTATTACATTATTCTTATATAAAGTCTCTTTTTGTTACATTATTCTTACATTAAAGATCTTTTTGTTACATTATTCTTACGTAAAATATCTGTTTATTACATTATTCTTACATAAAATCTCTTTTTGTTACATTATTTTTTACATAAAAATCTATTCAACAACCTCCCGCCGACTAAGAAAAGTAACTTGTAAAAGTAATATTGTTAGAAATTATTTTAATGTTTGTTACAAAACATTTGTTAAAAGATTTGTACTGAAATTGTATTTTTGTTTATGTATATGGCTGTGTGTTCGTGTATGGGTGTGTGAGAGGTATTTTATTATGCTAATTACTTCTTTTCTTTTATTTTGAATGTTAATAGTTTAATCTTATGCTCTTTTGTATATATTTTTTCCTAATGTAATTTATATACTTGTATTAAAGAGTCTGTGGAGAGGGGCAGACAGAACCACAAAGATGGGATTTTTAGGGGCGTGCATCTTTCCCATGGCGGCGTATGCCTGTGGGACCTGGACACTTGGCAAGACGGCTGAGAAACACATAAATGCCTTTGGGTGTAGGTGCTACAGAGGAGTTCTCCAGGTGTCGTGGACACAGAAAAGAACAGGTGTATCTATGCTGCAAGGGCTTGGTATTGAAGGGGGCTGGCTGGTGAGGAGGATTAGAGAGAGAGAACTGAAATATTTTGGACACATTGGACGTCATGATAGTTTAGAGAAGACCGTATTGGAAGGATACATAATGGGAAAGGGAAAAAGAGGAAGACCAAGACGAAGATGGCTGCAAGACATCGTTGACGATCTGGAAATGGATGCAACAGCAGCAGGCCATCTTGCTCACAACCGAGAGGCCTACAGGAGTGCTGTTTGGGAGGCAAAGTTCCACAAGGGACATGCAAATGAATGAATGAATGAATGAATGTAATTTATATACTTGTATTAAATCGAGTGTGTGAGAAGAATGAAAAATGGAGTGATGAACGGCAGAATGTAAGACGGGCCTGCGTGCCCAGTTCTTTACCCTTTAAAAATAAAGATCATTCATTCATTCATTCATTCTGCTTTTGTCAGTGACTGATTAACCGTCAATCAAGCCCCCGAAGCTAATCTTAGTAAGGGCCCCAGGCCCCTTTCGACCAATACCGTCCATCTGCTGGAATAAGGCCTGATCCCCTCTTGTTATAATCTCCACTATCAATATAGAACTGTATCACTGTAGAACTGTATCACACAGACAATACACAAATGATACGTCTCTGTCAGCCTTTATCTTCTCACGCAAACCTATTACTTCTCTAATCGTTTTCCTGTAAACAATGTTTATTCTGCAGAAATTTAATTTTTGCTTCATGCCGGGTCCCTTGACCTTGCAGACCCTACACCTAAACCTTCTTAGCTTAATGGATAATCAGGCATTGGTCCTTGCATATCCATGTTGTTTCTTTGTTAAACCGCCCTGGATCTTGTCTTTAAAACAAGTTGCACGATATCACCAGTTCTATAATCAAACGTGTATAATACTTTAGATCATCATCATCATCATGTGCCATGCCGACTGGTGTTGACTATTATGTTTCTCCATAGTACCTGATCCTTCATACAGGCCATCATGCAGTTGGTGATCTCATCTCACACCATATCCTCAAACTGTCCAGTATCATTTCTCTTGGTATTTCCCTGGCTTTCTTCCCTCTATTTTTTTCCTGCTGTTACAATATTCAATATTCTCAATGCCCTCTCTTTTCACTGCATGTCCTATGAAAGTACATTGTTTCTCTCGTAAGTTTTTTTTTACAAGATTTGTTGTGTCTCTCCAGCTCTTCTCATACATGCATCATTAGTAATCTTTGCTGTCCATAAAATTCACAACATTCTTCTGATAAACCACATTTCTACTGCTTCCAAGGATCTTTGTGCATGATTTACGCCCATATAAAAAGAAAGACTCGATGTATCATTTTAGGACTTTTTTTCTAGATTTCATTGATAAGGATGTGTTGCACAGTATGTTTCTCATTCTCTGAAATGCAATCTTTGCTTGGCCTATTCTGTTCCTAATTTCTATTCAGCGTTTCTCATCTAGTGTTACTACTGCTCCAAGGTATCTGAATTTCTACACTTGATTTAGAATTGCTCCATTTAATTATATACTGCATTTTGGTCTACTGTTTCTTAGTTAATAATCCTAATATTTAGCTTTCAATTACAACTGTCGTAATATGTTTCTTATCTGTATAATTTTCTGTCATTGAACTTTGTCCCATTCTTATGGTTGCTCATTTTTCTAGAACTGTGCTATTTTCTTATCTAATGGCAGCGAACCAACAGAGCAGTTCTGAACGCACAAAACAAAAGACAGCTCTCATCTGTACGTGCTGCAATATTTGTTTGTACGTAATAAGTGTTTGATTTCCTTGAAAGGCCATTTAGACTTCTTCATTTTCGTATTGATTTCCGTTTCACTTTTTTTTTTTGCCTCAATGTCGACTATGTGTTCAATATATAACTGAAGTGTTGTATTTGCTGCAGTTTTTAGTAATTTTTTTTTTTGTGGTTGCTTTCTTGATGATTAATTCGTCTCCCATGTAAGTGTTTAGTAGTTCGATTCTCCCAGAGTCGACCCAGCAGTCAAAAACAGACATTAACCGAACACTGAGTATAGATATTCGGTTGAAAACGAATAATTGATTTTATACATGCTTAAATACGAACTCGAAATCTGAAACTAGATTCATGAAAACAAGACCGCTTGCAAAAACTGAATATGAAAGTGATTATTTAATTATATTAGAAATTATACTTTTAAATTATTCATGTTTTTTATGGGGGGGGGTGGTTTTTTTTTTTTTGTATAGACTCTGTTACAGAAAGTTTGCGGTCAGAGCAGTATTAAATAAAAACTCCAACATTTCTGTTGTTTTTGTTTGATTTAATCTTAATGAAGTATTAATTTGTTTGATCTAATGTTACCGAAGTATTAATTTGTTTGATATAATGTTACCGAAGTATCAATTTGTTTACCTAATCTTACTGAAGGATTAACTTGTTTGATCTAATCTTACTGAAATATTAATTTGTAAAATCGGTGCAATCCTGGAGAAAAAAATGTGTTTAAGTATTTGGAAACTCACTATTTAATTTTTTTTTCTTTTTAACACGAATATTCTAATATATTCGGCCTAATACGATTTCGAATCGAATATTTGGTACATCTCCAGTACAAATGTGTATCTGGCTTCTCCAAACCTAGGGATAGAAAAGATAGCCAAGACTGAAAACTGGATCACAGCAAAAGACAAGCAAGACTGAAGACTGACCAACAACAAAAGGTAGCCAAAACTAAAGACTAGCCCACAACAAAAGATAGCCAAGACTAAAGGCTAGCCCACAACAAAAGATAGCCAAGACTAAAGGCTAGCCCACAACAAAAGATAGCCAAAACTAAAGACTGGCCCACAACAAAAGATAGCCAAAACTAAAGACTGACCCACAACAAAAGATAGCCAAGATTAAGGACTGACTCACAACAAAAAGATAGCCAAAACTAAAGACTGGCCCACAACAAAAGATAGCCAAGATTAAAGACTGACCCACAACAAAAAGATAGCCAAGATTAAAGACTGATCCACAATAAAAAGATAGCCAAGATTAAAGACTGATCCACAACAAAAGATAGCCAAAACTAAAGACTGGCCCACAACAAAAGATAGCCAAAACTAAAGACTGACCCACAACAAAAGATAGCCAAGATTAAAGACTGACCCACAACAAAAAGATAGCCCACAACAAAAGATAGCCAAAACTAAAGATTGGCCCACAACAAAAGATAGCCAAAACTAAAGACTAGCCCACAACAAAAAGATAGCCAAGATTAAAGACTGACCCACAACAAAAGATAGCCAAGATTAAAGACTGGCCCACAACAAAAGATAGCCAAGATTAAAGACTAGCCCACAACAAAAGATAGCCAAGATTAAAGACTAGCCCACAACAAAAGATAGCCAAGATGTGAAATGAGATGTCTTAGGAAAACAACAAATGTCATCAGATTTGACAGGCCAAGAAAGGACACCCTAAGACTGATGGTAGGAGCTACATCATGTCTACAACACATAGAGAAGCAAAGAATCAAATGTTAGACACACTCACAGCCATACGCGAGAGCCTTCAACCAAAGAACTACAGGACGGAGATAAAGAGGAAGACCCAGAGAGAGATTAACAGATGGTATCAGAGTCACTCACTAATTATGGCATGACCATCATACGGCCACCCAAATGGCACGAAAACGCCAATTGCATCTCCCCTCTACATTTCATGGTACAAGAGGAAGGATAAAGTATATTAAAGTTATATTGAATAACGTGGACAAAAAGTGCTACCAAAGTGTCCCTTGTCCAGCACCCTAGTATACACACACACACATACATACTAAACATCACTCTCAGGAAACGCCTAGCTTACCCAGAGATGATCTGCCTAAATGCCTAAGCGCAGGTTTGCCTGAATATCACGTAATAGAAGAAGATAAGACAGTGGTCGTTTAAACATCGAAAGGGACAGCCAAATTGAAATTAAAATCTCACTCTAATTACAGAAACACAACCTGCACTTACGCTGACAACTTGGCCAGTCCTCCGTGGTATTAACCCTATCCCACATCCCGGTTTGGCCACATATTAGCATGTCCTGGCCTATCAGTTTATAAGGTGGATTGCAGGAATACCTGGCAACATCCACTCTAACGCTGTTGTATGTAGCTCCCTGCACTGTAACATTTGCACATGTTATTTGTAATGATGTACTGCAGGTAGCAATGGTAGATGTTGGTGCTGTTGGATCTTCGTGTTCATCTGTCTCGGCTAAAATTTCTGGCTCTTCTGCTCGACCTGGGTCTGTTACTGAAGCAAAATCCTTCCGTGTGGAATTCGACTGCACGTGTGTTGTTGCGAAGCTGTCTCGTTTTGTAGAAGCGCTTGTAGTTGTGAACGTTGGCTGGAACGCGGTTATGTTATCATTTTTACTACTGCCATTTTGTCCACCGATCGGAGTTGTATATTGCGTAGCGTAGTCCTGAAACACACTTGTTGGAAGATCCGATGTGTTGTGTTTCTGTGTCGCAACATCTGACACAACGGCTGTCATTGTGAAGTGGGGTTGTGTTTCTGTTGTTGTGTTATCTGCCAGGGTGTAATGAAGCCTTTCTGCTGTTGCTCTTGTGGATTCTGACACTGTGTAATTGATGTGTCTTTCCACCGCTGTGTAATTTATGATTGTGGACATCTGTTGTTTCGTTGGAAAGATAATCAGTCTGTAATCTGTTTGTAGATTCGATAATGCGTCATCGGACGTCGTGTAGCCTTCTTGTAGTTCTAGCACTGAGACGTCTGAAGTTGTGTAATGATGTTGTAATTCCTCCGTTAAAGTCACATCTGACGTTCTGTAGTGTTGCAGTTCTTCTGTTGCTTCGTCAGTCACTGTGACGTCCACTTGAGACTCTGTGACTTCGACATTTGAAGTGGTGTACTGGTCTTGCAGTTCCCAAACTGTGGCATCTAATGCTGAGAAATCGTGTTGTTTTCCAGCTGTTGTGGCATCTAATGCTGAGAAATCATCCTGTTTTCCAGCTGTTGTGGCGTCTAACGCTGTGAAATCGCGTTGTTTTCCAGTTGTTGTGCCATCTAATGTTGTGAAATCGTGCTGTTTTCCAGCTGTTGTGGAGTATAACGCTGTGAAATCATCCTGTTTTCCAGTTGTCGTGCCATCTAATGTGAAATCGTTGTGTTTTTCAGCTGTTGTTGCATCTAATGATGTGAAATCGTGCTGTTTTCCAGCTTTTGTAACTTCTGAAGTTAAGACATCCTGATCTTGTCTCGCTGTTGTGGCATCTAATATTGTGAAAGTCTGCTGTTCATCTGTCACGACACCTAACTTTGTGAAATCCCGTAGCTGTCCTGCTGATCTGAGATATAACGTTGTAAAATCTTCATGCTCTCCCACTGTTGTGACATCTCGAGAGATCAAGTAGGACTTTTCGTTCACGGATGTGCTCAACGATGTTACATAATCGTTTTGAAGTTTTGAAGTTGAAACCTCTGACTTTGCGCCGTCATGTTGTAACACTGGTGTTGGCGTGGATGGCGCTATGTAAATGTTTTGTGGTTTCGATGATATGATAGTTAGCAGCGTGTAACTGTGTTCTTGTTTCGCAGATCTCAAGTCTACCACGAGGATGTGTATTGTTCACCCATTGATGCCGTGGTTGTCGTCATGTAACTTTGTGTTTGTACTTTCGATGTGACATCTGCCGTCATGTAATCCTTCGTTTGTTCATTTGTTGTGGCGTCTATCGTGATGTAAACTTGTGTTTGTACTTTTCCTGTGACATCTGCTGTCATGTAATCCTGTGTTTGTCCTTTTGTTGAGGCGTCTTTCGTAAAGTAAACTTGTGTTTGTCTTTTTGTTGTGACGTCTCCTTCTATCGTCAGGTAATCTTGTGTTTGTGCCTTTGTTGTGGTGTCAGCCGTCATGTAAGCTTGTGTTAGTCTTGTTGTTGTTACGTCTGTTGTCATGTAATCTTGTGATTGTCCTTTTGTTGTTACGTCTGTTGTCATGTACCCTTGTGTTTGTCTTTTTGTTGTGACGTCTGCTGTCATGTAATCTTGTGTTAGTCTTTTTGTTATTACGTCTGTTGTCATGTAATCCTGTGTTTGTCTTTTTGTTGTGACGTCTGCTGTCATGTAATCCTGTGTTTGTCTTTTTGTTGTGACGTCTGCTGTCATGTAATCCTGTGTTTGTCTTTTTGTTGTGACGTCTGCTGTCATGTAATCCTGTGTTTGTCTTTTTGTTGTGACATCTGCTGTCATGTAATCTTGTGTTTGTCTTTTTGTTGTGACGTCTGCTGTCATGTAATCCTGTGTTTGTCTTTTTGTTGTAGCGTCCGCCATCGAATGTTGTGGTTCTTTGGATGCGATGACTGTCGATGTGTAGTCTTGTAACTGACTCCTTGTTATGATGTCTCCTGCAGTGTAATCACTCTGTAGAACCGATGTACGGGCATATGTCGCTGTGTAATCACTTTGTAGAACCGATGTACGGGTATATGTCGCTGTGTAATCGTATTGTTGTTCCACTGTCGTGTCAAGTGAGGTTGTGTAAACATGGTACAGATCCCATGTTGTGGCATGTAGTGTTGTGAAGGCCTCTTCTGATCCTGCTCCTTTTGCATCCCATGTTGTGTAAGTTTGTTGTGGTTCAGGAGTTAAGACCTCAGTTGCTGAGTAAACTTGTTCTTGTTTTATTGTAGTAATATCGGTCGAGATGTCATCATATTGTTGCACCCTTGTTGTAGCACTCAGCGCCACATAATCATGCGGTAGCCCGAGAGTTGTGATATCCTGTGTAGTGTAATCCTGTAGCAGATCCTTTGTTGTGCTATGTAAGGTTGCATAACCATTCTCTAGTCCCGATGTAACTGGATACGGCGTCATGTAATCATTATGTGGTTCTGAAATTACGATAACTGTCTCTGTGTAATCCTGCTGATACCTTGTTCTTGATGTATCTGACGGCGTGCTTTCATGTTGTAGTCCAGATTTCATGATATCTGACGCCGAGTAATTCATTTCGTAGTCCAGTGTACTGAAATGAGACTTTGTGTAATCATATTGATGGTCCGATATGGCAGAGTGTGTTTGCAATTTCAGTGATGTGGATTCTGAAATTGTGTGATCGTACTGTTGCCGTAGGTTTGAGGTATCGGATGTTTTGTAACCGAGTTGCCACTCCGATGTTGCGATATCCGTTGCGTAATCTTGTTGCTGGTTCGTTTTTGCGTCACGTGATATTGTATAGTAATGGCCTTGATCAGAAATTGTGCTGCCTGTGGTTGTGTAATCTTGTGGTTGTCCAGAGGTTGTGAAATCGGTCGACGTGTGGTTGTATGTCAATTCCAGTTTTGTAGAATGAAATACTGTAAGCTGTTGGAATTCCGAAGTTGTGAGATCCATTGTTGTGTTATCTTGAAGCTGTCCCAGCGTTATGCCATATGATGTTGTATATATTTGTTGTTGTTCCTGTGTTACATATAATGTTGAGTATTCGAGCTGTGTTGTCCGTGTTTCAACGTCTGGTGTCGTGAAGTCTCTCTGTAGATCCTGTTTTGTTGTATCTGTCGTCGTGTAATCGCTTTGTAGATCCTGTTTTGTTGTATCTGTCGTCGTGTAATCGCTTTGTAGATCCTGTTTTGTTGTATCCGTCGTCGTGTAATCGGTTTGTATATCCTGCTTTGTCGTATCCGTCGTCGTGTAATCGGTTTGTAGATCCTGTTTTGTCATATCCGTCGTCGTGTAATCGCTTTGTAGATCCTGCTTTGTCGTATCCGCCGTCGTGTAATCGCTTTGTAGATCCTGCTTTGTCGTATCCGCCGTCGTGTAATCGCTTTGTAGATCCTGCTTTGTCGTATCCGTCGTCGTGTAATCGCTTTGTAGATCCTGCTTTGTCGTATCCGTCGTCGTGTAATCGCTTTGTAGATCCTGCTTTGTCGTATCCGTCGGCGTGTAATCGCTTTGTAGATCCTGTTTTGTCGTATCCGTCGGCGTGTAATCGCTTTGTAGATCCTGTTTTGTCGTATCCGTCGTCGTGTAATCGCTTTGTAGATCCTGCTTTGTCGTATCCGTCGTCATGTAATCGCTTTGTAGATCCTGCTTTGTCGTATCCGCCGTCGTGTAATCGCTTTGTAGATCCTGCTTTGTCGTATCCGCCGTCGTGTAATCGCTTTGTAGATCCTGTTTTGTCGTATCCGCCGTCGTGTAATCGCTTTGTAGATCCTGCTTTGTCGTATCCGTCGGCGTGTAATCGCTTTGTAGATCCTGTTTTGTCGTATCCGTCGTCGTGTAATCGCTTTGTAGATCCTGTTTTGTCGTATCCGTCGGCGTGTAATCGCTTTGTAGATCCTGTTTTGTTGTATCCGTCGTTACGTAATCGCTTTGTAGATCCTGTTTTGTTGTATCTGTCGTTACGTAATCGCTTTGTAGATCCCGTTTTGTTGTATTTGTCGTTACATAATCGCTCTGTAGATCCTGATTTGTTGTATCCGTCGTCATGTAATCGCTCTGTAGATCCTGTTTTGTTGCATCCGTCGTTATGTAATCGCTTTGTAGATCCTGTTTTGTTGTATCCGTCGTTATGTAATCGCTTTGTAGATCCTGTTTTGTTGTATCCGTCGTTACGTACTCGTTTTGTAGATCTTGTTTTGCTGCATCCGTCGTTACAAGGAATGTATAGTTGTATAGTGTTTCCAATACTGCAGTATTAGACGTATAAATTCTTTGTGTTTCCGGTGCTGCGATGTCTGGCGTTGTATAGTTGTGTTGCATTTTGCGTGTTGTTATTAATTCTTGTTGCTGTTGTGTTGCTACAGGATATGATGTTGTGTTATTTACGCGTGGCTCCAGCGTGGTGGAATACAGTGTTATGTTATCGTGTTGGTGTTCTAGATTTGTAGACTCTGCGTTGTCTTGTTTTTCAATTATAGTTACATCGAGTACTGTATAGTTTTGCTGTCCTGACATTGTTGTAAATTCATTGCTGTAAACTGAGTTGTTTTGTGGTACTCCTGTTGTAGTAACATTTGATAACGCGTAATTCTGCTTTGTTTCATGGGTGCTTGCATCTGGTAATTTGTAAGTGTAATTGTATCGTTCGCTGGTTGTCACTGTATGCCGTAATGTGTAACGTTGGTCATTTACGGCGGTTGTAACATTCGTTGTAGTGTAATACTCTAGCGCTGTTGTAACAGTTTGTTGGCCCGGGGTTACCAAAATGCCTGGTTCCGTGGACGCTCCTTGACCAGCGACTGACGCAGCGGTCGACTCCGAAGATGTAGCTGCCGTGATGTTGCTTGTGCCTGGTGCTGCGTTTGACACTGTGTACTCTTGTTTGTCGTCGGTAGTTTCTGAAATACTCTGCTCTGATGATAGCCAAGGACTTCCAGTTGTTACACCAACGAAACTAGATAAGGATGTCGTAGAAGATAAAGTTGCATTTGACACAATACTTGAAACTGACTTTATCGGTTGACCCGTTGTTGCCCAGATGCTTGGATCTGAGGAAACTCTTTCATCTTCAGTCGCAGGATTTAGAATTGAAACTGAAGATGACTCTGGGTCTGATGTTGTATTTGGCTCAGGGTTGCTCGGCTGACCCGAAGTTGCTGAAATAGTTAGCTCGAAAGAAATTCTTTGACTTGTACTTGTGGCTTCAGATTGGAGATTTGAGGTTGTGGCTGAGAGTGGATTTATGCCAGACGTGGCATTTGACACTGTGTGTCTTTGTAAGTCAGTGGTTGCTGAAATATTTGGGTCTAAAGAAATTATTTCACCTCCAGTTGCCACATTACTTGGAGGAGTTGGATCTGCAGATGGCGCTGTGTTTCGGGTTATAGGAGTAGGCGTTGTCTTTCGAGTTGGAGTGGAGAGATCCCATATGGGTGCGCGTTCTGTAGGATTTGATACTGTATTGCCTGATTGACTCAAGGTTGTCAGAATACTTGGCTCCATGGACAGTCTTTGCTGTGCAGTAGTTCTGGCTGTTGATTGCTTTGGCGTTGTTTTTGTAGTTGGACTTCCACTGTTATCTTTATAGTTATTTTCATTTCCGCCGTTATTTTCATTGTTATTTTCATTTCCGCTGCTCGGGGAAGAGGCTAAACCTTTGTCTAAAAAAAAAGACGAAAAGTGAGAAGAAAACTAAACGATGTACAAGGAGGACGAAGGGAAGTAATACTATAACAAGTGCCCAGTGTTGTTATTATTAATCAGTGACTGATGTTATTACTTATAATAACTAATGTTATTTCTTATAATGACCAAATTTATTACTCATAATGAATATTGTTATTACTTATAAGGACAAATGTATTACTATTAATTAATGACCAGTGTTATCACTACTAATATATGTAAATGTATTCTGAAGACAGGATAATGACTAAGCCTTCGCTCACTCTAGCCGATCTACATACATGAATAGAAAAAGATACCTGACATATTCTTTTTAGGGAAAACGCTTCTCGGCCATTTGGCTAAGAAGACTGAAAGGCAGCAAGTCTTCCCAAGCAGAAAAGCCCAAGAAGAGGGCGCTAGAGGACAGGCACCAGCGCCACGAAGACGACGCAGAAAATGTGTGGAGCATCACACAAACACCCAAGACGACCACGGCTCCATGGTATGCGACAACTGTGGAGGAGATGTTAGAAGCCTTGCAGTCACCAGCAAGCCTGGTGATAGACGAGGAACAGGATCCATGTGCATCAAACAAATAAGCCGGACAGGGCGACACAGGAACAACGGTGATACGTCACATGGACTTTTTATTTAAAATGTGTTAAAACTTGTGTATTTCCTTTTTTAGACACCTTTACACGTGGTATGTACCATATTAATTTAGATTTACATTTCCTTTTTTTCCCTTTTAGATATGGCTTTTTGTATTAGATTCTTAAGTTTTAATATTAATGGTTTAAAAAACAAATTAGATAGCGTAGTCTCTAGCATACACAAATACAGACCTGATTTGATCTTTCTACAAGAAACACACATTCAAACAAACCACCAAGCCAAGCGGATAACAACAAAATTAGGCTTAAAACACGCATGCTTTAGTTTAGGAACAACTCACACAGGAGTCGCTATACTACAGATATCACACGACTGGGACATAGTACACAGCAACACGGACAGTCACGGCAGGCTAGCTATCGTACAGATAAAACACAAAAACAACACACAAGAGATACACACATTAATCAATGTCTATGCTCCGGCCATGAAAATTCTCCAACCAAAATTTTACGAAGATTTAGCAGAGACGCTGTCCCACTTTTACAGGGGCAGTAATATAGTAATGGCAGGAGACTTCAACTGTGTACTGTCCAACTTAGACTTATTTGGAGGAAGACTGATGTTGCAAACACAGAAAACAAACCCAGATAAACCATCACAACTCTTTATTCTAGAGAGTATCACACAAGAACACGATCTGGTGGACACATACAGACACTTAACACCTGATGGCAGAGAGTACACACACGAAGATAAAACAAACCCAAATGTCAGACGTTCAGCGAGGTTAGATAGAATATACGCATCCAGAACTTACGTAATTAACAAAACAAAGCATATTGACAGCACGCTAAAGTTCACAGATCACAAAGCAGTACTCACAGAAGTGACCACATCTACCACCACCACTATAAACACTAGAAGATCCCCCCATTGGAAATTTAACAATAACTTACTGAACAACCAACAATACGTAACTCACATATCACAGATTATTGAAGAATATATCCGAGATGCCCCAGACAAAGATCTGGTGGAATATTGGAACAATTTTTTATAAATAGGAAACTATGAGGTTTTGGTACGGTAAAGTAAGAGAACAAATACTGTAGGATTAAACCTCGAAAAAATTGTAGAAAATCGATTTTTTCGAGGTTTAATCATACAATATTTGTTCTCTTACTTTACTGGTGGAATATTGGATCCTACTGAAAAACACAATAAGAGAAAGGACACAAACACTAGCTACACACATACACAGAGAGTCAAGGAAACAAGAAGCCATACTGGAAGAAGCTATTAGACTAACAAAGCAGTTAGACACCAACGCCCCACAAAACCATGAGCTGGAAGAACAACTAGAACAACACAGACAACATAAGTACCAGGGCGCCATGCTCAGAACAAAACTACAAGCCGTAACACAGGAAACTCCAAGTAGACATTATTTAGCAGTAGAACAGAACATACAACGCAGTAAGCAAATACACAAAATTAGTGACAATCAGGGACAAGAACACACAGAGAACAGTAAAATATGTGAGGCCTTCCACGAATTCTACAGCAAGCTGTACACGTGTGAAGAGCAGTCAACTTCAACACAAGATAAATTCCTACACTACACTAAACAACTGTCTGAGGACGACAAACAAATCCTAGACCAACCACTAACACTAGGGAACTTAAAAGATGCTCTAAGCACCTTCCAAAAAAAAAAACAAACAAACAAATCCCCAGGACCGGACGGACTTACCGCCGACTTCTTCCAGAAATTCTTCCCACTATTGGGACCGTTACTACTTAAAGTTCTCGAGGAAGCCTTTGATAGAAAAGATTTTCCTTCTAGTCTCAACCTTTCATACATAACCCTCCTGCCAAAAAGTGAATCCGACAAAGCTTGGATAACAAACTACAGACCCATCTCACTGCTAAATGTCGACTACAAAATCCTAACTAAAGCGCTAACAACAAAATTAAAACCTTTCATGCACACATTGATACACGAAGACCAACAGTGCAGCGTCAACAACAGAAATATTAGCACACACACACACTTTCTCAGAGATTTCACAGAGTACGCCCATAACAAAAACTATAGCAGTATTTCTCTTGGCTTAGGGGTTATAACCAGGATTGGTAATTAGGAAATAATTAATAGAGTGAGTACCCTTGTTAAAAGGTAGGTTGGTTGAGACAATTGAGCGGGGGTCTTGGGAAAAGCGTGCAGCATGGAGAAAACTGAGTGGGTAGGGATAGTATAAATACCACTCATGATTAGTCTAGAGGGAACCTTACTTGTTTGTTGTAGCAGGAGCTTTACTTGTTTGTGTGGTAGGAAGAACCTTAGTAGTTTTGATGTAGATGGAATCTCGTTTAGGAAGAGTTTCTAGCAGGGGCAAATTTGTTGGTAGTTAATTGGAGGATTTAGTTTTTCTTGTGATGGCTGAGGTTTTGAGTGGAACGTTGTAAGTATGATTTTATGTGTATAGGACTTGTAAGGTTTTCGCCCATATGGCGTAGAGTTCTCTCACGCCGGGCATTGTCATTGTAATTTCTGTTCAGCTTGATGGCTACATTCCCATCATCATAATTTCACCCCTCATTTTGTCCATCAATAAATGTGTGTTGTCTGAAGATATAACTACACCAATTGGCTTTGTTGGAATTCTCATTGTTGACCAGTTTGTTTTGGTTGGAAGACTGCCAAGTTATGTTAAGTTGTTGTATCTGTATTATTCTGTGGAGTTGGAAGCCTGGGTGTCTTGTTGTATTTTCTCAGTGTGTAGCATAGAAAATTAGCTGGTTTTAGAACACCAACAAGAAGAAATTTATAAGATGAAAATGTACTCCACAAGAAGATTTAATCAGGCCAATAGAAAACAATTTCAGATGTAGCAAAGAAAACCATTTTAGTTGGCGCCAATACTATTTCAGGGGTGCCAAATTATATAGTCATTCTGTTACAAAACAGCCAAACAGCAATCCTGTCCTTAGACCAGGAAAAAGCCTTTGACAGAGTGTCTCACTCCTTCCTCCACAAAACCCTATACAGTAACAATGTGGGGAGCTACTTCAGAGCCTGGATTAAAATGATATACTCCTCACCACAAAGTCAGATCCTGGTCAACCAAACTCTAACAGACACAATAAATCTAACAAGATCTGTCCGACAAGGGTGCCCACTTTCCCCGCTCCTGTACATACTAACTCTGGAGCCACTCTTGGAAAAGATCAGACGTGACAGCCTCATCAAGGGATCTTTCATCCCTGGGGCAGGAGAGAAGAAGTTGATCGCATACGCAGACGACACTGTCTTCTTCCCCGCAAATATCTCATCAATACGGAACATTTTAGACACATTTAAACAATTTGGAGAAGCCAGCGGAGCCAAAATAAACATTTCAAAGTCCCAGATCATGGGCTTAGGGAAATGGACCAATAAGTCAGATTTCCCTTTCGACCTAACACACGTTAACCACATGAACATATATGGAATACTCTACACAGCAATACCATCACAAATAAACAAAACGCGATGGAAAGACATAACAGAAAAAATTAAAAACAGATTGGAATCATACAAGTACAAAACAACAACAATCTTCGGTAGAAGTGTAATAGTCAACACCTTCGTCACACCTAAACTGATCTACACAGCAAACATCTTCCCGCTGCCGCCAGTAGTGCTCAAAGAAATCAACAAACTAATCAGAAACTACATTTTCAGGAACACCATACATAGCATTCAACAAAAAACACTGATGCAAGACAAGAGACGAGGCGGCATTGCACTGCAAGACATCACAACAAAAATACAAGCATTGAGAATAAAATATATAGGAACTATCATCAAAGAGCCACAAAACCACGCACTAGCGCACTATTAAGTAGGACTTAGGTTATCTAAACTTTGCAGGGTCACCAACACACAACCTCATCATTTTGGAACACTGCCTCTTTTCTATAAACAGTCCATACAAAACTTAACAAAACACGAACACTTAATACACAAGAAAACTCCTGACATTTACAAACAGCTGGTCAGAGAGCAAGAACCTTCATTACAATTTAGAATCAAAAGAGGATACAACTACTTTATCACTGACTATAGCCAAACATTCAGAAACCTTCACGACATAGGGATTACAAACAAAGCTAAAGAGATAACATACAGACTTTTGTTTAACATGACACCTTTAGCAACAAAATACATTACAGGTAAACCAAGCGAATGTAAGTTATGTAGGAATAACAAACAGGAAACTGAAGATCACATTTACTTTACATGTAAAACAATATCACGAGCACTGAAACTTCTCAAAAGCACACTAGAAACAGAAACTAAACAGAAAACAGACATATACAGAGCACTCATGCTAAACACAATCCCCAACACAACAAAAGACACACAGGAAGAATTGATCATTTTGTTGTCAGAATTTAGATGCCTCGTTTGGGCTTGTAGAAACAAAGCTAAATACGACAAAAGGTTGTTCAATGATGACATTTTTTGTATATTTTCCAAGAAAAGATTCAGAAATTGTACCCCAGCAACCCTCCCTAGATAATTGAAAGTCCAGGTCTATCAAAACATTATCGCACACTTGGAACAAAAACATGGCGTGACACGCGTCTTTATCACCAGGTGTCTCCTTTGTGCCTATCCTCGGGCTAATCCTAATCCTCTGGAACTCATGGATGTTTTTCTTTGCTTGTCTAACACTTTTATCCATTCTTCCCTAACTTCTCTTTATGTAACTTCCCCTTCTTCTTCTTCGTTCGCATTGTCTGTCTATACCTGAGTCCTGTCTCTTGGATAAATTTCACTGTTTTTTGTAATTCATGTATGGAACCGTAGAGCTTATCTTCTTTAGTGGTTTCACTGGGCCAGTAATTATTTCTCAGTGTTTCATAGTTGGTGCAGTTCTGGAGGATATGTTCCACAGTTTGGGGCACCTGGGCACGTGTACATAGATTAGTAGTTCCAACCTTAAACTTTGTATACATATGACTTCGTAGGCGGGTGTGTCCTGTTCGGAGATGGAAAATGGTGATTTGTTCCTTTCTGTTTAGCATGTGATAGTCATCATGTGGTGGTGTTTGTGGCTTCCTGTAGGTTTTTATCATGCTTTTCTTCTGATTATAGGTGATTGGTATGTCTGGTTGCTCCATTTCAGTGCCCTCTTTGGCCAGATGGTCAGCTTTCTCATTGCCTGGTATCCCACAGTGGGAGGGAATCCATTGCAAAGTGACTCCATGTTGTAAGCCAATTTTTGACAAGGCATCCTTAAGGTCTGGTAGTTTGTTGCACTGAAGAGCTTCCAGTACTGATCTTGCATCTATGAGAATTACTACAGGACATGTATCAATTTTGGAGTCTGATAGTTTTTCAACTGCAGCAATAATTGCCCTAATTTCTGCATCAAAGTTGTTGCAGTATTTTCCAGTGGGTATGGAAATCTTGTCAGAGGTGTTGTTTGGATATTCAATATGTGCTCCTGCCCCTCCATTCTTTATGGCATTGTGTGCAGATCCGTCTGTGTACACACGTATCCAGGTGTCACATGGATATTTGTCATCTAGCACACTAAGTGTGGCTGTTGACCTTACAAGGCTGCTTTGCATCTCACCATTCTGCACACCTTTCACTTCAGTCTGAATAGTTATTTGTGTATAATCTGCTTCTTTCCATGGTGTATGCTCTGGTACAGATGATAATGGAGTGACTACAGTTGGAAGGTCAGGTATCAGCTTACGCATACGCTTGGCCTGGTGAATGAAGCTGCTTCTTTTAAGCCGGCTTAATGCCAAGTTATTGAATCTCTCCTTCAGGGGATGGCTTACAGAGCTCAGGAATTTCTCTCCCATGGTCATGACCTTTGTGTCTCTACGTTCCTTTAGCGCTTGAACACCAACTATTTTCTGCATTTCTACTATTGGTGTGGACCTCATGGCACCTGTGATAATCCGTAGTGACTGATTTTGAACCTTGTCTAGATTATGCAGCGTAGTGTTTGATGCTGTGCACCAAGATGTTGAGCCATATTCTAAATGTGGCAGAATACTTTGCTGATATACATTCTTGAGGATTCTTTCACTAGCTCCCCATGTGGTTCCACTCAATTTTCTTAATATGGCTAGTTTTCTTCTGGCTTTTGCTTCTGCACTGTTTATGTGTTGCTTCCACGTCAGTTTTGAGTCAAGAGTCACTCCTAAGTAAGTGGGTTGGTTGTCCATCCTTAAGGATATTTCATTTACAAAGATCTTACCTGCTTTCTGTTTAGATGAGAGAGTGAACAGAGTGGTACTTGATTTCTCTGTGTTGATACTTACACACCATTTGTTTGTCCATGATGTCAAGATGTCTGCTGCTCTTTGGAGTCTCTGTGTAGCAACTGTCGCATATTCATCTGTACACCACATGACCAGATCATCTGCATACAGTGCTGCTTTGATTCCATAGGGAAGTTCCTTGACCAGGTCATTAATGAATACAAGGAATAGTGTAGGCGGAAGGACTCCTAATCCCCGCCCGGCCAAGGCCGTCGGGCAGTCGGAGTCCAGGAGATCCCTAATTCCCTGACCCAGCCTTGGTGAAATGATGTATTTTGTTTTGTCATCCACACTCCCCTCAAAACGGGGTTTAAGATAACATGCGAGCCATGTTTGAAGATAAACAAGGCAGAGCGCAGACACAGACAGCGACACGACAATAGAGATAAAAACAAGCCCACCACGCCTTTCTTATCACCCTTACCCACGGAACAAAACAAATTTTGTAAGCCAGTATAGGCTCTCTACTTTTTCATCCATTCTGCCCCCTCCCCCTCAACCCCCTCCTCTCCCTAAACCCACTGGTCCCACCCTTAAAACAGAGCTACCCATAGCTGGCATGCTAACGTCAGGGCTGACAAATCATAGCCGACCAAGACCCTGTCTTATCTAATTGGTTGTACCCCAAGTAACAGGCGAAGCCCTGCTAACGGGGCAGGTATCCCCATAGTCCGTGCAAAATATCTCTTTAACTTTTTTTTAGCATTATCGGTTACATGAGCTGCATCAGTGTCCCTCACATTCTGCTACATTTATTGCATGTGAAACTTCACATCTGTATCTCACATTAATACCAAATACAAAACTGTGATAGTGTCCACTTACCGAGGCCAGTCAAAGAGAGTGCCAGCAGCAGAAGGAATGCACGAGTGATCCACGTGCCGGAATACATTCTACAAGCCCTTAACATTTGTGATCTCTTAGTTCTCTCTTACTAATGCAAACGTGTCCTTATTGTGAAACATGACATAGAAAATAAAATGCACATTTTAATATCTTCTGCAAGAAAACAAAGTTAATTTTACTTCAAAGAACTTTATTTATGAAAAAAAAAACACAACACCGAATCAAATTTGATTAAAGAATAAATCACACAGCTCCTCAGTGTAATCTTGATGATTAAACAGGAGGGAGCATTAGTATTCTTTTATTTAAAAAAATAGATGTGCTTCTGTTTAGTAATCAAGTACAGAATTAGAATTCTACACGGTTTTTCCCTTAAAATAAGATCTTGAAAGACAGCTTCTAAACATCGTAATGACAGCCCAAGTAAAGAAAAATTTGTCGCTTGATTTATCGATTATATTTTTCAAGAGATCCTATCCACGCTAGAGCTTCTGTAAATGGCATCTTCAAGCTCAAATGCTTACCTGAACACGCAGGCATTTGAAAAAAAAACCAGGAAAACGAGGAGGCTTCTGTTTGAGTATAGCGTTAATTTAGACAAAATCCTAACTCAGTGTAACAATATCACCCGAGGAAGCACTGGTACTCAAAGGGTTAATATTAAACTCTGCCAGCGTCCCCATTCAGGAAATTTGAATAATAAAATGATTCTGAAGTGATGCCAACTTTGCAACAGAGAATTATTCAGCTACAAATGTCTAGTATTATTTCCCGTTTACAGACCGCAGTATTGATTTCTATGCCCTGAAGCAACTTCTCTTTCGGTGTAAGAAATATGCTGTACATGAACATGGATGAACGTATAAGACAGGGAGGCAACTGAGAAATATTGACGTTGTTGAAGAGAAGGCATTGTTAATGTTGAATATTTCTCTTGAACCTGCGGGTTCCTTTCATTAACATTCGAATTTCGAATAGGATATTTGTATTCACGGCATTGAAGAAATAAGCAGGCTGTATAGAGTGTTTTTAATTTTGAGTGTCGTACAGAAACACCGCCACAACCATCACCATGCACTGTAAGGTGGGGGTGGGGGGAGTGGGGTGGAGTGGGTAAGTTGCTCCGAGGAGGGTTTTCTATATTCTGAGTAAAAACAGAGAGGAGGAGGGGGGTGTGTGCAATACTTCTTTACTACACTCCACCACCGTGGGAACCATATGGGTCCCTGCCTCGTTAGCCAGGCTAGGCCTGGTTGTCGGAGGTACCAACAGAGGAGTAGGACAGGGTCTTGGTCGGCTATGGTTTGCCAACCCTAATGTTAGCGTGTCAGCTACGGGCATCTCTAGCCCAGGGTGGACCGAAGAGCCTCGGGGCGGGGGGGGGGGGCCGATTTTTAAAAAAATGGATGAAAAAAAATATAAGAGGGGCGCTGTAGTGGCTTACAAGATTTCTCTCAGAGACCCAGATCTTCACCACCACCAGCAGCAGCAGCAGCATCACTCTGAGCTTCAACGAATGTGCTTTGTGTTTGGAAGCAACATTTTTTTTTTCATTTTTGTTGAAAGTATAAAACTATTTTCTGATCCCCTCTACCCTATTTTTTTTTTTTGTCTGCTATGTTCTGGAGTCCTCAACCCCTTTCTCTACCCGCCATCTCCCCGATCCGGAAGCGACACACCAGCTGCATCTCTTTCTCGCTGCGCCTTGTTTGTGCCGCAAGACTTCGAAAGTCAGTGTTTTCTACTATCAGCGCTGTATCGCCTGTGTATTTGGTGTTGTTCCATCCATGCTTAATCTTGACATCTCGCGCAAATCTTTGAAGAGTGTTCTTCTGTATAGATGTTGAACAAACAAAGGGGGATAATTTAGCAATTACAAACACAAATACGCGCCAGCACGCGCGCGCACACACACACACACACACATCTGCACTATAGGCCTTATTAGTCAGCACATTTAGTGCCCATCTCTACGTTTGTTCAGTCGGTAACTTACCTTGTGAACACAGTACTCCCGTTAGATCTAAATATTACCGTATTCTTTCCTGTTTCTGTTTTCACGACAAATAATTTGTAAACAGCCAATAGTTTATTCACCACGTTGAAAACATTGAATGTTGAAAGGAAGAGAAGATCTCAGAATCTTTTGTTATGGCTGTTTAAGAAATGAGATCGTCCAGAAAAAGTATATAAAAAAACAAAGACAGGATTGAATAGAAACTTCTGATCTCTGACCTTATGTGGTAGAAATTAATCGGCGTTTACTGTCTTCACAAGCAAAGATTACGGCGTATCGAAATAACAAGTTTGATAAAATAAACATTCCTTAAGGAAGTCATTTATGACCTAGGGTTTTTCGCCAGATCCCTTTTGCTCTTGTTATTTTTCATTTGTTTCGTTTTGTTGTTTACTTATTAAAAATGAACGTTTGGTTCCACACGTTTATGTAACAAGATGAATTAATCACTGCGAGAATTATTTAAAGCGCATTAATCAACTCTTTTTTTGCGGCATCGTAAAACAGCCTTGGTATGGAAACCTGTAACCCACGAAAAACATAAACAAAATTATTAAATGTCAGCAAAAAATTATGGTATGAGTATGAGTTGATGTTATTTTAATATATAGATTTGGAAACAAAAACTAGTATCTATCTATCTATCTATCTATCTATCTATCTATCTATCTATCTATCTATCTATCTATCTATCTATCTATCTATCTATCTATCTATCTGTCTGTCTGTCTGTCTGTCTGTCTGTCTGTCTGTCTGTATGTCTGTCTGTCTGTCCTTCTCTACCCATATCTCAGGGCATAGGTCATCAACCAAGGCTTTCCATTTTTTTTTCTGTCCCGGGCTGTTTCTCCTATCCATCTCCAGACTAGTCTGTCTTTTTTATCTCTGCTTCAAGACTGTTACGCCAAGTATTTCTAGATCTTCTTGTCTTTCCCTGGGGATTCCATGTGAGAGCTTGTCTGACTCTGTAGTAGGCTTACGAAGTGTATATCCTATCCATCTCCAACGTCTTTTCATGATCATTTCTTTCACTGCGGATTGGTTAGTTTTCTGCCATAGCTCTTTATTACTGATGTTATCTGGCCATCTAGTATGAAGGATCTTCATTAGGCAAGTGTTAACAAAGGTCTGCAGTATCTTGGTACTTTTGGAAAAAAGTAGGAAGATTTGTTTAAATTCTACAATTTTTTTCACATCATTTTTTTTCACAAAATCTTCTGGCGACCCTACCTCGGACTCCTCATGCCTAATTTGGGTCTCGACCTGAGGTTGGTAATCACTGATTTAAAGTATAATCCACGGCGACCTACACGGCAAGCAGATATCTTCACTTGCAAATCTGCCACCCCCCCCCCCCCAAAAAAAAAAAAAAAAAGACACAAATGTCAGGTATCTGTTTGTATACATGTACGTAGATCGGCTAGAGTTAATGAAAGCCTAATATGTCCTAAAATTGGCGAACTACTTTGCGAGCCCTATGTGACGTTTAACGCCACGGAAAGGATATAAGATATAAGAAGAATATGTCCTGCTCTCAAATACACTTCACTATATGCCGCGCTTCGCACGCCTTTAGCGGAGATAAACGCTTTATCTGGAAGCAAATTATTGTAGACTACAGTTTTGTTTTGTTTTGTTTTTTTAAACTGACACGCATACATTTCTCTGTAAATCTAAACCCCGTACATCGACTGTTTCCCTGTATCTGAAACTTCTTTGTGGACCACACAAAATATCAATAATTTTATAGACGTTATTTGCACAATGTCTCGGTTTGTCTTTCGCCAGTAAGAGCAAATACTGTTCCTTCTTTTACTCAAAGAATGCGCTCTATCCAGAAAGACGGTTAATTTCTGTATATTAAGTTCTTGAGTTATTTAGATCAGTCTTTAAACGGTAGGTTTTGTTTCGTTGTGAAAACTGCATTGTTTTTGGCAGCCTCCATTTGTAGATGGCGCGCTTTCTTTCAGACTGTAAAATATTTAGTGGAAGTCCAATAAATTAATGATCATTCTTCTTCTTCTTCTTCTTCTTTTTCTTCTTCTCGCAACTGTGAACATGAATTTCTTTGCAGCTGATGCCATGAATGTGCAGAGCAGGGTTGCCAATTTAGATATTTTATATCTAGATCTAGATAATTGTGGTCCTGACTAGCTAATATTTTATATCTAGATCTGGATAATTGTGGTCCTGACTAGATAATATTTTATATCTCGATCTAGATAATTGTGGTCCTGACTAGATAATATTTTATAGCTCATTCATTCATTTATTTGCATGTCCCTTGCGGAACTTTGCCTCCCAAACAGCACTCCTGTAGGCTTCTCGGTTGTGAGCAAGATGGCCTGCTGCTGCTGCGTCCATTTGCAGATCGTCAACGATTTCTTGCAGCCATCTTCGTTTTGGTCTTCCTCTTTTTCTTTTTCCCATTATGTATCCTTCCAATATGGTCTTCTCTAAATTACCATGACGTTTAAAGTGTCCAAAATATTTAAGTTTTCTCTCTTTAATCCTCTTTACTAGCCAGCCTTCATCAATATTAAGCTCTTGTAGTATAGATATATTTGTTCTGTTTTGTGTCCACGATATTTGGAGAACTCTTATTTTATAGCTAGATCTAGATAATTGTTGTCCTGACTAGATAATATTTTATAGCTAGATCTAGATAATTGTGGTCCTGACTAGATAATATGTTATATCTAGATCTAGATAATTGTGGTTCTGGCTAGATAATATTTTATATCTCGATCTAGATAATTGCGGTCCTGACTAGATAATATTTTATATCTCGATCTAGATAATTGCGGTCCTGACTAGATACTATTTTATATCTAGATCTAGATAATTGTGGTCCTGACTAGATAATATTTTATATCTAGATCTAGATAATTGTAGTCCTGACTAGATAATATTTTACATCTAGATCTAGATAATAGTGGTCCTGACTAGATAATATTTTATATCTAGATCTAGATAATTGTGGTCCACCTTTATATCTAGATCTAGATAATTGTGGTCCTGACTAGATAATATTTTATATCTAGGTCTAGATACTTTTGGTTCTGCCTAGATAATGAAAATAGTCATGTTTAGCTATAAATCTGGATATTTTAAAATTAAATCTAAATCATTTCAGGTATTTTTAAAGCACAATTTTTTTTTTGGGGGGGGGGGGGGTAAATTTACAAAATTCTCAGCATAAGAAATCTGTTTCAGTGTTTAAAGTTTTGCAGATTTGCAACACTTGTTTGTAACAGGGGAAGTGTGCTGTATTATAAAAGACAACAGGTAAAAACTAATTAGGTCACTAAACGGGGTCGTCTGGGAATTGGCTAGTTCTAGAATGGCAGTCGTGAGAGATGTTATTACGTAATCAAGGGAGAGTAAGGACCTCCAGTTAAGGGTCAGAGGTCAGGGGAGGAATGCCATCTCTGGCAGTGAGGGAAGCTTTGTTCTGATGTGTAATTAAATCACCAGGCCTTCTAGAAGACATTCTGTTTTAGGTGGGCCCATTCTCACTGACTACCGTAGGGGTCAGACAATGGCTGACAAAAACCTCCCGGGGTTCACCCAGCCTCAAGAAAAAAAAAAGGTACCAGCAATGTTCCCTCTGCACAAAAATCATTGGAAGCAGCAGAAATGTGGTTTATTAGAAGAATGTTGCAAAAATAACTAATGAAGAATGTATGAGAAGAGCTGGAGAGACAAAAAAACCTTGTCAAAAAGATAAGAGAGAGACAATGTACTTTCATAGGACATGCAATGAGAAGAGGGGGCATTGAAAATATTATAACAACAGGAAAAATAGAAGGAAGAAGATCAAGAGGAATACCAAGAGAAATGATACTGGACAGTCTGACGGGATGGTGTGAGAGGAGATCACCAACTGAGCTGATGGCCTGCATGAAGGATCGCGTACTCTGGAGAAGCATAATAGCCAACGCCAGTCGGCACGGCACATGATGATGATGAATGTTCCCTCTAAGGTTTGAGGTCTGTGTGTGCAAATGTGCGTAGTAAAATCTTTCTTTCTCTCTCCCTCCCTCCCTCCCTCTCTCTCTCTCTCGCATGCACGCACGCACGCACACACACACACACACACTGTAAAGGTCTGTACATTTAAGAACAGGATATACCTGCTTTACTTTCAGCAGTGGAAATTCATCTTCCCGTTTATTTTAATTCCCCTCTATTCTCTGTGTGCCCACCTACCTCCTCACGATTCTGCTACTGTACTACCAAAACTAGGCAATTAAAGACCAGTTGAAACATTCGATCTGAAAGTCATATCTCAAGGAGAAAGAAACAGTAACGGTACCATCATTGTATTTTTCTCGATCCCAGTTGTAGAGCGGAGTACCATCTAGAAACTGGGAAATAAAGGTAGCAGTTTCATTTTTTTTTTTTTGGGGGGGGGGGGTAAATTTACAAAATTCTCAGCATAAGAAATCTGTTTCAGTGTTTAAAGTTTTGCAGATTTGCAACACTTGTTTGTAACAGGGGAAGTGTGCTGTATTATAAAAGACAACATTTAAAAACTAATTAGGTCACTAAACGGGGTCGTCTGGGAATTGGCTAGTTCTAGAATGGCGGTCGAAAGATCAGCTCCGTGAGAGATGTTATTACGTAATCAAGGGAGAGTAAGGACCTTCAGTTAAGGGTCAGAGGTCAGGGGAGGAATGCCATCTCTGGCAGTGAGGGAAGCTTTGTTTTGATGTGTAATTAAATCACCAGGCCTTTCTAGAAGACATTCTGTTTTAGGTGGGCCCATTCTCACTGACTACCGTGGCGGTCAGACCATGGCTGACAAAAACATCCGGGGTTCACCCAACCTCAAGAAAAAAAATAGGTACCAGCAATGTTCCCTCTGCACAAAAATCATTGGAAGCAGCAGAAATGTGGTTTATTAGAAGAATGTTGCGAATCCTCTGGACAGCAAAAATAACTAATGAAGAATGTATGAGAAGAGCTGGAGAGACAAAAAACCTTGTCAAAAACATAAGAGAGAGACAATGTACTTTCATGGGACATGCAATGAGAAGAGGGGGCATTGAAAATATTATAACAACAGGAAAAATAGAAGGAAGAAGATCAAGAGGAATACCAAGAGAAATGATACTGGACAGTCTGACGGGATGGTTTGAGAGGAGATCACCAACTGAGCTGATGGCCTGCATGAAGGATCGCGTACTCTGGAGAAGCATAATAGCCAACGCCAGTCGGCAAGGCACATGATGATGATGAATGTTCCCTCTAAGGTTTGAGGTCTGTGTGTGCAAATGTGCGTAGTAAAATCTCTCTCTCTCTCTCTCTCTCTCTCTCTCTCTCTCTCTCGCATGCACGCACGCACGCACGCGCGCACACACACACACACACTGTAAAGGTCTGTACATTTAAGAACAGGATATACCTGCTTTACTTTCAGCAGTGGAAATTCATCTTCCCGTTTATTTTAATTCCCCTCTATTCTCTGTGTGCCCACCTACCTCCTCACGGTTCTGCTACTGTACTACCAAAACTAGGCAATTAAAGACCAGTTGAAACATTCGATATGAAAGTCATATCTCAAGGAGAAAGAAACAGTAACGGTACCATCATTGTATTTTTCTCGATCCCAGTTGTAGTGCGGAGTACCATCTAGAAACTGGGAAATAAAGGTAGCAGTTTCATTTTTTTTTTTTTTTGGCGTGGCTCCAAAAGTTTTGTGCGCGGTATGAGTTTTTCTGTGCGCGCGCGGCTTAGAGGAAACAGTGGTACCAGGGTTAACGATCTGGGAAGGAAGATGAATGACGCCGCTAGCTACGGAGTTAGTGCTGACGACGATACTAGTTGGCAGTCTCTGGTCGACTGCTGACTAGGCAGCAGAACACTTATTGTTTCACCGCCTGCAATGATGCTGATTCACAACTCATACTTTTACCTTTGGGCTCATTTTGTTTTAAGGGCACCAGTCTTAAGACTAAGACTTTCTATTGTCTGGTTAGTATTTTAGAGAACGAATCAGTGAAGTGGAGTCACAAAGTTATTCTAGTTAGGATAAACCTGCATTCTGGAAACTTTGTTCAACAGTCCCATTGCCATCAGTGCAAATTGTGTTTAAGTGTGTGAATATATTTCACGCAATTATTTTTTCCTCGCATCTCTTTAAAAATGTCAGAATTCAAGAAATTAAAAATTTTTAAAAAATTAGAAAAGAATGGCTAAAAGATGAAATGTTTACGAAATGGATAATGGTGGTTTCTGGGGAAGATACCAAAGCTTACAGTAAATTTTGCAAGTATAACTTTAAAGCAAAATATCAAGATTTGGATATACAATGAAAATCTAAGAAAACACACACGTGCAGCGGCTTTCAAAACTCAAGCGTCTTTGACTTTTATACCTGCTTATAATGAATGCTCTAGTCTTGAGGGATCAGTTACCATGTTTATGAGCTGCCATTGTGCTATTGTAAGCTGTGACCATCTTGCTGATTGTGCAAGGCTAACACTTATCTTATCTTATATCTTATATCCTTCCCGTGCCGTTAAACATCACATAGGGCTCGCAAAGTAGTTCGCCAATTTTTCCTGTCTTCGGCGAGTCTTTCAACTTCATCAAAGGATTTTATGCCTGTTAATTTGGCCTCTCTTAATAATGTCCTTTTCAGAGTTTCACGCGATCTGCCTCTTTTTCTTCGGCCTGATGTGTTCCACTTGACAGCTTGTTTTGGGATTCTCTGATCATTTCTTCTCATCAAGTGACCAACATATGTCCATCTCCTTTTCCTGATCACCCATGAGACTGGTTGTTGTTCAGTCATATGTCTTATCTCTGCAGTGTTCTTGAATTCTTTCCATTTGATGCCGAGTATTTTCCTTAGGCATTTGTTTTCAAAAGAGTCTAATTTCTTGTCTATTTCTTTAGTTGTTTTCCAGCTTTCACATGCATAAATGAGTGTGGATATTACATTTGAATTGAATAGTCTTAACTTGGTTTTTGTGCTTATATCTTTTGAGTTCCATATGTTCTCAAGATTCTTGAAGATTGATGCTGCTTTTGCAATTCTGATCCTAACTTCCTTTCTAGTGTCACCATCCTGGTCTATGTAGCTGCCAAGTTATGCAAATCGATTGACTTATTCAATATCTGTCCCTTCTATGTGTATTTTTCCATTTTGATTGAGAGGAATTTTCATTATTTTTGTTTTGTCCTTGTTAATTTCAAGTCCTATTTTGCTAGCCAGTGAAGACAGGCTATGTGTTTTTTCTTGCATGGAATTCACATTATTACTGATAAGAGTTATGTCATCAACAAAATCAAGGTCTTCTAGTTGGGTCCCATGTACCCAGTCAATACCTGTGTTACCTGTGCAACATTTTTTCATTATGAAGTCTATTGTAATCCCAAAAAGTAAAGGAGACAGTATACATCCTTGTTTCACGCCTGTTTCAATCTGGAACCATTCACTCATCCCGTCTTCTGTCTTGACTGCACAAACATATCCATTGTATAAGTCCTAATGATGTTGACAATTTTAGATGGTATTCCATATAGACATAAAATTCTCCATAATGAATCTCTGTGTATGCTATCAAATGCCTTTTTAAAATCTATGAAGTTCAGTATTAATGTTTTCTGCTTTTCAATATGTTCTTCAAGTATTATTCTTAGAGTAAAGATCTGGTCGAGACAGCTTCTCCCTTTTCGAAATCCTGCTTGTTCTTCTCTCATTGCAGTATCCACTATATCTTTGAGTCTATTCAAAATGACCTTGCAAAATACTTGACACAACTGATATTAAGGTTACTCCTCTCCAGTTGTTACAGTCACTAAGGTTGCCCTTATTTGGTATTTTAACAATGATTCCTTTCTTCCAATTAGAAGGGACCTTTTCTTCTTTCCAAATCTTGTTAAACATTCTCTGTAGTTGTCTCATGTTGTCACTATTGATAGCTTTTAGCATTTCGGCTGTTATTTCATCTTCACCTGCAGCTTTGTTGTTAGCTATTAAATTCACTGCTGTTTCAATTTCATGCAATTTAATTTCATCTAAGTTGACATTTAGTTGTGGGGTTGGTAAGTCAGTTTCAAGGTTTAAAAGAATGTATAAAATAGGAAAAAAAGTAGGCTTTACTGCAGTGCTTCGTGTATAGTTGTATACTTATACACTAATTATTGTGTTATCAAGGTTTAACAATTCTTTTGGGTGTGGTCGATTAAGTATTTCTTGGAAGTGTTCAGCCCATCTTTGCTTTTGGTCTTTATTTGATGTTAATAGTGTTCCAGTTTTGCTAAGGATTGGTCTTTCTTTAGATGTAATAGTACCTGTTAGCTTCTTTTGTATGTTATATAAAGTTTTGCTGTCTCCTGTTTTTGCTGCTTTTTCTGCCTCTTTCGCCATATTGTCTATGTATTCCATTTTATCCCTTCTAGCTGAACTTTTTACTTTCTTGTCTATTTCTTTGTATTTTGCTTTTGCCAAATCTCTTTCATGATCTGTTTTTGCATTCAACATGTCTAATTTGACTGCTCGTCTTTCATGTATATACTTTCATGTTTTATCTGATATCCATGCTTTTCTATTTGGTTTTTCCAGTCCAGCGCTTACTTTTGCTGCTGTGATTATGGCTGTGCTGTAAGAATTCCATAACTCATCTATACCTATCTCCTCAACTTCACTGGGTGTTTTGGAATGATTGGCAAGTTCCTGATTGAAATTAATGTTAGTACTTTCTTCTTGTCGGCTGTGGATGTTTATCTTTCTGTGTACTGATTTCTTGTGTTGACTTTTCAATTTTAGTTTTATTTTCCCTAGGTTGTGATCACTGTTGACATCTGCACCCCTATAAGCCCTTACATCCATGAGAGATGTTCTGTATTGCTTTCTAATACAAAAATGATCTATCTGGTTTCTAGTTCTATCATCTGGAGATATCCACGTTGTTTTATGTATCTCTTTGTGTGGGAATATTGTGCCTCCAATGACCATGCCCTCTGTTAGACATACTTCAATTAATCTTTCTCCATTCTGATTAACCATGTCAATTCCTTCTTTCCCCATCACTTTTTCAACGTCGGTATTATCCTTCCCTACCTTAGCGTTGAAGTCCCCCATAGCAATTAGGATGTCGTGTTTAGGGACTTTGTTGATGATTTGTTGTAGTTGGTGATAGAAGTCGTCTTTCACATCATCATCTGCATCATTCGTTGGTGCATAACACTGTATTATTGTCATTCTTCCGTGTCGTAGGTTGTATCGTGCTCTTATTATACGACTGTTAACCGGTTCCCATTCTACAAGGCTCTTTGCAGCTACATTTGACATAATAATGCCCACCCCGTCCTGGATTTTACCATCATTTCTGCCTGAATGTATTATTAACTTACCGTTTTCCGCCGATCTTTTACCTGCTTCTGGCCATCGCATTTCGCTGATGCCCAGTATGTCTAGATGGTATCTCTCCATTTCTTTGATGACCTGAGTAGTTTTTGTTGGTGCTGCCATCGTTCTCACATTCCAGAATCCAATCCTTGTCACATGTTTGGGGCCGACGAAAGAGCTCTAAGGCTAACAGGCTCTTCTTCGCAGAGACGGCTAACACTGCTGACAGCAAAACTGCAATAAAATGAAGCTGGGACTTTTTCGTGCCAGTCTAATGGTCAAATTCAGCTTATCAAGACATTATTCTGTCAAGCGGTTCTTTCAGATCTGAAGCCGATGACCTTATTTTTTGTGTGACATTGTCAAGGTAATTATTAACGTTAATGACACATTAGCATTAATAATATACTATCATTACTTTCAATAACATTTCCCATATTAATTTTCGCTTATGCATTATTTTAAAAGACAGTATCACCAAGATATTTTTTGGATAAATGCTTTTAAAAATCTAGATAATTCTAGGTGTATTCTGAGGTAACTGTAGATATTTTTATGGAAAAAAAAAGTTGCAACCCTGATGCCGAGGAACAGCATCGTGTCGGATTGGAAATGGGTTAGGCCGGCTATTTTTTTCAGTTTCGTGTGTGGAGATTAAAAAAAGGGTGTGTGCAATGTTTCTTTAGTAGACTCCAACACCATGGGGACTTTGGGGACCACTGTCACGTTAGCCAGGCTAGGCCTGTTACTGGGGGTACCAACAGAGAGGTGAGACCGATAGCATGTTGGGTATTAGCAGCTGGCTGCCAGCCAAATCGAACAGCGTATTCACCCGCGCCAGTGATCATATAAGAGTTAACGAGCGTAAATTACACCGGGGAACAGCCTCATTAATGATCAAGTGTGTGGGAAGAATGAAAGATGGAGTGATGAAGGGCAGAATGTAAGATGGGCCTGCGTGCCCAATTCTTTACCCTTGAAAAATAAAGATTATTCATTCATTCATCCATTCATTTAGTGCCGGCCAGACGAGTTATGACTGTGCAGGACCGTATCCCACATTCTCGTGGTATCCAGAATAACAGAACTAAAGGAGCGTATCAGCCTAACCCGGTGTGGTCCTCATACGGAGACATCTGCCGTAAATTCTGCAGAATGGCCCAGTAATGGTATTAATGTAGTGTAGTTTGCTAGACTGTAATGAAAGTGTGAGAACAAGCCCGTTATTATGTTCTTGGTTAAATCGTGTGTTTCATCTTGTGTGGTCGTCTGTCTAATGTAATATATATATATATATATATATATATTATATGTAGCTGAACATGTGAATAAGATAAAGGTCAGTGTTTGTTACTGACATTTTTATTCATGATGGTTATTTGCGTAATACATTGCTACTAAAATGATGTGAAATATTTGTGAAAGTTGAGAGATGAAGGGCAGAATGTCAGACTGGTCCACTTGTTCAGTAGAGAATGTGAGTGTCTCTGAACAAGAGTGAATCTAAACGCGAGAAAGGCAAGAAATAAGGCAATGTTTGCACTCGATTATGTGACTTTTAGTCGTTTATGAGAAAACACTAACTTTAAATCACTTTCTTCCGGTCATTAGTCTCCGATTGTCTCTCTATATAGCTATATAATGCTAAACCTATATCTTTTCCATAAAATATGACGAATGAATGATCAGATTAGTCAACTGAAAGAAAATATTGGATTCCACATACGTGTTTCACTTTAAAAATTGGAAAATATGGGCACTAACATCATATCCGTATGTGATTTTAAGGCATGAGAGGATTACATTACCTTACCTTTAAAAATAAAAAAAAAACCCTACAAGAATGGTTCATGAGATATTTGGAGTTAAAAAAATATATAATTAAATTATTTACGAAAAGTAAGAAGAATTCTAGAAGTACTTCCGGGTTAATAGGCGCGCCAGACGAATCCATTGTAATCTGCAAGTGATTGTAAACTCCGCAGAAATTTGTGCCCATCTTGGTAGCCGGATTGGTAAAGTAGAATAATTTCGCTTGTGTGGGAGACATAGCACATTTATACCAGGACGTAAGCAAAGTACAGGAAAAACATTTTTGATTAATAAGTTAAATCCTGATTTTTCCCCCTTGAAATTCACAACACAGGAAAGCTTGCCTTCTATGTAGCTTTTGTCCACAGTATTTGCAAATAGGTTTCTGTGGGTTAAATTTCTGTTGCACACTGACAGTACGAAAATTTAAAATGCCTGGCATTTTGGCACAACAGTTAAAATGTAGACACTCTTTACTTTTCATATTCACCCAATATTGTCATCATCATTATGTGCCACATCCATAGTGAAAGTTCGCACCAGAGGATCTACCTTGTTTCATTTCTCAACGCCATACCTGGACAAACTGCATTTTGGCTGTTTCCTTATGTTACCCCTTCATCTTTGCCATTATTATTATCATTTCTTCTTCTTCCTCCTTTTTCTTTTTTTCATTCCAGAAGTTGTCATTTGTTGTGATTTTCTACTCAGTAATATGCTTAATATGTACAAAATTAACATGCCTTCAAACTCTATGCCGTCAATGTCAAACTTGGACACTAACAGCCAAGAACAAAAGGAAAATATCATGACAGAAATGAGATATTTAAGGAGAATATTAAATGTAACAAGAAGAGACCAAATCAGAAATGACATCAACAAGGGCAAGGGTTGGAGCAACACTAGGACTACACTACATCCAGAAAAGACAGTTCAAGTGGTTTGGCCACTTGGTCATGACCTACCACCAGGCAGCATGGCACAGAAAACATTCACACTAAGAACAGCAGGAAGTATAGGGAGAGACTGGCTGTGCAGAAAGTCAAGGGAAGAAGATTTCAGAAACATTAAATATTCCACTGGTGAGCCATACCTATCAAGACATCCATTTCTTCTCCAAATACTGAAAGGGATATGAGGAAGGAGACAAGACAGTTCAGAAATTAATATTTATTTATTAATTAAGCACACAATTATTTCCATTGACTTCATTTTTATATAGAACGAATGTTTCTTATTTGCTTCTGGAGGATTAATAAAAACTTCTGTCGTACAGAAGATGTCAGGTCAGAATATGGAGCAACTGAGGAAGGAACTGAAGCAGTGGGAAGCAGCATTCTACATTGTGCACCAGCGAAAACCAGGAAAGGTGAATAATAGTTCGGAAGATTGTAGATGCATCTTTTTCTATAACAGCATATGTACTCATTTAGTGAAAGTGCTCTGTAAATGTGGCCTAACCATCACAGAATGTTGTTGTGTTGATAGCTAGTTTAAAAACATCTTGATGTTTCACTCAAGATATCTGCTTCAATGAATGTGATGTTTAGATGTCAGTGATATCATGAATTCGTTGTCTGTAAAATGTCTGACCGGTAGAATCTACTTGTTGTATCTCCTTATAACTGAAATTTTTTTCTTCTTCTTCTTTTGCTGTCTGTCAACAGTTTAGTCTGTTGAATAAACTTGACTGTTTCTGTGAAACTGAAATTTCTAGCATCACCTAGGATGAGCTTCAGTTCCAGTTAAAAGGAGAAAGATGGTGAAGATCTCCTAAAACTGTCATCATATCAGAGATACAGTGATTAAAGATAACTGTCAGTAATCCTTGCTTAACTCATCAGGCTGAACTATCACAACATTACCAAAATTACCACTTGGTCTAAGGATATGAAAATTACCACTTGGTCTAAGGATATGAAAATTACCACTTGGTCTAAGGATATGAAAATTATCACTTGGTCTAAGGATAGGAAAATTACCACTTGGTCTAAGGATAGGATCTCTCAAAAATAGCCATGAGTTTCTAACCACAACAGCAGTAAAATCTCCCAAACAGCTATATTTTCTCTCTATCTTACGTCTGTTAAATGTTGCATAGGGCCTGCGTGGTGGTTGCCAGGTTTTCCTGATTTCGGTGAGCTTTCCAACCTCATCAAGAGATTTTATGCATACTAATTTGGCCTATCTTAACAATGTCCTCTTTAGAGTTTCACATGGTCGACCTCTTTTTCTCCAGCCTGTTGTGTTCTACTTGATACCTTGTTTTGGGATTTCATGACTCTTTTCATCACGTGACTGATATGTGTCTCTCCTTTTTCTGATCAACCATGAGACAAGTTGTTGTTCACTCACCTTGTCTCTGTGTTGTTCCTGAATTTGTTCCACTTTATATCAAGTACTTTTCTTAGGCATATGTTTTCAAAAGAGTCTAATTTGTTGTCTACTTCTTTAGTTGTTTTCCAGCTTTCACATGCATAAATGAAGGTGGATATTACATTTGAATTGAATAATCTTGACTTATTTTTTTGTGCTTATAACTTTTGAATGCCATGTGTTCTCAAGATTCTTGAAGGTCAGTACTGCTTTTGCAGTTCTAACTTCCTTTCTGGTGTCACCATCCTGCTCTATGTAGCTGCCAAGGTAAGCAAATTGGTGGATTATTCAGTAGCTGTTCCTGCTACATATATTTTTCCTTCTTGATTACTGGGAAGTTTCATTATTTTTGTTTTCTCCTTGTTAATTTCAAGTTCTGTTTTGCTAGCCAGTGAAGACAGGGTTTCTATTTTTTCTTGCATCGAATTCACATTGTCTGTGATAAGACATTTTCTCTCTGTGATAGCAGTAAAATCTCTGTAACTGTCTGTGACAACCATAAATCTCCCTAACGGTTATATTTTCTGTCCATTTAACCAGTAATCTCCCTACAGTTTTATTTTAATGAGATTTAAAATTTACAATTTTTTTTTGCTTAAAATTTACCTTTGTGTGAGATTTACACAGACTTATAAACTGGAAAAATTCTGAAAGTGTTTAATTGTATGAGAAGTTGAGTTCTATTCTTGTTGTAATATGAAGAACATGGATGTAATTTCCCCAAAGTTATCCACTGAATAATTAAAGTGTTATTGCTTTAATAATCACTAGAAATTGAGCAGTTATGTTAGATGTTGCTTTTAGCCATTAAATTATTAACTAGTGATGTATGCTTTCATAGTATACTTTTATACATTAATCCTTCTGTTTTGTTTATAATTTCAGAACGATGTTGCTCAAGCTCCTAAGGATGTCAAGGGTATGTTGTTTACATTTACTGTTAATAGGGTGTTTGTTTGCTGTTGTTTTGTGGTACAGATACGTCAATAAACTGTTGAAGTTTTAGATGATGAGTGGCAATAAATACAGATCTTCAACATATTCATCAATGATATCGCAGAAGACCTTCTAATGACACATTTTCCAAAGCCCTACATGCTGACGACTTTGCTGCTTGGAAACTAACAGCAGTGAAAAGCAACATTGCAGGCGGCACTAAACAGTATTGAATTCTGGGTAGCAAACAAGGGAGTCCACATTAACACCTTCAAAACAACTACATTGTCCCTATCCATCGAGGATGAAAGAGTAAACCTGCAAATGCAAGGAAAAGTGTATCTTTCTCATTTGTGTGAGTCCTATAGCATATCTAATTTCTAAATTTTATGTTAATTTAGAATAATCATCTGTCTTTTATTGAATTGAGGAGAATATGCATTGATATATGCTGCGCAGACCGTTCTGAATTGTCAGTTCCATGTCTTGTTTTGGTCCCAGATTTTGGTGTTCTTAACTGTCTTTGCTATGCGTATGAAGGTTTTCTGCCTGTTTTACTGTTTTCTCTCACAGTCTTATTTTTAAAAAAAATGTTATTGAGCGTCATTCTCAGCTTCAGTCATTAATGTGTCCTGTTCACCCACCCCCCAGTGTTCCCTCTAAGGGTTTGCATCTGTGTGTCAAATGTTCAGCTCATGTACAAAAAAATATTATGTGTGCAGATGTGCTAGTAAGGCACGTGCACACACATACGCAAAGAGAGAGAGGGAGAGAGAGAGAGAAAAGATCTTTACATTTAATAACAGGATAAACCTGCTGTATTTTTCAGTTACTGGTATTTAGTTAATTGCAATGATGATTTCTTTGTTTACTTATTCAGTGAATCTGCTACAGTACTACTGAAACCACGCGATAAAAGAAGAGATGAAACATCCAGTCTGAAAGTCATATCTCAAGAAGAAAGAAACAGTAAAGGGAAAAACGTGTACTATCATTGTATTTTTCTTGATCGCATTTATAGCACGGAATAACATCTGGAAAATGAAAGTAGCAGTTTCATTTTTCTTTTTGCACGGCTCCAAAAATTTTTGCGTGGTATGACTTTTTTTGTTTCTGTGCGCCGCCGTGCAGGCGTGCAGTGCAGCTTAGAGGGAACAGTGGCCCTCCTAAAAAAAAAGGGACATTTTTTTTTGTAAACTCCTTGTATTTGTTGTTATATGTACGTCTGCCGTATGATGTGCTGGGGAGTACTTAACTTTGATTGTTCCTGTTTCATATTTTACCTTGAAGACAAGTACAAACTGTACTTTCAAGAGAAAAAAAAGCTGAACCATGAAGCGGATGCAGGACTGAAAGTTGTAAGTATCAGAAATGTTTGCCTGCATGTATTTGGTTTGACATTAATGATAAATTTTAGCAAAATGAGAGAATGCGAGTAGACACCATGTATTTTAATTATCATCTCAACTGATGGTGTTATTTTATGTATTAAAAAATATTTCATCAGCATCTGTGCAGGTTGTTTTTTTTGAACGTTTTTGCTCAACTTTCTTTTTGTTTGTTTCTGTTTTCAAACCCCTGTTTGGTGTACTTCTAGATTTCCCTCCCTTTTATATGACCTAGATATCCCAGAATGAAGCAGTACAGTGATCCCGTTTATTCCAACCCATTTATTTGACCCCAATGACAACTCAGATTAATGACAGGGTTTAAAATTAGTAAGAATTAACATTTGAATTACATTAACTCTTTTATTTTCTGTTATTTTCTGAATTAGCTTAAACATATTTTGACTTTACAAATACCAGCAGCCAGATGGAACAGAGACCCAGACAAGTGGAATATGGGGTGTTGAATTAAATGTGCCTCAGGTCACAAACAGCAACCCAAAGGTCAAGGAAAGTAAGACCCTGACCTCTAGCGCATCTCTGGACAAATTAGGAGCAAAGTTGTTTCAGAACTTTACCAAGACACAATCACCAAAACCATTGGCCAGGAAAAAATCTGTGGAAGTGTGTAAGGTAAGTCAGTGTTGAGAGTAAAGTTTATTTTTAGATTTTAGAATCAAATTTGATAAAGTTTCTGGTTTATTCTGGTAAGTAAAACTTAATGTGATGGGTAAGGCATTTTCTCCATGTAATTTGTCCAAAACTGGGAAATGGCAGAAGTTTGTTTTGTATAGGACTTGAATGCCATCATTTTGTACAGTCACTACAAGGAGGTACGGTTAGCTGCAATAGACCTTAACTTTATGAGAATCAGCTGCTGTCACGGTGCACCTGATCAAGCAGATTCTTGTTCATCCACACATGAGAGTGCCCTGAGTGCAAGGAGGCCCATCTCTAGGCCAGCGGCAGAGCCTGGGCGTTGTTCAAGTTCAAGCTGTTAATGTTAAATATACTTGTACCTCATCATTGTTTTCCTCTCGCTCCTTTTCCCCTGAAGTATGATTTTCTAAATTGTATTATTCTTTTCATTGTGCCCAAAATGTTTTGGTTGTCTTCTTCTTTTTCCCTTATGTTTTTTTCTTTATTATTTGTCTTTCAATCACATTTGGTTGATCAAATATTTCTTTGTTCGTTTTCTTCTCTTTCCATGAAATACACACTGCTCCTCAGTATATCCACATTTCAGAGGATTCACTTTTCTTTAATCTCACCAAGATATAAATGTATCATTTTTATCATGAATTTGTTTTTTAACAAGAATTTGTTTTCTTCAGATTCCATGAAATACACGCCATTCTTCAGTATATTCCATTTTTCAAAGGATTCTGTTTTATTTAATCTCACTTAGATAAAAAGGGACACGCCCTATTCTTTTATATATATATATATATATATATACATTAGATGTGATATAAACAAAAATGACAGGAGAATGGCCATGACTCAAATCAAGGTCCCCGGTAGGTCCAGCTAACCAGTGTGCTGTGTGAAAGCCTTGTTTCTTATTTGAAAAGTTTGTACCTGTGACTTCCATATACAAATGAAGAACAGATCTCCAAAATTCTGCATTAACCAATGTGTAGTAATTTTCCTCATGAAACTACAGAATAACCATTCATCATTAGGTAGGAATGGCTGAATTGATAATACTCCATCTTCTCAGTCTGTAGGAAATAGGTTTTTCCACTGGCGCTTTCTCATTTATCAGGCTTCATGCTAGTGCTAGGGAGTTTATGCACTATTCTGATATCATCCTTCCAAGGAGATCACAGAACCGATGGACTTGTCTGGAGTGCAGTGATGATAACCATTAACTTTCGGCACCAGTTCATGGGGCAAGTCCAGAATCAAGCTTATAGAAAATGGCAAGAGCTGAGTCATTTTCTTCTTCTTCTTCTTCATACACACACTGGCAATGATGCGCGGTGCGCTGATTTTTGCGATGTACCTTTTGGCTGGGTACCTCCGACTTCAGCACCTGTCCTTGCTAGGGCAGAATGTGGTCATGCTTGCACTGCCATGAAGACAGTGGTGTAGGCCGGCCTGGCCAAAACTTTGTTTTCCAGTGTCTGGTGGCTGTACTTAAGCCCCTTCTCCATATCAGATCCAGCCTGCAACGCTGGCTGGTCAGACGGCTTTGAGACAGTTCCACAGAGACACTCCTACTTTAGGATGAGGAATCTGATGAGTGCCTCAACAATATCCATTCCCTGCCACCTATAGTCTGCTGGCTCTGTTTTGTTTACATCATTCTGATAGCCATTGTTGTAAAGACCCATAGGCTTGTCACGTCCTGGATTCATTGGTTTCACACCAGATTTTCCTCAACCCTGCTGGCAGTCTCCATGTCCCCATCTGTCCACCAACCTGACATTACATTTTACAAAAATAACAACTACCATAAGTGTTGATTGCTACAGGTTTCTGGGCTACAGAAGTAGGTCAGAGTTTTTAAGCAAACAGATCTGTTCTCTGTCTCACAAAGACTGTTAAGATAAGCGTGTTCTTAACACAGTTGTTCCCAGGGGAAGTGAGTCATTTTTAATCCTTAACATTTACTTGTGTGTTCCAGAGTTCCGCAGTTCCTGCGGCTTCTGTAACTGAGGACGAGTGCGAGGAGTCACTGAAAGAGGTGCTTGTTAGAGGAGAAAATGAAGATGAGATTACATCATATTCACAGAGTCTTCCAGATAAAAGCCAACCTGCTGCTTTTGCTGAAAGTGATAAACAGCCACCTCCTGGGGACGGAGTTGCTGATTCTGTTGTGCAGGGAGAACTGTTTAAAGTTGCAGGAAAAGTTCTTAACAGAACAAATTGTCGGTCTAATTATCCCATGTCGCACAAATTTCGAACGTCTTCCAGACCTCGGTTATCATTTTTGTCAGTTAAAATGCCTGCACAATTTGGAGATGATGGAAACGGCTCCAATAGTGAAATACAATCGACGGAACTTCCGGCAAATTCTGCCAGTAGAGTTCCTGAGGCTCATTCTGATTCTTTTAGCAGTCGCAGGAAAATAGAGACATCTGTAGATATGAACGAGATATTTCAAGATAGTTCTTCATCACATATAAATACTGCTTGTGAGACTAAAAATATTTATACAAATAAATCTTGGGCTGCGGAAGATAAAATAGAATACACCAGTGCATATAATTTTGGAAGTTTGCAATTTCTCTCAGGCAAGCAACAGAAGAACGAGAAAAGGTGTTTTTCCCCAGAATCTTTCTCAGACAAAGCAGGCACATCATTTGATAATTTTGTGCCAACATTTGGAACACTCAAAACTGACCTGCATGCATCAGTAGGGCCTGAATCATTTAAGAAGGCTCAAGATAATCTGAACGAGAATGTTAAAACAGAGTTCATTGATGGCGGAAATGGAAAAGTAGATAACACAGCTTCATTGACTGTGAATTCATTTATGGATTATGCAGACAGTTGTGCTGCAAGTGAACTACCAGAAGAACAGAGGGCCAAGCAAGAGAAACTTCTAGATTCTTCTTCACAAGCCATGAGTATATTGCCACTAGGGATTACCTTAGAAAGTAAAAGACAGCGCAGCACTACAAAGTCAGAAAGAAGCAAAGCTAGATCAAGAAAAGTCAAGAAGAGCAGTGACACACAGAGCGAAACACAGGATGATTTCCAGACTAGTACAGTGCCTGAGAAGAAAACTAGACAGAGAAAGAGGTCAGCTGTTGTTTCAGATGACTTTTCTGGCGATGCTGTGGATGACTTTGATAACAATGTGAGTATATACACATAAAATCTCTGTGATAAATTAATAACATTTCTTAGTACACATAATATCTCTGTGATAAATGATGTCCTGAGGGATCTTATTTTATTGGAATTTATGTGTATATAGAGTTAAAGACTGAGAATTTGTTTCTGAAAGTTTCTGTCTTTTGAAGTGAAAGCCAGTTTTTTTGTGTGTCTTAAGTCTGTTTTGAGAGTTCATCTGGTTTTGAGTTTGCCCTTTTTATTATGGATTTGCTTTGTTAAAGGTAAAGGTATGAGTTGTGAACTAACGTCATTGCATACGGTCAAACCACAAGTGCTGTGTGTCTGAAATATCTGTAAAATTGAGGACATAAATACTGAACTTGTGTATAAATAACTCAACAAAGAGTACTCAACAGAGACATTTCATTTAGATCTAAAATGAGCATATTTCTAAAAATTCACACAAAGAAATATCTGCTTTGATTTTTTTGTCATGAATCATAAGAAATACAGAGATTTTAAGCAAGACGGTTCAAAGATCTTTCTGGAAGTAAAAAAAAAAAAATTGTGACCCAGGAGCCCGATTTATTGATACATAACTGTGGATTATACAGTGTGACATTCGAAGAAAACTTAGTTGATTTTTCATAGACAGGAAAAGTCATCTCACAAGGACAAAAATCATGTGATGGTCTGTAATTGAATGTAGAGTTCTTTTGTCATTCAGCAGAAGTGGTGTTTCAGACTAGATCAGCACTTTATAGTCATATTTTTTATCACCATCTCGTGCTGGCTCCCCACCAAAAGGTTTTCTGCTGTGAATCTCCTCTCTGCTGTTTCTTGTCTTCATAGTGCACTTGGCTAAGCTGGTTCGTGTCTGCCTTTTGATGTTGTCCTTCCATCTGCGTTGCAGTCGTCCTCTTATTCTCTTCCATTTGATCTTGCCCTCAAGAAGGGTCTTCAGTGTACTGTAGCATTATGCCTCTTGATATGCTCAAAGTATCTTATCTGTCTTGTTTTTATGATTTTCAGTATTTTTCTTTCACTTCTAGCTTATTTAGCACCTCATTCTTTTCTCTCTATGATATACGCCTTGGTTTCTGTATATCCACATTTCAAAGGCCTCGATTTTCTTTTCTGTTGTCTTATTCAAAATACAGAGGTTAAAATATGACTTATTCAAGACTTTATACTTTTTATACTAAATTTGATACATTACATGTAAGTTGATTATTTGAATAGCATAAGAATCTGTTAATACTGAATTTCATAGATTTTAAGAAGGCATTTGATAGCATACACAGAGATTCATTATGGAGAATTCTATGTCTATATGGAATACCATCTAAAATTGTCAACATCATTAAGGACTTATACAATGGATATGGTTGTGCAGTCAAGACAGAAGAAGGGATGAGTGAATGGTTTCAGATTGAAACAGGCGTGAAACAAGGATGTATACTGTCTCCTTTACTTTTTGGGATTACAATAGACTTCATAATGAAAAAATGCTGCTCAGGTAACACAGGTATTGACTGGGTACATGGGACCCAACTAGAAGATCTTGATTTTGCTGATGACATAACACTTATCAGTAACAATGTGAATTCCATGCAAGAAAAAACAGATAGCCTGTCTTCATTGGCTAGCAAAATAGGACTTGAAATTAACAAGGACAAAACAAAAATAATGAAAATTCCCATCAATCAAAATGGAAAAATACACATAGAAGGGACAGATATTGAAGAAGTCAATCAATTTGCATACCTTGGCAGCTACATGGACCAGGGTGGTGACACTAGACAGGAAGTTAGGATCAGAATTGCAAAAGCAGCATCAATCTTCAAGAATCTTGAGAACATATGGAATTCAAAAGTTATAAGCACAAAAACTAAGTTAAGACTATTCAATTCAAATGTAATATCCACCCTCATTTATGCATGCGAAAGCTGGAAAACAACTAAAGAAATAGAACAGAAATTAGACTCTTTTGAAAACAAATGCCTAAGGAAAATACTCGGCATCAAGTGGAATGAATTCAAGAACAATGCAGAGATAAGACAGATGACTGAACAACAACCAGTCTCATGGGTGATCAGGAAAAGGAGATGGACATATGTTGGCCACTTGATGAGAAGAAATGAGCAGAGAATCCCAAAACAAGCTATCAAGTGGAACATAACAGGCCGAAGAAAAAGGGGCAGACCGCGTGAAACTCTGAAGAGAACATTATTAAGAGGCCAGGTTAACAGGCATAAAATCCTTTGTTGAGGTTGAAAGACTCGCCGAAGACAGGAAATATTGGCGAACTACTTTGCGAGCCCTATGTGACGTCTAACGGCACGGGAAGGATATAAGATATAAGATAAGATAAGAATCTGAAAATGCTTTTTTACATGCCGTGAAAGCGACTCTTAGAAAATGGTTTTGAAGCACTTTTCATAGAATCTGCCTAGGACAGTTGCTGGGGACCTTCTCTCTTTTCTGATTTTACTGTTTTATTATTAGATTGGTAACAGTAAACACCATCTGCGTTCCATAGTCCAGCCTCTTATACATACTATCTTATAATGTCGATATTATCCTCTGTTTGATACAAGGTTTAATTTGTGATGTTATCAATGTTAGTTTTATTTTATGGTGTTACATTATGAAGTCATTCCTGTCTGGATTATTACAGTAATAAGTTGAATAGAATTGATTGTTTCTCTTTCAAGAACATGGAACATTTAATGAGTTTTTCAGTGGTACTCTCTTGTTTTCATTCTGGATATTAAGGTTCCTGAACAAGACATTCAGGATGTGACTCTTGTGAAAGAATCAGCAGTTAAAACAGGCAGCAGCTCCCAGTCTAAGAACAAAGGAACTCGGTATGAATTGTGAGAATTACAAAGTAAACCATGCAGACTCACTGTGCATCGTGTCTAACAGAAAAGCATATAAAAAGGGACAAGTGTATACCTCTAATTCTGTTGCCTAACTACAGCATTCTGTAATTTGTTTTTTTTTCTTTTTTCTGTTCATTCTAGTACATACAGACCCCAGTAGATATTTCTAAGACTTTTTCTTCACATTTGTTGCTTCCTCTTCTCTCTTGAGAGGATCAGATAGGTATGTGAAACCAGGGAAGGAGGAATATATGTTCAGATTCCAGGAAACCACGGAAGATCAGGACTACACATTACTTCCTTCCAGTTCTTGCTGAACCAGGAGTCTAAGAAATGTGATGACCAGCGTCATTGTCAACACAGTGGGCTTAACGGAAAAGACTTGGCGATACAGCTCATGAAAAGGACATGATGCTGCCATCTTGTATTTGCCTCAGGACATGAGAAAAGTTACGACAGCTGTATATCATTGTCATCTGTCATGACCATCAGTGGGCAGAGAAATAAACAATAAAAAATAAACTTTGAAAAAAAAAAGTTCATTCCTTTATTCTGTTTGCCATGCAAACTGTAATCTACTTTGTTACCAGAGTTGAAAATTCGGAAAGCTTACATCTCAGAATGGTTTACAAGTTTTTCTTAAACTTCTTTCAGCAAAATGCTGGTAACTCCTGTTAGTGAATTTCACTGAAAACAAATTAAAGAAATAAGCATTAGATTGACTAGACTTAACGGTGATTAAGGGAACCTACATTCTTTTTACAAGACTGATTTATTTGATACTGAGATACAATCTGTAACATTTTGCATTTCAGTAAACTGGGTGCAGCATCTTTGAGTGAGAATTACGTGTGTCTGAATATGAAACGGAAGGGATATCGTAGAAAAGGTAAGGATGATGGGACATTTAAATTTCTACTAGTGTTCCCACAACCTAGCAACAGAGTATGGCTAATAAGGTTGAAATCTATCCATGATCCCCTTGGTGACTGCCAGTTTTTGGGTCCGCTGTGGGTTTTCAGGGTGAGCTGCGGTAATCATTCCCACTCTCAACATGAAGCCTGTGTTCTAACATCTTCAGCCTCTTAGACATCTTGCTCACAATTCCAGGTAGACAAAACAGCAGTATCGTGTTTGTCTTCAGCTATCTTAAAATGGTGTATTTACAGCACAGGGCTAATGTAGGAATTCTGTATGAGAATATTCTTCAGTAAGGGTGGTGTTTAATGTGTCAGTGGTGTTCTAGATCCAACATTTCCTCTGTTGCTTGCTTCCTTCTTTTTTCAGGATCCATACCTTCTATAAATGTTCTTTCCATGTCATTTCATATGATCAAAGAAGAATAAATTTCACTTGATGGAACAAAGGGGTCAGTTTTTATCCATATTCTGACAGAAAAAGATCAACAGCAAGAGTGGCATTAGTAGGCAGTGATAATAACACAACAGTGTGATATTTCAGCTTGTCTTTATCAGACAACAAAAGAAGTAATCTTTGTGAAGTTATTATATGTTGACGTTTTTAAAGTCAATGATCCTTCATTCACTTGACTTTCACGCTTGTTTTTGTTTTATTCATTGTCATCATGTGCCATTTACCATTAGAATGCCACGTGCCATTACCTGAGAGGTCCCTAGATGGCTGTTGCTTGCTTGCAAGCTCATCTGGTCAAACCTGCTTCCTACCCATGTCTTGTTCTTATCCATTTGTAACATTGCTTCCAACTTGCTGTTTTCATTTCTTTTCTCTGTTGTTTTCAGTACATTGTAAGAACTTCTCAATATGGGAAAAAATGCTGATGACTTTCATTTACATGCCTGGACTTACTTTAACTAATATAATTCACAGAGTGCACTTTTTCTTAAGCATATCTTTATAAATCACACAAAGTGCTGAATCACAAGCCGAGCAATCCACATTTAAGTTTTTACAGCTGTAATTTTTCTTAACGTAAAATATTTATAATAATTTTAGGTGCTGGGATGACAGGACCTCAGCTGAAAAGAAAGCTCTGGAAGGCCAAAATGGCAGCCCGCAGTAAAAGTTTTGGCAGCAACAAATGTTTCAAATGTGGCCAGGAAGGTCACTGGGCTAGTCAGTGTAAAGGTTAGTAGAAATAGCATGGATGTTACAGACAAGAATTGAATTTTCGATCCCTTGTGAAATTGTAGTTATCAGTCCAGGTCAGTCACTGAATATTGCAAAAATTAAAAACACTCCATTTAACCCAATCCTGGGCATTTATTTCTGTCAGTGTAGCCTGCCAACAATTATAGATTTTTGACTGTAATGTAGTACTGTTATACTGTACTGATACCGACTCATTACCCTCTTATGGGAATGCATTCATCAAGTCTTGGTCACACATTTTTTTTTCAAATATGACACCACCACAAATGTTTCTCCTGACCAGAAGATGCTGTCCAGTTTGATAGTCAAAGACCCAAAGCTGACATCCCAGTGTCAGGTTTGGCAAACTGACCAAGATCCTGTCCCACTTCTTTGTTCATAGTTCTAGTAATGGGTCTAGCCTAACTGTTGTGGCAGGGATTGCCATAGTCCTAATGGTAGTGGAGTTGCTAAAGAAGTATTGCACATTCCCTACTTTTTAGTTCCATTCAGAGACTGAAAAAAATAGCCCTCTTAACCCTCTTCCAATCTGACATGATGCTGTGTCTCAACACTTCTACCACATCGGCTGCAGAGAACACCCAGCTTGCATTTCAAGAGAGACAGAAGGAGAGGAATGTTAGCATTTTGTTGAGATATCCAAGCTTAGTCCTTGTGAATGGCATCTGTCATGACTGATTTTGCTAATATTTGGCTTAGTTTAGTTCAGTATTTCTAGCTTTGGTTGGAAATTGATATGGAGTAAATGTTCTTGATTATTTTAACGCCCTTATGACCCTGCTGAACATCTTCAAAGGAAGTCCATGTCCAGAAATTTAGCCCCGTTGCAGGAGATGGCAGAAGATACTACCAATCATTAACTCCTTTAGGATCCCGTTCCAGATTTTTCTGAGTTTACTTTGGTCCCTGATGGAGGTGGAGCCTGCAAAGCCAGGCTGGTACAAGCCTCTTAACTCTTCCCGCGCCACAGAAAGAAAACGCGGACATTCCCATCCATGCCACACAAAAAGCGCGGGTCTTGATATGTATAAGGGGTATAGTTGTAAAAGTAAATATACAAATTATTTCCACTTTAAAGTATACATATTATGCATGAAAATAGTTGTCAATGTAAGAAGATATCATAAATGAAGAGTTTTTTTAGGAAAAATGAAGTAGTGTGATGATTTTAGCTGATAATTGTGTAGTGTTTACCATCGGCAATGCCTAGATGTACAATGTTTACCATCGGCAATTTCCAGATCTGCTTATTTTTTCGTCCGATCTCGTCGTGTGGTGGCATTCTCGCTAAAATAATATCTGAACCTAACTACTTCTCCAGTCCATTTAATAGGTCTAGATGTACTTGGGGTACATTCAGGAACAGTGTTCTGGTCATAGGACATGTCCTTATGCCTCCGAAATCACAATAAATATTGAAATTTCTCAGTTAAAAACATCGATTTCACTCGGGTGTTAGCCACGCTTTGGATTGAACTATGAAAGTTCACCAGACATACGCAGATAAATCATGTACAATGAAAAGTTACAATAGTTTTACGCTGCAATGAAATAAACATCGCTATAATGTGGATGGCAGGCACTAGACTAACAGGAAGAATTCACTATAATGTCGATGGCAGGGAAAGAGTTAAGGATCCCAGGTCTTGAGAAAAGCCTGGGAAATAACTGCCATGGGGTTCTCAACACCCAGATTCAATGAATTTTTGGAGCAAAGACAGCAGCTGCAGAAGCTGGGCAGAGGAGCTTATTCCTCACACATATGGCATCGAACCTCAACCACCTAACTCATAAGCGTTTACTTTCCAAGCCCTAGATTCTCCTGAACCACTTACGAAACACTGCGGTTAATAGCCGTGGGTGGCAGAACAGAATTAGTTAAAAAAAACACAGTGATTATTCCCTTGCTAATAAAAAATGGGTGATCAGAAAAAGAAGATGGACATATGTAGGCCTTGTGATGAGATGAAACAATCAGAGAATGCCACAACAAGCTATCACGTTGAGCACAACAGGCTGAAGAAAAAGAGGTTGACCATGTAGAACTCTACAGAGGACATTGTTAAGAGAAGGCACTTTAGTGGGCACAACATCCCTTGATGAAGTTGAAAAACTCACCAAAAACAGGAAAACTTGGCAAACAACTATGCGAGCCCTATGTGACATTTAACGGCACAGGAAGGATGTAAAATGTAAGAATACAGAATGAAACTAGCTTTGTGTCATAATTTGTTTCTGATGACTGCATTCACTAGATAATTGAATAATGTCTCTAGATACTGGTTTTATATTTAGATACTTCTGGAAAGAGTCAAGATTGGACAGCAGGCAAAGCTGATGAACCACCAGTGGAGGAATCTGAGTTCCCAACTCTGAGAGAGGCAGCTTTAATGAGCCGAGGCATTCGAGGTATTTCATTTAAAACTACTCACTCTTGTAGGCTAACTAATATCATAGTAAAAATGGGAAGAGAAGCTAGAAGTAATATGTAATGCAGGCAAACTCTCCATGTTAAGTTCTTGCGAAGACTAAAGCACAGGACCTGCACTAGGAGAAGCCAAACTCAAGGTAATTTTGCTCTTCTGCATTCTTCATGTCTGAAGACCCTGTCTGCTGCGTAGATCACACGAACTCCATGTTTTAATAATTTTCTGGGACTTAGCTAGACCCTTTGTCTGAAGTCTGAAGAAGATTATTGTTATTGTTTCATTATACATTTTTCTCTGTTTTGAAAATACCATATTGAGGAACTTCCTAAATGTCTATATCAGAATTATTTTCCTCCATACTATATTTGCTATTGTTTATCAATTATATAATTAATCAGCTGAACCCAAAATTCCTCATTAAGTGGAACGATGAACTTTAGCCTATTTGTCCCAAGAATTGGAGCTCAGTTCTTATGTGGATTTAGAACGTATGACTATATCTTCACGCACATGCATGCACGCACACGCCATTTAGTTTGTCACATCTGCTGCATCCTGTTGTTCAGTCAAGATTTTTGTACTCTGTTTTATCATGGAACCATGGTCATATATATGCAGTCACATATTGCCTGATTGGAAATTATGTGTATGAAAACTGATCAGAAAAATTAGCATTTGCGTCTGATTATCAGAAAGTAAAACAACTAAAGAATCTGTGGAGAGGAACAGACAGAACTACAAAAATAAGATTTTTAAGGGCACGCATCTTTCCCATGGCAACATATGCCTGTGAGACCTGGACACTTAACAAAACAGCTGAGAAACACATAAATGTCTTTGAATATAAATGCTACAGAAGAGTTCTTCAGATACCATGGACACAAAAAAGAACAAATATATCCATACTACAAGAACTTAATATTGAAGAAGGCTGGCTAGTAAAGAGGATTAAAGAAAGAAAACTTAAATATTTTGGACACATTAAACGTCATGATAATCTAGAGAAAACTGTCTTGAAAGGGTGCATAATGGGAAAAAGAAACAGAGGAAGACCAAGGCGAAGATGGCTTCAAGGCATCGCTGATGATCTGCAAATGGATGCATCAACAGCAGGCCATTTTGGTTACAACCGAGAGGCCTACAGGAGAGCTGTTAGGGAAGCAAAGTTCCGCAAGGGACATGCAAATGAATGAATGAATACCATGACCTTACACTGGCCATAATTTAATATCAGGAGAAAAAACAAACACAACTAGAGGCTTCTGCAACTGTTTCTTAGGATATCTTCTTCCTCTTTGCATGCACACTGGTGATGATGCGTGGTAACCTGATTTTTGTGAGGTGCCTTTTGGGTGGGTACCTCTGACTTTAGCACCTTTCCTTGCTAGGGCAGACTGTGGTCTTGCTCGCACTGCCATGAAGACAGTGGTGTAGGTTGGCCTGGCCAAAACTTGTTTTCCAGCCTCTGGTGGCTGTACTTAAGCCCCTTCTCCATGTCAGATCCAGCATGCAACGCTGGCTGGCCAGACGGCTTTGAGACAGTTCCACAGAGACACTCCAACTTTGGGATGAGGAATCCAGTGAGCGTCTCAGCGATATCCATTCCCCGCCACCTATAGTTTGCTGGCTTTGTTTTGATTGTATCATTCTGATAGCCATTGTTGTAAAGACCCATAGGCTTGTCGCGTCCTGGATTCATTGGTTTCACACCAGATTTTCCTCATCCCTGCCGGCAATCTCCATGTCTGCATCTGTCCACCAACCTAACATTACATTTTACAAAAATAACAATTACAATTAGTGTTGACTGCTGCAGGTTTCTGGGCTACAGATATAGGTCAGAGTTTTTAAGCAAACAGATCACTGTATCACAAAGATTATATTAAGATAAGTGTGTTCTTAACACAGTTGTTACCAGGAGATCTCAGGATAAGTAACATACATGGTTTAGCTTATATATGATCCTTGGATTTCCAAGTTAATTATTTGAAAGGTCTAAAACATCCTCTCTCAGTGCCCTCCCCCAACAACAAAATAAAAAGTGTATGTAATGTTTTAACGAGAAATAGGTAAAAAGATTGCATCCCACAAGGAAATTTTCATGAATCATGGCCATAGAAAAGTTATGGAAAAGAATGCAGTAGGAAGTCAAGAGACCAAAGATTGAAGATTAACTGACTATATAAAACTGTTTCATTTAAACCAGGCTTAGTAATCATCTGTTCATTATGTTTTTTTTTTTTTACTGAGCTCACTTCTTTCTTCTTATTTACTCTTAACCGACCAATTATCGTATTTAAATATTTTGGCCATTTGTTGTGTTAACAGAAAATGACACAATGTATATTTTTAACATTTACAGTAGTTTAAAATGATGAAATCCAGACTATGAAACAAAACCAATAAGACTAGTTATTTCATTAAAAAAAAAAAAAAACATCTGAAAGGCTTAAGGAAGGTTAAGAGTTAAACTTTCAGAGTTCTGGTGTCCAAAGGGTTACTATACTTACTTTGTTTTTTTTTCTGTCTCTCAGTTGTTCTCATTTATCTCTTATAAGTGTTCTGATTTCATTTATCATGTCTTTCTGCTCTCATTTATCTTTTATGTGCTGCCATTTATGCAGCATGTGTCCAGCCCTTTCAGTCATAACATGGCATTTCTCCACATGCATACACATAACAATGATTTGGAATGTAAGGCACAAGATACACATAAACTACACAGGAAAACAACAAACAGTAGGTCAACATTTCTGTTGTGAGTTTATTCGCCGCTAATTCTGGTAGTGTCACACGTCTTTACACTTCAGTCTGCCTGTTACAGTTCAGCTCATAGCAGCCCTGATATTGAATGAAACCTGGTACATTTCTGCATGTAAAGTGAGTAGTAGCTGCTGTTCAGTTTGTAAGGCGTGAATAAAAAATATTCAGTTCAGCTTGTAAGATGTGCTGGTTATACTTCCGAGCTTGTGATTACGGGTGCAGCAACATGTTTGCATTTGTTGCGTTTCATCGTTATTTTGAGCAGTCATTATATTTTTGCCGTTTGTGTGCATATTTACTTGTTTCAGATATAAATGTGACAGTTCACGTTATAAAGAAAGTTCCTGAGATCACTGGAATGCAGTAATCCGTCCAGTAACATGCTGTGGTACAATATGCTGACCAGTAGACTGTTATGTTGCTTTATGTCTGTGTTAGCAGGTGATCTTGAGGATCAAAGAGCCATTTGCATGCTGAGTTAAAAAAGTCTCCATAACCACTTCTTTCACTGAACATCGCTATTTTTGTCACTGAGGTAGGGAACCTTCACTTGTTGTCTGAGGATGATGCCGTAGGCTTCCTGTATTTTTTCTCTAGAGATTTCAGCTTAGCGATGATGACCTTCGTCTCAGGCTGTTCAGAGAGCCTGGGCTGAAAGTAGTCCTTCGCAAGGTTTTGCTCAGATTTTTCTCTCTCTGACATCCTTAGTATCATGTTCCAAATCTCTTTTGGAGATAGCATTTTGGGGACATAGTATCTCTGACTGGTTAGCATGCCCATGTACATGCCAGTGAAAAAGAAGAACTGTCGCCCCAACATTCTCTTGCTTAGAAGTGGTTATAGTGTACAGAAAATATCAGGGTAATGTCTGTGCGTACCTGATTTAAAAAATCAGAAAAGTAAATAAAATCAATTATTGCTCATATTTTATAATTCAGAATGTTGAAATATAAAGTAACTGCCACCTCGGGTAATTTTGCCATTTTCTTCTTTATTAGCAGTACTAATATCTTGGGTATGTGTGCCATTTTTCCCAGCCGTTTCTGAAACCTGCCGAGTTGCCATTTAATTAAGAAGCTTCATTGGTTTTTCATGACCTTGAAGTGATGGGTTTTGAGCAGATAACACCAACATGCATTACCACAACTAGGATGAAGCACCATATGGTGTGCATATATGTTTAAAATGATGTTTTAATAGTTAAATGGAAAAACAAGAAAAAAAAAAAGAAGTTTCATGTATATAAAGTGTAGATAGAGGTGTATGGTGCAGTTTTACAAAGTGAGGGAGGGAGTGAGCAAGGTGAGAAAAAAACGAATAGAAAGTATGAGAATGTATAAATGAAAAACATACATCCGATATTTCGGCGTGATTATGTATCCTTGAATAAGGCTCACGCCGAAATATCGGATGTTGTATGTTTTTCATTTATACATTCTCATACTTTCTATTCGTTTTTTTTCTCACCTTGCTCACTCCCTCCCTCCCTCACTTTGTAAAACTGCACCATATACCTCTGTCTACCTTATTTATTTAAACCAGTTTTACTGCAGTCGCCATCCCTTTTATCTGTATATAAAGTGCACTTTTTGGTGCTGAAAATTTTTATGGTATACTTTTTGGTTCTTAAAATTTTTATGGTGGAGCTTTTGGTGCTTATAAAATTTAGAAAGTTGAAAAGTTTTGAACAGAATCAGATTTGTTTGCCCTGGGTGCCATCAACCTACAGTTCTGTCAGGGTGGGAGATAAATCTTTTTTTGTTGCCTTTTGTAGTAAGGTGCTGGCTTAGTTTTTTTTTTTGGTTCTTTGTTGACCTGACTCTGGGTTCCTTTCATGAGGCATAGAGTAGGAAAAAATGCATTTCTCATTAACATTTCTAGCAGCATATTTGAAGTGAATGGTAAAAAAAAAAATGACATAAAGAAAGTGAATGGAGAACGTCGTAAGTAGACATTTGTATTTGGGACCAAACTAGATCTTGATTTTTCAGATGATATAACTCTTATCAATGACAATGTGAATTTGATGCAAGAAAAAAACACATATCCTGTCTTCAGTGGATAGGAAAATGATTTGAAGTTAACAAGGAAAAAACAAAAATTACAACGTTTGAAGTAGTCCACCAATTTGCATACCTCGACAGCTACATAGACCAGGATGGTGACATCAGAAAAGAAGTTAGAATTAGAATTGCAAAAGCAGCATTGACCTTCAAGAATCTTGAGAACATATGGCACTCAAAAGTTATAAGCACAAAAACCAAGTTAGTATTATTCAGTTCAAACCTAATATCCACCCTCATTTATACATGCCAAAGCTGGAAAATAACTAAAGAAATAGACAACAGATTAGACTCTTTTGAAAACAAATGCCTAACGAAAGTACTTAGTATAAAGAGGAACAAAATCAAGAAGAGCGCAGAAACAAGGCAAATGAGTGAAAAACATCCTGCCTCATAGGTGATCAGAAAAAGGAGACACATATCGGTCACATGATAAGAAGAGTCATAGATTCCCAAAACAAGATGTCCAGTGGAACACAACAGGCCAAAGAAAGAGGTCGACCATGTGAAACTCTAAAGAGGATATTGTTAAAACAGGCTGAAATAGTAGCCATAAAATCCCATGATGAGGTTGAAAAGCTTACCGAAAACACGAAAACTTGGCATAATACCATGCAAGCCATATATGGCGTTTAATGGCACGGGAAGGATGTAAGGTGATGTATGTAAGAAGATATTTGTATAAAGTAGCATGCCACATGGAAAGGTAAACTTGTTCATTCCTTAGAGGCACATAGGGATTTGGTGTTAGTGGCTTTATTTTCCTTGACCTGTCGCACACTAGAGGGTGATGTGGGCAGCATCATGCCTGGCTGCCTTTCCCCAACTCCAGAAGAAGTCAGGTACCCATTTCTACAGCTGGGTGACTGGGGCTCTTCGGCCTTGAATCCTTGACCTTCACCATCAGAGACTAGTTCACTAACCATTTTGCCACTCAGATACCTTAACACATATAAGCAAGCCATTTATGATATTTAGAAGATACTAACATATAAGAGAGTGTCTTGAAGTGTGTGAAAAAAGAGCATTTACTTCATTGAAGCCTATAATGAGACTTCGAGGGGGAAAACCCAGAAGAAATGGTAACTGAAAGCAACAGAGATTTGGGTTTGAAGAAAGATACAACAAACATCCTCGACAGTCAGGAAAAAAGATGAAGTTGCAGAGCAGTGTAAAGTTCTTAAAAAAAACAGGAAAAAAAAGACGTGAAGAGGCAAGAGAGAGCCCCGACAATCACTTTAAAAACTCCACGGACTTATCAAAAACATGGAGATACATGATTGACAAAGCCTTCCAGTTCGGCAAAGGACACAAAAAATGTGGTATAACATTATGAAGGACCAAGTGAACATGCGAAATTTTAGTGGGCAGACCGTAAAATACTTTAGATGATTATAATTACAAATTCCGCTACATGTTGAATCATGGCGTCCCATAACTTTAGGTATAAACATGACCATAGTTGCACAAGTGCTGTTTCTATACTACAAAACAAAGAAGGCCATAGAGACTTACTTGCGATATTCTACAACAAAAGTTGTAGAAATACGCATGTACACGGTGCTATGGTTTCATGTTTAGAATCTTCTAACGGTTTGTTGCCGTGACCATCATGGTGGACCATGCAGGGGACAACACTCTGGGTGCAACTAACGGTGTGAGACTTGCCTCCCTTGACAAAACGCGGCCGTTACAGCTTAAAATGATTGTCACAAATTACATCAATTGATAGCGACAAACGAATGATGGTCAGATGTCTTCGTAATGCTTGGATGAGTTGATAATAGGTCGTGTTTCTCTTACAAGGAATAGGTCCCCGCTAGACGGCGCTGGCATTAGTAGTGTAAAATGACTAAGAACGGTAGCTGATGTAAGAATTATTGCAAGTTGCGCGGGGTTTCTCATGTAAAGGAATGTCTGAGAGATAAAGATTTGGTTTGGGGGAGGGGGGGGGGAGGAATGCGTTTCTCAATGGTCAGTGGTTTATAAACTGTTGGAATCTGCCGCCCATTCTATTCTCAGGCTGTATCCTTGAAGGCAGGTGCCCCCCCCCCCCACACACACACACATGTTAAAAAGCGTTTTTTCCAGTTTCTTCTGATATGTCCACTGCCGCATCCATTACCTTACTCCCTTCTCTCGCCCTCCCCCATCACTACGTTCTTGTATCTCCCAACAGCCACCAGAACCTCTGTCTTTGATTATTATACTTCCACAGAAGTATTATACTGAAATGTATAATCAGAAATAAATATAAACATCACCTCAGTCGGCAGTGGAATAGATGAATGGTCTTTATTTTTAAAGGGTAAAGAATTGGGCACGCAGGCCCGTCTTACATTCTGCCCTTCATCAAACAGCTTTCACTCAGTCACAGTCACTCAGCATTTATTCATGAGCATTAATAATCACGAAGAGACAATTAAATGATTACATAAATAAAAAATGTACTTATCTCTTGTCCATACACTTCACACTCTGATTTATGCAAAAGCATGAAATAAACTTACATTCTTACATTCATACATTCATTCAAAACTAAAATTTATAGAAAAGCTGTTAAAAATAGAGAGTACCAGGTACCTGGAGATTTGAAAATAAAGGATCGGAGCAAATGATGTAAACAGAAATGGGCACCTGGTAACGGCCAATGAAAGTTTACTTTGTGATATTAGCGAGAAGTATGAGAACTGCAACAAGTGCAGTCTATACAACGAAAAATATTGTTCAATCATTTGCATGTCCCTTGCGAAACTTTGCCTCTCCTGTAGGCCTCTCCGTTGTAAGCAAGATGCCCTGGTGCTGATGCACCCATTCGCAGATCGTCAACGATGTCTTGCAGCCATCTTCGCCTTGGTCTTCCTCTCTTTCTTTTTCCCATTATGCACCCTTTCAAGACGGTCTTCTGTAGATTATCATGACGTTTAATGTGTCCAAAATATTTAAGTTTTCTCTGTTTAATCCTCTTTACTAGCCAACCTTATTCAATATTAAGTTCTTGTAGTATGGATATATTTGTTCTTTTTTGTGCCCTTGATATTTGAAGGGCTCTTCTGTAGCATTTACATTCAAAAGCATTTATGTGTTTCTCAGCTGTTTTGTTAAGTGTCCAGGTCTCACAGGCATATGTTGCGTTGCGAAAGATGCATGCCCTTAAAAATCTTATTTTTATAGTTCTGTCTGTTCGTCTCGACCGCTTCTTTCGTTGTTTTATTTTCCGAAGAGCGATAGATGTTCTCCTTTTAATTTCTCGCATTGTATCTCCATTATTAGTAAGCAGTGATCCAAGATATTCAAACTGTCCAGTTCTTCTAATTTTTCCTCATTCATATTTATTTTATCTGCCTTATTTGTTTTGTCATCAGTTTAGTTTTCTTTTGCATTAAGATAGAAGTTTTGCTCTTCAGTATTTTTTACTGAGAGACATATTTAGTTGTTCCATTCCTTTGTGTGTTGTGGACAGTGGTACTGTGTCATCAGCGTATCTAATCTCTGCTGTTTCATAACCTCCAGTTTTTTATTTATGGCACCCTGATGTTCTCTAACATTCCTCATTATATTTTCAGTATACAAGTTAAATAAGTACGGCGACAGTTTACACCCCTGACGGACCCCTTGTTGTATGTCAAACCGAGTTGTTGTTTCACCATTTATTCTTACTGCTGCCTGTTGGTCTAGATACAGCAGTGATGTTAATTGTACTACATGTGTTGGATGGAAATCCAGTTCACCCAGTAGTACGACGTGTGGCTAAAGGTCATACATCGACCGTGACCTAAATCACTGGAATAGAAACAAGACAAGGAAGGAAAGGTTGGGCGGTGTGTTGAAGCTTCTGACTTCAGTAGTGATTTTGTTTTAATCAGATTATAAACTGTCTGCTGTGCTGTATTTTTCCTGTTAAATCAGTGTTTCCCAACGTGGGGCCATACGCCCCACAGGGAGGCAGTTTGAATTGGCGGGGGGGGGGGGGGGAAGCATTGGAATATATCTTTAATACACTTTTTAGAACTTGGTTGACTGTTTTGAAAGATGATGGCCATCAAAATCTTTGGAGCGATGAGATGGGACATAATTAGAAAAAAAAGGTTGGGAAACACTGTTAGGTAAGCGTGCTGCTGTAGTCTTTCCTGACGATGTCTGATGCAACATGTGTCACATCTTGCTAGTGAAAAGTTAAACATTTTCTTGGCAGTGTCAGAAGACATGTTTTATTCTGCGATATCCTGATTTTAAAACTTGTTCAACGATTGCGATGGTCGCGTGTAACTAAAACTGCTCTGGCTAATTTTGTTATCTGCATCAGCATATTCCAGACAGCAGTTTCTACTTTTCGTATGTGGTGTTTTATATTGCAGTTTGTGATTTGGAAAACATGAGAACCGGTTTAAAATGTCATGAAAGGCTTAGTTATTTTGATCTGTTGCTTGCGTTTATTTTATTATTCATATAGTTATGTCCCTTAGTCCCTTTTTTTTGGGGGGCGGAGGGGGGGGTGGGGTTAGTGAGCGAGGAACTGATTCACCTCTCTCTCTCCTCTCAGATATTTTTCCATTTGTACTTAATCCTCTTTCCTTTCACAGTGTAGGCGAAATATTTCAGCTACTTTAGTATTTTGTGCGGAGGCACCAGATTATAAGGAAACTATGTTTTGTTCATGGCCAGTCTCTTCCCCCCCCCCCCCCCCCCCCACACTGTCTGTCACACTCTTTTTACTCTTTCTTACTCACGCGCTCACTGTAACTCTTTTCTCTCTCTCTCTCTCCCCCCCCCCCCCCCCACACTGTCTGTCACACTCTTTTTACTCTTTCTTACTCACGCGCTCACTGTAACTCTCTTTTCTCTCTCTCTCTCTCTCTCACACACACACAGTCTCATTCTGCCCCACTCTCTCTTTATCAATAAAATAAACAAATGCTATTAAAATCATTTGTATTATCTTTTCACGCTGATCATGTTAAAATATCTAATATCTTTAAAACATCAGTGTCTCCTGCCTACAAACAGTTCATCATCATCACCAACAACAACAACAACGAAAACAAAAACACCGTAAACATACAAATTTTGCTGTGTGGGCCAGCAGGCAAGTAAAAAAAAGCACATGAAAAGACACTTGTTTTATCAGTTTTTTATTATTGAAAAAGTCGTCTTACTTATAAAAAATATACGTACAAGAAAATATTCTTCCATTCATATTAAAAGGAAAAAAAGAAGTAAATATACAATATACACCTCTCTCTCTCTCTCTGTTGAAGGGCAGAATGTAAGACGGGCCTGCGTGTCAGATTCTTTACCCTTTAAAAACAAAGATTTTTCATTCATTCACTCATTCATTCTCTCGTTCATGCTTGATTTAGGGGTTGTGGAAATAGATAAGAACCACCACCGTTTTTTTTCCCCTCTTAAATCTCGTGAGAGTAGACTACACGAAGGTTTGTCTCCTGCTGGTTTTAAATATAGTCTTTGCTACCTAAGCAGAGAAAAATAGGTCAAGCTTCAGAACCAAAGAGTTAATGAAGCTTGCGACATCGGCTTAGAAACATTCAGGAGGTAGACAAGCTATAGAACACACTGGCTGGCTGTACAAGCAGAACATCCGAGGTCCTCACAGGTAATATTAAGTGTAAGTTTGAGGACATTGGCAGCAAGCAAGCATCTGTCCGAGCAAGCATAATTTAGTTAGACCACTTAAAAACCTGTTATTTTGAAGTTAAAAACAAAGATTTTAAGAAAGTAATAACACATGGATCCTTTTTTATTTCTTTATTTTCATTAAGCAGCATTTCCGAGTCCGTCATTGTACCTCTGATTCGTCACGTGGCATTATATCAGGGGTCTCCACAAAGTTTTTGATATCGACCTACTAGGGTAGATAAAACAGTTCAGGAGGTTGATACATTTTTTTATCAGATTATTATTATTATTACTGTTAGTGGTATTAGTGAAGGTTCTGTGTATTAAATTATTTTTCATATAATAAGTGTTTGGAGACTTCGATTATTGAGAAAAAGACATTGGCGATGGCTGGGACATGTGCTCTGGATGACCAGTGACTTACTACTATCAAAATTACCACTGAGAGGACACCTCATGGGTACAGGAGTAAGGGTAGACCAAAGGAGACATGGATAATAATAACAGAGAGGATGTTGAATAATGGAGGGCTCGCCAGGGCAAGGGGGGGGGAAGGACAGGTATTTGTGGAAAACCCTTGCGTAAGCCCCATGTGCCTTGATCACTTAAAGGTTCAGAGAGAGGGAGAGAGAAATATTTTGGGAGGGGGAGGGAAGTCGATGAACAGTTTGATACTGTACTTCATAAGAAGGTCAGTGAGGTGAAGAGTTTGGAGACCCCTGACTTCTGCTTGTTTATGCCATTCTAAGCAGTCGTGTCCCCTGCAGACACGGCCTCTCTTAGGTAATACTGTTTTCTCTAATCAACCATTTATAATTTTTTTTTAAATAGTGAAAACTGAAATACATTGCTGAACATAAGTAATCTATTACTTTAACTGCACATATACAATTATTTATTTCTCTGTATATCGTTATGAGCAATATATGTTCAAGTGCCATTTTAGTAACTTACCGTTTGGTAACAGTAAGTAAAATATGTAAAGAAAAATGCCCCCCCCCCCCAAAAAAAAAAAAAACCAAAGTGCACGAAAGAGGGGAAAAATGAGTGAATTTCAACTTTTCATACGGGAAATGAAAAATAAGTAAAATTTACAATGTTAAAAATGCGCCAGAATTTATAAGCCATTGAAACTTCAGTAGAAGAGGTTGATGAAAGTAATATGAAGTTAACCAACGGGACAGTGTTAAAAAACAAGTTAACGAAAGTAATATGAAGTTGACAAACGGGAAAGTGCTACTGTAAAGTTATAAAAATTCGAAACGGAGTATAAAAAATATATCTGAAACAATTTCAGACAGCTTTATGTTCATATATGGACATTCCTGGGTGTTCATGGTTGGACACTAGCAGTACACAGTCTCTGATATGGTTCCTGTATTGTTTTGAGTTGCACTACACCGAAATAGAAGTAAATTAGCCAGTCAAAACGTACATTTTCGACATGCCAGGGTGACCAGCAATGGCGAATGTGTTCATCCCTTCTGCGCAGTCTTTAGTAGTTTCTATCAGACTCAAATTCTGTCCTCTTTCTTGGTCAGTACGTTGAGATTTTTTTTTTCTCTCGGTCTGTCTTTTTTCTTCCTCAAAGTGTCCTATTTTTCTCTCGGCCTCTCTTTTTCTTCCTCAAAGTTTCCTATTTTTCTCTCAGCGTGTCTCTTTCTTCCTTAAAGTTTCCTATTTTTCTTTCGGCCTAACTCTTTCTTCCTCAGAGTTTCCTATTTTTCTCTCGGCCTAACTCTTTCTTCCTCAGAGTTTCCTATTTTTCTCTCGGCCTAACTCTTTCTTCCTCAGAGTTTCCTATTTTTCTCTCGGCCTGTCTTTTTCTTCCGCAGAGTTTCACAGTCAGTAACAGTCAAATAGCGGAGGATAATGTTGTTTGGTTGCCTTTTGCAAAATGTCTCTGTTTCTCATTAAAAAAAATGTATCCGCATTCATTAACAATACTCTGTTAACTTGTGTCTTCTCGAGATATGCCCTGGTAACGTAAATTATTATTATTATTATTATTGTCGTTGTTAAGAATTTAAATTGGTTTTGTTAACTTGTTCTGTAACGTTTAACATGTCGGTTTTTCAAATTCTGATGTTTTATTTCTCCCGTCAAAGTGAGTCATAACCGTGTAAGTTTTACTCAGTCATCTTCTTGTTTCTGTGGCGTATCACTGCTTGTAGAATGTCTACATCTTCAGCTTTCATGAGATGACAAAATTTCAGTTTCACGAGATGACAGTATTTCAGTTTTCACAAGATGACAGTATTTCAGTTTTCACGAGATGAATCTTTGACTGCTACTAGCTTCATGCCAGTAGCTATGTTAAGGCTGAACGTTTATTCGGAAGATCTTGGCGGCTGGTCACCCGATGAAGGCGGCTGCTTCTCATCCGAAGCCTGGGGCTTTCTAAATCTCTTCTCGAACTGCTTAACCTTCTCGATAATCTCCTGGAGCTCGGGGCTGTCCTTAAGGTCCTGATGACCATCTTTGATCCTTTCAGCGGTCGCCTTAATCTCCACCCAAGCGTCTCGATGGTCAGCAGGGGGCAGTTGGTGCCTCTTTGCGACATGCATCCCTGCCCAGAATCCCACGCCGAGGAGGACGATTCTTCCCAGCCATCTTCCTCTGCCGCAGTGCCGCGCGTAGCGATGTGCGTTATTGTTCCAGTAGTCCTTGTTGTGTTCTGCCCATTTTCTCCAGTAGTCTCTGTTGTACTCCGACCACTTGTTCCAGTAATCCTTGTCGTTTGGCCAAAAGTCCCTATAGAATAAAAACAGAGCAGCTCTAATGAGTTAATATTAAAACCATTGTCATTACGAGTTGTTTAAGAACATCACGTATATACCAAGGTTTCTCGAGTCTTTTTATGCTGTATGAATCACGCCTGTAGCTTTGTTATTATTAAAAAAAACCTTGAAATAGAGTTTCATTCTCAGAAAAAAACTCCCCAAATATTATTTCAGCTCCCCCCCCCCCCCCCCCCGTAAGCCTCCTGAAATAATGTGCCATATCAATAAAAGCCCCTGGATAATCATGAAGTAGTGCGCAACAAGAGGTCATGAACAATGTCACGTGCTGAATGACCGTGTGAAAGGTCAAGGCTAGGAACTGTTACTGATCTCTAACTTGTAGTAGGAGATAATTCCAAGCTACAGCTTGCCAGAACCTGGTTTTAATATGTGACGACGAGTGGCGATGTGGTTAGTGCACTGCCTTCTCACGGCGAAGTTCGGGGGTTCGAATCCGGCCGGAGGCATCCCAGTCACCCAGCTGTAGAAATGGGTACCTGACTTCTTCTGGAGTTGGGGAAGGAAAGGCGGCCAGGTGTGATACTGACCATATCACCCTCTAGTGTGCTGACAGGTCAAGGAAAATATGGGCACTAACACCATATCCCCTATGTGCCTCTAAGGCACCATATAGTTGCCGATTAATATGTTAACCCATATAAAGTGTACAAAAAAAACACCTGCAGGGAGAAGAGAAACATCAGATACCCACAGGAACCGCATACTGAGACAAAACAAACAAACAAGAAGCCACAAGTCTCAGGTTTCGAATCGGACACTGCAGACTTTAACGCTCATCTCCACAAGATAAAAGCCCGCACCAACAGCGCAATGCATGTCCCAAAACGGCACCCCCCCCCCCCCCCCTGAACACATTTATAGACTTGCGCCATATACAGAGACCTCAGGTGTGGCCCCGAGAGATGAGCACGGAGAACTTTGGTGTTCCTACGAAGACCTCCTGCTGACAGCAGGATTCACGGAGGGCAACCCAGCTCCCGGTTTAGAAAGCTGAGCATACGAAACTGAACGCAGAAGATGAGGAGGAAGATATCAAATAGCAGCATTATCTTTTGATAACAGTTTAAGGGCATCGACGTTTCTGCACAGCCCCATGATAGGAAAACACTAACCGAAGCTTGTATAACACAAATTACCAGGTCAGCTGATATTGTTATCAAGATGGGTTATAATATGATAACAGAAGCGCGAAGTTCTGACAATAATTTTTTTTGGGTGTCTTTTAACTGCAGCTATGTAAAGGCGGCTTGACATATAGGACGTCGGAGCCATTGAAGTAAGGCTGGCCAGAGCTGTGTCCAGTTTCTAATCAGACCTTTAACGAAACTGTTTATTCCTAGAATGTTAGTGACTGTAGAAATTATACTTTAGGCGGGAAAATACAACGGGAATTCCCCGCAGAAGTAAACACCCCAGAAATAGAACTTAGTCTTGTGCGAGAGAGAGAGAGAACGAACGAACAGACTTTATTTTCGAAGAGCTGAGGAAGGAAGGAAGAAGATTATAACGATAAAACACAAACACACACACGACACCGTAGTTTGTAATCATACTCACCGTCTACCCATTTCAGAAGTGTCTTTTGTGGTGCCAACTCCTCGAAAAATCAAGCTGTTTTGTCTCCTGATTTATCAGAATTAAATGATCGTTCCTGCGTCCGCTGTAATGTTTAGCTTGAGCTCTGGTATCTGCTGTGTTTCGTTCTGCCAGAAATGTACGGTTATATAGTGAGGCGTTCTGATGCAAGCATCGTTGCTGAGTACGTCAGTGATCATTCATTGGTCTTCGACAAGACTTGATAGCTTTGTGCTGTGGCCTCGATCTGCTGGTAACAGCGGATAATGTACACAAGGGGACCAAAAGAGACTAAAGTACGCACGTTGTGTTATTCTAGTTTTTATGTGTAAAGTTTATGTCAGACACATTTTACAAAATAAAAATTACATGAATCTTCTTCGTATCACTTCGTCAAACTTCAATTGGGGGGGGGGGGGGAGAGAAGGGGGCCCTCTACTTTATAAAGTTTGTCGATCCTGAAAGTACAAAAAAGTACCGAGTCAACAAAACGGGTGAAGATTGTAGGAACGGTTGATAGTTACATCACGCCTGGTGTAATATCAGCTGGGCTTTTTTTTTCCCCTCACAGTTAAAGCTGACTTTAAAAAAATTTTAAATTGGTGTCTTTCTGTGTAGCTTATATCGCTTTATCTAAGTAAACACTTTATCCCGATTACTGTTTGTAATATAGGTAAATATTCTCAGCACAAGCTGCGTGGCCCAACAAAAGAGCTGACAGTTCAGAAGTCTTAGGGATCACAACTAGAAGACGTCTTAGGGGTCACAACTAGAAGACATCTTAGGGATCACAACTAGAAGACGTTTTAGGGATCTCTCTCTCTCTCTGAACCTCAAGTGCCGAAGGCATATAGGGCTTCCCCAACGGTTTACCACAAATGCCTGTCCTTTTTTCCCGATCTTACCCAAGTGTCTTAGGGATCACAACTACATACATCTTAGGGATCACAACTAGAAGGCCATCTTAGGGATCATGACAAGAATACGTCTTAGAGATCACAACTAGAAGGCGTCTTAGGGATCATGACTAGAATACGTCTTAGGGATCACAACTAGAAGGCGTCTTAGGGATCAAAACTAAAAGGCGCCTTAGTAATCACAACTAGAAGGTATCTTAGGGATCACAACTAGAAGACGTCTTAGGAATCACAACTAGAAGACGTCTTAGGGATCTCTCTCTCTCTCTCTCTCTCTCTCTCTCTCACACACACACACACTCTCTCTCTGAACCATAAGTGCCCAGAGCATATGAAGCTTCCCCAACGGTTTACCACAAATGCCTGTCCTTTTTTTCCCCGCTCTTACCCAAGTGTCTTAGGGATCACAACTACATACATCTTAGGGATCACAACTAGAAGCCATCTTAGGGATCACAACTAGAAGACGTTTTAGAGATCACAACTAGAATACGTCTTAGGGATCACAACTAGAAGGCCATCTTAGGGATCACAACTAGAAGACGTCTTAGAGATCACAACTGGAAGGCGTCTTAGAGATCACAACTAGAAGACGTCCTAGAGATCACAACTAGAAGACGTATTTTATTGTAACGAGCATGAGAAACGGCTACCACATCCAAGGAAGGCAGCAGGCAAGCAACTTACCCACTCCCGACACGGGGAGGTAGTGACGAAAAATAACGATACGGGACTCTTTCGAGGCCCCATAATTGGAATGAGTACACTTTAAACCCTTTAACGAGGATCTACTTGAGGGCATGTCTGATGCCAGCAGCCGCGGTAATTCTAGCTCCAATAGCGTATATTAAAGTTGTTGCAGTTAAAAAGCTGCATTCATTCATTCATTCATTTATTTGCATGTTCCTTGCGGAACTGTGCCTCCCAAACAGCACTCCTGTAGGCCTCTCGGTTGTGAGCAAGATGGCCTGCTGCTGCTGCATCCATTTGCAGATCGTCAGCGATGTCTTGCAGCCATCTTCGTTTTGGTCTTCCTCTCTTTCTTTTTCCCATTATATATCCTTCCAATACGGTCTTCTCTAAATTATCATGAAGTTTAATGTGTCCAGCATATTTAAGTTAGAAAACTTTAATCCTCTTTCCTAGCCAGCCTTCTTCAATATTAAGCACTTGTAGTATAGATATATTTGTTCTTTTTTGTGTCCACGATATTTGGAGAACTCCTCTGTAGCATTTAAAGGCATTTATGTGTTTCTCAGCTGTTTTGTTAAGTGTCCAGGTCTCACAGGCATATGTTGCGATGGGAAAGATGCATGCCCGTAAAAATCTTATTTTTGTGGTTCTGTCTGCTCCTCTCCACAGATTCTTTATTTGTTTAACTTTCTGAAAAGAAATAGATGTCCTCCTTTTAATTTCCCTCATTGTATCTCCATTATTAGTTAGTAGTGATCCAATATATTCAAAATTCTCCACTTCTTCCAGTTTTTCTTTATTGATACATATTTCAGCTGCCTTGTTTGTTTTGTCAGTTGTCATCAATTTAGTTTTCTTTGCATTAAGATAGAGGTTTTGCTCTTCGCTGTTCTTACGGACTGACATAATTAGTTTTTCCATTCCTTTTTGTGTTGTGTACAGTAATACTGTGTCATCAGCATATCTAATCTCTGGTATTTCATAACCTCCAATTGTTATGGCATTGTAATATTCTTTGTCCACATCTTCTCCAACATTCCTCATTATATTTTCAGTGTACAAGTTAAATAAGTGAGGTGACAATACCCCTGGTGTTTCACCATTTATTCTTACTGCTGCATGGTGGTCTAGATACAGTAGGGGAAGTTACCTGCAGAAAAATGTTGAGAACTCCGGGAAACTAATCATCTGTGTCAGACAGTTGGTAAACTGATCACTTTACGACGCCCTGAATTCATGAAACTAATTATTTGTATCTGACAGCTGGTAAACTGATCAGTTTTCCTCTGGTACATTCTAAATTAATCATATACCATCTGATAAGGTGGAAAACTTAAGTCTACCACTAACACTGACGTGTTGACATGTTTCGGCGAAGTGCTTCATATAATGGGGTTTCTTTAATTTCCTTGACATAATGGGGTTTCTTTAATTTCCTTCACATAATGGGGTTTACTTAACTTCCTTCACATAATGGGGTGTCTTTAATTTCTTTCATATAATGGGATTTCTTCATTTTCCTTCATATAATGGGTTTCTTTAATTTTCTTCACATAATGGGGCTTCTTTAATTTTCTTCATATAATGGGGTTTCTTTAATTTCCTTTACATAATGGGGTTTCTTTCATTTCCTTCACATAATGGGGTTTACTTAACTTCCTTCACATAATGGGGTGTCTTTAATTTCTTTCATATAATGGGATTTCTTCATTTTCCTTCATATAATGGGTTTCTTTAATTTTCTTCACATAATGGGGCTTTTTTAATTTTCTTCATATAATGGGGTTTCTTTAATTTTCTTCACATAATGGAGCTTCTTTAATTTTCTTCATATAATGGGGTTTTAATTTTAATCTGTTAGTATCTGTGATGGACATATGTTGGTCACGTGATGAGAAGAAACTGTCAGAGAATCCCAAAACAGGCTATCAAGTGGAACACAACAGGCCAAAGAAAAAGAGGCTGACCACGTGAAACTCTAAAGGAGGATATTGTTAAGAGAGGCCAAATTAATAGGTATAAAATTCCTTGATGAGGTTGAAAGGCTCTCCGAAGACAGGAAAAATTGGCGAACTACTTTGCGAGCCCTATGTGACGTTTAACGGCACGGGAAGGATGTAAGATATATGTAAGATCCGTGTTCAGTATTGATAGCGTAGAGTTTGAGAGAAAGATTGTGTTGTACAGTGCTATTTTTGTTTCACTTGTGATGAATTTTATTTTCCGTTCAGTAAATGTGTTATTTGTCCAGTAAACCGATGTTCTTTATTGCGTGTGATCTCAGTTTCGACATCGGATTTTCACATAGAATGACATTGTGCTGCATAGGTATTTGCAGTGCTTGACTTGTTTCAGGCGCTGATTGTCCAGGAAGATCTTGGTTACGGTTTCTTCTTCGGCAATGGTCGTGGCTTCAGTTAATTTTCAGCACTGATCTTCATGTTGTCGCTTTTACATGCCCTTTCTAGGCCGTCCATGTTCTGGTGTAGGTCTTTCTCTTACTTGGTTATAGGTGCTTGATTGTCAGTTACAAATAGTAAAGTCATCTTTTAGGTATATTTCTCGTAGTTTTGCAGTGAAGTTGATTCAACTGTTGTCAGCTTTCGCTCAGAAAATAAGAAGAAATATGAAATTAATACTTGTACTATCCGTAATAGTAATGATGAAAAGAGCACACTTTTTTTTTTTTAGAGGTAATTTGTGGATGAAGTTAATGTCTTTTGAAGCATTTGGGGGAAAAGCTTTTGGGAAATTAAAGTAAACAAAAAAAAAAAGTTGCAGAAAGTAAAAAAAAAAATATTTGCAGAAATTTCGAACATAAAACAAGTTATAGAAGAAAAAAAAATAATTCAAGGCACACTGAAACATTACAAGGGATTATTGTAATCGTCTTTTGAGATTTTGTAAATCGTGTTTTGCTTTTATTAGCTTTCTTGTTTATGCGTCGGAATGCATCATTTTCATTGGTCAGTTGTGTGATTAGATAGCCGCCATTTTGAGGAAGTGATCGATTCGATGAGTAACTCGGCATCAACAACAACAAAAATTTCCTGGTGCCTGGGGTTATTTGAGGAGCTGGTTCAGATAATTGCATTGGATAGACCGCATCAGCTCTAGTTTTCTTAGATATGACCGGATTTATGAAGTTTTAGTCCGCTCTTTTAATAAAAAAAATCTCTTCTGCAGGATGGGGATGTCATGACAAGCTGTCTTATTTGAATGGGGAATTTATGTATTTAATTTACCCACTTTTTTGCGTGTGTATAATGACCTTTGTTTCACAGCTATTATATTTCCTTTCCTATAATTCGCACTGACATAAAAAAATGACTTATAGCTCAAATGACAAAATCGTTTTTGTTCTGTTTAGTTATATAATTATGTGCAAAAAAAAAATAAAGATGGTAAATCATAGTTTTCGTATACTACATAACTTTTTATTTCAAAAGTTTCTCAACTTGATCTGTTTAAAACAGTTGCGCTATATAATAGTTATGATCGTATAAGAAGTGTGTGTGTGTGTATATTCCCACTCGTGTCATTTCATTTTCCCAAACCGAACACCGTAGAGGTTATGGCTACTTCAAGACGGAGCTGCTTGAATCATCTCGACGTATTTTGTTATATTTGTGTGGAGTACACACTGAAAACAAGTAGGAAACCTATTTCTGAGTTTGTAAGAAGAGCATGTGTAGGTTATTTTGATGCCAAGCTTGGAGATCAAGATAAACCATGGACTCATCATGTTATATGCAAAACTTGTACGGAGCATTTGCGCCAGTGGACAAATGGACAGAGAAGCTGCCTGAAATTCGGAGTACCAGTGGTGTGGAGGGAACCGAAAACCCACTTCGATGACTGTTATTTTTGTATTGTTAGTATCACAGGCATCAGTCGTAATAATCGTGACAAGTAGACCTACCCTGATCTACCTTCAGCCAAGAGACCTGTCCTGCTCTTGTATCTTGTACCTGTTAAGTGACAGCGAATTCCAGACAACTTCATATACTGATTGTTTTGATCAGAATGGATTGAGTGATCTATCAAGGACTTAAATCTTTCCGAGGAGTCTTCTGAATTGCTTGCCTCCAGACTAAAGGAAAGAATGTACTTCAGGATGCAACGAAAATGACATTTTATCAAAGGAGAGTAAAGGATATACTGCCATTCTTTACCGAAGACAACAACTTGGTATTCTGCAATGATATCAGAAACCTTATGAAGAAAATTGGTCTTTCAGAATATAACCCAAGTGAGTGGCGTCTTTTCATCGGCAGTTCAAAGCGTAGTTTGAAATGTGTTCTTTTAAATAACGGGAACAAAAATGGTTCTATTCATATCGGCCATTCCACCAGGATGATAGAAGAGTACAAGGCCATCTGTTTAGTCTTGGAAAAGATAAAATTACCAAGAACGTCAGTGGATGATTTGTGTAGACTTGAAGACGGTTAATTTTCTTCTTGGTCAACAAAATGTCTACACAAAGTATTCTTGCTTGCTTTTTATGCCTTTTGGATATTAGAGCCAAACATGAACATTGGGCAGGAAAAAATTGGCCTCCGAGGGAATATAAGGTGGCTGGAGACAAAATATAATCATGGACATTTGATGGTAGACTATTGTTGGAGTCTTATACGGGATTGCCCTGGCAGATCCCACTCTTGGAAGTTTCCAAAAGGAGCTTCTTGTGTGTCGAATGAGTGGAAATATAATAACTTTTGTGCTTTTCGTATGAAATAAGTAGATTTTCATCTAGCACACTTTTCTTTTAATGTTTCCTTCATGCTTAAAAGATATTAAGTTGAACACTACATTAAAATATCCTGATTTGTTATGGGCGAGCAGAGTGGAGAGTGGTATATGCTATATGTTCAGTATCTTAAAAACTAGAGCTGATAGGAGAAAATGTGTGCCATTTTTTTTTTAACCAGCAGGTCATATATACCCAGAAACAGGTCTAACATTCGAGGCAGCAAAACGTGTATAGGCCAGTGTCATAGCAAACAGCTAAAGAATTTCTAGAAAAAAAATGACGAAATCACCAAATTTAAGTGTCCGTGTACATGAAGTAACGTTCTCAAATGATCCGAATGTAGTGAAAAGTTTGTAGTGTGGCAGTCAGTCGGAGAAACTAGACACAAAATAATGCGTTTCGTACGTCATCGTCGAGTAGTTTCAACATGTCATAATGAGGTAGTTTTACATGGCGTTCGTAGTTCGTAAAAAGGGGTATTACATTTCAAGGATTGAGGGGGGAGTGATAATTTTCAACTAAAAAATTGTATAAGGTAAAAAAAAAATATGAGTAAAAATCAAGCTTAAAAATGATTTGTTTTCCAACAATATATAGAGTGTAAGAAAGTAATAAACTAATTCGGATAAGGTCAGTGACTCTCAGTGAGTAAAGTTACAGTTATGTGCTGCATGGTCACAGTGTTTAGGTGTTTGCTTCAGGTGGTGGAGGTCGCGGGCTCGAGTCCCACCAGAATGACAGTGATTTTTTTGGTGAATCCTCCGGCAATAAATTCTCCTAGTCTCCAGATCGTGGGATCAGACATCCGTGTGCACTGTCCCTTTGACGTTTTTAAAACACAAAAAGATTTGGGTCAGACGACCGCTGCCCGGGCTAAATGCTAGAAATAAATCTACCACGGAGATTGTCGCATGTCCTTGGACCGTCTACGTTGACTGCCACACCAATTCTGAGGTGATGGAACGGGCAGCCGAGCAGGTATAGGAATGTCGTGACGACGAAGAAGCTGTTTCCGATCAAGGAAACGAAACAATTAGACGAGGAAGCAGACTGAGTTGTCCACTAAAGTAAGTATATACGGGGTGTATACATATACACAGTATACAGGAAAAGAACAAATGCACAAGTTTTAGAACAGCTCCAAGTGCAACATGAAACTTCTCAAAGAAATAAGGATCAAGGAAACAAAATACTTTGACCATAGCAAAATGCATAATAGCATATTGAAGGTCATACCAGAATTATGGCACACACCATATGGCCCTGGAGTTCACCTGGCCTCTAAAAATGGGTACCAGAGAAACCTGGGAGGGTACGATGGGCGTTCAGAAAGTAATACACGACATCGTTTTCCTCAGGAGGTGTTTATTAAAAAAGCATGAAATTTATACACAATATACATGGATATGTCATGTAAAAATCGGTATTATTCAACATAATCCTCATAATTTGTACGCCACTACGCCACCGCCAAACAAGTGCATGTATTCCTAGCCCGTATCAGATTTTCTCTTGATTTTGTAGCCATTTCTTCGCTGTATGAATCAGTTCTTCGTCATCTTCAAATCTTACCCCTCGGAGTGCATCTTTAAGTGGACCAAACAGATAGAAATCAAAGGGTGCAAAATCGGGACTATAGGGTGGATGGGGTATTGCAGTCCAACCCAGTTTGGTGATTGCTTCCCGTGTTGTCAGACTTGTGTGAGTGCGCGCATTATCGTGAAGGAGAAGAAGTCTGCTGGATTCTTGTACGGCCGAACTCTGAGAATCGTTGACTGAGTTTTTTAAAAAATGTCTTAATGTAAGCTTGCGAATTGATTGTCTCTCCTCTTGGCATAACATCTACAAGAATCACACCTTCAATGTCCCAAAAGACAGTGATCATGACCTTTCCAGCTGAAGGAGTTGTCTTGAATTTCTTTCTTTGTGGTGTTTGCAGATGATGCCACTCCATTGATTGTCTTTTTGTCTCAGGTTCAAAATGATGTGCCCAGGTTTCTTCACCTGTTACGATCTTAGCCAAAAAGTTCTCTCCCTCAGCAATGAAACTCTACAACAATTCAAAAGAAATTGCTTTCCTTTGCAATCGATGCTCATTTGTGAGACTTCGAGGAAGCCATCTTACGCAAACCTTAGAAAATCCGAGAGCTTTTATAACTGCATTTGCACTACCATTGCTGACTGACAGCATTAAGACATTTTGTTGATTAGTGATACAAAAGAATAATACCATCAGCGCATTTCAACATTTCTGCCTTGGTGGCTGTGGCAGGACGTCCACACCTCCTTATCTCCACTTATTGATTCTTTGATTCTCTGAACCCAGTGACTGACTGTACTCCTGTCGACTGCAAAACTTCCATACAAACGCTTGTGAATGTTCACAACAGTTTCCTTCTTTGCAACGAAAAATTATATCACAATATCAAAAAAAGTTCGGTAGAGGAGATGTGGCTCCGATCTGACAGAGTAGCCGGCCATGACTCTACGAGTTGTCATTTCATTATTTAGTTACTGGAGAAAATATACTGTCAACGTTTTTTTATCGTTTAAAACCACCTCCACCACAACTACTACAACAGTGACTTCAGAAGTTGGTGGTACACGGCATGTAGAGCCACACAGTTTTGCTTTGGATCGACCACCCTCTTACTCGCCTCGTGGCTTCCTATCATTACTGCACTTTCCGGACAAGTCCGTTAACTGCTTATATCTCCGCAGTGGAGGAGGGCATCTTAGCACGGTGAACGTGCTCCGTAGCACCGGTGAGAACGCCGGCTAATTACAAGCTTCGGCTTGCGGGGATAGATCTCTACCTTCCGCCGAAGCCAGCCGCTGTGTCAGGGGATCGTAACAGCAGGGATCCAAACTCCTTGGGGGTATGGGGACCAAATGATGACAGTCTAGAAACATCACGTCTCTTACAGTGTGCTAAATGTTATTGACTTTTTTTTTCCCCAACTTTCCTTAGGGAGTCAAGACACAGGTAGTGCTGATCGAGGGCCTGATGACATAAGTGACATTGAGGCAACGATTGTAAGAGAGACCTGTGACCAGGTGTCGTCCAGACCTCCGGTTCCACCCTTGGCGGATCACGTCAACGGTAAGATCAGGTTCAGTGTTGTCACGACCAGGCGTAGATCTGTGTTCCTAGTACTGATTTTACCGGAAGTTGCTAACACGCTCCATTTCAACGGTTAGGGCAGCCATATTTTTTGGCTGGTTGCGGTGCAGTTTGGTTCACACAGTCGGCACACGCCATATTTAAAGTGTGCACAATTTCATGCTATCTTCATTATTAGCTGAAAAAAAAGATGATATGGTGCATTACTTTCTGAACGCGCCTCGTAAATGCCTGACAGGCGTGATGCTGACCACATCAGACTTTCATGTGCCGAAGGTTGTGGAAATACAGGCACTAACACCTTGTCCTCTGTATGTCTTAATGGCGTGGAAACGGGAAACGTTTACCATACTAGACGGAGAAGGTGAATGGGAAGATAAGAACGAGAGGTGGACGGAGATATGGATGGGAAGATCGCATACGAGAGGTAGACAGAGATGTGGATAGGAAGATAACATACGAGAGGTAGACAGAGATGTGGATAGGAAGATAACATACGAGAGGTAGACAGAGATGTGGATAGGAAGATAGCATACGAGAGGTAGACAGAGATGTGGATAGGAAGATAACATACGAGAGGTAGACAGAGATGTGGATAGGAAGATAACATACGAGAGATAGACAGAGATGTGGATAGGAAGATAACATACGAGAGGTAGACAGAGATGTGGATAGGAAGATAACATACGAGAGGTAGACAGAGATGTGGATAGGAAGATAACATACGAGAGGTAGACAGAGATGTGGATAGGAAGATAACATACGAGAGGTAGACAGAGATGTGGATAGGAAGATAACATACGAGAGGTAGACAGAGATGTGGATAGGAAGATAACATACGAGAGGTAGACAGAGATGTGGATAGGAAGATAACATACGAGAGGTAGACAGAGATGTGGATAGGAAGATAACATACGAGAGGTAGACAGAGATGTGGATAGGAAGATAACATACGAGAGATAGACAGAGATGTGGATAGGAAGATAACATACGAGAGGTAGATAGAGATGTGGATAGGAAGATAACATACGAGAGATAGACAGAGATGTGGATAGGAAGATAACATACGAGAGATAGACAGAGATGTGGATAGGAAGATAACATACGAGAGATAGACAGAGATGTGGATAGGAAGATAACATACGAGAGGTAGATAGAGATGTGGATAGGAAGATAACATACGAGAGGTAGACAGAGATGTGGATAGGAAGATAGCATACGAGAGGGAACAGGACACAACTTGGTGGAGTGCACCATTAACGCGTGGAAGAGGGGGAATTGGAGATTTCTTTATCGCCAGCCATCGTTCTGAAGACGGCACATAATGATGATGTCGATACAAATATAGGAGCATCAACTTGCTTAATAAAGCAACTTTATATTATCCTTATTCAGTGATTTACTAAACTTAAGCGAATTTATTTATTTTTTTACTTTTTATGAAGTAAAAAGTGTTGGAAAGGAATTTTTTTTTTTGTACTTGAAAATTATTTTAAAAAATACTCTTGCCCCCTTCCTTCATGTTAGATTCTTGTGATTATAAGCTGGATAATTAGAACATGCAAGATTAGTATATTTTTATCTAATGCTGTAGGCTTATAGCGTCAAATAGGTAAAGACATATGCAGGTAATGTTTGCGGTCGATAGGGGAGATGTGGCTGCGATCTGACAGAGTAGCCGGCTATGAGTCTACGAGTCGTCATTTCATTGTTTAGTCACTGGAGAAAATGTCAGTATTTTTTAATCTTTTAAAACCACCTCCACCACAGCTGCTACAACAGTAACATCAGAAGTTAGTGGTACACGGCATGTAGAGCCACACAGTTTTGCTTTGGATCGACCACCCTCTTACTCGCCTCGTGGCTTCCTATCATTACTGCACTTTCCGGACAAGTCCATTAACTGCTCAGATCTCCGCAGTGGAGGAAGGCATCTTAGCACGGTGAACGTGCTCTGTAGCACCGGTGAGAACGCCGGCTAATTACAAGCTTCGGCTTGCGGGGATAGATATCACTACCCTTCCGCCGAAGCCAGCCGCTGTGTCAGGGGATCGTAACAGCAGGGATCCAAACTCCTTGGGGGTATGGGGACCAAATGATGACAGTCTAGAAACATCACGTCTCTTACAGTGTGCTAAATGTTATTGACTTTTTTTTTTTCCCAACTTTCCTTAGGGAGTCAAGACACAGGTAGTGCTGATCGAGGGCCTGATGACATAAGTGACATTGAGGCAACGATTGTAAGAGAGACCTGTGACCAGGTGTCGTCCAGACCTCCGGTTCCACCCTTGGCGGATCACGTCAACGGTAAGATCAGGTTCAGTGTTGTCACGACCAGGCGTAGATCTGTGTTCCTAGTACTGATTTTATCGTGAATGTCCAGTTTTTAACCTTCGTGTACTGACACCTGTGTACACACTGTTTTCTGTACTGATTTTATCGTGAATGTCCAGTTTTTAACCTTCGTGTACTGACACCTGTGTACACACTGTTTTCTGTACTGATTTTATCGTGAATGTCCAGTTTTTAACCTTCGTGTACTGACACCTGTGTACACACTGTTTTCTGTACTGATTTTATCGTGAATGTCCAGTTTTTACCTTCGTGTACTGACATCTGTGTACACACTGTTTTCTGTACTGATTTTATCGTGAATGTCCAGTTTTTAACCTTCGTGTACTGACACCTGTGTACACATTGTTTTCTGTACTGATTTTATCGTGAATGTCCAGTTTTTAACCTTCGTGTACTGACACCTGTGTACACACTGTTTTCTGTACTGATTTTATCGTGAATGTCCAGTTTTTACCTTCGTGTACTGACACCTGTGTACACTGTTTTCTGTACTGATTTTATCGTGAATGTCCAATTTTTACCTTCGTGTACTGACACCTGTGTACACACTGTTTTCTGTACTGATTTTATCGTGAATGTCCAGTTTTTACCTTCGTGTACTGACACCTGTGTACACAGTGTTTTCTGTACTGATTTTATCGTGAATGTCCAGTTTTTACCTTCGTGTACTGACACCTGTGTACACACTGTTTTCTGTACTGATGTTATCGTGAATGTCCAGTTTTTACCTTCATGTACTGACATCTGTGTACACACTGTTTTCTGGTACATGCAGGCAGGTGTTCTTTGTAGTAAGGGGTATTTTTCCCCTGTCGTAAGCACGTCAGGTAGCTAATTTTCAGCGTCGATTAGACCGCGCAGTTATCGTATCGTAGTTCCACAATGATCGTATGAAAAGGCAGTTCGGTATTGACAGTGCTACACCATCACCTTGTAAGGTATTGAAAGGAGTGGACATCATTCACTTACATCTCGAAGCATCATCAGGAGACACATTACCGATCCTGTCCGATCCAGGTATCTAAATAAGATGGCGCGCCTTTAAGATAACGTGTTCGTGTGTTCTTCTTTGCCATGTTTTTGGCTCAGTTGTGCATGGAGATTTTTGATTGCGTGTCAGGGCTTTTGAGCATTTATTATTGTCCAGCACACTCCGCAGATGTGAGGAAAACAATGACGGCTTCAGCCCATTCCAACCTCAGGTCGCCATATTGGACCTTACGTCCCTTCGCATCCTATGACGCCGTAGATGTGTAGAAATGTGCGTGTTTTACATCCTACACCGTACATCTTACATCTTTCCCGTGCCGTTACACGTCATTGTAGATCGCCAAGTTTTCCTGTTTTCGGCGAGCTTTTCAACCTCTTTAAAGGATTCTGTGCCTATTAATTTGGCCTCTCTTAACAGTGTTCTCTTTAGAGTTACACATGGTCGACCTCTTTTTCTTCGGCCTGTTGTGTTCCATGTCTCTGTTGAGAAGAACAACAGAGAGGATGTTGAGCAACAGTGGGGTCACTTGGGCAAGAGAAGGGGATTGGGGAAGGCAAAGGACAGGCGTTTGTGGAAAACCCTTGCGGAAGCCCCATGTGCCTTGAGCACTTAAGGTTCAGAGAGAGAGAGAGAGAGAGAGAGTTCTGTTCCATTTGATAGCCTGTTTTGAGATTCTCTGACTGTTTCTTCTCATCACATGACCGACATATGTCCATTGCAGGACTTCTGAAAACTGAAAAACTGAGATGATGCTTGATACCAAACTGATAACACAGGCTCAGTTCGTAGTTTGGGGGAAACTGCTTTTGACAATCGAAAAAAAAAAAAAATCCGATAATCTACCCGCAGGGGATGTAATTCTTATTTTTAAACAAGAGATACATTGAATGCGGTTGTCGCTCTTGCAAAGTGTTATTTCTCCCACTAAATCATTGTGATGCATTTTGCATGAGACGAATATAAGCGTGACATCATAAGCCTGGACAAGATTCAGCCAAGACCTGATCGGTCATTCCTAGCACGACACGACACAACCGACACGACATATCACAGCGGTGGATTGCGAAAAGCTGGAACTTCCCTAAGATTGAAACAGATTTTGATTGGCCACAGAGGCGGACTGATACAGTAGAAAATTGGAGAGCTCTGAGCGATTTTGAAGATAGATGGGGTCGATAGATGGGAAATATTTACGAGCCAGGCAGTAAAAAAAAAAAAAATAGAGATAGGAAGAAGATTCGGTAGAAGGTTGAGGTGAAGTTCAAGAAAATGTACAGTTTATGGAGGAGTGGAAGTGAGTAGTAGAATAAGAGTCGGAATGGATGGTTTGGAACGCTGACTCCACAGTCATGCTGAGAAGTGGCTTTTATTTCTTCTGCTTTTTTCCCCATCAGTCTTTCCTTTTTATTTCCCTTCCACACATACACTCACACATTCCCACACATTCCTGCACATACACTCACAGAGAGAGAGAATAATAGAGTAATAAGGAGAGATTGATAAAGAGAGTTAATGATTGAGTGACAGGGAGAGTGATAGAGATTAATAGAGAGAGAGTGAGAGAGTAAATGATAAAGAGAATGAGAGAGAGCGAGAAAGAGTGTGTGAGCGAGAAGAAAGAGTGAGAAAGAGAGGAGAGAAGAGAAGGAACGAGAGAGAGAGAACGAGAAAAAAACATGACAGAACATAGAACAGCAAACGCTAAGTATATTCTTTCAGTATTGTTATAATAGTGTTTCCGCTATCATGTATCACATTTTTTGTATACCCTTCTTACCTGAGCTACGGCAGCAAGGTACACTCGTTCGTTTGGTTTCATTGATATCTTCAAACTGACCAACAAGGCAGGGACAACAGGGTTGTACCCCGGGGCTTGTGATGTTGAAGGATTCCGGTGGCCCTGCTGTCCCTTCTTTTCTTATTAGACACAAAATTTCTGAAAACACTATAAAATTTCGTCACTATACAATATACACTATAACTTTTCGTCTGTAGAGCTTTCCATATATGAGTATTTTCATATAGGAGAGCTTTCCAATATGAGTATTTTCATATAGGAGAGGTTTCCATATATGAGTATTTTCACATAGAAGAGCTTTCCTTATACATGAATTTTTGTATAGGAGAGCTTTCTATATATGAGTATTTTCATATAGGAGAGCTTTCTATATATGAGTATTTTCATATAGGAGAGATTTCCACATATGAGTATTTTCATATAGGAGATGTTTCCATATATGAGTATTTTCATATAGGAGAGGTTTCCACATATGAGTATTTTCATATAGGAGACATTTCCACATATGAGTATTTTCATATAGGAGAGTTTTCCACATATGAGTATTTTCATATATGAGAGCTTTCCATGTATGAGTATTTTCACATAGAAGAGCTTTCCATGTACGAGTATTTTCACATAGGAGAGGTTTCCGCATATGAGTATTTTCATATAGGAGAGGTTTCCACATATGAGTATTTTCATATAGGAGAGGTTTCCACATATGAGTATTTTCATATAGAAGAGCTTTCCACATATGAGTATTTTCCCATGGAAGAGCTTTCCATGTATGAGTATTTTCATATAGGAGATGTTTCCATGTATGAGTATTTTCATATAGGAGATGTTTCCATGTATGAGTATTTTCATATAGGAGATGTTTCCATGTATGAGTATTTTCATATAAGAGATGTTTCCATGTATGAGTATTTTCATATAGGAGATGTTTCCATGTATGAGTATTTTCATATAAGAGATGTTTCCATATTTGTATAGGAGGCGCACTAATAACAGGCACCCCCGCCAGCCCCGACCTGGACTGCACAGCTCTCTCTATGATATAAAATAACCGATATGACCTACAGATATAACCGATATGACCTCTTATTATACGATTATGTAGATATGCCACAACAACAGACGCGGTGGGAGCTGCAGAAGTAATTTATGTATAAATTTCATGCAAACTAAAAAACAAACAGACAAGCAAACAAACAAACGGAGTGCCATGGTTACAAGGGTCGGTACAGGGAAGGTAGAAGCCCCCCCCCCCTTTACAAACATGAGAGCTTGGACTGGGCTTGTTAAAACTGAAAGACAACGCACGCACTTAAGCGAACTGCTGGGATAATCTTGAAAAGTTTGGCAATGTTTGTGGACGTCACCTTGGGTCAGGTCATCTAGATTACGTCAAAGAAACCCACTGACTGAAAGAGATACACTCACAGAGTGTTATCAGTGCCTGTGACCTTACGTCCGCCTGCAGAATCTAGAAATATGATATCTTGCACTAGTTTATCCTTATAAAAAAAAAAAACCAAACATTTTGTTGTTGTTCATATAATGAATATTCATGGCTTTTTTTCGGTGTGGTTATTTGATATGCACAGAGGAATACAATCATTTTGATTGAAATTAATTTAAATACGGTTTTTACTTGTTAGTTGGGTGGGTGGGGGGGGGAAGGGGTCGAAGTCACTATCTGTTTTGACAATCACTGAACTCTGCATTGGTACCTCCAGTAACAGGCCAAACCTGGCTAAGTCGACAGAGATCGCCATAGTCCCCATGGTAGTGGAGTCTGCTAAAGAAGTATTGCAGTATTGCACCCCCCCCCCCTCTTTTCCAGTCTTTGCACTATAATTTAAAAATATCCCAGAGCGTTTAGATCTTAACGAAAGAAAAAAAAAAGAGCCGTTATGATGTCTTTATTAGTCATTTATTGAATTTTGTTTTTTTTTCCATTCATGGAGTAGTTATGCTATAATTTTTCATTGTACGTCAGTTTCACTGGAAACCTGGGGAATTGACAGACTGTCCGTGACAAAGGAACGGGATAATGGACATAAGTCATTGTATGACTGCCAGACGTCGGGAAGTAAGAGAGAGAGAGAGAGAGAGAGAGAGAGAGAGAGAGAGAGAGAGAGAGAGAGGCCCGGCCCACGGGTCGGGGAACTGTAGCGAAGACAGCCGTGTCTCATTCCTTAAGACTATCGGTAACATACGAGGTAGATCTGGTCGTGCCGTCTATCATGGTGGAGCCTGGTAGCAAGGCTGAAAATGCAGTTCAGTCAAGAACATGATCCTAGTTTGCTGTTGGCTTTATTTTTGTCAGAAAATGAAACGAAGAAGGCGGTGGCTGTGGTTTGTCATCGTCTTCTGTCGTCTCGATTATCGTAATCTGGCAGAGGAGTAAAGAACGGGGTCATATAATTGGTACTGTAGTTAGGCGGTACAGAAGAATATGACATTGTGGCTGGCGGACATGTTGAGATTGTGGGACTTTTGAAGTTTTGAGAGTGACGGTGAATGCAAGGGATGTAACAGGTAGTTTTATTAAAATACAACGATTACAAGGGATGTAATATGTAGTTTTATTAAAATACAACAATTACAAGGGATGTAATATGTAGTTTTATTAAAATACAACAATTACAAGGGATGTAATATGTAGTTTTATTAAAATACAACAATTACAAGGGATGTAATATGTAGTTTTATTAAAATACAACAATTACAAGGGATGTAATATGTAGTTTTATTAAAATACAACAATTACAAGGGATGTAATATGTAGTTTTATTAAAATACAACAGCACGGTATGTAATAGATAGTTTTAGTAAAATGCAACGATTACAAGGAATGTTATAGGTAGTTTTATTAAAATAATGTGCATTTTCTACATCGCTTTTCCGAAGATTCCATCCTAGTCACAGTTTGAAAACCTTTGATACTAGCAGTCACTAGCCGGTTAAATGTCGCAGTCTTCCCTGTTTCCATCAAAAGTGTATCGAAGGCCTCCATTCCCCCCCCCCCCCGGCTGGGTTATGGTCATAATCTTCTTTACATTATATTTTCCATTGATTCTTCGTGCCTGCTGTTTTCATATTTTGTTCTTTATGTTAGAATTCGATTAAGGTGTCCTATTGTGGTATTAATTTACGATGAAATGTCTTTTATACATCTTCATTTTGTATTATTTTGTAGATTACAAAGTTTTTTGATGAACATGATTAACAAACATAAAAAACAGAAATGGATGTTTTTTTTCTGCTGCATAAGTACACTGAATTACGCAGTTTATATTATATATATATTTTTAAACATGTTTTCCAACAGTCGCTGTTGTCCTCTTGTTGCTTTTCCCAGTCTACTCTTTATCGCTATTGTCCTCTTATTGCTTTTCCTCGTCTACTCTTTATCGCTGTTCTCTTGTTGCTTTTCCCCCAAATACTCTTTATCGCTGTTCTCCTGTTGCTTTTCCCCAAAATACTCTTTATCACTGTTCTCTTGTTGCTTTTCCTCATCTACTCTTTATAGCCGTTCTCTTGTTGCTTTTCCCTGTCTATACTTTATCGCTGTTCTCTTGTTGCTTTTCCTCATCTACTCTTTATCGCTGTTCTCTTGTTGCTTTTCCTCATCTACTCTTTATCGCCGTTCTCTTGTTGCTTTTCCTCATCTACTCTTTATCGCTGTTCTCTTGTTGCTTTTCCCTGTCTACTCTTTATCGCTGTTCTCTTGTTGCTTTTCCCTGTCTGCTGTTTATTGCTGTTCTCTTGTTGCTTTTCCCTGTCTGCTGTTTATCGCTGTTCTCTTGTTGCTTTTCCACATCTACTTTTTATCGCTGTTCTCTTGTTGCTTTTCCCTGTCTACTGTTTATTGCTGTTCTCTTGTTGCTTTTCCCTGTCTGCTGTTTATCGCTGTTCTCTTGTTGCTTTTCCACATCTACTCTTTATCGCTGTTCTCTTGTTGCTTTTCTCTGTCTACTGTTTATTGCTGTTCTCTGGTTGCTTTTCCTCATCTACTCTTTATCGCTGTTCTCTTGTTGCTTTTCCCTGTCTACTGTTTATCGCTGTTCTCTTGTTGCTTTTCCCTGTCTGCTGTTTATCGCTGTTCTCTTGTTGCTTTTCCACATCTACTCTTTATCGCTGTTCTCTTGTTGCTTTTCTCTGTCTACTGTTTATCGCTGTTCTCTTGTTGCTTTTCCCAGTCTACTCTTTATCGCTGTTCTCTTGTTGCTTTTCCCTGTCTGCTGTTTATCGCTGTTCTCTTGTTGCTTTTCCATATCTACTCTTTATCGCTGTTCTCTTGTTGCTTTTCCACATCTACTCTTTATCGCTGTTCTCTTGTTGCTTTTCCCAGTCTACTCTTTATCGCTGTTCTCTTGTTGCTTTTCCCAGTCTACTCTTTATCGCTGTTCTCTTGTTGCTTTTCCCCGTCTACTCTTTATCGCTGGTATCTTCCTGGTGCTTTGTTCCGTCTACTCTTTAGCGCTGTTGTCCTGTTGTTGCTGTTTCTTTCTACTTTTTATTCTGTGTCGCTGTTGCCCCGAAATCAAAAGATAAGACCAGAAGTCAGAAAATAGGACAACAGAAGTCAGAAGATAAAACACCAGAAGTAAGAAGATAAGACCCCAGAAGTAAGAAAAGACCCCAGAAGTAAGAAGATAATACCCCAGAAGTAAGAAGATAAGACCCCAGAAGTAAGAAGATAAGACCCCAGAAATAAGAAGATAAGACCCCAGAAGTAAGAAGATAAGACCCCAGAAGTAAGAAGATAAGCAGGAATTCATGAAAGCCACGGGAAAAAAAAAGTGAGGAGACATCAGAGTTAGAATAGTCACAGGTATTCATGAAAAGCTACAGGAAATCATAGAAGCCACCGAAAGTTGACAGAAGTCACAGGGAGAGTCACGCTTTGTCACTAGTAGTCACAGGAATCACATGATGCGAGGGAAGTGCCACCAGGAAAATAACGTCGTTCACAAGAAGAACCACAACACCTTGCTTATATTCAGCGTGAACGAGAGAACATTTGCCAACTGTTGACTTCTCTTTTACCGTCATCGTTTACCTTTTTTTTTAAACAATCTCATGTTTGTTTGTTTGTTTTTTACGTTCAGAGAAGAGGAAGACAAACCATGTCAGAATCCTGGATATTATTTTTTTTTAGTAAGCTTTATTTATCTGTTTTTGAAGATAAAATCCTCTTAAGTTTCCCAGCATATGGCGCAGAACGTTAAATGCAGTGCACGCATTTCACCCCGGGCAATAAACATCGGTTTGAAAGAACTTGAACACACTCGCCAGTGTTCTTCCGAGATTTGCCTGTTTTTTTTTTAGGAAGTAAAATATAGAAGCACAAAGAAAATAAAATATATGGTCTTATGAAGTAAAGTATGGTAGCCACACGGGCCGTGCTTTTCCGATCTGTGATCCACGCAGGAAGTGTAGATCAGTGGTTCCAAATGGGCCTTTGGAGGTTTCTGGGCCGATGAAGGGGAAAGGAGGCGGTAGGGAACATTCGTCATCATCATCAGGTGCCGTGCCGACTGGCGTTGGCTATTATGCTTCTCCAGAGTACCCGATCCTTCATGCAGGCCATCAGCTCATTTGGTGATCTCCTCTCACACCATCTCGTCAAACTGTCCAGTATCATTTCTCTTGGTCTTCCTCTTGATCTTCATCCTTCTGTTTTTCCTGTTGTTATAATATTTTCAGTGCCCCCTCTTCTCATTGCATGTCCTATGAAAGTACATTCTCTCTCTCTCTCTCTCTCTTATCTTTTTGACAGGGAACATTAGGGAAGAAGAAAAAACAAGCGGGGGGGGGGGGGGGAAGCTGGTATGCCCTGGGTGGTAGATGCCCTAAAAAGTTTGATAATGACTGGTCTAGATTTAAGTCTAATACTTGAAAAGCGTGAAAGGTTTTTAAGTTAATACGAAGTAACTAGATGGTTACAGAGCAGTGTCTTTCAAGCGGTGTGCACCGGCACGCTGGTAAGCCGCAAGACAGCCAGAGATGTGCCTGCCATATTTGCTTGTAAAAATATATTCGTTTAAATTGCATCTCGCTCAGTGTAATGTAAAGAGTAAAATACCATAAATTTACACTTCGTTATGAACACAGGTGTGCCGCGACAGACATCTGCATCGGCAAGTGTGCCATTGTCTGTAAAAAAAAGTTTGAGAATCACTGGTGCAGAGAACCAAAGTATCATTGGTTTTAAGGGGTCCGCGACTTGACGGAAAGATTGGGAACTGTTGCTTCAGGAGATGGGGATATGTTCATCCAGTTTGAGAATTTTAGAGGAGTGAGAGCAGTAGGAGTAGCGCAGAGCTGTATAGTTTCTTGGAAAATGTTGCATTTTGCTGGCAGCTGGCGCCCTGACTGGTATTAGGAGGCGTTCAGAGCACTCTGTGAGCACGATAAAAGTATGACCCCAGCTTTAGTTTCAGACCAACGCGTAGGGCGCTCAGAGCACTCTGTGAGCACGATAAAATCATAACCCCAGCTTTAGCTTCAGACCAACTCATAGGGTGCTCAGAGCACTCTGTGAGCACGATAAAATCATAACCCCAGCTTTAGCTTCAGACCAACGCATAGGGCGCTCAGAGCACTCCGAGAACACGATAAAAGCAGAACCCCAGCTTTAGCTTCAGACCAACTCATAGGGCGCTCAGAGCACTCTGTGAGCACGACAAAAGCATAACCTCAGCTTTAGCTTCAGACCAACGCATAAGGCGCTCAGAGCACTCTGTGAGCACGATAAAATCATAACCCCAGCTTTAGCTTCAGACCAACTCATAGGGCGCTCAGAGCACTCTGTGAGCACGATAAAATCATAACCCCAGCTTTAGCTTCAGACCAACGCATAAGGCGCTCAGAGCACTCTGTGAGCACGATAAAAGCATGACCCCAGCTTTAGCATCACATCAAGACATACATTAAAAAGGTTTGAAACTTCGTTTTCTGCTCGACTAACGTGATCATGTCATCTGCGCCAACGTTTCACAATTCTTGAAGGAGCATGAAATGTAGCGCTGTGAGGGATTGATATAAAGAGAAGATTGGTACATGACTGTTGAACAGCAGGGGATGATTGGTTGTTGGGCCAATTTGTGTTATCAGCAGTCGACCTGTTATGGTGATGATGATGATCATAGTACACGCCAGCAGTTCTTCTTCTTCTTCTTCTTCTTTTCCCGGAACTGCAGGCATGATACTCAGTGCAGTCGATGCAGTAAAGACGTTGACGCACAGCATCGCGTCGGATAGGGAGCCGGACACAGCGGCTGTTTTTGTTTTGTTTTTCAGACCCTGAGTGAAACTAAAAAGCAGGGGTGGCGTGCAGTACTTCTTTAGTAGACTCCACCACCATGGGAACTATAGTGACACCTACCCATGTTACCCAGACTATTACCGGGGCTACCATCGGAGAGGTGGGACAGGGTTCGCCAACCTTGATATTAACATGTCCGTTATGGGTCGCTGACTGTCAGTCCGCACCCCCTCTCCCCACCCCAAAGGAATTAGTGCAGAGCGTGTCTCCAGGGTTGGTATGCAAGACCTCCTGCTCCAGTTCTTGTAATTTTCTCCCCTCAGCGGTCAGCCCCGACTCTTGACTCCTTCAGATTGCTGCGCCGACGCCGTCTAAACTTATACCAGGCCCTGGTTTCTCTGATATTCTAATAGTGCGACTCTGATTTTACCCAGAAATGCTCTCGATTGCGGTTCTACAGTAGTAATGGGAAGCGGATTACACCGATGAACTGAATTTCGTGAGGTATAAACCCAAGTCGCAAAGCGTCCCAAGAAACAGCTGAGGCGTCCCAAGAAACAGCCGAGGCGTCCCAAGAAACAGCTGAGGCCCTCCGTCGTTTTCCAGACGCAGCTCACTGGTAGCAGGCGTCAAACACACAGTGTGGAACAACGATGTCTCCTTGTAGCTTCCTGGGAAGTAGGACAGTGCAGTTTGGTTGGCCTGAGAACCGAGCTTTGACAAATAAAGAGACATTCATACAAGGTAAGAGCTACCAGCATTGCGGAATGCGGCTGTCAATCAACCCTACATACTCCTGTCTGTGCACGTTAAGTCTGTGAAGACTTTTTGAAACTTGAGACAAACGAAATACCTAAACCTGCTCTAAAGATAAGTCTGTGGGATTCGATTGATTCGCTGCAGAATACTATACAACAGTGGTTTCCAATCCGTTTCCGATCGTGGATACCTGAAGCTAATGACAATTCGCTGCTGGTACCCTACGCCACCACAGCTATTGGAAACCTTCGTGCTACAGTACTCATATTTTGAGAACTAATTGGCGTGGGTTTTTGGCATTGTTTAGGACACAACAAAACAAAATAAAAACAGACTTGTCACAAAGACCCATTGAAGCATTGCCAAGTAACTAAGGAAAGGTAACTCGCACGGAGGGCGCTCGTCAGACTGTTCAGTATCATTTCTCTCGGTCTTCCCCTGACACTTTTTCTCTCTATTTTTTTTCTGTTGTTACAATATTTTCAATGCCCCCTCTTCTCATTGCATGTCCTATGAAAGTACATTGTCTGTCTCTTATTTTTTGACAAGATTTTTGTGTATCTTCCGCTCTTCTCCTACATTCTTCATTAGTTATTTTTGCTGTCCAGGGGATTCGCAACATTCTTCTAATAAACCACATTTCTGCTGCTTCCAATGATTTTTGTGCAGACCTGCCTATTGTCCATGATTCACTTCCATATAACAAGATAGGTTCAATATAGCATTTTAGGTCTCGTCTTCTAACATTCATTGATAAGGATGTGTTGGATAATATATTTCTTATTCTCTTAAATGCCGTCTTTGCTTGGCCTATTCTGTTCGTAATTTCTGTTTTGTATTTCCCATCTGAAGTTATTACTGCTCCAAGGTAATTGAATTTCTGCACCTGATTTAGAATAGTTCTATTTAATTTTATAGTGCATTTTGGTGGATTCTGTTTCTTAGATACAACCATAGTCTCTGTCTTTTTTATGTTCAAAGTTCTTGTTTATATGCATCGGAATATGAGGAAACCGTGGCAACCTTCTTCTTCGTATGCTTTTAGCAAATATGCGTGGTACCCTGATTTTTGCTATGCGCCTTGTGGCTGAGCACCTCCGACTTCAGCACCTTTCCTTGCTAGGGCAGACTGTGGCCTTGCTCGGACTGCCATGAAAACAGTGGTGTAGGCTGGCCTGGGCAAAATTGTGTTTTCCAGCCTCTGGTGGCTGTACTTAAGCCCCTTCTCCACATCGAGCCCAACGGCTTTGGGGCAGTTCCACGGAGACACTCCGACTTTGGGATGAGGAATCTGATGAGTGCTTCAGTGATATCCATTCCCCGCCACCTATAGTCTGCCAGCTCTGCTTTGTTTATTCTGATAGCTATTGGTGTAGAGACCCATATGCTTGTCACGTCCTGGATTCATTGGTTTCACATCAGATTTTCCTCATCCCGGTCGGCCATCTCCATGTCCCCATTCGTCCACCAACCTGATGTTACATTAAAAAAAAAACGAACTACAACTAGTATTGATTGCTGCATGTTTCTGGGCTACAGAAGTAGGTCAGTTTTTAAGCAGTCAGATCTATGTTACCTGTCTGACAAAGACTATGTTAAGATAAGTTTGTTCTTAACAGAATTGTTCCAAGGGGTTGGGGGGGGGGGGGGAGGGGAGGGGAGGCAACCTGCTATAAGCCCCGTCTGTCGTGACCATTGCTTGGCAGAATGGCAGAGCACTCTGTCCCACTGCTTTCAGAAGAAAATGATGTTTTGGCGAATGCAATTAGTTTCCTATTTCAGCTAAGCGGGCGGATGGAGCTTTTTTTTTGTTGTTGTGTGCAAAATGTGGAAATGAGAAGTCCATGCGTCTAGTTTATTTCCTCGCAGCAGTCTCCTTATCTTACTCTCACTCACTCTCACTCTCGGTTTCCTTCTCTCTCTCTCCCCCCCCCCCCCCCCGCTCTCTCACTTTCTATGTCTGTCTCGTTCTTTCTCTGTTTATCTCTCTTCGCTCTTTCTCTGTGTCTGTTTCTCTCATACTTTTTCTCCTCTCTCTGACTCTCTGTCTCTCTCTCACACTTTCTGTCTATCTGCCTCTGCCTGTTTCTCCGTGCCCGTCTCTCTCGCTTCAACTCTGTGTGTCTTTCTATCTCTCTCCCCCCCCCCCCCCCCATCTCTCTCACACTCCCCCACATTCTCTCCCACTGTCCTCCCTCTCTCTCTCTCACATTCTCCCTCTCACTTTCACATTCTCCCCTCTCCTCCACTCTCACCCTCTCTCTCCTACTCTCTCCCCCTCTGTCTTTTATATCTCTTGCTCTCTTTCTGTCTCTGTGAGTCTCTCTCCTTCTGCCTGTCTGTCGTTTGTTACATTATTTCTTCACATGTATCTGCCTGTCTCTCACTCTGTCTCTCCTCCCTCCCCGTCTCTTTTCCCGTATTAAAAAACGTGTCATGAATACGTCTGGAAAAAAAAAAGACAGACAATATAACTGAGTCAAGAAGAGTGACTCCAGCACTTATCAGTCTGCGTCGGCAGAGACTCAACTATACTTCGCCAGGAAGCTTATTTAGAGAAAAAAAAAATTTTTTTAACATGTCGAAAATATACATGACTGAAATAATCAAATTATAGTCTGTCATGTTTTTACGTTCATAAATCTCATCTTTCCCCAGTGCTTACCACAGTGTCTGATATTTCTCATTTTCAATATTTATCGCAGCGTTCAATGTTTCTAATATTTTCCAATATTTCTCAGTGTTGTATAGCAGATCTAATATTTTAAAATATTTATCATCGTACACAGCACATATCATATTTTCCAGTATTTGTCACAGTACACGACACATCTGGTATTTTATCACAGTACACTATTTTTCATCTCCAGATATCACCAGCGAGATGAAGCGAGCACTTTCAGTGTTTGGATTTCCCTCCTTTCGCCCAGGGCAAGTGGAGAGTATATCTAGAGTTTTACGAGGTCAGTGTCTTGTGTTTCCTCATGTGATAGATCACTAGTTTATCAGATCAGCCACTGTCTCGTTTGATAGGTCACTAGCTTATCTGATCACCCATAGTCTCACTAGATGAACTATAGTTCTTTGTATGGCCTTGGAGATAAATTATGTAACCAAGACATGCCATTCCTCTCCTCCCACTCACCCCTCTCTCCCTCCCCCTCTCTCGCTTGCCTGTTTTCATTTCCTACTGGATCACTTAACCGAGAAAACCGGGGGGGGGGGGGGTGATGCACCGACTGCACTCCTGTCTCATAGGACCTTTTTAGAGAGATTCCTTCAAAGCGAGACAGAGAAAATAGTTTTACCGATCTATATACAGCCAGTATTGCTGTGTGACTTGTTAGACTTGGACAGAAAAGCAAATCCAGGGAAACACATATATCGCTTTGGAGAAACGAACAAACAAACGAATTTTATTGGCAAAGGGCAAAGAATTTGGCGCGCAAGTCCGTCTGAAACTTTTGCCCGTTATTACATGACCTTCATTCTATTTCAGACTTTCTACAGACATTTTGTGCGTACAATAAACATAATTTTAAAAAAAATTGACATAACAAACATTTTAAGAGTCACTCTTACCGCACGCGCTTAATACAAGAAGTTACTACACATATGCAACAGCTATTCTCTAGTGTTGCACATTGATGAATGGTAAGATTGGAAGGTATTCTTTGTCTTTCTTAAACAACTGAAAATCTGGATTTTGGGAGAAGAATATTGTTTAAGCGTTGGCTAAACGTTGGGTTGAATTTAAACAGTTTTCCCGGAAATAAGACGGAATATTGTGTGATTTTGACAAGAAAGATGCCGTGCGTACCATGGAAGAACATAGACACAAATAAAGAGGCTGTAAAGAAAATGGAACAATGGGAACTAATTGAAACCTTAAGGGAAAGGGAATTAAAACAATTTGGAAGTTTCCATTACAGGTTTTTTCTTGTTTGTTCAGGTTTGGCGGGGCGATGAACAGAAGAGGACTTAAAGTATTAAGGAATGGACCTAATTCATCATCATCAGTCATTCATTTCAGCACAGCCAGACTGCCAGACGTATGGATCACTGTTCTCTCCAAGCTGCGCGGCCGCGAACAAAAAAAAATCATACCGCGCACACAATTTTTTGACCCGCGCAAAAAAAAAAAAAAATGAAACTGCTACTTGTATTTTCCAATTTCTACATATTACCCCGTGCTATAATTGCGATCAGGAAAAATGCAATGATGGTACATGTTTGTCCTTTACTGTTTCTTTCTTGTTGAGAAATTACTTTCGGATTTGATGTTTCAACTGGTCTTTTATAGCGTAGTTTCGGTAGTACTGTAGCAGAATCATGACGAGGCACGAATAGAGAACAGAGAATAGAGGGTAATTAAAATAAATGGGCAGATGAATTTCCACTGCGTCGTGGAAAAGGAGAATGTCTTTTGAGCTGCTGCAGTATGCAAACTGATCTTGGTGACTAACACCAGACTTCGTAACCACCAACATTAGAACCGTTCTGTTTTTTTAAAAAATAGCAGTAGATTTGCTATTGCTGTGATTACTAAATCCACCGTGGTATTATGTTTCAATGAATCCATAGTAGATCGAATATGATAGGATAAACAGCTACGTAAATACGTAACAACTGTCACTGAATAAGTAAACAAAGAAATCACCATTGCAACACATGAGGTGGACATTTTGCACACAGACCGCAAATCCTTAGAGGGAACATTGGTATGGATCCTTGTCACGCGAGCTTATCAGTGGGAGCGAGAAAGAGTTACACTGAAGGGGGTAAAGAGCTTTCAGTGTATCAGCTGATCGACTGAAACACGATACGCACCCTACTTCTCCTGTACACGAAAATACGAGTGCCAGACCGTTAATGTAAGGAGAGTGCTACGAAAACTTGCTAAGAGGTTCAGAATCAGACGCCGGCTTCATTGCATTCAGGACAGCCGCTCAGCCACATGCCGCAGCATCCATCCGGGAGCATGTTTGCTATTAGTTCCTGTCAAGTTTTGGCTCATTACTCCAACTTGCTGCGTCGATTAAGTGATTAATTGAAAGGAGAACGGCGAGAGAAGCTGTGGAAAAGGTGTTCTCTCTCTTTTTTTTTTTTTTGCTGGACAGCGCACCTGTTCACAAAGCTCACAGAACATTGGATGTTTTGAAGACTATGAGGTTTGATCGTCCGCCCTGCTCACCAGATCGTGCTCCGTCAAACTATTTCCTGTTTCCCAACCATAAGAAGCGTTTGAAAGAGAAGAATGTTTTACAGGTGATGGCAGAAACCAAACAGTGACCAGGTATCGGGTTTTTTGTTTTTTTAAAGGATTAAAGAAACTTGAGAAACAAAAAGGTTAAAGAAATTTGAGAAACAAAAGGGTTAAGGAAACTTGAGAAACAAAAGGGTTAAATAAACTTGAGAAACAAAAGGGTTAAGGAAACTTGAGAAACAAAAGGGTTAAATAAACTTGAGAAACAAAAGGGTTAAGGAAACTTGAGAAACAAAAGGGTTAAATAAACTTGAGAAACAAAAGGGTTAAAGAAACTTGAGAAACAAAAGGGTTAAAGAAACTTGAGAAACAAAAGGGTTAAAGAAACTTGAGAAATAAAAGGGTTAAAGAAATTTGAGAAACTAAAGGGTTAAGGCGACTTGAGAAACAAAAGGGTTAAGGGAACTTGAGAAACAAAAGGGTTAAAGAAACTTGAGAAACATTGTGCCAAGTGTGTTGAAGTTCGGGATGAACCTGTGAAATACCGTGCACGTTTCATGGCTCTAGGTCATGCCGTTCTTGACCAGGCCGATAACTTTTCAGTACCTCCCTGATACGGTGTATATGTGTGCATTAAAAGGAACAGTGCTAACAGTGTTACGAAAGATGTCGCTTGAAAGGATTTCAGAACTAGTGGTGTAGTAAACTCTAGCTTTCTGTACATAGCTCACTGTCAATAACTGGTAAATAGCAACTATTCTTATATGAATATGCCCTGTACGAGATTGCTTCAGACGGATCCGAAGATCCAAGTGAATCCCAGAGAGTCTCAGAATATATCTTTAGAGATTTGAAGGTTAATCTCCCAATCACTTCCAGAAAGTATATATTTAAGGCAAATCTTACAGAGAATTGACCAAAGACAGAATATACATGTATTTAAATTATTTCTGATTATCATATGCAACATATCTGTATTCATCATTTATGGCAATAAGCAACATTAAAGAAATGTAAAAAAAAAACAAAACAAAACAATCCATTACATTTAAGATAGGAAATATATACCTGAGGTACAGTATTCCGTTGTTCATGGTTTTGATCGTATTCTCCTTGGTTTTTCTGTAACATCACTACAGTTTTTACCAGATCCAATACACCAACTACAAAGACATCAGCAAACCATCCTCTTTCGTCTAAGGACATGTCACTACAGACTACCGAGCCACCTAGATCGACTCAAAATGTCTCACACAGACGAGTGTCCATGTGCCAGTGGAGTCCAAACTCCAGAACATATCCTTCAAGTGTTCCCAAACCATGCAGACCTGAGGCATGAGACATGGCCAGAGGGCACAAGCTTGGGGAAAAGCTTTGGGGCTCCTACCAGGATCTGGAGAGGACTGCGGGCTTTGCCATGTCAGCAGGGATCAGGATCTGATGTGACCAACAACCTCGAGCGCAGAAGAAGAAGACTACAGTCTTTACAAGAAGAATATGTTTTAGCTCTGGAGTGCAGATATGGGCTCCAGGGTGGTGTAGTGGTAAGCGCGTTCGTCTCGCACTCGAAGGTCGATGGTTTAAATCCGGCAGAGAATGCTTCAGTCTCCAGGCTGTAGAAATGGGTATCTGGGTGGTGGCTCGGGGAAAGAAAAGCAGCCAGGTGTGATTCTGACCACATCATCTGCTAGTGCCCACAAGGGAAAATAACTAACACAACGTCCGTGAGTGTCCCTGTGGCATTATAAGACTTTTTGTGAATGATCAGACCATTGGATCCTGGAGCTACTTGCGTGGTAATGACCGCACCGAAAGAAAAATACATACAGCCGCTTTATACCAGTGGTTGTCAAACTTTTACAGATGATGGCACACTTGACAGTGCAAATTTCTGTCCTGGCACAGTTGTGTTCATATTAAGCGTAAATTTACGATATTTTATTGTTTACATTACACTGATCGAGATGTAATTTGAGTGTAAATATTTTACAATCAGATTATGGCGGCACATCTCTGGGCGTCTTGCAGTAGTCCAACGTGCGAAGGCACGCCGTTCGAAAAAAAAAAACCCACTCATTTAGACCAGTGGTTTTCAAACGTTTTTAGACTGTGGCACACTTGGTAACACAGATATCTATCGCGGCACACCTGTGTTCTTAATGTTGGACTCTTGTGCAGTTAACAATATATTTAGCATTTTCAGAGTTTGCACACCACATTGAATATATTAATATACAAAATGGAATAAGAAATCTGAGAGTGATTGTTTTATTACACAAGCTATTCAGTTTGAAATGTGAGCCCCGCTTGGAGGCATAGATCTCTGGCCATGTCAGCTCCCCCGAGGACTGGGATGTGGTTTCTCAACATGGCGGGTGTTTATCGTATAAACAAGCAAAAAACGCTCTCTGATTTGGTCAGATTTGTACTGTAACATTTGGCTGACAGCTCTGGATATATTGTGGCGCTCCGTTTGAAAAAAAGCTATGCTTTAGACGTCCATGTCAGTGATGGCCGTGAACTTCCACTTAGGAAGACTGAGGTGTTATGACTGCACGAGTGTAAACTCTTCATGTAGGACAAAGTGTTCTGGGCCCTTGCGAAATCTTATGTTCATGAGGATCAGTCCACGTGGTGTCCTATTTTACATTCATCCACTGAAAGCGCGCGCGCGCTGTAAATCTAGTGTCCTTCACTGTGCAAAGTAGATATTTAGCTTTTTGTAGATTCCCCCCCCCCCCCCACTAAAAAGGAGTGCCAGGTGCCTAGCTGTTAAGCTAGGTCAACTGGAGAGCGGCAGCAAAGGAGTAGAAAACCCCTCCTTTAGTCCGAGAAACCGCGTCGCATTCCAACCGTCAGAGTTGTGGGAGTGAAACGGCTAGCTCTATCCGAACTGTTGAATGCGCACGCAATGGCGTGGGGGTGATCTGCTAGACGAAGGTCGTTGCGTCGATGCTACAGGGCGGGAGTAGTTCCTGACACCTCCCCGTAGGTTTACAACCAGGCAGCCGTTGCCTCCACTCGCACGGTGATCAAGGGAGGACACAAAACAAATAGCACTGCAGGTCCCAGAGCGCGGAGACCTCCCAAGCAACACCAGGTCGTTGAATCTCGAGGTCACCTTCAGAACCTAGGGTTAGACTGTGGTGCGAGGAGCCCAGACTTCACACGATTTCGCACGTGAAAGTTCTGAAGACATAGTTTCAGGCGCTTTATTCTCCAACAGAATACCTCCATCCTGGAAGAAAAGTCCCGTCCTTTCATCTTGCACTCTTCCCACGTTTTCTTGGATAATTTGATCTTGGCCCAGGTAATTAATCCATCCGGGAAGCACGATTGAAGAAAATATAATTATTTCTTTAAATGGAAGTTCCTTCTCATCGCGTCTTTCTTTCCGTTTCCGCCCCTGAGCTTTTTTTCGTGAACGGGACAATAACTGTGTCGCGGACGGCCATTATCACGTATGAAATGCCATAATAACGTTAACTAGCATCCTTTATATAAGTCTGTTTTGCCCGCTGGCTGAGAACCATCAAGTGATACTTTCTGTCAGGCGCAGTGGAATATAGTTCATGGCATTCGATTTGCTCGAGAGCATTAGCGGCGATGGAAGAAGAAAAGATTGTTGAGTACACCCATCGGGTACGTCTTAGCACATCCACTGATTTATGGGTAATTATGGCTCATAATGGGTCAGTGGATACGTTTCGGTGTTGGTTGGCGGCGGTGGCGTGGTCATGATGGAGTAGTAGCAAGATAATAGAGAAAATTTGCAGGTGGGAACTAATGATGCGATTATTGGATGTAATTTGGAGGTGGATGTAATAATGAGATTATTGGGTAGAATTTGGATGTAATAATGAGATTATTGGATATAGTTTAGAGGTAGAATTAATAATGAGATTATTGATACAATTTACAGATATAAGTAATAATGAGATTATTGAATAACATTTACAGATAAAAGTAATAATGAGATTGGATACAATTTAGACATGGAAGTATTAAGAGGCTAAGTGGCTAAAATTTATAAGTACATGTAATAGTAAGATAAATGGATAAAATGTAGAGATGGGTATGATAAGATAAGTAGATTAAATTTATAGAGTAATAATAAAGGCAATGGATAAAATGTGAAATTGGAAGTAAAAATAAGACCAGTAGATACAATTTGGACACATTAAACGTCATGTTAAGACCAGTAGATACAATTTGGACACATTAAACGTCATGTTAAGACCAGTAGATACAATTTGGACACATTAAACGTCATGATAATCTAGAGAAGACCGTCTTGGAAGAGTACATAATGGAAAAAAGACCAAGACGAAGATGGCTGCAAGACATCGTTGATGATCTGCAAATGGATGCATCAGCAGCAGGCCATCTTGCTCACAACCGAGAGGCCTACATGAGTGCTGTTTGGGAGGCACAGTTCCGCAGGGGACATGCAAATGAATGAATGAGTGAGGTACAATTTAGAGAAGAAAGGTAATAATAATATAAACAGATAAAATTTTGAGGGAGAAGTAATAATGAGATTAATTGTTAAAATTTAGTAGTTGATGTAATAGTAAATTGGATTATTTAGTACATTAAAATGTAGAAGTGGAAATAATAACATTAGAGGATTAAAAAGTTGCGGTGGAAGAAATTGTAAGATATAAACTGAAGCTGGCTGGAAAGGTCAGATTGAGAAAAACAAAACATCAGCCACATGTCAAGACTCCTCCAGATTCCTGGATACTTCCGCATTGCTAGGTAACCGGATGAAAAAAAAATAGTGCCCCGGGGCGTATGAATATCGCCACATGCTAGTAGTGTATATCTTCTCTGCGGAAATTCCCACATTTGTCAAGATTGTTATTATTATTAAAAATCTGGAGCCAGGAAAGGGAGGCGGATTGCTGACTTCCTTCATAAATAATTTTACTTGAAATATTTAATATAAATATTTGGCATTCTAGCTTTAAAATTAGGGACATATGTAATAGTATGCGACAGAAATGGCGGCCATGTTTCTTGTCTGTAATACGTGTCAAAAGTAGCGAAGTGTTAAAGGAACAGAATAGAAATCTTCCCGCCATTGCCAATATAAATTGTGTGAAATTTTCAGCTTTGTGCGTGCCTCTGTGTGGCACCCAGAAAAAGCAAATGATAACAATGATGGCGTTAAAAAAAAACAAAACTATTCCAGATGGTACTGGAGACATATATACATAGACAGATCAGCTACAAACGCCACAGAAAACGGAGGTAGAGGCATATTTATAAAACTAAAACAAGAACAAACAACACAGTTGTCTATACCAACATACGCCTACTCCAGTAACTACATATCAGAGGCAGAAGCAATATAAGTTGCAGCGGTGAAAAATATTAGACTACCTAAGAGACAGATAGTCATTTTCACAGATTCACAGTCCGTAATACAAGCACTGAAACACCAAAAGACTAAAGACCTGGACAACCTGACAGAAGCCCTATTACTAGCAATAGCAACATTCAGTAAAGCAGTCATACCTGCCACCAGTAACATCCAGGGAAATGGAAGAGGCAGAAAGATTGATGAAAAAAAGGAGGAAAAGTGCAATAAATCGATAGAAGCTCCACATAAAAAGAAACAAAGAACGTACTAAACGCCATGTATAAAGACAGCAGATAGTATAACACTCCAAAGCAAAAGCAGATGTTTAATACCATAAACTTCCCAAGAAATCGTCAAGTTAAAACCTTCTGACTGAGAACAAGATACTGCAGACTGAGACGTCATCTACACCAAAAGTTGGAAACTGGGCCGAGCAGATCTGTGCGCATGCGGAATGAGCAACATCACACCCTCCAGAGTTGTCAGCCGCACAACTCAGTCAGGTAAAGGACCTGGCCAGACCCCAGACCGCCTACAAGAGAAGCTCTACGGTGATGATGGCCAGACCCCAGACCGCCTACAAGAGAAGCTCTACGGTGATGATGGCCAGACCCCAGACCGCCTACAAGAGAAGCTCTACGGTAATGATGGCCAGACCCCAGACCGCCTACAAGAGAAGCTCTACGGTAATGATGGCCAGACCCCAGACCGCCTACAAGAGAAGCTCTACGGTGATGATGGCCAGACCCCAGACCGCCTACAAGAGAAGCTCTACGGTGATGATGGCCAGACCCCAGACCGCCTACAAGAGAAGCTCTACGGTGATGATGCTGAAAACCTGAGACGAATTGCCACGTGTGTGTGTGTTTGTGTGTGTGTGTGTGTGTGAGAGAGAGAGAGAGAGAGAGAGAGATTGCTGCCAATGTCAGAGGGAACATCGAAGATGATTCACCTCAGCAAGAGTTGAGCTTTCCCCCCGAATAAAAATAAGCAAACATCATACCGGCGTTACATCAACATGGCGTCCTGGATACTGTTACAAGACGATACCATCTCTCCGGCGTCACAGCAACATGGCGTCCTGGGTACTGTTACAAGACGATACCATCTCTCCGGCGTCACAGCAACATGGCGTCCTGGGTACTGTTACAAGACGATACCATCTCCGGCGTCATAGCAACATGGACTCCTAGATACTGCTACAAGAGGATACCATCTCTCCGACGTCACAGCAACGTGGACTCCTAGATACTGCTGCAAGACGATACCATCTCTCCGACGTCACAGCAACGTGGACTCCTAGATACAGCTGCAAGACGATACCATCTCTCCGACGTCACAGCAACGTGGACTCCTAGATACAGCTGCAAGACGACACCATCTCTCCGACGTCACAGCAACGTGGACTCCTAGATACTGCTACAAGACGATACCATCTCTCCGACGTCACAGCAACGTGGACTCCTAGATACTGCTACAAGACGATACCATCTCTCCGACGTCACAGCAACGTGGACTCCTAGATACTGCTACAAGACGATACCATCTCTCCGACGTCACAGCAACGTGGACTCCTAGATACTGCTACAAGACGATACCATCTCTCCGACATCACAGCAACGTGGACTCCTAGATACTGCTACAAGACGATACCATCTCTCTGGCGTCACAGCAACGTGGACTCCTAGATACAGCTGCAAGACGATACATCTCTCCGACTTCACATCAGGATGGACTCCTGGGTACTGTTATCGACGTTTTTGACATGCGACATCAAGCAGGTCCGTAAGTACTCCGATACCTTCTGGTGAAGGCTGACTTCAGCGTAGGTGCAGATACTCCTTAGCACCAGCAAGAACCATGACGAATGGTGCTGTGACGGGCGGGATTCTGTTCTGGACCGTTAGTCCTGAATTGGCGGGAAGACTGCATCATTGTCGACTCGGACAGTCCTACTCCTACTATATCATTATTATGTCACATTATCTGCAAGATAATGTGACCTAATAATGATATATCAACAGATATTTATCTGTGTTGGTATGGGCGAAATGACAAGGGATGGAGGAAAGAGAAAGGATAACTCTTTAAGCCATAGCTGACCAAGACCCTGCCCCACTTCTTCGTTGGTGCACACAGTAACAGCCCTAGCTTGGCTGTTGGGGCAGGAATTGACGTAGTTCTCGTGGCGGTGGAGTCTGCTAAAGAAGTACTTCACACACACACACACCTTGCTTTTCAGCTGCACTCTGGGAGTGAAAAAGAAAAATAGCAGCCGTAACCTGCTCTAACTCCAACACGATGCTGTGCCTCTAACTCCAACACGATGCTGTGCCTCTAACTCCAACACGATGCTGTGCCTCTAACTCCAACACGATGCTGTGCCTCTAACTCCAACACGATGCTGTGCCTCTAACTCCAACACGATACTGTGCCTCTAACTCCAACACGATACTGTGCCTCTAACTCCAACACGATACTGTGCCTCTAACTCCAACACGATGATGTGGCTCTAACTCCAACACGATACTGTGGCTCTAACTCCAACACGATACTGTGGCTCTAACTCCAACACGATACTGTGGCTCTAACTCCAACACGATGCTGTGGCTCTAACTCCAACACGATGCTGTGCCTCTAACTCCAACACGATGCTGTGCCTCTAACTCTAACACGATACTGTGGCTCTAACTCCAACACGAAATTGTGGCTCTAACTCCAACACGAAATTGTGGCTCAGTATCTTCACAGCAGCATCGACTGCATAGAACACCAGCTCGCAATTTCAGGGTGATAGAAGAAGAAGACCTGAGGATAGGGTAGGGCGGGGGTGGTGTTTGGAAGTATAATGTTACTATGTCAGCACATTTAAAGTGAAATAACAAAATGAGATAAGATACTTCTTAGCGCAGCCCCCCCCCCCCCCAAAAAAAAAGGGAGAATTATTCACATTCGCAGAGCGTATTTATTACTGTTGTAACAGCAGGAAATGATCGAAACTGACTTTTCTTTCTTTCTTTCCTTCCTTCTTTCTTTCTTTCTTACCTTCCTTCAACGATAGACTTCATAAGCATTTTATGTGTGTGATACATGTCATGCCAGTAAAATTCTGTTAAAAATCATAATGGGTAGACTTCGAAAGAAAATAGAAGAAGAAGTCAATATGGTCCAAGCTGGCTTCAGGCAAGGAAGAGGATCAAGAGATCATATATTCAATCTAAGATTAATAATAGAGAAATGCAGGGAGTTTAATGTGAATCTATATTTATCCTTTATAGACTACTCAAAGGCATTTGATTGTGTACAACACCAGAAACTTTGGGAAATAATGGAAAAAATGGGATTTCCAACACATTTGATACAATTAACATCACTGCTGTATTTAGACCAACAAGCAGCAGTAAGAATAAATGGTGAAACAACAAGTTGGTTTGACATAAAACAAGGGGTCCGTCAGGGGTGCATATTGTCACCCTACTTATTTAACTTGTATACTGAAAATATAATGAGGAATGTTAGAGAAGATGTAGACAAAGAATATTACGATGCCATAACAGTTGGAGGTTATGAAATACCAGAGATTAGATATGCTGATGACACAGTATTGCTGTCCACAACACAAGAAGGAATGGAAAAACTAATTATGTCAGTCCGAAAGAACAGCGAAGAGCAGAACCTCTATCTTAATGCAAAGAAAACTAAAGTGATGACAACTGACAAAACAAACAAGGCAACTGAAATATGTATCAATGCGGAAAAACTGGAAGAAGTGGAGAGTTTTGAATATCTTGGATCACTACTAACTAATAATGGAGATACAATGAGGGAAATTAAAAGGAGGACATCTATTGCTCTTCAGAAAGTAAAACAAATAAAGAATCTGTGGAGAGGAGCAGACAGAACCACAAAAATAAGATTTTTAAGGGCATGCATCTTTCCCATCGCAACATATGCCTGTGAGACCTGGACACTTAACAAAACAGCTGAGAAGCACATAAATGCCTTTGAATGTAAATGCTATAGAAGAGTTCTCCAAATATCGTGGACACAAAAAAGAACAAATATATCTATACTGCAAGAGCTTAATATTGAAGAAGGCTGGCTAGTAAAGAGGATTAAAGAGAGAAAACTTAAATATTTTGGCCACATTAAACGTCATGATAATTTAGAGAAGACCATATTGGAAGGATACATAATGGGAAAAAGAAAGAGAGGAAGACCGAAACGAAGATGGCTGCAAGACATTGTTGATGATCTGGAAATGGATGCAGCAGCAGCAGGCCATCTTGCTCACAACCGAGAGGCCTACAGGAGTGCTGTTTGGGAGGCAAAGTTCCGCAAGGGATATGCAAAGGAATGAATGAATGAATGAATGATACATGTCATGTGACGATACATGTACATTAAATTGGTACATTCATTAAGTGCCCTTGTAATAAATTGAATATCTTTGTCATGGTTATACTTGTACATTCATTTAGTATATTCATTAACATTTGCATGTCCCTTGCGGAACTTTGCCTCCCTAACAGCACTCCTGTAGGCCTCTCGGTTGTGAGCAAGATGGCCTGCTGCTGATGCATCCATTTGCAGATCATCAACGATGTCTTGCAGCCATCTTCGCCTTGGTCTTCCTCTCTTTCTTTTTCCAATTAGGTACCCTTCCAAGACGGTCTTCTCTAGATTATCATGACGTTTAATGTGTCCAAAATATTTAATTTTTCTTTGTTTAATCCACTTTACTAGCCATCCTTCTTCAGTATTAAGTTCTTGTAGTGTGGATATATTTGTTCTTTTTTGTGTCCATGATATTTGAAGAACTCTTCTGTAGCATTTACATTCAAAGGCATTTATGTGTTTCTCAGCTGTTTTGCTAAGTGTCCAGGTCTCACAGGCATATGTTGCTATAGGAAAGATGCATGCCCTTAAAAATCTTATTTTTGTGGTTCTGTCTGTTTCTCTCCATAAATTCTTTAGTTGTTTTACTTTCTGAAGAGCGATAGATGTCATCGTTTTAATTTCTCTCATTGTATCTCCATTATTAGTTAGCAGTGATCCAAGATATTCAAAACTCTCCACTTCTTCCAGTTTTTCCTCATTGATACATATTTCAGCTGCCTTATTTGTTTTGTCAGTTGTCATCAGTTTAGTTTTCTTCACACTAAAATAGAGGTTTTGCTCTTCGCTGTTCTTATGGATTGACATAATTTTTCCATTCTTTTTGTGTTGTGTACAGTAATACTGTGTCATCAGCATATCTAATCTCTGGTATTTCATAACCTCCAATTGTTATGGCATCGTAATATTCTCTGTCTACATCTTCTCTAATATTCCTAATTATATTTTCAGTATACAAGTTAAACAAGTAACTGTACATGTAATAAATTGAATGTCTGCGCCATGGTTGTACTTGTACATTCGTTTAGTACATTCGTTAAGTGTACTTGTAATAAATTGAATGTCTGCCTCATGGTCATACTTGAACATTCATTTAGTACATTCATTAAGTGTACTTGCAATAAATTGAATGTCTGCGTCATGGTCATACTTGTACATTCATTTAGTACATTCATTAAGTGTACTTGCAATACATTGAATGTCTGCGCCAGAGTTATATTTGTGCATTCATTTAGTACATTCATTAAGTGTACTTGCAATAAATTGAATGTCTGCATCATGGTCATACTTGTACATTCATTAAGTGTACTTGCAATAAATTGAATGTCTGCGCCAGAGTTATACTTGTACATTCATTTAGTACGTTCATTAAGTGTACTTGTAAGAAATGGAATATCTGCGTCATGGCGAACTAAGTGACAGAATGTCGCAGTTGATAGCCCCTGTGTAGAAATAAAGTTGAGTCCATCGTTTGTTCATTTTATTATTATTGCTGGAATGAATCTTGGAAAACGTAACTGATTCGTGCGAGCGGTTGTGCTGAATGACGATGTTCATGGCACTTTTTTTTGTTGTTGTTTGGGGGGGGGTGTGTATTTAATGGCTGAGTTGATAGTGCACTGTCCTGACCTGCCTAGACGATTTTTGGTCCAGGGTTCATTTCGGCTGTTTTTATGTGTGCTTGTTTTGTTTTGTTTTGTTTTTTTAAACTTCTTTTTCTGTCTCTTAAGTCTAAGGCGGTGTGTCAACAGCTTGAGGAGGCTAATCCTATCAATCCCCCCCCCATCCCCTCCCCAAAGTTTAAACAGAGATTGTTGCAGCCATAAGAGTGCATCAGAAAGACCCCCCCCCCCCAAAAAAAAAAAAACAACTTTGTCAGGGTCGTGGACTTTTCTAATGTGAATCCATGCATTCACCGTTGATGTTTTGTCTCTGTGGTGTCCAGGAAATGTGAAGCATTGTCAGCGTTGTTGGCAAGTAAACCACATGTGGATGTTTCCGCTGTAAACCATATGTACACTTTTCATCTAAAAAAAAAAAAACAACTACGTGCGCATTTCCTCTGGTTTCTAAATTTTGCTTAGAAAACCTTGGCTGACTTTGATGAAAGGACGTGCATGTTAGATTACACCAAATGTGGCGTCTTCGTGGAAGTTGTCTGGTGAATTATTACTGCATAGAGGGCAAGGGCTCCGAACAGAACGCTTATGTGGCTTGGCTTACCCGAGCTTCTATTGCTCTGTCCGTCTCCTTTGTCAGTTTGTCATTGTTTTGTATATATATATATATTTTTTTTTTTTTTGCTGCTTGTTAGTGCTTTCTTTATCCTCTTTAAGACTTTTTTCCTTCGCTACATTCGCCACCACACTTCTGAAGTCATGGTCCTTCATGCCTCTGAAGTTGTCAGTCATGGTCCTTCATGCCTCTCAAGTAGTCAGTCATGGTCCTTCATGCCTCTGAAGTTGTCAGTCATGGTCCTTCATGCCTCTGAAGTTGTCAGTCATGGTCCTTCATGCCTCTGAAGTTGTCAGTCATGGTCCTTCATGCCTCTCAAGTAGTCAGTCATGGTCCTTCATGCCTCTCAAGTAGTCAATCATGGTCCTTCATGCCTCTCAAGTAGTCAGTCATGGTCCTTCATGCCTCTCAAGTAGTCAGTCATGGTCCTTCATGCCTCTGAAGTTGTCAGTCATGGTCCTTCATGCCTCTGAAGTTGTCAGTCATGGTTCTTCATTCCGTGCTCCCTTTGGCATTTTCTGTCCGGATGTCTGCATTAACTAGCCTTTCCTATGCCTCTTGGCTAGCCGGCTTGGATGTTTTCCTTTCGGTTTCTTGTTCTTTGAGCCTCGAGTTTTCCAGTGACTATTAGGCTAAATCATGTGTCCAAAAAGTATTACGGTCATTGCGCAGCCAGGTATTAGGTGTTTTTTTTTTTTTCAGAATCACCTAGGAATTTTGAAACTACAGGTTATGTTCCACAGAGATCGAGCAGATCCTATGCTGTCTTGTCATATTCGTCAAAAAAATTTATTCTCCGTGCGATTAAGCAGTTGCGAACCAAACAGCGAAGAGAGAAAGAATACTCACTGTGTCTCGTTTTCCCACTCGTTTTAAATTTTTTTTAGGGGTTGAATCCCTCGAACAAAGCTCATTTGCTCACTTTTTTTTGTAACGGCAGTTTGCAGTGTCTCCTGAAAACTATGAAACTTGTTTCAGAATTAAGCAGGAAGTGAACATCTTATTACATTTCCTAGCTTTCATTTCTTTTTCTTTATACTTTGACTATGTCTTTCAGTCTGACGCAGGTGATTTAATAGATTGTAAAACACAAGAGCATTCATGATCTGTCAGTAGGGCCAGTACTGTGAGGTCGGTACGTCAAGCTTCGATTCCCGTTCCTCACGTTTTAAGCTCCATTCTAAGTACTAAACTCCACGACTACAACTCTCAAGTTGTAAACTCCACGACCCCCAACTCTCAAGTTGTAAACTCCACGACCCCCAACTCTCAAGTTGTAAACTCAACGACTACCAACTCTCAAGTTGTAAACTCCACGACCCCCAGCTCTCAAGTTTTAAACTCCACGACCCCCAACTCTCAAGTTGTAAACTCCACGACCCCCAACTCTCAAGTTGTAAACTCCACGACCCCCAGCTCTCAAGTTGTAAACTCCACGACTACCAACTACAACAGCACAGCCAGGATTAGAACAAAAACTAGAGCAGGGAAGGTAACTAGATCATCCGTCCACGCTGCAACCGCTGACTTCTTAAAAAGCTGTTTTATTGAATCTCTCTTTTGATGAAGGTAGCTGATGACAGTGATAAGAGCGGGACTATCCCGTCATTTATTTTATTGATGTATTTTTCATACCATCTTTTTTTCATCCTTGAATTTGTGAATAGTTATCACTAAGAATATGAACTATGGTTGTGTTTCTATAACATTTCATCCTTTCGCCGTGTTTCTGTAACATTTCATCCTTTCGCCGTGTTTCTGTAACATTTCATCCTTTCGCCGTGTTTCTATAACATTTCATCCTTTCGCCGTGTTTCTGTAACATTTCATCCTCTCACTGTGTTTCTATAATATTTCACCCTTTCACTATGTTTCTATAATATTTCACCCTTTCACTATGTTTCTATAATATTTCACCCTTTCACTATGTTTCTATAATATTTCACCCTTTCACTATGTTTCTATAATATTTCACCCTTTCACTATGTTTCTATAATATTTCACCTTTCACTATGTTTCTATATTTCATCCTTTCGCCGTGTTTCTATAACATTTCATCCTCTCACTGTGTTTCTATAATATTTCACCCTTTCACTATGTTTCTATAATATTCGCCCTTTCACTATGTTTCTATAATATTTCACCCTTTCACTATGTTTCTATAATATTTCACCCTTTCACTATGTTTCTATAATATTTCACCCTTTCACTATGTTTCTATAATATTTCGCCCTTTCACCATGTTTCTATAATATTTCGCCCTTTCACCATGTTTCTATAATATTTCGCCCTTTCACTATGTTTCTATAATATTCGCCCTTTCACTATGTTTCTATAATATTTCACCCTTTCACTATGTTTCTATAATATTCACCCTTTCACTATGTTTCTATAATATTTCACCCTTTCACTATGTTTCTATAATATTTCACCCTTTCACTATGTTTCTATAATATTTCACCCTTTCACTATGTTTCTATAATATTTCACCCTTTCACTATGTTTCTATAATATTTCACCCTTTCACTATGTTTCTATAATATTTCGCCCTTTCACTATGTTTCTATAATATTTCGCCCTTTCACTATGTTTCTATAATATTTCACCCTTTCACTATGTTTCTATAATATTTCACCCTTTCACTATGTTTCTATAATATTTCACCCTTTCACTATGTTTCTATAATATTTCACCCTTTCACTATGTTTCTATAATATTTCACCCTTTCACTATGTTCTATAATATTTCACCCTTTCACTATGTTTCTATAATATTTCACCCTTTCACTATGTTTCTATATTTCACCCTTTCACTATGTTTCTATAATATTTCGCCCTTTCACTATGTTTCTATAATATTTAACCCTTTCACTATGTTCTATAATATTTCGCCCTTTCACTATGTTTCTATAATATTTCGCCCTTTCACTATGTTTCTATAATATTTCACCCTTTCACTATGTTTCTATAATATTTCACCTTTCACTATGTTTCTATAATATTTCACCCTTTCACTATGTTTCTATAATATTTCACCCTTTCACTATGTTTCTATATTTCACCCTTTCACTATGTTTCTATAATATTTAACCCTTTCACTATGTTTCTATAATATTTCACCCTTTCACTATGTTTCTATAATATTTCACCCTTTCACTATGTTTCTATAATATTTCACCCTTTCACTATGTTTCTATAATATTTCACCCTTTCACTATGTTTCTATAATATTTCACCCTTTCACTATGTTTCTATAATATTTCACCCTTTCACTATGTTTCTATAATATTTCACCCTTTCACTATGTTTCTAGAATATTTCACCCTTTCACTATGTTTCTATAATATTTCACCCTTTCACTATGCTTCTAGAATATTTCATCCTTTCGCTGTCCATATCTAAACATCTAGGCGTCAGGGACGCTTGTGAGAAATGTTGGTAATAAATTCCAGAAGTTTCCGCAGATATTAAACAAATTTCTTATTAACCACATTTCCCCCCTCGGTCTAAACTAATGACATTCGGATTAAGGACGCTTCAGATAATCGGTATTTTACTGTAAATTCTCCAACCTTCCACCACAGGTTCATACTTTCTTTCACATGCCCTCATTTTAACTGCATTCTCTCCCTCCCCTCCCCCCTCCACTCCTTTCAGCACTGAAATAGAATGTTATATCAGTAACAGAAACGAGGGCTCTTAAGCAGAAAAGTCGGAGAGTGCAGCAGAAACGCGAATCTACAAGAAAAATTGGTCATACATATCATGAAGATGAAAAGAACAAATGTACAAGTATTAGAGCAGCTCCAAGTGCAGCTTGAACGTCTCAAAAGAAATAAAGATCAAGAGAACAAAATGCTTTTTGGCCAAATCAAAAGATATAACAGCGTGCCGAAGTTCATACTAGAAGGAAGGGTGGAAGAATTAAAGAAGGAGAGGCAGGGAGAGATGTAGATGGGAAGATAACACACGAGAATAGGCAGGACACAGCCTGGGCTGAGTGCACATTCAAAGCGAGGGAGAGAGGAATCTGGAGATTCATTACCCCCAACATTCGTTCTGAACACGGCACACGATGATGATGATGATGATGATACCACATTTTCAGTGTGGCGTTCCTCTTTTATTATTAGCCAAGAGCCCATCCTGTCCCGGGGAATCAGCAAAACTATTATCAGAAATGCACAGAAGAGCACACTCGACGCAGTTTCGCATTCATTTCTTAGCTGTTATTTTACAAAAGGGGCAAGAATTTTTTTTTTTCTTTAAATCCGTTCGCCAAAACATTGCTTTTTTCCGTTCGCAATTTTTTGCGGGGTAATTTCCAGTTTTATTCTCTTAGAAATGTGATTTACTTTGTCGCGTTCTGCAGCCCAGATCATTTCTGTTTGTATGGTAGCCCGTAATAAATACGGGGTAATGCACATAAAATTGGCCTGCGGGCACGTTTCACGTTATGTTTTCATGTTTCCCGTGTAGGACACTGTTTTGCTGTTGGGGTCGGTTTTTTATGATCCACCCTGTATTAGAAATTGTAGTGGGACTCTGAGTTTTACGTTCATTAGAATTAGGAGTGTTTTGTAAATGCTGCTTCCGTTTGTTGATTGGTGCTTTGATTGGTTGGTTGAGTGATGGCTAGCTTGTTGGTTGATGGTTGGTTTGTTGGCTGGTAGGGTTGTTGCTTGATGGCGGGGTTGTTGGTTGGTAAGATTGATGGTTGATGAGTTAGTTGTTTGGTTGGTTGGTAGGTAGGATTGCTGATTGATGGTTTTTTTTTTGGTTGTTGGTTAGTTTGTTGGATAGTGGAATTGTTGATTGTTGGTTGTTAGGTTTGTTGATCGATGGTTAATTTGTTGGACGGTGGGATTGTTGGTTAATGGTTTGTTTGTTTGTTTGTTGGTTGGTTCGTAGGATAATTGTTTGATGGTAGTTTTTTAGATTGTAGGATTGTTGAATGTTTGTTGGTTTGTTTATCGGTAGGATTGTTGTTGACTGTTGAGCTGTTGACAGAAGTGAATGATTGTCGATTTGTTGGTTGGTAGGATTGTTCGTTTGGTGGCAGAATTGTTGGTTGATTATTTGGTTTGTCGGTTCATGGTTAGTAGATTTTATGGTGGGTTTGTTGGTCGATATTTGGTAGATTTGATGGTTGTTTGTTGGTTGGCATTTGGTACATTTGATTGTTGGTTGTTAGTAGGTAGACTTCATGACTGATTTGTTGGTTAATATTTGGGAGACTTAATGATTGGTTTGTTGCTTGGTGGCAGTGATGATTTGTTGGCTGGTGGTAATCTTGAGGACCTGTGGTTGTGAAAATTAAGTTCTTTGCAGCCAGCAATATGGCCAAGATGTTAGAAAGTGGGAGTGGACTGCATTGACCACAGTTTACTTCATTTATGCGTTATTGGCTGCACTTCAGGGCATCATCATGACTTTAAGAAGTGACAGTATTAGCAGGATAGCGTAAACTGTCTATCCCCCATCTCGCGGTCAGGATAGCATAAACTGTCTATCCCCCATCTCGCGGTCAGGATAGCATAAACTGTCTATCCCCCATCTCGCGGTCAGGATAGCATAAACTGTCTGTCCGCCATCTCGCGGTCAGGATAGCATAAACTGTCTGTCCGCCATCTCGCGGTCAGGATAGCATAAACTGTCTATCCGCCATGATCAGTGACAAAAAATCTCGCGGTCAGGATGCTCATAGCCACCCTGCCGTTCAGGTGGTGGTGGTGGTGGTAGCGGCACAGCAGCTTTTCCCCACATGAGCAGGTGATTGCTTTTCGTGGTTGCATTTAGCATATTCCCTGTCAGATTTCTTAATTCTTTATATTTTGCGTATTGTTCTTCGCCACATTTTTTTTTTTTTTTTGCTGGTTGTAAAGCGGGGTGTATCTGCGGCCTTCAGAGTACCAAAGAGTCGTCTCTCAGAATAGGAAACATGTCAGAGTTCAAACTGTCGGGATGCCTTTCCTCTATTGCGTTGTTATATCTGCCCCCAGCTACGACCATGGTGCTCCTAGCAGCCGACGTCGTGAAAGTATTGGAACAAGCGTGGTGTAGCGAACTGGGAGCTGATTACTGTGGCAAGCATGAAGACCTGGACTGGGCAAGATCCTGGTGATTCATCTCCGTGATGACCAAGGCGTGGCCTACCACCGTTAGCCAAGTTGAGCCTGTTGCTGGAGGCCGCCAACGGAAACGTGGTAGATTGCCTGGGCCGGCCCTAACAGTCGTGCCATCCGCTTTGGCGGATTCACAGTTGCTCTCATATTTTTCTTGTATGAAGAAGTTTTGTCTTTGTGCTCATAGCTTATGCAATAAAGTGTCGTTTCCTAGTATTTATCACACTGCACTTTATCACCTTCCACGATAGGTTCATAATTGCAGACTTGGAGGAGGGGGGGGGGGGCTGATGTAAAGTCTGTGAAGAATTAACCACAATCACCTGCCAAGACTCAGTAAGGACAACCGACTGTTAATATACAGCGGAGTTCCCAATTCCCCGTTAAGTCGTGATCTCGACTGTATGACTTTGTATTACACAGGACCAAACGTAACGATAGGTTTCAGTTTTCTTGATAACACGGCGTGCCAGTGTAGCAACAATATTATTTATAAATAATTGTCACGTGAAACAGTAATCAAAAGGGGTTTTATAGGGGGCTACCAACGCCTCATCTCTCGCCACCCCGCCTGCCCGCCCTTCCGTGGTACTAGGTTGATTCAGCATAAGAGCCAGTCCACCACTGGTTATTAACCTTTTTTCACAGCTGCTGTAAAACGTATTAATTTTGTATTGTACACGAGAAACCAGATAATGAAAAATGTTCATTGTGGTAATATTCTTTTGCAAAACTAAATCAGAAATGACACTTCTAAATGGGCATGCTTATAGGTCGTATAGAAGTCTGACATACAGAAAAGTGCAATATTTCTTTAGTAGACTTGACCACCCTGGGGACTGTGTCGGTCCCTGCCAGTCTAGCCAGTCTAGTGTTACCGGGGCTATCAACAGAGATTACAGTGATTACATTTTAAAAGTGTAATAAAAAATATCAATTTCTTTGGTCATAGTGTCAAATTTTTTTTTTTTAAAGGAAGTTTGTCGGGTTGTGCCAGGTTTGCTAGACTCAAGTGGAATCATGTAGTCTTATCGAAGTCGATGGAAGCTGTACACGTGACAGCGTGGACTGCGCTACCTGTACTGTCCGAGTTGGTGAAAGTGCAGGAATGATGATTCATATATAATAGTAAGGTAAAGGTAAAAACCCCGTTTCCATGACATTAAGGCGTATTGGAGATAAGGTGTTAGGCCCGTATTTCCAAGGCAGTCGGTACATGGAATTGTGATGTGGTCAGTATCACGCCAGGTCGCATTCAATGTCCCAGATTTCTCTGGTACCCATTTTTTTAGAGGCTAGGTGGACCCCGGCGTCTGTTTTCATGTCAGTGTATCAGAAAAAAATACAATCCCCACTGGTAGGATTTGAACTCGGTACCACCAGATGAATAGACTGAGCGTAATGTCATACATGATGGACGCTTTGAAAATAAGTTTTAGAAGTATGGGCTGGGATTTTTGTGGTGGGTGGGTGCTGAAGAGGGCCGCAAAAACCAAAAACCCTGCGACTGCTCTGCCTGAACGGCCATTAAAAACCCCAGTCTCAGAATATTCTCCCTACCCTCTCCAGCGAACAGTGAGAGACCGCTCAGACATTAAAAACTCTTTTTCCTTACATTACTGCCGCATGTGGAAAAGTGTAAAGTCCAGTCGTTTCTCATATCTTTGTCTGAGAGGGTTCATTCCACGCCAGGGTGAGTCCAGCTTCATGAAGTGGCTCTCAAGTTGTTTCCCTTTGGAGTGGAGCAAGGAAAACTGATGGTTCGTGATACTGGCATGTGTCACGTCGCGTGACAGAAGTTCTGAGCACCCACAGCCCAGATAACATCTCACTGACATACAACAGGGCTTCTTTTCCTTTTCCTTCTATGACATACAACAGGGCTCCTTTTCCTTTTCCTTCTATATGTATCATCTGTCACTTCTGAAAAGTAAACGGCGCCAATTTGATTTTGCAAACCTTTTGTTGTTTTTATTGTTTATTTTTTTTTCCAAAGTAACATTTTTAGATGTTGATAACTTTAAGATGATCCAAAAACGTTTGGCTGCTATCACTGTATTGTGTATATCAGTGTGTTAACTTCGTTTGATAACACATGGACGAACAGTGTAGCTGTGAGGAGACTGCTGGAGCTAGGACACATTAAAAAGGTGCTGGCAGGAAATCCGAACTGTGCGGCAGAAAACGCATCGTAAACAACCACTATTTGACGGGAACTATCAGCAAACATACTCTTGGATGGATGCTGCGGCATGCAGCGGAGCATATATGAGGCTGTCCCACATGGAGTGAAGCCGGAGTCTTAATTCTGGACAGTAAAGCTGTTATAAGAAAATGTTTATATAAATGGATATATATGTGTGTATATGTATGTTCCAGCATGACTCTGGAACGCCTGGAGCAATTTCAACCAAACTTGGTATACATATGACTTACAATCTAGAGAAAAGTACTGTGGGAGGGGAGGAGGGGGCGTAAGACATCCCTATCACCTCTAAGAGTGGGGTGGGACGGGACGGGGTGACATATTACCTACTAAATTCAAGGAGGAACAAAAGAATGGTCTAAGGGAGATAATCGACCGTGAAACGGAGCGGTGCTGGTCTAAGAGGAGCATTTGTAGCCTCTTGTGGCAATTCCGAAGAGCTCAGACAAAGATTCGTCGGCCCCTAACATTTCACAAAGATTGGATTCTATAACTTAAGAACAATGGCAGCACCAACAAAAACTACTCAGATAATCAGAGAAATGGAGAGATACCACCTAGATCTACTGGGCATCATTGAAATGCGATGGCCAGAAGCAGGGAAAAGATCGGCGGAAAACTGTAAAACATTCAGGCAGAGACGACGGAAAGCACCAAGAGGGAGTAGGTATAATTATGTCAAGTGTAGCAGGAAAGATCCTTGTAGAATGGGAATCAGTGAACAGTCGTATAATAAGAGTACGATTTAACCTAAGACGCGGATGAATGACAATAGTACAGTGTTATGCACCCATGAACGGTGCAGATGATGAGGTAAAAGATGATTTCTATCACCAGTTACAACGAATCATTAACACAGTCCTTAAACATGACATCTTAATTGCTATGGGGGACTTCAGCGCTAAGGTAGGGAAATATAACACCGACGTAGAAAAAAGTAATGGGGAAATAAGGAATTGACACGGCAAATCAGAACGCAGAAAGAGTAATTGAAATATGTCTAAAAGGGGGCATGGTCATTGGAGGCACAATATTTCCACACAACGAGATACATGAAACAATGTGGATATCTCAAGATTATAGAACTAGAAACCAGATAGATAATTTTTGTATTAGAAAGCAATACAGAACATCTCTGATAGATGTAAGGGCATATACGGGTGCATATGTCAACAGAGATCACAGTCTGTGTATAGGGAAAATAAAACTATAAATGAAAAGCCAGCAGAAGCAATCAATACCCAAAAAGATAAACAGCCACAGCCTACAAGAAGAGAATACTAACAGTAATTTCAATCAGGAACTTGCCAAACATTCCACAACAATCAGTTCAGTTGAGGAGATGGGTATAGATGAATTATGGAATTCTTACAGCACAGCCATAATCACAGCAGCAAAAGCAAGCGCTGGACTGAAAAAACCAAATAGAAAAGCATGGACATCAGAAAACACATGGAAGTACATACATGAAAGACACGCAGCCAAATTAGACATGTTGAATGTAAAAACAGATCTTCGAAAAGATATGGCAAAAGCAATATACAAAGAAATAGACAATAAAGTAAAAAGTTCAGCTAGAAGGAATAAAAGAGAATAGTAAAAAAAAAAAGGTAAAGGTAATCCTGTCATGCCTTAGAGGCACATAGGTATATGGTGTTAGTGCCCATATTTTCCTTGACTTGTCAGCACACTAGAGGGTGATATGGTCAGTATCACGCCTGGCCGCCTTCCTTCCCCAGCTCCAGAAGAAGTCGGGTACCCATTTCTACAGCTGGGTGACTGGAGTGCCTCCAGCCGGATTCGAACCCCCAATCTTCGCCACTCAGACACTTTAAGACACTCTTCGCTTAAGTCGATGTTTAGCCCCATCGGCAAGGGGGGGGGGGGTTGGTGTGAGAGAGGGGTGGGTTGGGATGGGGGTGGCATGTAAAAGTAATGGAAAAGGACCGATATTAGTGTCGATTACATAGTTTTCGGGGTCGCTGAGATGAAAAGTGACACTAGCGATGCCGTTTCCCATCAGATGGGAGGAAGGGGGAGGGGGGGGGGTCGTTGAGAGAGGGTGAAAATTAGAGTGGGATCTCCAATCATTTTACTACAGATTCTCGACCCTGTCAATACTTTGCAACGACACAAGGCTGTGTGTAAAGAGGATGCTGGACAGTGTAGTTGAAGCAACTGTCTTAACAGGACAAGGAGAGGGTGAAGCAGTTTTTAATCCTACAGATACCACTCATTCCGACAGATCTCCCTTTTAACTTTAAGAGATGGCAATTTCCAGTGAGACTTGCGTTCTCGATCACTTCCAACAGGTCACAGGGGTAGTCTACACATTACAAAGTCTTTTACAGATTCACTATACTATTAATTTAACTCAAAACTTGATTATATACAACGTTTTTAGTTTCACGTCCAGGAGCAAGAATAAATAATTTCTTGCTCATAAGGATGTCTGTGGGAGAAACATGGCGATCTGAAATCCCCTCCGCAGTATTAATAATTAATAAATTCCCGAGCAACGGCGGGTAATCAGCTAGTGTGCGTGCATATGTGCGTGCGCGCGCGTGCGTGCATGGCACACACTCCTGGACGCAGCTTCTTCAAGTTGCAGCTAGGTGCTCCATTCTTTTTTTTTTTTTTACTATTTGTTATATTGTACTATCAAGCAGCCACAAAGATATGCAATATAACATAAACAAGCTAACTCAGAATGGAAACAACATAGGACTATATTTCAACGTAGGGAAGACAAAGTTAATGAAGCAAAATGTGAACAACAGAAATGTACTCAGAGTAGATAACAAGTTAGTGGAGGAAGTCAATGAATTTGTATACCTTGGCAGTAGAGTAGCAGAAAATGGAGACAGCACAGAGGACATCAACAGCAGACTTACTAGAGCAAACCAGGCTTTTGCAATGCTGTAGACTATATGGACATTTTTAAAAACTAAGCTCGAGGACGAAAATCAGAATATTTAAGAGTAATGTTCTAAGTGTACAACTTTATGGAGGTGAATGCTGGAAAATCACCAAAACCATAGAAAACAAGTTGAATTCTTTCCAGATTAAGTGTTCACGAAGAATTAGAAAATTATTTCGGCCAAACACCATAAGAAATAACATCTTGTTGGCAGAAATGCAGATGAAGCCACTGACAGCAGTTATTGAGGAAAGACGCTGGCGATGGTTGGGACATGTGCTCCGAATGACTGACAACTCACTACCAAAAATAGCACTAAGATGGACACCACAGGGGAACAGAAGTAAGGGTAGACCAAAAGAGACATGGAGAAGAACAACAGAAAGGATGTTGAGCAAGAGGGGGCTCACCTGGGGAAGAGTGGAAAAAAAGGTATAGCATTAAATATGAACTTATATTTTATCTTATTTCCCAATTTTTTTTCCTTTCTGTTCTTGTATGAGTAAACGGCAAATCGAAACGGCAGAATTGTGTGCCCATTAATTCTGGAAGCTGTTCCTAGATTTTTCTCTTAATGTTAACGTTGGTTTCGTTTGATAGTTGAAACCGTAAATATAATCTCTGTTATTCCGTTGTGTCTTGTTCTCTGTTTGTAGAAGTAGGCTTTAAAAATGTTCCTTTTTTAAAAATTATTTTAAGCTTTTTATTTATTATATGTGTTATTATATGTTTGTTGTAGTATAACAATATTTTTTACGCCATTAATTTCCTTATGTTATCCATACATGCTTATAGCATACTTTATAAACCTACTTTTTTCTTTTCTTTCACTTGCTATCATCATCATCATCGTCATCGTTATCATCATCATCATAAGGAAGATTGACTGCAATGAATCTCAAGCCTCCTCTGTTTCTTGTCTTCGTGGAGCACTCGGCCAAGCTCGTTCCTGTCTATCTCTTGACGTTGTCCACTTCTATGTCGCTGTCCTCCTCTTGTTCTCTTCCCTTGATCTCGTCCTCAAGAAGGGTAATCAGTATAGTATTATGCCTCTTATCATGCCCAGAGTTATCATATTTCTGTGATTTTCAGTATTACTCTTTTCACTTTCAGTTGGCACTTCTTTGTTTTGTTTTCTGTCCATGGGATACAGCCAGTTCTTCTGTATATCCACATTTCAGATGCCTCAATTTTCTTTTGCTGTTGCTTTATTCAAGGTCTAGGCTTCTATACAGCAACACAGTCTCTTGTATAAAATGAGTAAGCGTGCAAACGAAAAAAGTTGGTCATTATTCAGAGGTTGATCTTTATTCAAAGGTTGAGCATTATTCAAAGGTTGGTCATTACTCAGAAGTTGGTCATTATTCAAAGATTACGTCCAAGTGACGTCATTATTCAAAGGTTGGTCATTATTCAGATGAGGATTTGAAGTTACCCTTCCCGTCCTCGTATTTAGCTGAACGTGAGTTTAGTCAACAGAGAGGCCTACAGGAGAGCTAGCAGGGAGGCAAAGCTCCGCAAAGGACTTCCAAATGACTGACTGATAATGTGGCTTTTAGTCCTGGAAATGACTTGGCTGCTGAAACAAAAGGAAAAGAAAGAAATCCTCACGATGTCACAGACTCTAGAGATTTGAGACTGAAACTGACTGATACCACAAATAAAAGCTCTTTGCAGCAGACATAGAGCTTACTTATCACATTAACTGGGATTTTATTTTCCCGAGTAGAGCTCAGCAGACGTAAAGCTTACTTATCACATTAACTGGGATTTTATTTCCCCCGAGTAGAGGTATTTTCTGTCTTATGTATAATGTCCGAAGTGTAATATAAAATTTATAGTCATTGAAGAAAGTCGAATTAGAAAAAAAAAACTTTTACCTACGTTCATTTTTTTTTCGGAAGTGTGTGTGCTGTGTGCAGAGTAGAAACCGCAGAAGTACTCAAGCCAAAACGTATCAAAAGGTGAAAAGTGTACTTTGTATTAAGTCACAGTCTATGAGGGTGGGGAAGAGAGTGCTACAATGTTATACTGAACCACTTCTGAGAGTGCTGCAGTGTTATGTTGAATCACTTCTGAGAGTGCTACAGTGTTATATTGAACCAATCCAGAGAGTGCTACAGTGTTATATTGAGCCAATCATGAGAGTGCTACAGTGTTATATTGAACCAGTCCTGAGAGTGCTACAGTGCTATATTGAACCAATCCTGAGAGTGCTACATTGTTATATTGAACCAATCCAGAGAGTGCTACATTGTTATATTGAACCAATTCTGAGAGTGCTACAGTGTTATAATGAACCAATCCTGAGAGTGCTACAGTGTTATATTGAACCAATCCTGAGAGTGCTACAGTGTTATATTGAACCAATCTAGAGAGTGCTACATTGTTATATTGAATCAATCCAGAGAGTGCTACATTGTTATATTGAACCAATCCTGAGAGTGCTATAGTGTTATATCAATCCGGAGAGTGCTACAGTGTTATATTGAACCAGTTCTGATCTATGGATGTGAAGCTTGGTAGTCAGCAAAGACACGCAAAGAAGGCTGGAATCAGCTGAAATGTGGTTCTTAGGAAAAATGCTGAAGGAGTACCAAGGACAGTAAGAAGGAGGCACAGGAAAAAGGGGGCAGTTATAACGAAGATCAGACAACCACAATCCAGATTTGTGGGGGCATGTTTGCAGCAGAGGCGGGCTAGAGCACCTACCGGCAACGGGAAAGATCAAAGATAGAAGATACAGAGAGAGAGAGAGAGAGAGAGAGAGAGAGAGAGAGAGAGAGAGGAAAAAAACAACAAACTGTTTGATGGTTTGGCATCCTGGCACGGTTAATGCTCTGTGACATGCCTGTTGAGATGCACAAGGGATCGAGAGTTGTGGAAGGACATGATATCCTATGGCAGTCGGCAAGGACCGTGAGAGAGAGGAGAGGAGAGGAGAGAGAGAGAGAGAGACTTTTTCAGAACACGGTTTGCTATTACGCTGTGGAAAGGGGTGGGGTTGGGGGATGGGGGTGTAGGGTGGGGTGGTAGGGACATCAACATATCTGAGGCGCTGAGGTCGGACATTATTAAAAAAATATAGGGACACACTAAAGTACATAGAATAAAGAAGGCAACTATTGATAAAACAGATACATTTGAGAGGATTAAAAGTTTATTGTCTTCGAGTTTGAGGATTCCTGGATTAGGAATATTTCGCAGAAAGGATATTGTTTGTTTTTGTCAGTAGGGAGCCGGGATTTTTTTTTTTTGTAATAAAAGATCTGTTAATGTCAAACTGACCCAAGCTTTCGTAATACATTTTTGCGTTCGTTTTATTCAGTTCGTGTTGTCTTCTTTTTTTTTTTTTTTGTTCAGTTTGTGTTGTCTTCTTTTTTTTTTGTTCAGTTTGTGTTGTCTTCTTTTTTTTTTGTTCAGTTCGTGTTATCTTCTTTTTTTTTGTTCAGTTCGTGTTATCTTCTTTTTTTTTGTTCAGTTCGTGTTATCTTCTTTTTTTTGTGTTCACTTTGTGTTGTCTTCTTTTTTTTTGTTCAGTTTGTGTTGTCTTCTTTTTTTTTTTTTGTTCAGTTTGTGTTGTCTTCTTTTTTTTTGTTCAGTTCGTGTTATCTTCTTTTTTTTTTTGTTTAGTTCGTGTTATCTTCTTTTGTTTTGTTCAGTTCGTGTTATCTTCTTTTTTTGTGTGTTCAGTTCGTGCTGTCTTCTTTTTTTCTTTTTTTTTTAGTTCGTGTTGTCTTCTCTTTTTTTGTTGTTCAGTTCGTGTTATCTTTTTTTGGTTGTTTAGTTGTCTTCTTTCTTGTTCAGTTCGTGTTGTCTTCTTTTTTTGTTCAGTTCGTGTTATCTTCTTTTTTTTGTGTTCAGTTCGTGTTATCTTCTTTTTTTTTTTGTTCAGTTCGTGTTGTCTTCTTTTTTTTTTTGTTCAGTTCGTGCTGGCCTCCTTTTTTTTGTTTAGTTGTCTTCTTTCTTGTTCAGTTCGTGGTGTCTTCTTTTTTTTGTTCATTCGTGCTGTCTTCTTTTTTTTTGTTGTTTAGTTGTCTTCTTTCTTGTTCAGTTCGTGTTGTCTTCTTTTTTTTATTCATTTCGTGCTGTCTTCTTTTTTTTGTTGTTTAATTGTCTTCTTTCTTGTTCAGTTTGTGGTGTCTGCTTTTTGTTGTTGTTCAGTTTGTGCTGTCTTCTTGTTTTATTTTGTTTAGTTGTCTTCTTTCTTGTTCAGTTCGTGTTGTCTTCTTTTTTTGTTCAGTTCGTGTTGTCTTCTTATTTTTTTTTTTATTGTTCAATTCGTGCTGGCCTCCTTTTTTTTTTTGTTTAGTTGTCTTCTTTCTTGTTCAGTTCGTGGTGTCTTCCTTTTTTTTTGTTCAGTTCATGCTGTCTTCTTTTCTGTTTGTTTAGTTGTCTTCTTTCTTGTTCAGTTCGTGGTGTCTGCTTTTTTATGTTGTTCAGTTTGTGCTGTCTTCTTTTTTTGTTGTTGTTGTTTAGTTGTCTTCTTTCTTGTTCAGTTCGTGTTGTCTTCTTTTTTTTGTTCATTTCGTGCTGTCTTCTTTTTTTGTTGTTGTTGTTTGGTTGTCTTCTTTCTTGTTCAGTTCGTGGTGTCTGCTTTTTTGTTGTTGTTCAGTTTGTGCTGTCTTCTTTTTTGTTTAGTTGTCTTCTTTCTTGTTCATTTCGTGTTGTCTTTTTTTTTGTTCAATTAGTGCTATCTTCTTTTTTTTGTTCAGTTCATGTTATCTTCTTTTTTTTGTACATTTCGTGTTGTCTTCTTTTTTTGGTTCAGTTCGTGCTGTCTTCTTTTTTTTTTGTTTAGTTCATGTTGTCTTCTTTCTTGTTCAGTTTGTGTTGTCTTCTTTTTTTTGTTCAGTTAGTGCTATCTTCTTTTTTTTTGTTTAGTTCGTGTTGTCTTCTTTCTTGTTCAGTTCGTGTTGTCTTCTTTTTTTTTGATTCAGTTCGTGTTGTCTTCTTTTTTTTTGTTTGGTTCAGTTCGTGTGTCTTCTTTTTTTTTGTTCAGTTCGTGCTGTCTCTTCTTTTTTTTTTTTTGTTTAGTTCGTGTTGTCTTCTTTTTTTGGTTCAGTTCGTGTTGTCTTCTTTTTTGGTTCAGTTCGTGTTGTCTTCTTATTTTGTTTAGTTCGTGTTGTCTTCTTTTTTGGTTCAGTTCGTGTTGTCTTCTCTCTTGTTCAGTTCGTGTTGTCTTTTTTTTTGTTCAGTTCGTGCTGTCTTCTTTTTTTTGTTCAGCTCGTGTTGTCTTCTTTTTTTGGTTCAGTTCGTGTTGTCTTTTTTTGGTTTAGTTCGTGTTATTCTTTTTTTGTTCAGTTCGTGTTGTCTTCTCTCTTGTTCCTTTCGTGTATCTTCTTTTTTTTGTTCAGTTCGTGTTGTCTTCTTTTTTTTTTTGTTGTTTGGTTGTCTTCTTTCTTGTTCAGTTCGTGGTGTCTGCTTTTTTGTTGTTGTTCAGTTTGTGCTGTCTTCTTTTTTGTTTAGTTGTCTTCTTTCTTGTTCATTTCGTGTTGTCTTTTTTTTTGTTCAGTTAGTGCTATCTTCTTTTTTTTGTTCAGTTCATGTTATCTTCTTTTTTTTTGTACATTTCGTGTTGTCTTCTTTTTTTTTGGTTCAGTTCGTGCTGTCTTCTTTTTTTTTTGTTTAGTTCATGTTGTCTTCTTTCTTGTTCAGTTTGTGTTGTCTTCTTTTTTTTGTTCAGTTCGTGCTGTCTTCTTTTTTTTTGTTTAGTTCGTGTTGTCTTCTTTCTTGTTCAGTTCGTGTTGTCTTCTTTTTTTTTGATTCAGTTCGTGTTGTCTTCTTTTTTTTTGTTTGGTTCAGTTCGTGTTGTCTTCTTTTTTTTGTTCAGTTCGTGCTGTCTTCTTCTTTTTTTTTTTTTGTTTAGTTCGTGTTGTCTTCTTTTTTTTGGGTTCAGTTCGTGTTGTCTTCTTTTTTTTGGGTTCAGTTCGTGTTGTCTTCTTTATTTTTGTTTAGTTCGTGTTGTCTTCTTTTTTTGTTCAGTTCGTGTTGTCTTCTCTCTTGTTCAGTTCGTGTTGTCTTCTTCTTTTTGTTCAGTTCGTGCTGTCTTCTTTTTTTTGTTCAGCTCGTGTTGTCTTCTTTTTTTGGTTCAGTTCGTGTTGTCTTCTTTTTTTGGTTTAGTTCGTGTTGTCTTCTTTTTTTGTTCAGTTCGTGTTGTCTTCTCTCTTGTTCCTTTCGTGTTATCTTCTTTTTTTGTGTTCAGTTCGTGTTGTCTTCTTTTTTTTTTTTGGTTCAGTTCGTGTTGTCTTCTTTTTTTTGTTCAGTTCGTGTTGTCTTCTTGTTTTGTTCAGTTTGTGTTGTCTTCTTGAATTGTATAAATACTCGTAATTGACATTTTCGTGCCATGATTGTCACTTTACGCACTTTAGTTTCTGTCATTTCTTAAAGAAGACATGTAATCAGATAAAACGGGGTAGCCTTTTCTTCTTCTTCTTCTTCTTCTTCTTCTTCTTCTTCTTCAATCTCCTCCTTCTCTTCAGTCTCCATGGAACTGCTAGCTGATGTTCTTTGCAGCCGAAGCGGTGAAGATGTTGAGTTTACTGCGTCGTGCCCGCATGGGAGCGGGTTATGTCGGCTTATTTTCAGCCGCCGCCCCCCCCCCCCCTTCCCAGTGGAGCTAAAACGCAGGGGATATGCTTTTTTCTTTTGTTTTTAGCAGGCTGCACCATCATGGGGTCTGCGGCGACCCCTGCCCCGTTATCTAGGCTAGTCCTGTTACTAGTGGTACCAGCGGAGGGACGGGACATGCTGTTTGTTCGCCAGCCATGACATCAGCATGTCAGCTACGGGTCGCCAACCCCGTGACATCAGCATGTCAGCTACGGGTGGATGATTACCAAATTGGAAAGCGTCTTCAACAGCTTCCCCCCCCCCCCCCCCCTTTACACACACAGGCACAGAGATAAAGAGAAAGAGAAAAAGAGAGAGAGAGAGACAAAGAGAAAGAGAGAAAGAAAGAGAGAGAAACAAAAAGGAGAGAGAGAGAGAGACAAAGATAAAAAGAGAGAATATTAAGATGTGAAACAGCTCACTCAACAGATCTGTGATGCTCATTCATTCAACATTTAGCTTTCGAAGCGTAGTAATACACTGCGGAGTTTTAAAGGACGCTTCTTCCTGCCACACTTCCGTCCAGTTGAGCTCTGTAATAAAAATATATAAAGGATTTTTTTTTTCGTTAAGTCCTAACCTGTTAAGGGTAGTACTGAGTGTAACCAGTTGTTAGAAGAGGGGGTGGGAGAATTGAAGATGATACATATAAATGCTACAGCGCTAATGTGATCTCCAGCGTGCTGAATTTTTCACTCAGATCTACGCTAGATGAAGAGATAGCCCCTTGAATAGTTTCTTCTTCAAGAATACCAAGGTCTACCAGGAAACGGTGAATTATTTGCTTGTACTTGTGCTATCTCCTTGTAACTGCGAGCTGGTGTTCTTTCGCAGCTGATGCTCTGAAGATGTTGAGGCACATCATGGTATCGGCGTGGGAGCGGGTTATGGCAGCTACTTTTTTCAGTCCTGGAGTACAGCTAAAAAAGCAGGGAGATGTGCAGTGCTTCTTTAGCAGACTCCACCACCATGGGGACTATGGCGACCCCCCCCCAACACCAGTTAGCCAGGCTAGGCCTGTTACTGGGTGATAGCAACAGAGAGATGGGACAGGGTCTTGGTCAGCTGTGGTTCTCTAACCCTGAAGCTAGCCTATGAGCTATGGGTCGCTAGTTGCCTCATCGGATAAGCGTCTTTACCCTCAAATGGTAAATGATAAATAAAAGAAACGACAGAGCTAAGAAAACAATGCATTACAAAACATAGGAAGGATCAAAAATATACACATCAAACAACGTAGACAAATGTCAAGAAAGAACAGAGAACACGTAAAGAATCAAATAGAACAGGAAAAAAAACACGAGCAAGAAAAAACGAGAAGAAAAAACTTATATATACACAGATAAGGCCACTTCACCGCTAAAATGCAGAACAGATAAACCAGAAACAAAAATGAGGGAAGAAGAAATGAAAATATGACTTTGAGTTATTAATACGATTGTTCATAACAAGCCTCCGGTAAATATACAAATCTTTGAGAGATCTCAGAATGGCGCTTGTTCCTCGTTTTCTTTGGAACAGTACGAGCTGTGTGATGAAAATATCCTTTAAAAAATAAAAATATTGAAACAAGCTTTGTGATGAAAAAAATCTTTCAGAAAAATAAAAATTGTAATAATATTACGAGCTGATCGTTTGATGTCTAGTAAAGAGGATTAAAAGGAGAAAACTGAAATATTTTGGACATATTAAATGTCATGATAATCTAGAGAAGGATACATAATGGGAAAAAGAAAGAAAGGAAGACTAAGGCGAAAATGCAGCAAGACATCGTTGATGATCTGCAGATGGATGCATCAGCAGCAGGCCATCTTGCTCACAACCGAGAGGCCTACAGGAGAGCTGTTAGGGAGGCAAAGTTCCGCAAGGGACATGCAAATGAATGAATGAATGAATAATCGTTTGATGAGTTCCTTCACAAGATGATCTATTTGTCTGACACTGGATTCTTAAAAATGTCATACCGGCCAGGTTTGAGGAAAAAAAAAAACCCAGAACAAAACGCAAAACTGTTTGGCAGTGACTTATTAACCTGTAGTTTCAGTTGGTTTAACGGCATGCGCGTGTGTTTAAACTTTTTTTTTCTTTGTGCATTCCCCCCCCCCCCCCACCCTCTTTTTTTAGATTTGCTTACCCAGTGGTTTGTCTCTAAAATGTTTCTGCCAGATGTTTAATAGCCGACTTATCTCGTTCCTAGATGTCGTCCAAAGATTGTAAACAATATCTTTTGCCGTTTTTTTTTCAAATAACTTGTTACATGAAGACCTGGTTAGCTGAGTGGTTACGCGCTCGGTAAAACACCATATTCCCCCAATTTGTCTTAATGGAGTGGTAACAGAGATTTTATCTTTTTACCTTGTTACATGGTATAGGAAGTGCGAGAACCTGGAATTTTAGGACAGGGATCAAGATTAACTGAGAGATTAGAGAATGTTCTGCGACAAATGATGTGATACAAGAACTTGTATAGTTCACAAACATCAGGTATGGTTTTCCTTGAACGATGAGTTGAAGTGTCTGTCATATTTTCTTCCCTGCTGATATACTTCAGACTTTTCTTTTCTTAATCTGGGCATTTCAGAATCTATCTTCTCTCTTCTCTCTCTCATCTCTTCTCTCTCTCTCTCTCATCTCCTCTCTCTCTCATCTCCTCTCTCTTCTCTCTCTCTCTCTCTGATCTCCTCTCTCTTCTCTCTCTCTCATCTCCTCTCTCTCTTCTCTCACTCTCATCTCCTCTCTCTTCTCTCTCTCTCTCATCTCCTCTCTCTCACCTCCTGTCTCTTCTGCCTCTCTCATCTCCTCTCTCTTCTCTCTCTCTCTCATCTCCTCTCTTCTCTCTCTCTCATCTCCTCTCTCTCTCATCTCCTCTCCTCCTCTCTCTCTCTCTCTCTCTCTTCTCTCTCTCTTCATCTCCTCTCTCTCTCATCTCCTCTCTCTCTCATCTCCTCTCCTCCTCTCTCTCTCTCATCTCCTCTCTCTTCTCTCTCTCTCATATCTCCTCTCTCTTCTCTCTCTCTCATCTCTCTCTCTCATCTCCTCTCTCTTCTCTCTCTCTCTCGTCTCCTTTTTCTCCTTCCTCTCTCTCTCTCTTCTCTCTCTTTCCGCCTTCCTCTCTCTCTCTCTTCTCTCTCTTTCCGCCCTCCTCTCTATTCAGCTTTTCAGGTTGTCAGAACTCACAGCCCTCAGATACAGTCCGTCGCTGTTCTTGCCCTTCTTTGTCCGGTCGTTTATATCTAGTTCTTGTTCTTTTAGGTACTTCGCGTTGTCTCTCTATTAGAGAGTTGTCTGTCTGTCTTTATTGTGTCTCCATCAGAGAGTTGTCTGTCTGTCTTTATTGTCTATCCATCAGAGAGTTGTCTGTCTGTCTTTATTGTCTATCCATCAGAGAGTTGTCTGTCTGTCTTTATTGTCTATCCATCAGAGAGTTGTCTGTCTTTATTGTCTCTCCATCAGAGAGTTGTATGTTTGTCTTTATTGTCTCTCCATCAGAGAGTTGTCTGTTTCTTCATTGTCGTTTCGTCATTGCCTTTGTCGATCTCTTGACTTGGTCTTGTCTTTTTCATCTTCTTGCATGTTTTTTTTAATGACATGCAAAGTAGTAGTAGTAGTAGTAGTAGTAGTAGTAGTAGTAGTAGTAGTAATAGTGTACTAACTTCCTTGGCGTATTGACCCTAGTATTCTCCATCCTTGTATGTGTACTTTTTTCAAACTTTAAAAAATATGTCTACCAATCATTTTGTTTCGTTGCCGTTTGTATTGCATTTTTTCTGTTGAACTTTTTTTCTAGTCTCCCAATCCACAATGAAAGAAATGATAACGAAAGTCGTTGGAAATGGATAGGGAGTTATGTTTGGTTAGCCTGGCACAGACATAACCAGACGAGTTCTCACCAGGAATCCCCAGGGAAAAAAAGAAACGAGGAAGACATAGAAACACCCGGCGAAACAGCCCATATGACAGAATTTTTTACACCCTGTAACTGCGAGCTGGTGTTCTTTGCAGCCGATGCTGTGGAGATGTTGAGGCTACAGCATCGTATCGGCGTGGGAGCGGGTTATGGCAGGTATTTTTTTTTTCAGCCCCGGAGTACAGCTAAAAAAGCAGGAGGTGTGCAGTGCTTCTTTAGCAGACTCCGCCACCATGGGAACTGTGGCGATCCCTGCCCCCGTTAGCCAGGCTAGGCATGTTACTGGGGGAACCAACGGAGGGGTGGGACAGGGTCTTGGTCAGCTGTGGGTCGCTGATGACATAAAAAATGGAGGGGCCTTGTTGATGGTGTTTTCCTTAGATAGGGGTTAAAAATGCGAGATAAAGAGACAGATTTCCACTAGGCTGGTTTTCAACATAATATTGTATGTAATTAGTATAGCCAACGATCGCAAGAGCAGCTAAGAAGCTAGGGCATGTGCTTGCCATGCGAGCCCGGTAGTGTTGAGATCTTCGGTCAGAAACGCGCCAGGGGCCCAGGTGTAGGCGCGCTACCCGGGTCTCACTCTGGAACTGGGCAGAGAAGAGTCGGGGGGGGGGCAGGCTTGATGCCGACCACGTCACCTTTAGTGCGGCGGCTCCCAAACTTTGTCAGACTGCAGCACACTCGTGTTCTTAATGCTGGACTCTAGCGGAGTTAATCATATATTTTTACCAGTGTGTAAGTTTCTACACTTCGTTGATTACACTGACACGTGGAAAGAAAATGAGAACGATTATGTTATATTATACAAGGCATTAAGGGGAATACTCTGCCCGATTAGGCAATCAGCGACACATAGCTGATATGCTAGCGTCAGGGTTAGCGAACCATAGCTGACCAAGACCCTATCCCACCTCTCCGTGATACCCCCAGTAATAGGCCTAGCCTGGCTAACGGTGGTTTGGGGGGGAGGGAATCGCCATAGTCCCCATGGTGGTGGAGTCTGCTAAAGAAGCATTGCACACTCCCTGCTTTTAGCTGTGCTCCGGGACTGAAAAAAAAATATCTGACTTAACCCGCTCCCACGCCGATATGGTGCTGTGCCTCAACACCTCCACAGCATCGGCTGCAAAGAACACCAGCTCGCAGTTACAGGGAGGTCGAACAAGACAAGATGCAGGACACTCTTTTCAGTGTGAAATGTGAGCCTGCTTGGAAGCACAGATCTCTGGTCATTTCAGCTTGTGTTGGATTGGAACTAATAACAGTTAAATTGCTGTAGTTGCTCTACTTGTCGGGTATTTTATTATATACATTAGCAAAATTGCGCTGTAATTTGGTCAAAAAAATGGTTTGCTTTACAAATTTGGCGGCACACCTCAAGTTCTCTTACGCCACATCACTGCGCTGCGGCATAACGTCTGTAAGACTATATTTCACTGCACTGAAAATATGAGCCCTAACACCATATCCCTTAGCAGCGACTGTGGCTTGATAAGGGCAACTTAATGTTGGTCAGAATGCTTTAATTATCTGTTTTTATATCTGTCTTTGTTCAGTGATGTCTGACCAAGAATGGTTATTAGAAGGACAAATGCCAGAGAACCAAGAAACAAACTTTTTTTAAAAAAAAACATTTTTTGTTTATAAAATTTATCCGGTAATTTTTTATTTGTAATTTTTTTTTTTTTGTTGTCCTTGAAGTGTTCACTGTTTTTCTATATGTTCCCATTTCAGGAACCTTTGTTTTATGAAATGTGCCTCGTTTGTGTACATATTCCCGTTTCGAGAACTTAGTATTCTCCACAGATGCCACCATTAAGCTGGTTAGCGCAGGTTATCGTCTAATTGCTTAATGTCTGCCTGTGGTAATGTTTTATCTGTAATGTCTTCCTTTAATGATCTTTTACACGATTACAGCGTTCGTTTTATTGACAGTCACGACATCCGTCCAGAGAATTAGCGTCTTAAAGTTACATTATCCTGAGCCGCCAAAGCAGCTTGTCTGGTGGGTCTCCTGTGATATACCAGTAGACATGTCCTTTTCTTTGGGACATAAGCTAGCCGTCGCTTAGAACGCGCTGTCATAATCTGTTGTTGATCTGGGGGTAATTGGTTTCTGCTCCAGTGTGTCTTCCTGGTCCAGCTTGTCCGGTGAACCAGGTTCAGCTTGTCCGGAGATTCAGGTTAATCTTGTATGGAGAACCAGGTTCAGCTTGTCTGGAGATTCAGGTTAATCTTGTATGGAGAACTAGGTTCAGCTTGTCTGGAGATCCAGGTTAATTTTGTCCGGTGAACCAGGTTCAGCTTGTCTGGAGATTCAGGTTCATCTTGTCCGGTGAACCAGGTTCAGCTTGTCTGGAGATTCAGGTTCATCTTGTATGGTGAACCAGGTTCAGCTTGTCCGGAGATCCAGGTTTAGCTTGTCCGGAGATCCGGGTTCAGCTTATCCAGTGAACTAGTTTAAGCTTACCCTGAGGGTGTTGGGAATGAAGCCGGGTTCTTGTGGAAATTTGGTAGACATTAAAGCCATCGGTGAGCCTTCAGCGTGTTAAGTCTTTAGGGAGAAGCAAGTGCTAAGAACTCGCTGACTGATTTGTTTCATATCTCGGCCCAATAAACTATAACTTACTAAAAATGGGAATAGGAACAGACATAACTACAACAATAACATTTTTAAGGGCATGCATCTTTCCCATCGCAACGTATGCCTCATGAGACCTGGACACTTAACAGCTGAGAAACATATATAAATGCCTTTGAATGTAAATGTTACAGAAGAGTTCTTCAGATATCATGCACACAAAAAAAAGAACAAATATATCCATACTACAAGAACTTAATATTGAAGAAGGCTGGCTAGTGAAGAGGATTAGGGAGAGAAAACTTAAATATTTTGGACACATTAAACGTCATGATAATTAAGAGAAGACCGTCTCGGCAGGGTACATAATGGGAAAAAGAGAAAGACCAAGGCGAAGATGTCTGCGAGATATCGTTGATGATCTGCAAATGGATGCATCAGCAGCAGGGCACCTTGCTCACAACCGAGAGGCCTACAAGAGAGCTGTTAGGGAGGCAAAGTTCCGCAAGGGACATGCAAATGACTGACTGACATGATAAGCTGTAACAAGTGATGCGTGGAACGTCATCAGATTGACAAGTATTTGTTGTCTGCCAAACATTATATGATGTAGATAAGTGTTTCCCAAAGTGGGCGATAGCGCCACCCGTGGGTTTTGGAAAAGAAAGGGGGAAGGGGGGGTGAAAAAGAATGATCGGTAGGAGTTGAGGGGGGGGCATTGGAAAAAAAGGGGGCAGTAATACTTTCCTTCTTCTCATTTTTCAACCTGATATTGAGAAGCTTGTGTCCCTACATGAACCTCATCCATCGCATTAAAGTTAAGAAAATAATGCAGTAGGTGAGTTATAAAATGCACTCCTTAATGTTGTTCCATTAGTTTGCTGTCTGAAGTTTTTAGTTGTGTAATGCATATCCTGGTTTAACAGGCCGTTGTGCGAGTGATACGTAGCGGAGGGAGAGGAGAGGATAGAGAGAAAGAGAGAGAGGGAGAGAGAGAGAAAAGTGGCCTGGGAGAAAAGGGGGCGGGTCGCCCGAGCAAGCTTTAGAAACACTGATACGAACGTGAATATTAGAAGTTATCTGAATATGGTAAAGGTTTCTTGTACTTTTCATTATTTAGTTAGGTCATGTGTGTGTGTTTTTTTTGTTTGGGGGGGGGGGGAGAGGGGGCGTTTATTTTCATACTGAAATAGAGAAAAGAGTTCTCATCGCCTCACCCTAAAGTCATGATTGAACAGGACTTTAATATCGCGCGTAGAGGCAAAGTACACACAGGAACAGTGCTTCGGGCGGAACGTGAAAATAGTGCAGACATTTCTGACGGATAAAGAAGCTGAAGGCAATCAGAAGCCGCAGAGTTCTCTCGTGCCGAGCACATATAAGTGCTGAGAATGTCAGGCTATTACCTTAATGAACCACCATAACAAAGATGCTTTTAGGATGATGAGTGTACTAATGCGGGATAAGATAAGTATGCAGAAGAGTAATGTGGCATTGTTTGCTGAGAAAGAACTCAGATATTGATAATAATTTTCAGAAAAGTTCATTTGTGTGAATATAATCTTAAATGCAGTGTTGACATGGCAAAGACTTGGGCGGAAAGAAAAAAAATAAGGAGCATCTGTCTGTCCCTCCGTCCGTCCCTCCGTCCGTCCGTCTGTCTGTCTGTCTGTCCGTCCGTTCCTCCGTCTGTCTGTCCATTTCTCTGTCCGTCCGTCCATCTTACTGTCTGTCTGTCTATCCATCTCTCGGTCTGTCTGTCTCTATTCATCCATCCATCCATCTCTCTGTCTGCTTGTCGCCTGCCTGCTTGCCTATCTGTCTAAATGATTTTTTAAAATCTATTTTTTTCACGCTAATTATGTCCAAAAGCTGATGCTGATTGTCTGTGACAGTGATAGCTGTATGATGAAGGGCAGAATGTTAAACATGCCGGCGAGTCCAACTCTTAACCCTTTGAAAATAAAGTTCGTTCTTTAGTTCTGTCTGTCTGTCTGAATAAATAAAAGTTATTATAAGTCAGTCAGTCAGTCATTTGCATGTCCCTTGGGGAACTTTGCCTCCCTAACAGCTCTCCTGTAGGCATCTCGGTTGTAAGCAAGATGCCCTGCTGCTGATGCATCCATTTGCAGATCATCAACGATATCTTGCAACCATCTCCGCCTTGGACTTCCTCTCTTTCTTTTTCCCATTATTATTATTATTATTATTATTTTGCCTAATATCACTTTTTGGATCTTCTTTATGTACATTGAGTATGAATTTCACAACATGGGAGCATGAAAATGAAACTAAAATGAAACTGAAATTCCCATTTCAAGATGGACATCACATACCCACAGGGCAAGATGAAGAAGAAAAACACCGAATGAACGAGTACTGATATTAGTTTTTAAATACGAGAAAGCTGAAGTATCAAGAGTACTAACAAGAAAGAGCAGTTTAATGATCCGGAATATTCAAGGCAGGAAGAGAAAATGGCGGGCGCCTGGGTCAGACTGACATAGTTGTGTCGGGAGAAATAACTTCACTTTAATGTTAAAGCAAGTCTGTGGCTCGGGCCCCACGGATCTAGACTATACTTAGTAAGGGCCTCGGGTCCCCGCCGACTTATACTTTTTAACATTTCCTGATATAACATATACGGCCAGTTCTTTTTCTCCACATGACGCCTGTATGTCAGGGCCACCCCACCCCACCGCCCACACCCCCAGGCTTAAGCCAGATCCAGTCCTGATCACCCACCGCTGGAACAGGTCCAACAAAACATAACAAACACCGAGGGGATGATGGGCATGCTCGGGGTAGATGTGTTAAAGGGATTGGGGCGCCACAGCGAAGTATTTATTTCTTTATTAGCTTTGCTACTTCCTTGCGAATTTACTACAGGTAAAGGATCTCCATAAAAGAAATAGAACGTGTACTGTTACTGGATCTTGGGTGGCTGGGTGGGGGGGGGGGAGGGGTTGGCTCTCTCGTCCTGGCGCTGGCTGGTCGTCGGTACGACACGGCGAGCGTTTGCTGGTATACGAGGGTTGATTGATAGGTTCCGGTCTAAGGTATCTTATCTTATATGTTATATCCTTCCCGTGCTGTTAAACGTCACATAGAGCTCGCAAAGTAGTTCGCCAATTTTTTCCTGTCTTCGGCGAGTCTTTCAACCTCATCAAAGGATTTTATGCCTGTTAATTTGGCCTCTCTTAATAATGTCCTCTTCAGAGTTTCACGCGGTCTGCCTAAGGTATAAATACTTGAAACGCACAGTTGATATTAGATGGATTTGTAGATCAGGTTCATATAAGATTAAACACCAGGTTTCAAGAAATTAACTGCAACAGGCTACTGAAGTGGTAAAGGGTGCCAGAAATTGAGAAAATGGATACAATTTCTCATCGAGCAGTCATTCCATATCTGCATCAACGGCTTATCATTGAAGGATATCCATGAGGATATAGTAGAGACTCTAGGAGAGAGTGCCCCTTCTTACAGCACAGTAATGGGCAGCTCAATTCAAACATGGAAGGAAGAGTCTGGAAGATGATCCCCGTCCAGGAAGACCAAGAATGATAACCACCGATGAAAACACCGACAGAATCCATGATTTGATAATGGAAGATCGACAGCTAACTGAGCGGTACATTGCTACTGAATTGGGCATCTGCTAGGAACGTTTTCATGCCATTATTCACAATAATCTTCAAATGACAAAGATCTCTGCTCGATGGAACCCGAAACTTCTTGGAGCTGATCACAAACGACAGCGTCTCAGCATGTTAAGAAACAGTCTTGGCCATTTTTCTGCAGATCCTGAAAAGTTTCTTCAGCAAAATGTAACTATGGATGAGATTTCGGTTAATCATTTTCAACCAGAAACCAAAGAACAGTCAGAGCAGTGGAAACATCATGGATCCCCCACCTTCAAAGAAAGCATGGGTGGTTCTGTCTGCAGGCAAAGTGATGTCTTCGACCTTTTGGGATTCAGACGGTGTGATATTGGTAGACTATTTTCAGAAGGGCAGAACAATCACCGGGGCCTATTACGCAAATCTTGTGAAGCAACTGCGGGTCAGATTGAAGGAAAATTGATGAGAGGAGTCATTTTTCATCAAGACAATGCTCCAGTTCACAAGTCGGCGGTGGCAATGGCTGTCTTTCATGAATGCGGCTTCCATCTTCTTGAACATCCTCCTTATTCCCCAGATTTGACCCCTTCTGACTATTAACTGTTTACCAAAGTGAAAAAGGCGCTCAGTGGTCGCAAATTTGCTTCAGATGATGACGTCATTTATGCTGTAGACCACTTTCTACTGGCACAAGATGCTGACCTTTACAAAGAAGGGATCCGTATGCTCCAGGATCGCTGGATTAAGTGCATAAACTTTCAAGGGGACTATGTAAACCCAGAAAAGTTGTCCACAAATAATCCGTTGTATCTTATCGCCGAGAACAAACCTCGTACCTGGTTTTTCTACATTTAACAAATTTTGTTTCGCTTGATTAAGCATGTAGTAATGAACTTCTCCGTCACCTGGACAAGAGCCACGTGGACAACCTTACGTAGGTGGAGGCAAGAGGATGTCTGTTTCCAGAGTGTCTGGGGCGGGTTTTTGTTTTGTTTTGTTTTCTTTACAGTGTGTTATTTGGCACGAACCAGTGTATCCTGGTTTCAGAAATTATCCCCAAGTCTTTGGCAAGAAATGAATGTCTTGCAAAAGTCTGTGTGCAGGAAACTGTCTACTGTAGAGAGCGGAACAACGACACAGTTTCTCATGTCATCAGAGGATATACCCCCCCCTCCCCGCAACAAGTGTTTCAGCCCTGTTAAATTCATGGCATCTTTCCTTGCTGCCTTTTTGGTTTCTATGAATTGTGAGGCAGGGAGGCAACATCTTTCCTCACTGCCTTTTTGGTTTCTATGAATTGTGAGGCAGGGAGGCAACATCTTTCCTCACTGGCTTTTGGTTTCTATGAATTGTGAGGCAGGGAGGCAACATCTTTCCTCACTGCCTTTTTGGTTTCTATGAATTGTGAGGCAGGGAGGCAACATCTTTCCTCACTGCCTTTTGGTTTCTATGAATTGTGAGGCAGGGAGGCAACATCTTTCCTCACTGGCTTTTGGTTTCTGTGAATTGTGAGGCGGTGAGGCAACATCTTTCCTCGCAGGCTTTTGGTTTCTGTGAATTGTGAGGCCGGGAGGCAACATCTTTCCTCTCAGGCTTTTGGTTTCTGTGAATTGTGAGGCGGTGAGGCAACATCTTTCCTCGCAGGCTTTTGGTTTCTGTGAATTGTGAGGCGGTGAGGCAACATCTTTCCTCACTGGCTTTTGGTTTCTGTGAATTGTGAGGCAGGGAGGCAACATCTTTCCTCACTGGCTTTTGGTTTCTATGAATTGTGAGGTGATGGGTGAGGCAACATCTTTCCTCTCTGGCTTTTGGTTTCTGTGAATTGTGAGGCGGTGAGGCAACATCTTTCCTCTCTGGCTTTTGGTTTCTGTGAATTGTGAGGCAGGGAGGTAACATCTTTCCTCTCTGGCTTTTGGTTTCTGTGAATTGTGAGGCAGGGAGGCAACATCTTTCCTCGCAGGTTTTTGGTTTCTGTGAATTGTGAGGCAGGGAGGCAACATCTTTCCTCTCTGGCTTTTGATTTCTGTAGGAATTCAGATTTAGCCATTTCTTGAAGCTGTTCCTCCTCCAGTGGCAAGTAATCTGAGAAAAATGCCGTCCTAGTTAGGAAACCGATATGTAGTACATTAGATACTTGTAATTTATCATCATCATCATCTCTTTTTTTGGTACTTTTTATATTTCTCCTCCTTGTCCTCTTCTTCGTCTTCCTCCTTCTCCTCGTCCTCCTCCTTCGAAGTTCTAGCTGGTATTCTTTCCAGCTGACATAATAAGAATGTTGAGACACAGGATGATGTCGGCATGGGAGCGGTTATGGCGGCTATTTTTTTTTTCTTTCAGTCCCTGAGTGCGGCTAAAAAAAGCAGGAAGTTTTGCAGTACTTTGTTAGCAGGCTCCACCACCACAGGGACTGAGGCGATCCCTTCTCCGTTAGCAAGGCTAGTGCGGAGAGATGGGAGAGGTCTTGGTCAGCTATGGTTCACAAGCTGTGAAGTTAGCATGTCGGTTATGGGTCTCTTAGCTGCCAAATCTTCCGGCCGTTTTTTTTCTCCATCATTAGATGATAGAAATCACGGCAACAAACTGTTCTCCTAGTTATGGTAGCTTTTATAACATAATATATTTGTATACATTTAACATCACATAGTTCTTCAATCGTCACAGGTTTGTCTACGCTTGTGGTTTTAACTACCGGCGGGGGGAAGAGCTTGTGCTACCAGCTGCCAGCTTACCTGTACGCCAGGCATCTCGGAGCCGTCACACTTGTCATCTCACCTCTTGTCTCACTGATGGAAGATCAGGTAACAAAACTGTCACAGGTAGGGGCAAGGCCATTGTTTAGAGCAGCAGGTATAAACAGGGGGTCGGATCCAAGACTCTAAACTTTCGCCCTCGGCTGCGACAATTTTTTGCAACGACTGATTGCGACTGTTCACCATCATAAATGGTATATTTATTGCCTTGACTCTTGACTCTGACCTCATCTTAAATTATCTTTGACTCGTGACTCCTACCTCATCGTAACTGCTCTTGACTCGTGACTCCTACCTCACCTTAACTGCTCTTGACTCGTGACTCCTACCTCATCCTACCTGCTCTTGATTCGTGACTCCTACCTCACCCAAACTACTCTTGACTCGTGACTCCTACCTCATCCTAACTGCTCTTGACTAGCGACTCCTACCTCATCGTAACTTCTCTTGACTCGTGGCTCTTACCTCATCTTAACTGCTCTTGACTCGCGACTCCTACCTCATCGTAACTGCTCTTGACTCGTGACTCCTACCTCACCCTAACAGCTCTTGACTCGCGACTCCTACCTCATCCTAACTGCTTTTGACTCGTGACTTCGTTCTCATCCTAAATTGCCGTTGACTCGTGACTCCTAACGTATCCAAAACTGCTTCTGATTCTTGACTCTGTCTTCACCCAGAACTACTCCTGACTCTTGGCTCAGACCGAGCTATAAGTTGTTTCTGCGTCTTTGTTGACTCCGGCTACATCCAGAACTGGTCTCCTGACTCTTGACTCCAAGCTAACCCAGATTTGATCCTCATTCTTTCTTAGAAACTACTACCGACTCTTAGAATACTTATATCTCAGAATTCGTCCAGAACTGATCTCCTGACTCTTGACTCTGATCTCACCCACAGATGCTTCTGATTATTTCTTGACTGTGATTTCACCATATTCCTCCTCCTCCTCCTCGTCGTCCTCCGCCTCCTCCTCTTCCTTCTTCTTCTTCTTCTACCACCACCACCTCATCCTCCTCTTCTGCGATTTCACACAATTCTTCTTCTTCTTCTACCACCACCACTTCCTCCTCTTCTTCTGCGATTTCACACAATTCTTCTTCTTCTTCCACCACCACTTCCTCCTCTTCTTCTGCGATTTCACACAATTCGTCGTCTTCTTCTTCTTCTTCTTCCACCACCACTTCCTCCTCTTCTTCTGCGATTTCACACAATTCTTCTTCTTCTCTTCTACCACCACCACTTCCTCCTCTTCTTCTGCGATTTCACACAATTCTTCTTCTTCTTCTTCTTCTTCTTCTTCTTCTTCTTCTTCTTCTACCACCCACTTCCTCCTCTTCTGCGATTTCACACAATTCGTCGTCTTCTTCTTCTTCTTCTTCTTCTTCTTCCACCACCACCACTTCCTCCTCTTCTTCTGCGATTTCACCTCCTCCCCCTCTTCTTCGCCTCCTCCCCCTCTTCTTCTTCACCTCCTCCCCCACTTCTTCCTCATCCTCTTCTTCTTCTTCTTGTATAGTTATATATAATGCTCGAACCTCCATGTAAATATAAATGACTTCATTTTGTGCATACTTTTAATGAATTAACTCGCAAAAATGTGATGTGGGTGTGTGGATGTGTGGGTGGCTGGGGGAAACGGACCGCCTACACAGTTTTCTTTGTTTTGTTTTTAACCTACAAAAAAATGTATAAAATTTAATATCAATTCGTGTGTGGGGGGGGGGGGGGTTCTGTGTGTGGAAGAGGATACTACATCGAACCGTCCTTGACTTTGTGCTTAGTGGGTGCACAAACTGAACAAGTTGAGAAACTCTAGACTAGAGTGTATCTCCGGGCGGGAAAGTCGACTAAATGAGTTGATGAAAGTCAGTTTTTCTCTTAGTGTCAAAACTAACATGGCGGGCAAGAGCTGCATGAAAAATAAATATAACTGAAGATGTTACTGCAGAAAAAAGTAAATAACTGAAGATGTTCCTGCAGAAAAAAAGTAAATAACTGAAGATGTTACTGCAGAAAAAAAAAAGTAAATAACTGAAGATGTTACTGCAGAAAAAAGTAAATAAACATAACTGAAGATGTTACTGCAGAAAAAAAGTAAATAACTGAAGATGTTACTGCAGAAAAAAAGTAAATAACTGAAGATGTTACTGCAGAAAAAAGTAAATAAACATAACTGAAGATGTTACTGCAAAAAAAAAGTAAATAACTGAAGATGTTACTGCAGAAAAAAAGTAAATAAATATAACTGAAGATGTTACTGCAGAAAAAAAGTAAATAAATATAACTGAAGATGTTACTGCAGAAAAAAAAGTAAATAAATGTAACTGAAGATGTTACTGCAGAAAAAAATTGTTTCTATTAAACGTTAATTTCTGCTACTTTGTATTTCGTTAATAAAGCTAAAAAAAAGCGTATTTGCTTAGACACCCCCCCCCTCCCACCCCCAACCCCATATTTCTGTGTTTTCACTTCCGTACTGAGGCAACATCCTGTGACAAATTTCAGCAGGTTTCCCCCTCCGTGCAAGAAGTCTCACTTCAGCGGCGCTGTTCACAGCAGCGGTTGAATCTCACAGCGGATCGCCCACGTTTATTTGATAAAGTAATGGCGGGGGCGCTGCGCTGTAGGTTTTCGAACTACCCATCAGCCATTGCGGACATATTGCATTGCGTCCGCTTCTGCTCCTTGTGGTTACCGGGTAATTTTCAAATTGCCTTTACATTTTTTTTTTGTATTCTTTCTCCATGTAGGTCTGCTTTTCTGCAGCATATGCGTATGTTTTCTTTCAATGAGCTGAATGAATCTGACAAGCGAGCCCCCACCCACCCACCCACCTACCCACACACACACACACACACACACAGACGAGCAGCGGCGCGTATCATCATCATCATCGTCATCATCATCATGTGCCTTGCCGACTGGCGTTGGCAAGTATGTATCTCCAGAGTACCCGATCCTTCATGTCTTGGTGCAATCAATGAAGCATAAGTAGAGATCTTTCTGTACTTCTAAAGCTCTTTCTGATAGTGTCCACAAAGCATAAATGGCATCGTGTGTTCCTTTTCCTTCAACAATCCCGAGCTGTTTACAGAGTACTAACTCCGCATGAGAAACCGTGTGACCACCAACTGCAGTTCTTCTTTTCTTTTTTGTTGTAAGATTGTTCTTCCACAACTACCGCTGTCTAACAATAATCGCTGGAACATAAATCCTTTCTGGGCAAATTATCCTGCGACGCCATGTTGCAGGCTGGATTTGCCAGTCTCAGCGAAATCTTCCTCTGGGAAACTTCCCTTTTCCCGACTGAGACAAGTGACACTTGGTAAGAAATGCTAGATTATAAAACCTACATGTCTGCTGCTGCTGCCGCCGCTGTCAGGTGTTAGAAGTGAAGGACGGAAACAGCTGTTGCTTGTTCAGAATTTCCACTTCCTCTGTGTTGCTCCGCTTTGTATGCTTTTAATTTGTTACGAATTTCGGAGCTCGTCATTGACATGAAGGGGCAGGCATGTTAATAAAAGAAGATGCCACGTTACCACACATACGACAGTGACATATGAAGAGGCAAAAAAATCACTGATTTTTAAAAAATGTCAGACAAGACTAAATCAGCGAAGGAACACCCTGACCATCAGAGAAGTGACGCTTACTGCCAGCTGTCTAGGGAGGAGCTTCACATCTGTCGCTCAGATCTGAGGTGACACCTCATTCAAAATGCTCAAGGTCGGCACACACGACTTTCTTATGTGGCACCAGGAGGAGGGCGGGAGGACATATTCTCTGTAGAAGTACTCCCATACAGGGCGAAGAGAAAATAGATGTGGCCAACACCCGTACCAGTTCTAGAGAAGCTCTATGGGTATGTACGCCAGCACCAACTGTCCGCCACTTGTCCAGAAGTATACGAGTCGACGTCTGAGAACGATAGAAGAAGAAGACGAAGAAGAAGAAGAAGAAGAAGAGATCATCAGCGTACACAGTCGGACAGTGAAAAGTGGAAGTTAGCCGTAGTAATTCTCCAGCTAACCGTGTCTTCCTTCAAAGAGCACTTGATCGAGATAGCTGTCGTCACCAACCAACCTTGCAGTCTTCTCCTGGCTTCACCAGATCTCCACCTCAGTACATTGCTTCGTGCATGGCAGCTAATGATACCCCAGTCTGCATCGACTTAACAATTCTTCTCATTTCCTTAAAATGGCTGCCACGCCTGGCATCACTTTATCTGTCATGTCCATGGAAGTTGCACGCTTTATTTAATAACCGAGCACTCAGTTGTAATGTTTAGACTTCCGGACATACCTGAACCGAAATAAAGAGGGAGGGAATGGGAGGTTTAGAGTGAGGTTGTTGCAGCTTAACTACATAGCAACGTGAGTACTGTTGTGTGTTGACCAATGTCCAGCTACAATATGATTTTTGGGGTGGGAAATAAAAATTCACTGCGCTGACTACGTTTTATAAGGGTCCATGTTGCTTTGATGTTGCATATAGTTATAATAGTTTTTTTTATTTTATATGGGTCCAAGTTGCTTTGATGTTGCATATAGTTATAATAGTTTTTTTTATTTTATATGGGTCCAAGTTGCTTTGATGTTGCATATAGTTATATAGTCAAATAGTTTTGAGTCTTTACTTATTTATCTGTCATTTATGTATATTTTGTTCCATTATTTCTCTTTTAAGTACGATGTCGTATCAGTTGACTTTATTCTTTCTTGTTTACCAAAGTCCATAGAATTCGTCCTATGCTTCTGTACGTCCACATTTCAAGGGTCTCAGTTTTCTTTTTCCTTCTCTTCAAAATAGACAGTACAAGTCGTAGAGGTAAGCGAGGGTGTTTTTAAAGATAAAACTAGTATTAGCGCTCACAGAAAGGTTCACTATAACCAGCCCAAGAAACGATTGTCATTTGTAGACACCATTATGGCCATTGGAGGAAATGGGGAAACTTGTTTCATAACGTAACTTAATATACAGCCACTTTCTCCTAGGTCACTGGACTACCACCAGGTGTCGTTGGTGCTTGCCTTCACTCCAGTATGACGTCATCGCAGCGGGAGCTGGTCATATCGTCACTTAGAGATGGCAAGATTCACTTCCTGCTAGTGTCGCCGGAAACCATCGTGGAGAGGGGAGGAGCCGTGCAGGGATCGCTCCCGCCTCCGAACAGGATCCCACCAATAGCATTCGCGTGCATTGATGAGGCTCACTGCCTGTCAGAGTGGTCTCACAACTTTAGGCCCTCCTACCTCAGATTGTGCAAGGTAGGTACTGTTTGATTTTGGTAGTAATAACACCTTCTTCGTCTTCTTCTTCTGCAGCAACAGCAATAACAGTTACTGTTAATGCCACCACCCTTGCTGCTGTTATCACTTTCCTCTTTCAGCTGTTCAGTCATAATCCCCCCTCCCAACCCCCACCCCACCCCACGCACATATACACAAACACAAGCCCACAAGTTAAAAAAAAATCAAGAGGGCTTTGTTCACTATGTCTGTGAATGTCTGTGAATTAAATATCCACAGATGCTTTTAAACCTAATCATTTATAGCCGGAAGAGACTTTACTCAGCTTTTAGATCGCACATCTTCAGGTCTTTCAGGGTCAAAAGTAGACAATTCTAATTCCCACTGAACATTTTCTGCCGTTAATCATTCGTAATCTTTTGTTCTGGAGAGATTATTCTTTGTGGTTTCCGAAGGAGTATTAGACTCTTTCAGTGAGAACCTGTTGATTAATCCCCGTAGAAAAGTAAACATTTCTTATCTTTATGTCAGCCGGGTGAGAGTTTTAAATCAAAACTCGATAAGCTACCAGGGGGAATGGCAGATTGAGTTCCTCAAATCTGTGATCAACGAATCATTACCTGCAGATGATGACATTACGTGATTCGTAACCGTTGACCTTTCACTTCAGATACAAGGAAGGCTACATCTTTTCAAGATGAAGAGACTAAATTCGAGTGCAGAGTTTTCATTTTTCTTCTATTCATCACCAGCGACTTTCGCTCTATTCTTCTGTGTGTCCTTATTTCAGTGGCCTCAATTTTCTTCAAAACAGACAGTAACATTCTTATTTGCACGCAGAGATGAGGAGGAAGAAAATCTGTATCCTCTCTATCTCTTCCTCCCTCCTTCCCTCTCTCCTCTTGTAAAGGATACAGCTTTGGTTGTTGTAGAACTCGGTTTTAATTCCTTTCTTCTTCCGTTTATAACTTGCACAAGTTTTTTTTTTTTCAGTGCTGTAAGAAATGTGCAGTTGTCTCCCGTAGTTTTTGTTTCCTTGCGTAGGTCTTGTTTGCTAGGATACGTACTTAAGGTAGAACAAACTGATCATATCTTCATTTTTTTTTCCCAACAAAATAATAATATGTAACATAATATGCATCATTTGCCCTGTATGCAAGACAGAATTAGCCAGATTTAATATTGTTTTACACCATCACATTTATCTTGATTGTGTACTCTGCGGTAACAATCGGTTTCAGTGTCCGATGATGAGGTAAACCAACCTTGTTAAACTCTTTGAAGGTATCATATTTATACTGATACTTCCTGTCAAGGGAGAGAAGTCATGATCAATCTAAGTATTTAATTCAAGACTTAGATGGCATTTAATTCCAGAATATTTAAAGACAGCGTTACATTATTTTAATTTCACGAAAGTAATACTTTGTTTTAATGTAGTTTGTTTTCTTAGAGAGTACAACGAGAAATGGAGGCCACGGAAATGTGGTTCATAAGAATGAATGAATGAATGAGTCTTTATTTTTAAAGGGTAAAGAATTGGGCACGCAGGCCCGTCTTACATTCTGCCCTTCATTACTCCATCTTTCATTCTTCCCAAGAAGAATGTTGAAGGTACCATGGACAGCTAAGAAAACCAACGAAGAAGTCTTAAGAGAGGATGTAGTTGAAAAGCAAATTATAGCAAAGATCAGAGGCAGACAAGCGAGATTTATAGGACATTTCCTGAGAAGAGGAAAATAGGAACACGCTGTGGCAACCGAAAAATTGAAGGAAGACGAGACAGAGGAAGACAGAGAAAGAAGTTACTGGATAGGCTGTCAGTGTGGCTAGGAAGAAAGTCACCGGCGGATCTCATAATCAAGTCTAAAGACAGGGAATTGTGGAGAGAAATGATCGCCTACGCCACGCGGCTTGACACTTGATTGATTGATTGATTGTTCTAAACCCTGAGAGGACTATCCAGGATGTATAAAATGTGGTATATTGAGTTTAGGTTTTGGATTTGGGAGAAAGACTATTCAATAAGTTTTTTTTATAAAACATCTTTTTCAAACTGATATAAAATCAATTTAAAAATCGGTTGCTTATACTGTATAGATAAATTAAGTGGTGCTGTTTTTCGTTGATGCTACATTAGTAGCGATTTTTTAGAAAGAACAAAGAACAGACGATTGTGGAAGTCAGTGTCGACCAGCGCCTGATTAGCAATGGGCCAGAGAGAGAGAGAGAGAGAGAGAGAGAGAGAGAGAATTGGTGTGAATTGAACAGCGAGAAAGTACAATACTTTGGACATATCATAAGACATAATAATATACAGAAGATCATAATAGAAGGGAAGATGAAAGGAATGAGAAGAGCTAGAGACAGAGATGTAGTTGGGAGGATAGCTTAAGAGAATGGACAAGGATACAGCCTGGGTGAATGAGCTATCAAGGCGAGAGAGAGAGAGAGAGGATGCTAGAGATTCGTTACTGCCAAGATTCGCACTGAAAACGACAGATGATGATGATGGTGATGATGACGATGATGATTATATAGTGGCTAAGTACTTTGAGTAACATGTCAGCAGTAGGCAGTCCAACAAAACAAAACGGTATCAAAAGGTACAATTCTATCATGGCTAAATGGCGTCCACCAGGAGGCAAGAGCACAAGTAATCGAGACGCTTCAATCACTCCATCCTGGCGGAACACACAGGGAGGACGAAAGCGTAATACTAGTACATAACGGCTCACACGGCCGGCCGCTGTGACGGCCTCCCCAAGACTCCGCTAGGAAAGCTAACCGAAACGTTTAGTGACGTCATTTACGTCACTTTTTCAAATCAGCGTTCAGTTTCTCTCACACCTCGTCCTGCATTCTTGCTCATCAGTACTGTGTTAGGCTTCTCTGTTTCCGTGCATTTTTTTTTTTTTTTGTACGTCTAATTAGTTCAGTTACTTGGTCAGTCCGATTAAAAATTCGACTATTCTCTCCATCTTTCTTTTCCTCGTGAGTTTTTCAGTGATTCTGGAGTTCTGTAAACGCGTTATAAGGAAATTATCCATCTACAGATACGGCGAATGGTGGAAGTTGCCATACAGAAGTTAGCTATCAGTTCGGATAAAGAGTAGGTTAGTCTTTTCTGGTTAGTCTCTTGAAACACAAGTTGGCGTAGTTACCATTTATAAACCAGATGGCAGTAGCCAGCGCCCGTTGGGTAACTAGTGGCCTAAACAGTAGCCTCCCAGATGGCGCAGAAAATAAATTATATATAGGGGGTGGGATATGAAGAAAGGGGCAGAATGAATAGAGATCATTAAAAGGAGAGGAGGAGGATAGAAGAGAGCTGGAAAATTAAGCTTAAATCTCCCGTGCCGAGAATGAGCAAATGCGGCGAAGTTAGCAGGGATAAGACAAGAAAGCTTGGCATGAAGTGCAGAACGATAAGGAGCCTACAAATAGGTCTTAATGTAGAGTAGTTGAAAGAAAGCTGAACTTATTGTTAATTCCAGCTGTATGGAGGCAGCCAGCCTGGAAAATAAGGCGCTTTCACCAGAGCTTTCCGAGATCGTTCATCGAAAGAACAAGAGCGAAATCCATCGACAGGAATGCCCCGTTTTCCTTGGCAGTGTCTCCTTGACAGAGGAGACTGGCTACGAGTGATCAGTGCCATCTTAGATATGTCGTTCAGATGTTGACGGAAGCGATCTCCTAAACGTAAGCCACGTTAAGGCCAGTGTTAAACATGGACCGAATCGTTTGAGTTAGCCCCATCATATAAATTCTTCTGTTCATTTTCCTGTGTAATGTTCCAGGTTCTCAGAAGGCGTTACGGAGTACGCTGCTTTCTGGGACTCACAGCGACGGCCACGAGGTCTACGTCAGCGGATGTTGCCCGGCATCTGGGGATACTAGACCCACAGTCTTCGATTGTTCGTGGAGCTGTGGTGCGCCCTAACCTGCTGTTGTCAGCGTCTAGAGATGAGAACAGAGATGAGGTACGTGGATGAGATATTACTTAGGGAGCTGTGTTATGTAGGCGTAATCTTACATGTTGTTTGAGGTGAGATGGGAAATGAAGGCATAAAATGACATACTGTGAAATGGGAGGTGAGAAACGTAGACATAAACTGACATATTGTGAAATGGGAGATGAGGCATGTAATCATATTCTGAGACATAATGTCAAATGAGAGACTGATTGACTGATTGATTGATCTTAATTTCCCAAGGGTTAAGAATTGGGCACGAAGGCCCGTCTGACATTCTGCCCTTTATCACACATCATTTCTCTGTTCCAGACATTCTACAAAAATGTCACGCTTATAACGAACATCGTTTTTTTAAATAAAATTTATACATTCTCACCTTTCTTCATACTTTCTGTCATTTATACATTTTTCTCACTTTCCTCAGTCCCTCTGTCATTTTGTAAAACTGAAACCATACACCTCTACCTAACTTTATAAGGAACATAATCAACATTGAAAAATCTGAGAAAAATTACAATGAAACGTTTACCTTTCACTCTTATCCATCCACGCAGTACAGAAAGTTATAATTAGAAACTGGCATTATACCGCACACTCCGGGAATTTCCACATTCCTTCTGGTCCAACACGCACCAAAACACGCGCCTGCTGATAGAACCCCCCCCCCCCCCCACACACACACACACTGGTTATATTTAACGCACGCTAAACCACTTCCCACCCCCTCCCCAGGTTGATCATCCTCCTGATGTCATTGTCGTCATTCAGCCCGATGTAGTTCTCCTTACGCAGCCTGTCCAAGGTGGCTCTTGCAGTCTCCCCCTTGTCCATTCTTAAGAGCGCCCTGAATGTTTGCCGTGGCCCGCTGGCTCGTCCGCTTTCTCACTGACTGTGGCTCCCGCAGAGAGCTTCCTAGAAGCTGGACCCGCTCCCTGCGAAAGAACTGCCTCTCTCAGTTCTCCTCATCTTGCTTTGGGAGTCTGTTACAGTGACAGAAGTGCAATACAGAGAGTAACATATATTATTCTCACAGTCACACACTTATGAATACCTACCAAACTATTCAGTAGTATCCAGGAAAATAAAATAATGAATTCAGTTCAGTGCCTGTAAAAAAGAATAAAAAATAGCATGTAAATTTTATTAATGGTGGAGACATTAGATAGATATTTGGAAAACTTTGAAGTTGTAGGAAAGGAGGGGGAGGGGGGAGTGTGGGGTGGGGGAAGAGAGAAAGAAATATGGGCATAATCTGACATATTGTGAAATGGGATATGGGGGCATAATCTGACATATTGTGAAATGGGATATGGGGGCATAATCTTACATATTTTCTAGTAGAAGATGAAGTATGGAAGCATAATCTTACATATTGTGAACTGGAAAATGGGGTATGTAGACATGATCTTGCATACTGTCAAAAGGGAGCTGAGATATATAAGCATAATCTTACATTTTGTGAGAAAAGGACCTGAAGTATACAAGGTGTGTCCAGTAAGTAATGAGACTGATTCCATAAAATTTGATTTGTTCAAAATATACTTACACAGACTTAAAATTCCTCAAAATAACATCATTGAGCAACAGTACACCGTTGCCAGCGGTTCTGCCACGCATTGTGGCTCGCCTGTAAGTCTTGAACATGGATCTCCTTCAAAGCATTCATCACGGCAGCTTGCACGTCATTACAAGTCCCAAAATGTTGGCCTTTCAAGTTTGCTTTGAGCCGGGGAAACAAAAAGAAGTCAGCTGGGGTCAAGTCCGGGCTGTAGGGAGGTTGGCACGGCGTTGCCACGGTTTCTTTCGCCAGAAACTCTCACTAGCAGCGACGCATGGCTCGGCGCACTGTCGTGGTGAAGAACCCAGGTGTTGGCGATCTCCGGGCGGACGCGCGTACTCTGTTCTTCAGCCGTTTAAGCATTCCCACGTAAAAAGCTGCGTTTACTATTTATCTAGGTGGTACGAACTCCTTATGGACAACATCTTTAGAGTCAAAAAAAGACAATGAGCATCGATTTCATCTTCGATTTGCACATTCGAGCCTTCTTTGTTCGAGGAGACTCGGTAGTGGGCTACTCAGAGCTCTGTCTTTTCGCTGAACATCTTGTGTCACCGAAATACTTGTGCTTTCGATAAAGCATCCTTCCCGTGGGGTTTCTGTATCATAACAAACATCCCGGTGCCGGATTTTTCAAGTTCAACACAAAACTTTATCGCGTTATCACTGCTAGACACTCATCTGCATTTTGACCGTTACGCGACGCTTAAACAGCTGTCCATTCCGCAAGCGATCCGCACTCTGTAGAAGCTCAGAGCCAGATGACGAGATATGGACCCTTTACCTAACATCCCCCACTAACCTTCAGGCCCGGAGAATCCGCCCCTCCCCCCGGCCCTGCTGAATGGCTGAGTAAAATGAGTCTCATTACTTACTAGACATACCTTGTATATGTGCAGTCAAATATTGTCAAAATGGACCTGAGGTATGTAAATGTAATATTATATATTGTCAAAAGGATTGACAGGATAGTAGTTAGTTCATATCTCCATACAGGGAGAATCGATTACCCTGCAATGCCCCGTCATTTACATGTTTGCAGGTTCGGTTCTAAACGCACGAAGATCTGCTTAATGTGCAAATGAGTTTCATATCTGGATGTATAGCTTTTGATGTATGTTGTTTATAGAAGAACAGGTCTTTCTTTCTTTCTTTGCAGTAAACTCATGATCTAAGTTCATCATTGAACATCAGCTTATTTGTAGTCAGTGTAAATGAGGGTTAGAAGAAGTTCCCTCGACGCCAGTTAGTTTTCATCATCACCATCATCGTCGTCGTCGTCGTCGTCATCATCATCGCCTTTCACTCCCATGAGAGTATAGGCCGTGGATAAAGGCTCTCCAGTCATCCCTGTTCTTGGAATTGTTCTCTGCTTCCTTCCATGTGTATCCGTTGTCTCTGAGCACTGTCATAATTTCTCTCCTCCAAGTAAGTCTAGGTCTTCCTCGTTTTCTGTTTCATTGAGGGCTCTTATGTCAGTGCCTGTCTTGTTATGCTGGTGTCAGGTTTCCTCAGAGTGTGGCCAGTCCGCCTCCACCCCATGATTTGAGGGTTAATATGTTCTTGTCCTGCCATTTCCCAGACCTCCTCGTTCCTGATCTTGTCCTGCCGTTTAATGTTTAAAATCCTCCCCAAGCAGTAGTTTTTCCTAGATGCCAGAAATTTCCTGTTTGTAACGGAATGAGGGAAATTAAAAGGAGGACACCTATCGCTCTTCAGAAAGTAAAACAACTAAAAATCTGTGAGTGGAACAGACAGAACCACAAAAATAAGATTTTTAAGGGGATGCATCTTTCCCATCGCAACATATGCCTGTGAGACCTGGACACCTAACAAAACAGCCGAGAAACGCATAAATGCGTGGAACAGGTGTATGTTTCGGTTTTATAAAAGTATAGAAAGGAGGAAAGAGATTAGGCACAAAATTTCATTCTGGAGGATCTCTGGTCAACTGATTGCGCATGTTATGTTTTTTTTTTTATTTCTGTTGCCCATGACAAAGCCAGTTTGCGGAAATATTTTATTTGTAGTGCATGCCCAGGGTCGTGGAAATACGGGCCTAAAAACGTATCCCTAATATGCCTTAATGGCATGGGAGCGGGTATTTACTTCGTCTTTTCCTGTCTGTAAATCTGAACTATACATATGGTTTCCTCTGCTCCGCAAGAAGAAAGGCGTTGCTCATCAGGTCACTCTCACTTTTGGCTGCTGTAGCTGCTGCAACAATTTGAAATACATTTTGATAGACTAAATAAGGTGGTCCTGCTTGTGTGTGTGCGCGCGCGCGTGCGTGCGTGTGTGAGAGATGGAGAGATTGATTGATTGATCTTTATTTAAAAGAGTTAAGAATTGGGCACGCAGGCCCGTCTGACATTCAGCCCATTATCATACACCTTTCACTCTGTTCCAGACATTCTACAAATATGCTGCTCATATAACAAACATAATTAATAATAAAGTAACTATATACACATAAAATGACTACATACACATATAAATGACTGACTCCATAAACATATAGATGACTATCTGCCAAACAAAAATTTCATTAATATTCAGAATGAGTTCGGTGTCTGTAAGAGCAATCTAAAATAACGATTCATGGAGGCATGTAGTCGACATCAAATAGATATTGGAAATGTTTGTAGTTGTAGAAAGAAGTATAGTTTATCTTTTTTTTTTTCATACAGGATGGGAGGGTATTCCATAGACGACCAGCAGAATAAGTAAAGCTTTTCTTGTAAAGGTCAAGTCTAGGTTTTGGAAGACTTATGTTGTTAAAGCGTTGGCTGCCCTTTGGGGTATATCTAAATATGTTCCATAGATAAGGTGGAACTTGCTGTGAAAGAATTTGATGTAGTTTGATGTACCAACTTGGCTTTGTTGAAGAGGAACCTGTTCATAAGAAGCAGTATTTTGATACGTTTGTTAGTTGTTTGTGCTTGATCTTTGTCATTGTGTTAGAAGATCTGTATTTACAATGTATTTTTGTTTATCTATATGTCTGTGTGTGTATGTGTGCGTGAGTGCTATTTTATTAGGTTAATTACTTCTTCTCTTTTACTTTGAATGTAGTAGTTAAATCTTACACTCTTTTGATATGTTTTTTTCCTAATTTAATTTGTATATTTGTACTAAATCAAGTGTGTGGGAAGAATGAAAGATGGAGTGATGAAGGGCAGAATGTAAGACGGGCCTGCGTGCCCAATTCTTTACCCTTTAAAAATAAAGATTATTCATTCATTCATTCACTAATAAGCTTTACTGCTCGCTTTTGAAGTGAGTATAGCCTCTTTGACACTGAGCAGCCATCCCAGATTGTTGAGCAATAGTCTAAATGTGTTTGTATATGTGCTATGTAGTATATCTTCCTTGTGCGAGAGAGAGAGAGAGAGAGAGAGAGAGAGAGAGAGAGAGAGAGAATAAATGTATGAAGGAATAATCTATTTTTAAAGAGTAAAGAACTGGGCACGCAGGCCCGTCTTACATTCAGAGAGAGAGAGAGAGAGAGAGAGAGAGAGAGAAACGCAATACCAGGTTTCTCAGCATAAACCAGCCAGAATGTTTAAGCGTGCCCGTGAAAGCTGCTACAGCAGAGTCTGTTCCAGGTGCACTGCTTTGAAGTAAGCGAAAAGGTTTACATAAAAGTTGCCAGTTTGCGCTGGCGAAGTGATCTCATAGAGCGGCCCCCGTCTAGCGCTTAATTGCCAGTTTAAACTGCCCATGACAATTAGCGAATCCTGGAATGTATATACCTCGGCTTCTGCGACGTCCATGGGCTTCTTGTTGCTTATAATATCATCGCAGTTCTTCGGGGTCCTCACAAAGTTCTGTACCATTTTCTTCTGAGTTTCAAAAGAGATACAGCAAAGAAGAAAGGATCCAATAAATCGGTGTAGCTCAGTGATCTTCACAGGGGTCAGTATGTCCTCAGTTGAAGGGCAGCATTTCCTCAGTTGAAGGGCAGCATTTCCTCAATTGAAGGGCAGCATTTCCTCAGTTGAAGGGCAGCATTCTCTCAGTTTAAGGGCAGCATTTCCTCAGTTGAAAGGCGGTGGGAAGATCCGAGAAAGCGGCGATGAAAAAGGAAACGGAGAGGGATAATATGAACTGGGGTGGAGGTATGTGTGTGTTTGTGTGTCTCTGTGGGAGTGTAAGGGGGCGCTAGTTATCTGGCATGCAGGATAAGTTAGGGGCAGTCCGAAACAAAAATGTGGGAACCATTGAAGTGATTATTAAAGTGTAATCAAACGTGAGAAATATCACCAGAGGCGTCAGCTTCAGGTTCTCTGAGAAATATCATCAGAGGTGTCAGCCTTAGGTTGTCTGAGAAATATCATGAGAGGTTTCAGCTTTAAGTTGTCTGAGAAATATCATGATAGGTTTCAGCTTTAGGTTGTTTGAGAAATATCATCAGAGGTGTCAGCCTTAGGTTGTCTGAGAAATATCATGAGAGGTTTCAGCTTTAAGTTGTCTGAGAAATATCATGATAGGTTTCAGCTTTAGGTTGTTTGAGAAATATCATCAGAGGTTTCAGCTGTAGTTTCTTTGAAACATCCTGTTTTATTTTTTTTCTACAAATGTTGTCATTTAGTCATTCAGTTCTCTCTTCAGTTCTTTCAACTTGTGAGCGCCAAAGAATGATAATATTTATGTATTTACAACTTCTAAATGGTGATTAGAATGGTTTTCTTTCCCAAAATTTAAAACTATCCAACTTCTGAAACCGCTGGTTCTTATTTTTGGTTGGTCTGCTTGTGAATGTAGGATCTAATATCATAATTTCCTACGTTTTATGTTGGAATATACGTTACAGCCCGTATTCTCCGTTGTGAAGTTGTAAGGTTAAAGTAGAGGTAATCCTGTCATGCCTTATAGGCACATAGGGATATGATGCTATAGCCCATATTTTCCTTGACCTGTCAGCACACTAGAGGGTGATATGGTTAGTATCACACCTGGCCACCTTTCCTTCCCCAAATCCAGAAGAAGTCGGGTACCCGTTTCTACAGCTGGGTGAAGGGGGGGGGGGTGGTGGTGCCTTCGGCCGGATTCGAACCCCCGACCTTCGCCATGAGAGACCAGTGCACTAAGCACTTCGCCATTCAGAAGGTGTCTTACCTTTAAAAAAAAATCAATCTAATTTACTGTCATATACACGTATCCATGATCAGGTAGCCTGCGTCCATCGATTATGAATTTAAATTCTGCGAAAAAAAAAACGTGATCAGATAAAGGATGCGTGATTGTCTTGTGGGCCACTGAAACATTTGTGGAGTTTAAGAAAACAAGTGGAAGTTTTATCTCTGAGCTGTTCCTGCTAATTGGTAGGAGCTGTTTATTGTAGATGTGTTCTGAGGTTTACAGAGTTTATTTTACAGAGTGTTTTTGTTGCTGAATGCACAGAATTACATTTGCTGTGCTTGATGTTCATGAACACAGAAGATTTACTTGAACTATGCTGTTGGGTTTACGCAGTTGAAATTTATTATACAAGATTGCTTTCCTAATATTTATTTTTCTTGTATCCTTCCTTCCTTCCTTCAGCTGCTGCCCCTCCTCCTCCTCGTCCTCATCATCATCATCATCTGCTCCTTCTTCTTGTACTTCTCAACCTTCTTCATCTTCGTGTAGTTTGTCCTGTATTCCTCCTTCGTATTCTTCTTTTTCTTCTTCACTTCCTGTTCTTGTACTTACCCTGTTCGTGTACTCCTTCTTCATCCTGTGCTTCTCCTCTTTCGTTTTCTAAACTTCTCTTCATCCTCCTTCTTCATTCTCCTTCTTCTTTATCTTGTACTTCTCCTCTTTCTTCTTTCTTTTTTTAAAAATTCTCTTCCCCTCCTCCTGTTATGATTTCATTATAAGTTTGTTCCTGAGTTTACAGAAGATATTTTAACTAGTTTAATATACAGAAGATCGTACTTTTTCATTGTGGACATTGAGAATGCATGCGACCATCAGAAAAACAAGACGGTCTCTCACTTTGTTACCTCTCTCTCTCTCTCTCTCTCTCTCTCTCTGGTATGACGTCATACTTCCCGTCAGTCGCCCGCAGTCATTCAGTTTCTACTTCTTTCCCCTAACACTAGCACCCTATTCCCCAGTATGCCTCAGTGGCATGGAAACGGCGATTTTACCTTTTTAGCTAAGGATGTGGCCCAAGAGGGGGTGGGGGCGATAGCCCGAAATTGTTTTAAAACCACTGAGCTAAATTATGTTACCCCAGCGTGAACCGAAATTGGAAACCAATGATGGGTGCATAGTTTAAAACATATCTGAAAGTTAAGAATATTAAGAAGCAGTCTATTTTAGATTCGCAAAGTTATCTTTGTGAAAAAAAAAATCACAGCCCCAGATTCAGCTTCAGATGATGACAGCTTCACGTTATTGGAAAGTAAGCGTCCTAATTTATTAAAGTAAGGATCCTAATTACTACTAGAGTAATGAGTCTTACATGGGCGCACTGAAGTAATAAATGACATAGTGTCAGGTGAGGACAACTGTGCCACAGCATGGCGCAGAATTTGTCCCATAACTCGTCCTCTAATGATACGATCTTGACAGCTGGTTCTTTTTTTTTTTTCCTGCAGCACTGTAAATGAAACCAGAAAATTGGTTTCTTAAGTTATAAAGTGCCTTTTTTCTTCCTTCTCGGTGCACTTTTTTTATATTAAAAAACATCCATTCATTCATTAGATTCTTCTTCTTCTTCTCCTCAGCCTTCTTCATCTCCTCTCCTTCTCCTCATCCTTCATCTCCTCCTCTCTCTCCTTCTCCTTCTTCACCTCCTCCTCTCTCACCTCCTCCACCTCCTCCTTCTTGTACTTTTTATCTTCTTCATCTTCTTCTACTTTTCTTCTTCTTTCTCCTCCTCCTTCTCCTCCTTCTTCGTTTTCTTCTGCTGCTCCTCCTCGTCTTCCTCCTTCTTCTCTCATTAATGTTAATGTTTAGATTTATTCCTTAAGCGAAGCACGCTCCCTCGCCCTTGGCGGCATTAAGAATCTGTGTAACTGAACGTCTAAAGTTGTTTCTTATCTTGTCTGTAACGTTTTTTTTTTTAAACGTGCAACATGCGCTGTCAGAGAGAACAGATTCAGTTTTGTGATACACTTACCCGTGAACGAACTTGAGATTTAATTCCCCAAACTTTTAATAGCAATACCTCGTTAGTAGATCAGTCAAGTTCTGATAGGAAAAAAAAATTGATGATAAAGACTTCAATACGTGAAGGCGAGCTATCACTTCAAAGTGATGGTAATAGCCACTTTTGAGTCGGATTCGTTAACGCTAAACTCAGCAGCCAGAAGTAAGGTTTATAGGCAACGACGAAATAAGCGATGATAAGGAGTGGCCAAAAACATGGCTTATAGACACAAGGTAAAAAACTATGGCTTACAGAAACATCGACCAAACCTATGGCTTTTAGAAACAGGGACCAAAGCTATGGCGTATAGAAATAGAGACCAAACTTATGGCTTGTAGAAACATCGAACAAACGTATGGCTTGTAGAAACATCGAACAAACTTATGATGTGTTGACATAGCTACCAAACGTATGCTTACAGAAACAGCTATTAAACTTATGACTTATAGAAGCAGCGATCGAACTTATGGCTTGTAGAAACAGCGACTAAACATATGGCTTATAGAAACAGTGGCAAAATTTACAGAAACAGCTATTTAAATGAGTGGTTATACGCAGCACGAAGATTTATGCTTATAGACACAGCCGCTAGCTACATACATGACTTTATAGACACAGCTACCAACTAAACGGTGACAAACAGTAGCCGACTTTTACGGCTTACATACACAGCGATCAAATAAGCGACTGTAAACTCACTGGAAAAAAAATGATATTACACAACACTCTGAAGATATAATTAACGCCTCTCCATAGATTCAGCACAGAGATATGCGTGCAGACGAGATATGAAAGTTCCAGTTTTAGATCCAACAACAAGAGAGAACTTTGTTCTAGATTGTTTCCACTTTGGGTTACATCGTCAGTGATTAAAATTGAGAGAGGAGCAGAAAAAGAACAGAGCGGACATCTGAAAGAACAGAAAAGAATATCGTTTATGCTTCTGGCGAGCGTTGGAGTGTTGTTCAGAAATCACTGACAGAGGTCATTGCTGCTAATATTGAACGTCTAAACTGCTTGTAAACAGCTGATAAACACATAAATGCCTTTGAATGTAAATGCTACAGAAAAGTTCTTCAAATATCATGGACACAAAAAAGAACAAATATATCCATACTACAAGAACTTAATATTGAAGAAGGCTGGCTAGTAAAGAGTATTAAACAGAGAAAACTTAAATATTTTGGACACATTAAACGTCATGATAATCTAAAGAAGACCGTCTTGGAAGGGTACATAATGGGAAAAAGAAAGAGAGGAAGACCAAGACGAAGATGGCTGCAAGACATCGTTGATGATCTGCAAATGGAAGCATCAGCAGTAGGCCATCTTGCTCACAACCGAGAGCCCTACAGGAGTGCTGTTAGGGAGGCATGTCGTAAGACTAAATTACTTACAGCCGTGAAATCCTAAATTTGCACAAACTGCCTGTACTCTTAACCCTAGTCTCACACACGTACCGATCTTCGCAGCCAATTGTTTATCATTCTCTGACAGCTGCCGTTAGTTTGTTAGCAGAAACATGGCTGTTCCATGAGGTTTTCCTGACGAGTTCACTCTGTTTTGAAAGGGGAAACATCATTTTTCTTATGTGACAGTGGTTCTAAATCTTTTCTGGCCGTAGACCCCCCTTTTCGGCCTAAGAACAGACGTGGATGAGAAAACAGAACAAGAAATAGAACCCAGATGATTCTAGGATGTAAAAAAAAAAAAAAATAATCAAGTCAGTCCATTTGCAGGTTCGTGAATCCCTGAAAATCATTCCGTGGATCCCATATGGGTCTTTATATAAAGTAAAGTAAAGTAAAGTAAAGGTAACCCTGTCATGTCTTAGAGGCACATAGGGATATGGCGTTAGTGCCCATATTTTCCTTGACCTGTCAGCACACTAGAGGGTGATATGGTCAGTATCACGCCTGGCCGCCATTTCCTTCCCCAACTCCAGAAGAAGTCGGGTACCCGTTTCTACAGCTGGGTGACTGGGATGCCGCCGGCCGGATTCGAACCCCCGACCTTCGCCATGAGAGACCAGTACACTAACCACTTCGCCACTCAGACCCAGTGATATGTGGTGCCTAGAATAAAGAGTATATAGAGTGTAGAGTATATGCACGACATTCTCCATGATCTAATCTAACGAATTAGATCTCAACCTGGTCGTTTTATGATCGTGCTGTGGAACTTCAAGCAAATCCGCTCCCAATCAGTCATATACACGTTTCCAAATATACCCTTGGACGTTGGCTAAAAGTTCAAACTAATAATGCAGGAACAAACAGCAAAGCAAAAACACCCCCCCCCCCCCAAAAACAAAACAAAACAAAAACAAACTGTTTCATCGGAAGAAGAGGAGCAGACCCAATGTAGCTATGAAATTAGTGAAAATTGATCGAACTGCAGGGCCAGCAATAAGATCGTGATTCGCAGTGTAAGCTCCAGCAGGTACCGGAAGTCCCCAAAATCCTGAGACTACCGCCAGCAAATAAACCCACTCTCGGAATCAACGGAAGACAGGGGGAACTACTGTTATTTCTTTTTATTGCTAACACGTGCTTCATGTTTTGCTTTCTCTCCCTTCTTGTTTCCGTACAGGATGATTGTCCTGTTTACCTTGCTTAGTGACCGCCTTTTGTTTTCTTTTATGACTGATTATTTACCCGGCCAAGAGTATTGGCAAAATAATAGGTATAATCTCCTACAGTGACAACAGCAGTAGCAGCAACACCAGCAGACTTGTATAAAATCGGAAAAAAGTAGGAGCAGCTTTATTACTTAACGATTACAAAGTTGTGACGTTTCGGCGTTAGCCTTAATCATACAAAAACATACAGGACGAAGAAATAGAGAGAGGAGATAAAGTATAGATTCACATGAATACTGTTTAAAAAAAATAATAAAAAAAATTTTTTAAAAGGAGTACTTAGCTGTAAATTGCAAGGTGTGGCTTGTCCGGCAGTGTGTGTCAGGAATGGATCTGGTAGGACGTGGAAATTGTTTAAATAGAGATCTGTGACATGTGGTCAGTGGTAACTGGGGGTGGTGGATGGGGAACCGGGGAGGTGAGAGAGAGTGACGCACTACTGGCCTAGCTAGGAGAAATTGAAACAGGTGATTGGGGAAGAGGGGTTGCAGAGAAGAGGGGTTGCAGAGAAAATAGCGGGGTTGCAGAGTGATGCTGTGAGGAAGTTTGAAAAGTAAGAAGGAGTGGATTTAGTGGAGAGGTACTATAATGATTGAAGAAGATGATGTTACGTGTAACTAAACAGCGAGTTTAACCCATGTGGTTCCAGCGTCCCATAATTTTGAATGCAGCGGTTCTCAAGTGCCAGGCGGCTTGTGTCATCTGCGTGACATTGTTTAATGGCTGTTACCAGAAAATCAGATTTGCCTCTGTGGTTGTACAGACTTGTACAGTTGCAGCACAACCGTCTTCTGCAATTACAACACAGCACTCACCTATAGTTAACCTTGTTCTACAATTACAACACAGCACTCATCTATAGTTAACCTTGTTCTACAATTACAACACAGCACTCACCTATAGTTAACCTTGTTCTACAATTACAACACAGCACTCACCTATAGTTAACCTTGTTCTACAATTACAACACAGCACTCACCTATAGTTAACCTTGTTTTACAATTACAACACAGCACTCATCTATAGTTAACCTTGTTCTACAATTACAACACAGCACTCACCTATAGTTAACCTTGTTCTACAATTACAACACAGCACTCACCTATAGTTAACCTTGTTTTACAATTACAACACAGCACTCACCTATAGTTAACATCAGTCTCCTTCAGTTACAACGAAAATCTCCTAAAGTTACAACAACACAACAGTCTCCTACAGTTATATCAACACAGCGATCTCCTTCATTTACTGCAACACTCTCCTACATTTACAGCAACACTCTCCTACAATTACAACAACACAACGCTCTCCTACAATTGCGACAACACAGAAATCTCTTACAATTACAACAGTTTCATACAATTGCAACACAGCAGTCTCATACGGTTACAATAACACAATAATCTCCTACAATTACAACAACACGACAATATCCTTCAGTTACAAAAACACAACAATCTCATACAGCATACAGCAACAACACAGCAATCTCTTACGATTACAACAACACACAGTCTCATACAGATACAACAATCTCCTACAGTTACAACACAATAACTCTCCTAAAATTATAACAACACAACAATCTCCTACAATTATAACAACACATAAATCTCTTACAATTACAACAGTCTCATACAATTGCAACACAACAATCTCACACGGTTACAAGAACACAATAATCTCCTATAATTACAACACAACAGTCTTCAACAGTTACAACAATACAACAGATTCCTACAGTTACAACAATCTTCTACAGTTACAACAATACAACGATCTCCTACACTTACAATAACACAACAAATCATCTATTACAGTAGCAGTCTCATGCAGTTACAACATCCCAACAGTCTCCTACCAGTTACAACAACCCAACAGTCTCCTAGCAGTTGCAACAACGCGACAGTCTCCTAGCAGTTACAACAACGCGACAGTCTCCTAGCAGTTGCAACAACGCGACAGTCTCCTAGCAGTTGCAACAACACGACAGTCTCCTAGCAGTTACAACAACCCAACATTCTCCTAGCAGTTGCAACAACCCAACAGTCTCCTAGCAGTTACAACAACCCAACAGTCTCCTAGCAGTTACAACAACCCAACAGTCTCCTAGCAGTTACAACAACCCAACAGTCTCCTAGCAGTTACAACAACCCAACAGTCTCCTAGCAGTTGCAACAACGCGACAGTCTCCTAGCAGTTGCAACAACGCGACAGCCTCCTAGCAGTTGCAATAACGAAACTCTCCTACAATTACAACAACGGTAACAACGGTCTCATGCAGTGACGAATACAACCGTTGTAGTGTGATATATACCAGATATGTTAGCAAAGTGATACTGTATGGATTTAATGCGTTACTTCATCATATACTATCTGTGTGCGGGAAACACAATATCATATACTATCTATGTGCGGGAAGCACAATATCATATACTATCTGTGTGCGGGAAACACATCATATACTATCTATGTGCGGGAAACACATCATATACTATCTGTGTGCGGGAAACACATCATATACTATCTGTGTGCGGGAAACACAATATCATATACTATCTGTGTGCGGGAAACACATCATATACTATCTGTGTGCGGGAAACACATCATATACTATCTATGTGCGGGAAACACATCATATACTATCTGTGTGCGGGAAACACATCATATACTATCTGTGTGCGGGAAACACATCATATACTATCTGTGTGCGGGAAACACAATATCATATACTATCTGTGTGCGGGAAACACATCATATACTATCTGTGTGCGGGAAACACATCATATACTATCTGTGTGCGGGAAACACATCATATACTATCTGTGTGCGGGAACACATCATATACTATCTGTGTGCGGGAAACACAATATCATATACTATCTATGTGCGGGAAGCACAATATCATATACTATCTGTGTGCGGGAAACACATCATATACTATCTGTGTGCGGGAAACACATCATATACTATCTGTGTGAGGGAAGCACAATATCATATACTATCTGTGTGCGGGAAACACATCATATACTATCTATGTGCGGGAAACACATCATATACTATCTATGTGCGGGAAACACATCATATACTATCTATGTGCGGGAAACACATCATATACTATCTATGTGCGGGAAACACATCATATACTATCTATGTGCGGGAAACACATCATATACTATCTATGTGCGGGAAGCACAATATCATATACTATCTATGTGCGGGAAGCATATCATATACTATCTATGTGCGGGAAGCACAATATCATATACTATCTATGTGCAGGAAGCACAATATCATATACTATCTATGTGCGGGAAACACATCATATACTATCTATGTGCGGGAAACACATCATATACTATCTATGTGCGGGAAACACATCATATACTATCTATGTGCGGGAAGCACAATATCATATACTATCTATGTGCAGGAAGCACAATATCATATACTATCTATGTGCAGGAAGCACAATATCATATACTATCTATGTGCGGGAAACACATCATATACTATCTATGTGCGGGAAGCACAATATCATATACTATCTATGTGCGGGAAACACATCATATACTATCTATGTGCGGGAAGCACAATATCATATACTGTCTATGTGCGGGAAGCACAATATCATATACTATCTATGTGCAGGAAGCACAATATCATATACTATCTGTGTGCGGGAAACACATCATATACTATCTATGTGCGGGAAGCACAATATCATATACTATCTATGTGCGGGAAACACATCATATACTATCTATGTGCGGGAAGCACAATATCATATACTATCTGTGTGCGGGAAACACATCATATACTATCTATGTGCGGGAAGCACAATATCATATACTATCTGTGTGCGGGAAGCACATCATATACTATCTATGTGCGGGAAGCACATCATATACTATCTATGTGCGGGAAGCACAATATCATATACTATCTATGTGCAGGAAGCATATCATATACTATCTATGTGCGGGAATCACAACATTATATATCATCTATGTAAGGGAATCACAACATTATATACCATCTATGTAAGGGAATCACAACATTATATACTGTCTGTGTAAGGGAATCACAACATTACATACTATCTATGTGCGGGAATCACAACATTATATACTGTCTATGTAAGGGAATCACAACATTATGTACTATCTATGTAAGGGAATCACAACATTATATACTGTCTATGTAAGGGAATCACAACATTATGTACTATCTATGTAAGGGAATCACAACATTATATACTGTCTATGTAAGGGAATCACAACATTATATACTGTCTATGTGTAAGAAGCACTGACCCTCATGCTAAAACAAGTTTTGTAGTCGTTAAAGTAATGAAACTGCTCCTACTTTTTTCCTAGTTTATGCATTTTGGTAGCACAGCTTTAGTGCAGTGCCTCGTGTAATAGTTGTATACTTGCACACTAATAATTGTATGTCACCCTTATGCCAGTATGTCAGCTATTAGTTGCTAAAGTATGTCAGCTATTAGTTGCTAAAGTATGTCAGCTATTAGTTGCTAAAGTATGTCAGCTATTAGTTGCTAAAGTATGTCAGCTATTAGTTGCTAAAGTATGTCAGCTATTAGTTGCTAAAGTATGTCAGCTATTAGTTGCTAAAGTATGTCAGCTATTAGTTGCTAAAGTATGTCAGCTATTAGTTGCTAAAGTATGTCAGCTATTAGTTGCTAAAGTATGTCAGCTATTAGTTGCTAAAGTATGTCAGCTATTAGTTGCTAAAGTATGTCAGCTATTAGTTGCTAAAGTATGTCAGCTATTAGTTGCTAAAGTGTGTCAGCTATTAGTTGCTAAAGTATGTCAGCTATTAGTTGCTAAAGTGTGTCAGCTATTAGTTGCTAAAGTATGTCAGCTATTAGTTGCTAAAGTATGTCAGCTATTAGTTGCTAAAGTATGTCAGCTATTAGTTGCTAACTGCCAGATCGAGACCCGGGCCCAGGGCTTTTTAAAGCGTGGGTGAATGGATGCCCGGTCAGCTTTCAGAAACTATCAGATACCACTTTCTTGGCTCATTCTGCCATGATTGAATGGAAGCAGCTTGTAACAGCGGCCGGCGTATATCTCACACGTCCACGTTTCTCCCCCCCCCCCCCCCCCCCCCGGCTACAGCCTCGTTCCGTCCCGTGTTTTTGTTTTTTTTGTGCGGGACATTTTCCGGGCAAATGACTGTTACTATACGGTTTTCCTGTAGTCAGTGCTTGGCTGAAACGTGCTCGTTATCGACGTATAGATCTGACATGTATTAAATGAAGCACACAGCTGGGACGTTTCGCATTGCTGTGAAAAAAAAAAAAACACACGGATCGAATAAGTAGGAAAAGGTGTGAAAATATAAATCTACCTGTATGGTGTACAGCCATGTCAGATATGAAACACAATGGAAGGTACTTATCTCGTGGAGTGTTTGAGGCTGTTCCTGAGTTTCCAAAAGTGTTGTTGTAACTTTAGTGTTGTGTGTGTGGGTGGGTGGGGAGTGAGTCCCATTCATTCTATACCGGGCATTTTTCCAAGCACATATAATTTGCGGGCTATCATATTGTATATAATATTGCTATGTCAGGAAACCCCCCCCCCCCCCCCCCCCCCATTAAAAAAAATTAATTGATTTTCGTGCTGAAATTTGATGTCCCTTGTGACATAGCTGACATACCGGCGTTGGGTGGTGAACCAAAGCGACCAAGACCCTGTCCGACTTCACCGTTCGTACTCCCAGTAATAGGCGTAGCCTGGCTAACGCTTCAGGCAGCTGCGCCATAGTCCCCATGGTGGCGGAGTCTGCTGAAGAAGTAATGCCTACACCCTGCCTTTTTTTCAGCGGGGCTCGGGGATTGAAGATATACTGCCTTAACCCGCTTCCAAGGCGACACGAAGCTGTGCTTCAACTTCTTCACAGCATCGACATCAAAGAACAGCAGCTCGCAGTTTCATGTAAATAACAGGAACACGAAACAACAAGCCTTTTTGATAAAATCACGATCCTTGTATTTACAAAATTCTGATCCATAAGGCAACACAAATCAACGAATCCGATGCACATGATGTCCATATAATTATACATTTCCACACGCGTTATTGATTCATAAAAAAAAAGGTTCCTTGAATAATATGATTTCAGTCCTGATTACAATGCACATACTAAACTATACACGTCAGCCTCCATCTATCGAATGATCCTTCGTCCACGACTGGTCGCTGGACTTCCACGTGCTCAACTTATCCCCCATTTCTTCTCTTCTCGTCTTATATACCTGGTCAGCGCCGGACTCGAAGGCCTGGGGATTTCCATTCAAAACGTGGCCGTCTCTGGCCAGTGGGATTTCCAATCAAAACCGGGCCACTGCTTGCTTATTTTTCCATTCCTTACATACTCCCCCTGGTTTTGTTTACAACATTTTTGTATGGAATACAATAAATTTTACATATACATTGTAGCATAGCTACATATCCTGAACTCAAAGTCTTTATGTCCTTCTTTTGGGACGAGCACACATGTTGCTGTAGTTGCGTGTCGCCTTCCTCCGGTTAGACTGTTGGTGTGTTGGTCTGGCCTATTTTTGTAATTTTGTGTGCCTTGCAGTATTTCTCATATACTGTATTTGGTCGTGTAATGTGGGCAAGAGTGCTACTCGTTGTTCGACGCTCTGCTCTGTAGCTCCGTCTTCTGATTCGGCGGATGGTTGGTTTTCATGTACTAGTAAGGATGTACTTGTTCGAGTGGTACTGTCTTCGCTGTCTACTGCTACCTGTGGGGTGGATGCGACTTCTTCCTCCGTTATTTCTACCTGCGTACTGTCAGGTTCGGTCTCTGATTCCGACGAGTCTACTACTATTTCATCGTCGGTGTCGTCATCGTTGTTGGGTGCTATACTGAGTGTAGCCTGTCTTCGCTGATTGTTTCTGTCGTCTGTAGGGATATTCCAATCTTGTTTGGCCTTTCTCAGATGGTTTGCGTGGACTCGTTGTATTTTTCCTGTCAGTTGGCTCTTTATTATAAATGATACTGGAGATAACTTTTTTAGAACAAAGAATCCCGTTTTCCATTTGCTGTCGTGTTTTGATGTCATATGGTGGTTTAATAAGTATACTGGATCGCCTATAGAAATGTCCTCAGTTGTGCTTTGTTCGTCGTACTTTTGCTTTCGTGCGTCTTTGGTTCTGTTTATGTGGTTTATCACTTGTATAAAAGCCTTATGTTGTTTCATTAGCGTGTGTTCTATAGAATCATTTTCACTGTAGCAGTGTGTTCGTAGTCTCAGGATGGCGTCCAGGGGTAGAATGGGGTGTCTCCCGTACATGAGGAAAAATGGGGAGTATCCTGTTCGTTTAGAAATGTTCATATTCATCGCTGCCACCGCCTGGGTCAAGTACTCGTCCCATTTACTGACCTCCGTGTTTACCAGTTTGGCAACAATATCATTTAGTGTGCGATGTTGTCTCTCGTTTGTCCCGTTGGCTTGAGGATGGTATGGTGTGAAGATATGGTGAATGTTATACCGTTTCACCATAGTTTGGAATTTTTCTCCGCGAAACTCGGGACCGTTGTCTGTGACTATAGTAATTGGTACTCCATGTCTTGGGACGATATTTTCGATTACCAAGTCAGCTACTGTTTTACTTTGGATGTTTAGCGTTGGAAAACACTCCGTCCAAGCAGAATATTCGTCTGTTACATGCACGATGTACTTGTTGCCTGATGTGGTGACCGGATAAGGTCCTGAACAGTCGATACTTAATTTCAGCATGCATGCCGTTGGGGTATCGGATATTTCTAGCGGATTTTTTAGAGGTAACAAGTTTCTTGTTTTGCAAGTTTGGCACTGCTCTATGTGCTGGTTTACGTCCTGTCTCATGTTTTTCCAATAGTATCCTATTTGTATGGCTTTCAACGTTTTTTCCGTCCCCATATGCCCTTTATTATCGTTGTATTGTGATAACACCTGTTATTGTAGATGTTCGGGCGTGACGGTTCTCAACCTGTATTCGTCGTCGTCTTCTTCTACTTTGTATAGCACGTTATTCACTATTCTGAACTTTTCTCTGGTTTTTTTTTTTTGGTAATCGGTTGTGCTTCATATCTGCTTTTAATTGCCTTATCTCCTCGTCCAGGTCTTGCTCATCTGCCATGATGGGAGGCGTGGGTAACTGTTCGGTGGAGGCTGGTAAGACTTCAGATATTGGTTGTGGTTGTGGAAAGGGATCGTACATGGGGAAATCGGTTGGCAGAAAGGATGAAGAGTTGATGGTGTTTATTTCAGGCATGGGCTCTCCTTGTTGTCCATGCGGGATGTTAGTCTTTTTGTGAACTGCTCCATTTCGATAGCTGTATTGATTGCCGAGTTTAACGTCTGTGGGTCTTTCTTGATTAACTTTGTTTTGATTGCTTTGTCGTACACAGCGTCTATAAAAAAATTTGCCAGCAAATGCTGTGTGGCCGGCTGATAGATCTTGTCGTTGTCGAAGGCTTGTTTTGCCAGTTTAATCATTGTTTCTGCCATGTTTTGGATTGGCTCTTCTTTGTGTTATATATCCATATAATTATACATTTCCACACGCGTTATTGATTCATAAAAAAAGGTTCCTTAAATAATATGATTTCAGTCCTGATTACAATGCACATACTAAAATATACACGTCAGCCTACATCTATCGAATGATCCTTCGTCCACGACTGGTCGCTGGACTTCCACGTGCTCAATCCCCCATTTCTTCTCTTCTCGTCTTATATACCTGGTCAGCGCCGGACTCGAAGGCCTGGGGATTTCCATTCAAAACGTGGTCGTCTCTGGCCAGTGGGATTTCCAATCAAAACCGGGCCACTGCTTGCTTATTTTCCCACTCCTTACATGTCGCCCGCGGAGCACGTTTTGGGAACTGCTTGTACACAGCATCATACATATTACTTTAGATGTTGTCTTCTTTGCCTGTTCCTTCATCCTATGTACTTGTGCATGAATAATATGTTTAGAACTTGTCGCATTGGCTGCATCTCCAGTCTCTGTGGCGCCAGGTGTTATTATTTGGTTTATGCCCGACAACCCATCTTGTCATCTTCGAGTGATTTACAGACAGCCTAGGCAAAGTCAAAACAGCGTTAAAATGAAAACCTTCCACATACCTCCATGGTGACAGCGCATCAAAGCTTTTTTTCCAACGCTCATGGCTGACTCCAGAACTCATTTCGTCAGCAGAACTGCATCAGTGCTGCAAGCCTTTATTTCTGTCTTTTCCAGAACGTTGTAACTTCGGCTGGAAATCAAGAACTCAGCATCTAGCAGCATATCTTAACCCGCAACGTCCAAGTTACATCATGGCAATGGAAACGCACGCATGCCTCTGATGTTCAAAAGAAAACAAGAAGAACGAATGACTCTGCTCTGTCCGATGTCTAACTGCAAGAAGCCCCACAACGAAAATTTTCTCTCTTCTCTCTCTCTTTCTCTCCCTCTCTCTGAGAATCTCATCTGGTCTCTCTCTCACCAACCCATAGTGACTGTTTCTATAGAATTTGTCAATTCTTATGACGATCTTCCTATTCTGACGTTTCGTTCTCATTGTTGGTTTTGAGATTTCCCACCAAAACCACTTATACTGCCATAAATTGTGTGCAGCGTTGATGAATGTTGCTACCTGTGTTTTTGGAGTCTTAACTGTTAGTTATCACACCTTTACTGCAGTGGCCTTGTGTGCATTTTGTATATTTAACTCCATATCGTCATCATCAGGTGCTGTGGCTACTGACATTGGCTGTTATGTTTCCCCATTGTACCCAATGATCCTTCATGCAGGCCATCAGTCCAGTTGGTGATCTTGTTAAACTATCCCGTATTATTTCTCTCGGCCTTCCCCTGGCTTTTCTTCCCTTTATTTTTCCTATTGTTAAAGCGTTTCCTTCTAATTTCATGACCAGCAAGGATTTTTTGTTTTGTTTTGTCTATCCAGCTTTTCTCATACATTCTTCATTAATACTATTTGCTGTCCAGGGAATTCGCAACAGTCTTCAGATAAACCACATTTCTACTGCTTCCAGTGATTTTTGTGATGGCCTGTCTATTGTCCATGATTCACTTACATGTAATAAGATTGTCTCGATATAGCATTCCAGGACTCGTTTTAAAACATTCATTGATAAGGGTAAGTTGTATAATATGTTTCTCCTTCTCTGAAATTCAGTCTGCTTAGCTTGTTCTGTTCCTAATTTCTGTTCTGCATTTTCCATCCGAAATTATTGTTGCTTCAAGGTATCCGAATTTCTGCACTTGATTCAGAATTATTCCATGTAATACTGCATTTTGGTGGATTCTGTTTCTTAGATATAACCATGGTCTCTGTCCTTTTGATGTTAAGAGTAAGCCCCTTTTGTTTATTTTCTTTAGCATCTTTATCCAAGAGATTTTGAAGGTCTTGTTGGTTTGTCACCTATCAGTACTGTGTCGTCAGCATACCGAAGGTTGTTAATATTGTATCCTCCGACTTTTATACCTGGTCCCGTAAAGATCATTCTTAGAATATTCTCGCTATACATGGGAGAAAAAGTGTGGATAAAAATACACGCCCGTGCCACACTCCTTGTTTTATTTGTCGTTATTTTCCAGTTTTATTTTCCGTCCAAATTGCTGCTTCCTGCTGTCAATTTATGTGTTTTACAATCATCAGGTCTTTGCCGTCTGTGTTTATGTCTTCAAGCATTTTCATAACCTTATCATGTTTCATTCAAAGGTGGATTAAAGTAATTCTCTGCGTTTTAAATATTCAGTAAAGAGGCTATTAACGTTATTCTCTCTGACTTCATATAGTTCTACATATAATCTGTTTGTGTGGATCTGATATGTTTAGTCGTTGCTTCGACCCAGCATCCAGCTTTAGTGCTGCCGTGAGTAATTATTCCAAATGAAAAAATAGATATATTCTCCAGTATCAGCCTCTCGTTTCTGGGCACATATTTCAGACTATATTAAACAAAACCGCCTGTTTACTTCCTCCATCACCACAGCATGTCTGCAGTCAGTGTGCCCCTGTAAAAGTATGTGGTTCAAGAGCAGAATTTTGAACCTGTCTGTGAGCATGTAAAAAGAAAAAAAATGTTTGCACATATGAATCGTAATGTCAAATTACAGAGCATAAAGTAAAAATTCTTATAAAGCTTAAAAATCCAAAGAAATCAGGAAAACAAACTCATGTAGCGCAGTTTTCCTCAGCGTAACTATAAAACAGAGTAACAGTTGGACATTGAAAATTAATCGGAAACATTTTTATTATGGCGGCCCATGGTTTTTTTAAAAATTGTGTGGCCGTAGTCTTAAAGGGAAATTTGGTCTGGACTGTGCGACTATGTCCCACAGGTTGAGAATTAGGGGTGGGGGGGGGGGGAAGAGGGGTTTCAGATTCACCAGTTCTTCTTATTTCTCCATCCCTCATCGAACAGTTTGTATACGCTTCTTATCATGCCCATTATCAGCAGTGGTTCTCAGCTTATTTTCAGGTCTTGGGAGCTCCGAGACCATGATAATACTTCTCGGCTATCTTGCACATCCTGGTATTAAGTTGAGAGCTTTCTAGGTGTTCGTGGTTTGTTTTCTATTTTTTGGGGGGGGGGAGGGAGGCGAACTTGTGGGGGAAAAAGGAGCTGTAAAAAATAGATAATAGTAATTGTAACAACAAAACAGTAATAGTGGTGATAGTAGTAGTAGTAGTAGTAGTAGTTTTTTTTATTCAGACTCCTCCCTTTCCCCCCAATGGTCTGTCTCTCTTTCCATCCTCTCTTCATTATGATGAGAATCGTTGCGCCATCAGCATTTCTTATATCCCCTGTAAAACGAGTGTCGCCAATAATTGACTTTATTTTGCTCACAGTCTCAGATATTGACTTTATTTTGCTCACAGTCTCTGTTCTCCAGCTCTAACAGCGGTCTTGTTTTGCGAAGATCTCATGTCCGTATGGATGTCTTCTAATATATCCTGTCTGCGGGAACATTACTGTAAGGCAATGACATCCGTAATATTAGTTATGTGATGTCTGTCTTTCTTGTACAAATTCGCATACAAATATATCAGTTTCTACCAGAAGGTGTTCCCCCCTCCCCCCGCCCTTTTTAGAGTACGTAAAATGTCTGTTGTATTGTCTGATCTGATCTTAAATTTCGATGAACATTGTATTTTAGTTTTCCTATATTTTTGGGGGGTCTTTTGTCAGAGACATTAGTTTCGGAGTGTTTCTTACTGATGTTGGCAGAGACAGTGATGCTGATGGTATATGCAGGGGAAATTAATGTTCATTTCTACATTGTATTAATATTAACATCACTTGCTTGATATCCCGATAAAGAGGATCTCTGCCAGCGGCGTGCAGTTCTTGTTTTATTTGTTGCTTCGTTATTTTCGTCGTCCTTGGTAAAGTCATATCGCGGAAATATTGGTTTGTTACGGCTTGTTTTACATCCCTGTCTGCTCATCTCATTGCTTCATGGTTTTACATTCCTGTCTGCTCGTCTCATTGCTTCATGGTTTTACATTACTGTCTGCTCGTCTCAGTGCTTCATGGTTTTACATTCCTGTCTGCTCGTCTCATTGCTTCATGGTTTTACATTACTGTCTGCTCGTCTCAATGCTTCATGGTTTTACATTCCTGTCTGCTCGTCTCATTGCTTCATGGTTTTACATTCCTGTCTGCTCGTCTCATTGCTTCATGGTTTTACATTACTGTCTGCTCGTCTCAGTGCTTCATGGTTTTACATTCCTGTCTGCTCGTCTCATTGCTTCATGGTTTTACATTCCTGTATGCTCATCTCATTGCTTCATGGTTTTACATTCCTGTCTGCTCATCTCATTGCTTCATGGTTTTACATTCCTGTATGCTCATCTCATTGCTTCATGGTTTTACATTCCTGTCTGCTCATCTCATTGCTTCATGGTTTTACATTCCTGTCTGCTCATCTCAGTGCTTCATGTGCTGTTCTTTCTCATCTTTAATCCTTAGTATGTTCTCTTTTTTTTTCTTTAAATAAAACTGCACCATATACCCGACTCTGCTGTACTAGAACCATTTTTACCTCATCTCATCAACATTTTTAACCCATTTTCGCTCGGGGATTAAGCCACTGCGGCCAACTCTGTATCCGAAATCTCGCGTAGCATCAGCTGTGAACAGCTTCAGTTATTCGCCTTCAGAGATATACGTATACAGCAATAGCATCATGGGTAAAAAAAAAAAAACCCAGCGGGGTCGGGGTGTGAACGTGTCCAATCGGAATTAAATTATAACTGTGAATGTATTATATCATCATTGCCTGCCCCCCCCCCCCCTTCCTTCATTCATTATGTGTGTGGCTCACTCTGACTGACAGCTGCTAATTTCCTTCACCTTCATTTGCAACGGTCTTTGATAAATTCATGAAGATTTCCCCAGAACTTCAAGGGAATTTCTAACGTGGATTTCCTCAATTTATCCCAGCTTCTCCCTGTTTTTTAGAACCTGAACTCGTGCAGTATAATCCAGTTATCTGCTCCTGAATTCGAGTCTTTCATTTGGTCTACACCAGCGGTTCCCTAAATGAAGTCCGTGAAGGGCCTGGTTTGGGAGGTCCACGTAGTAAATGTAGATTACGTAGAGTACTGGAAATATGTGGAGGTTTTTTTTTAAAATTGACGTTACTGGAAATGTTAGAGGGGCGTGGCGGATTATCATTGACTTCAGGGGTCGGGACATGAAACAGGTTGAGAACCACTTAGTCAGTTTTGTTTCCTACCTTTTCCGTAATACAGTTTTACTTCTTATTAACTCTGGCTTAATAGATTAGTAAAACAATAAATGCAAAATAACAGTAAATGGGAGTATTTTAAAGCAGGTAGACAAGTTCAAAGTGTCTAGGTACAGTCTTGATGTCACATGGAAGATGCCTAACGGCGATAAAGAGCAGGATAACCCAAGCTAAGATAGTGCTTCAGAATTATTCTGTGCAACAAATCACTGTCACTGATTCTAAGGAAAAGGGTGGTTCACTATGTAGAGCCAGTTGTGATCTACGGATGTGAATCCTGGATAGTTATTAAAGGGGTACAGCGATTCTGGAAGCCATGGAAATGTGCTTTCTTAGGTAATGTTTGGGAGCCATAGAAATGTGGTTTCTTAGGGAATGTTTGGAAGCTGTGAACGCCATTCGAAGCTCATTGGGTGTACGACGGTGGGCAGAGCGTTGCCATTCACATAATCCGAGGGTGGAAGGATATATATATTCAAAGAAAGCGTGGCGAGAGAGAGAGAGAGAGAGAGTGAGAGCTGAGACATGGCGGGCTGAGTTCGTTTCGTCTGTGCTTATACTTAGCTGAAGCAGATCTCCTACTGTTGATAATTTATTGTCAAACCATAACGTGCTGTGAATTATGTCATTCGCGTCTTATATGGAGATTCTCTGATTCCTGTTGATATCCGTCAAATATTTGGATGGGCACACATCAACATCCATCATGTTTCATTTACATGAATAATACTATGTCACTGGTATCAGGAGATACCTAACTGGCATCAGGCAGCTGCACAATCATTGGATGTGCATTAGCACATGGTAATTCCTGGAGATGGGAGGAAGTATAATGCGGCAGCTACGAATGTGATAATTCAGTCCATTGGCACAAAAAGGGAGATATGTGTGATAATTCAGTGCGTTAGCACAAGGGGGAGATACGTGTGATAATTCAGTGCGTTAGCACAAAGGGAGATATGTTGTGATATTCAGTGCATTAGCGCCGTGGAGATTATGTGTAGTATGAAGAGGGGGAATCTTGACAGCAGTTGTTGCAAGTGCAAAAGTGCAGTGGCACCTGGGGATATGGAGAGAGGCGAGTTTCATAAGAGCAGCAGCAGCTGCAATGTTAATAAGTGCGATGGCACAAATTATATGAATGTATGTATATGCTTATGCGGGCCAGGAGAGCCCAGATTAACCAGGTCTATATGATTTCAGTTGATACTTAGAGAGTTATACATTATGTTAATGTCATTCTTATTACACTCATGATGATACATGTTGATGTTCTGCGTATGCAATATCTGTTGTGACGTTAATTTGGTGTATATAGCGTGGATAAATAAATGTTGATTGATTTGAATTGCTTGACTTGGTTATGTGTATTGCATGTCATATAATTTTGTATGGGTGTATGTAATATGCTGCATAACTGGCATATAGTATCCGTTGAAGGGAAATCCTGGGTTGTCGGTTAGATGGGTATGAGCCTGGCCACCCAGTACGGTAGTACATTGGCCATGGAATTGTGGGTTGCAGCCGGGTTTTTGGTCCTGTCCCTTCCCTAAATTGTCCCCAGTTGTAGATCTAACACCCGCTAGGTTTACAAACCCATGGAAATGTGGTTTCTAATGGAATGTTAAAGACACCATGGACGACAAGAAAATCAAATGAATAAATTTTGAGAGAACTCGAGAAGACAAATAATTACAATAGTCGGGAAAAAGACAGTCTAAATTTATAGCATATGTCATGAGAAAGAACACATCGTGACAACACTAAAGTTAGAGGGGAAAAGACGCGGAGATAGACCAAGAGAGAAAATCAATGACAGGACGCCATAGAAAGAGGACACCATGGAGCCATCACAAACAGAGAGATGTAGAGAGTTGTGGCCTCCAGCGCCTGTAGGCACGGCACTTGATACATAGATTTAGAGGATAAATTTCTGCAGTAAGTTGGTCCACCGCATACAGAAATATAACCGGGCTGGAAAAATGATCAAGGAATTTACTGAAATAAGGCTTGGGGAATTGACTGTTGAGGCCAGCGTACTGAGAGGATGAGCAGTGAACCGACGTATTGGTAGAGAGCATTATCCTTAATATTCTAATAAATTCTGGGCCATGGGACACCCCCCCCCCCCACAAATCCATGTTCTTAATGAGTGTGCGTGTTATACGTGGAAAATTTATGAGATTCAAACAGTTCACGTTTTCCCCCCACAGATTTCGCAATGCTTTTTACTGCGGAGTTTTCAGTTTAAATGTGGCAGTTTTATCCTTGTTTCGAGCTGAAGTGTTGCTCAGTGTAATATAAAATAAAAATCGCTGGGAGCAGGCCATCTTGCTCACAACCGAGAGGCCTACAGGAGTGCTGTCAGGGAGGCAAAGTTCCGCAAGGGACATGTAAATGAATGAATGGGAGCCTCTCCGATCTAAATGTACATAAACAAAGTTCTCCTTTTTTTTTTTTACGCTCACCCTCAAAAGGGCGTTGGCGCGGTTTCCACCTGGGCTGTGATATCCACACCTTTGGGCACGACATGACCGACTTGAGCATGGCGTACGGACCCTGTTTGTAAATGTTTCGATTCCTGTTCACTTCACCAGGCTATCGTTTGCTACATGGCCGTTTGCTGGGAGATAGAATATTCTTCTCTCTATTTATGCCAATAGAATATTGTATTTTCCATGTTTGCCAAGCTATCATTTATAACACGCACACATTTTTGAGGACGGGCAGTTTTGGGGAAACAAATTATTTATATCAGAAATATACAGTCCTTTATCGTAGAAGCCTCTGATATACAGTCCTTTATCGTAGAAGCCATAAAGTTCTTCATCACTGTCACCAGTAGACAAATACACGATTCAGAAATCTTGTAGCAACCAATTCTCCTTCACTGCAAATACTAGTCTTCATAATTGGCGTCATCTTCAGTTCTGTCCAGAGCTTTGCTAATTGCAGATTTCTTTAAAAAAAAGATTTAATGGCCACCTCGTGCTTGACTGCATTCCATGATATGATGACCCTTTTGGCACACCTGGGCAATTGTTTGTTTTCTTGACTGTTCCCAGTTATGTCAGATCATCATTTTCTGTTGACTGCATACATTTGTTTCACTCTTCTTGCATCACTGACTTAAAAAAATAAAACTGCTTGTTAATGGAAAAGTGTAAAGGCTGGAATTGGCTGGTAAGGGAGCCAGGAATCACAGCCAGGTATAGTTGTGAGATCTGCTACAATCTGTTTTTGTCTTTTCTGTGTTACGCGCATGAAAATAATCCCGACGCTAACAAGACCGGCTTGCTCAGAAGTCCGCCTGGACCTCTAGAGCGTATCCTCTGAGATCATATCTTCATTCCTTCCTAATTCTTTCACTCTTATGTGAGCGAATGAGTGAGTGGGGGGATGGGTGGGTGGGTGAGTGAGTGAGTGAGTTGAAAATGGGTATAGGAGGCAGCTTTTTTAACCATCTGCACAGCTAGTCAGCACGGCCACGTGGGTCCTGTCCACTCGTGTGTATATGATCTCTGTTTTAGTTCCATCCGGCTCCGCTGTTCTGTCTGATGAAACATCAGACGACAAAGGCACCTCATCGCTGTCGGAAATAAGGCTAGTTGCCGATATTTAATAATATATTTCAAAATTTCAGTGAAGTTTTCCTCGTAGGCAGGTGCTATTTTCTATGCAGAGCTTTGCGCGTGTTCGCAGGGATAAAACCTTCGTACTTCGTTGAAGGAGTACCACAATTCAGGCGGTGCTGTGAACTCGGCAAGATTTTTTCTTTCCCTCTCTGCTGCAATCCTCTTTGCCTGGTGTTGAGCCAGGTTTGTCAACACTGCGATCTCATTTTGGCAGTGCCTTACAAGCCACCAAGCTTTGAGTTCTTCTTCCAGTTCCGACCAGTTTTGCCCGTCTCCCTCAACAAGCCTTCTTCATTCTTACCATCATCAGCTGCATTCTCCGCTCTCTGATTACACACTGGGGAAGGTCTAAATAGCCTCTCGGCAGCGCGATTTCCATTCTGATAACATATTCAATCAACATTCAACTTAAAACTGATGGTGCACGAAAGCTGTTTTTATTCCGCCATTTATTTATTTTTTTTAAACCGTTGGAAAATATTGACTCTTGTTATAAAAAATATGCTGAAATCTCTTTATAAAATGAGAACTGCTAAAAAGGATAGTGTGTTAACATTTCCAAAATATATTCTTTAAAATAAAAATTAGCCTCAAAGAAGAATTTTCCGAGTTATTAAGTTTTAAAGATGGAAATAGTTTTACACCGCATCACTACGAAATGAATTCATCCGCAGTAAAAAGCATTGCGATATTGGGGGGGGGGGGGGGGGGGGGAGAGAGAGAGAGAGAGAGAGAACGTGAACTGTTTGAATCTCATATATTTTCCGCGTATAACACGCACACTCATTAAGACCATGGGATTTTCTGGGAGAGGGGGGTGTTATACACTGAAAAATATAATACTTTCTGTACTTTCTGCTAATGTTCACAAACCTTGTCACAATCATTCAGTTGTAAGTCTCTGAGCTGTAGCCTCTACCCCAATGTGTATGTGTATTAGTCTAGCGACGATAACCTCTTTCCCCCAGTGAATGGCCGGTTCTAATCATCAGAGTACAGTCAACACACCATGATTTTGTTATGAGTTTTTCCTCCAGAAAAACAGTGCGTCTTATACGGCACTATTAGGAGAGTATAACATTTTTTTTTTGTCTTTTCATTTCTTCGTTGGATGGCTGTTAAGTTTTTCCATTTTTAGAATTGTCTTTATACCCCAGGCCACTGGACATTCCTATTCCCAGGTGAGAGAGGAAAGGAAACTGTCAGTCTGGCTGTTCAAGGAGCCGTCGATGAGAATTATGGGATACTTTTACAAGAGCGGGAATTAACACGGAAGGTTTGAAGGGTAAAATGACCGAAATTGAAGCCTTTAGTCTGGAAATGTGAGCAGGCTCCTGTCAAATTGCTCTTCTGGCTGTAGCTGTTCGCTACTTAGCCAGTGTCACCTTGACATAGGACAGCCAGGAAAGCAAAAAAGAAATTACCAGAACTTGAGGGGGTTTTTTTCCCCCTGGTGTTTGAAACAAATGACGTTCTTTTTTCATCTGTACAGCGAGAATATTTTAAGAACGATCATTGAAGAACCAGGTATAAAAGTAGGAGGATACACTTACAAAAAAAGTGAACGGAAAGGCCTTACTTTGAACATAAAAAAGACAGAGACTATGGTTATATCTAAGAAACAGAATCCACCAAAATGCAGTATAAAATTAAATGAACTATTCTAAATCAGGTGCAGAAATTCAAATACCTTGGAGCAGTATTAACTTCAGGTGGGAAAACAGAGAACAGAAATTACGAACAGAATAGGCCAAGCAAAGACTGCAGTTCAGAGAATAAGAAACGTATTATCCAACACATCCTTACCAATGAATGTTAGAAAACGAGTCCTAAAATGTTATATTGAACCTATCTTGTTATATGGAAGTGAATCATGGACAATAGGCAGGTCTGCACAGAAGTCATCGGAAGCAGCAGAAATGTGGTTTATTAGAAGAATGTTGCGAATCCCCTGGACAGCAAAAATAACTAATGGAGAATGTTTGAGAAGAGTTGGAGATAGAAAAAATCTTGTCCAAACATAGAGAGAGAGAGAGAGAGAGAGAGAGAGTGTGTGTGTGTGTGTGTGTACTTTCATATGGCATGCAATGAGAAGAGGGGGCATGAAAATATTATAACAGGAAAATAGAGAGAAGAAGAGCCAGGGGAAGACCAAAAGAATTGATACTGGACAGTCTGACGAGATGGTGTGAGAGGAGATCACTAACTGAGCCAATGGATCCGGTTCTCTGGAGAAGCATAATAGCCAACGCCAGTCGGCACGGCACCTGATGATGATGATTAGGTTCTTTAACCTGGGTGATCTCCATGCGGTGATGGGGCCTCATGAAGAATCGTCCTATTTCGGAAAACGACGCAGGAGGAAGGGGGGGGGGGGTGGTAATGTTTGTAGCATTATTCTTCCCATTGTGGTGAAAGAGTAGTGTGCAGGTGTATCAGTGTTATTCCTCATGGTGTGAAGATAGAGTAAATACTGTACTATTTCCATCATGATATGGAAGTAAAGCTGATCTCATCAACGTATCATAGTTCTGTATAATCTCATCTGATAAGATGTAATCCTCTTTCACTTTACATATAGTTAAATTTCAGGTGATCTCGGTACCGGTCATGTCAGGATTTTAAAAATCATTTGTGAAATGTCCGTGATTCATTCCTTTCTTGTTCGTAAAATGGCTTCGTCGCTTTCTGGACATTCCCACTTATCTGTTACATTTATCCCCCCTCCTCAGAAGAGGTATCGTTACCAGCGTAGACATTCCAAGTGTTAGTCACAATTTCCATGGTAGGTTTTCCATAGAGTTTTGCCCGAGCATCGGCTGTCTGGCCTGCTTTTTAAAAATGCCGTTTCCATTGTCAAGGATTTGTCACGTGCGAGACAATGCACACTTGACATTCGGTCTCACAACCAAGGGATCAGCCAGTCAGTCATTTGTATGTCCCTTGCGGAACTTTGCCTCCCTAACAGCTCTCTTGTAGGGCTCTCAGTTGTAAGCAAGATGCCCTGCTGCTGATGCTTCCATTTACAGATCATCATCAATGATGTTTTGCAACCATCTTCGCCTTGGTCTTCCTCTCTTTCTTTTTCCCAATATGTACCCTTCCAAGACGGTCTTCTCTAGATTATCATGACGTTTAATGTGTCCAAAATATTGAAGTTTTCTCTCTTTAATCCTCTTTACTAGCCAGCCTTCTTCAATATTTAGTTCTTGTAGTATGGATATATTTGTTATTTTTATGTGTCCATGATATTTGAAGAAGTCTTCTGTAGCATTTACATTGAAAGACATTTATGTGTTTCTCAGATGTTTTGTTAAGTGTCCAGGTCTCACAGGGATCAGACCGAGAGATCAGGCGAATTTATTGCTGCAGAATTTACGAGGGAGACAGAGGAAACAAAAAAAAACCAACAACTACACCACCTGTGCTGCGGACCTGCAAGCTACTGCATCCGAGGGAAAGGTGTAGCGCCGAGATAACCTTTGAACTACCTCTGGAATTGTCCAGCACCTGAGACCTGGACTCCAGTGTAGTTCTGGGCTGAATGATGGAAAAGTTTTTAAAGTTAACCGACGAACAAGTTACTTTTTTGTACCGTTTGTCGTCAGCCGGGCATTGTGTGCCGTGAATGATGGGAATATTTTTTTTTTACACGGTTTTATATACCCGGATAAAAGTATATTATAACTGGGGGTGAATACGCTGTCCAATGAGGAAGTCAGCGACCCATAGCTGATATGCCAGCGTCAGGGTTAGCGACCCATAACTGACCAAAGCCCTCTCCCGAATCTTCGTGGTAACCCCAGTATCAGGCCTAGCTTGGCTAACGGGGCAGGGATCGCCCTACTCCCCATGGACTAAAGAAACATTGCACACCCCCTGCTTTTTAGCTGGGACTGAAAAACCGCCATAACCCCCCTCTCACGTCGGTACGATGCTGTGCCTTAACACCTCTACAGCATCGGCTGCAAGGAACGCCAGGTCGGAGTTACAGGGAGTTCGTACAAGTATCCTTTCTGTCATCAAGACGACCAGCATGTACTGTTGTATCGAATGTGGAGCTTTTGTAAATTTGTTAATTCAATCGAGGGACATCCACGTACCTGCTGTAGTATGTATGTAAGTAGTACAGTAGGGCCCTGTAAAATGCACTGCCCTTAGGATCAGAGGCCACGGGAGACAAACCCTAAATAAAATTTCCGTACTTGTACGAACCCCCTGTAACTGCGAGCTGGTGTTCTTTGCAGCCGATGCTGTACAGATTTGGGGGCACAACATCGTATCGGCGTGGGAGCGGATTATGGCGGCTACTTTTTCAGTCCCGGAGTACAGCTAAAAAGCAGGTGGTGTACAATGCTTCTTTAGCAGACTCCACCACCATGGGGACTATGACAATCCCTGCCCCGTTACCTAGGCTGGGCTTGTTACTGGGGGTGCCACGGAGAGATAGAACAAAACCCCGGAAGGAGGAAGCTTGGTTGCGAGGTTTCTTAGCCTTTCCACCTTCTGGCATCCCCTGGAATCTGCTAGATTTTCAAACTGTGAGCATTGTCCTTCATCTGGAACTGACTGGCAGAGTCTCGAGATGGAAAGTACAACATGCTTTTGTTGTCCCCCCCCCTCTCCCCCCCCCCCCCTTTTTTTTTCCCCTCATATCAGTTGCCCGGATGAAGCAGGATTTGTTGGTCGGAAAAGCTCACAGCTGATATTTGCCTGCTTCAGAACGGACTTCTAAGGCGGAAAACATGGTATTATAATCAGAGTAAATATTCTTTTCTGAGAGTTCCCCCTCCCCCCAAAGATAAAATGTGGAAAATTAAAACTGTTTTTGGTGGAGGGAGTGGTCAGCTCTTCAGCTTTGTGAAGCAGTTATAAACCAGCAGCTCACAATCCTCTGGAGAGTCATAACTCAGAGGGGCCCAACTGATCCGTTGGTCGTCATAAGTTTGAAAGACCGAAACGCTTTGCTGTTTGGGAAGGGGGGGGGGGGGAACGAACGGGGCAATTTTTCTGAAGATTTGAAGAGTCTCATTGTTTCACTCTCCGCACCAAATTTTCCTGTTTCGAACCCCCCCCCCCCCCCAGACACACACACATACTAGCACACAGCACACATACACGTATAAAACAGGTTATTTGAGTTTTTAAAATGAGGTTAAGTTGTGGGGAGGTTTTTTTAATTTGGGAGGGGGGGGGAGGGATATGAAAAAATGCGACCGTTTCACACGGTGAAAAGTTAAGAGTGTCATTTAAAAAAGAAAAAAAAATATTGAGAGTAAAACAATATCCTTTCTCTTTCTTTAGACGATGGGCGAATCAGAATGTAGTGTATGCTTTTTTTTTTTTAATGGCTCACTTTCTCCACAAGTGAGCATCACCGTTTTAGATGCACATTTTGAATTTCAGCTTTCTATATGAAAAAAAAAATCGTTAATAATATTACACTTCTTGCAAAATTTTGGTAGATTTATAGAGTTGTATTGTATTGCTGATATATTGTTTATTCCAGGCTTTGGTCAATTTATTGAAAGGAGAGAGGTTCAGATCCTGTGAGAGCATCATAATTTACTGTTCGCGCCGGGAGAGTACAGAAAGAGTGGCCACGATCATCAGAACTTCCATGCAGACATCTGTGGATCTTCATGGTAAGAACGTGTGTGAATACAGATCTTTCTGGCTGTGAGGTTTAAACCGATTCTAAGTTTGTCTTAAGAGTTTTGCTTGATGTGGGACAAAGTAGTGAAGAAATATCTACATTATTAATGTATCAGTGACCGCATTAACTGACAGATACCGGTAAATTACCGATTAGCAGATAGCGAAACTGAAACTTTTGGAGGCCGTCGGTTGCCGTTACCGGCTTATATTGTCAAAAGCCTAATAATAAGCAACCGGCAAAATTAGTTGGAGGATACACGGGCCAGTAGGTTGATGATGTTCAGTTTATGCAGAGTTTGGACAAATTCAGCAAAATAAGCATGTTGGAATGATTAAATCTCGCTGTAGATAAGATAATAGCAAATTTCACGCATGCATAATTCCCTCTTATGTTTGTAAAGTGTTTTAAATTTTACATTGAAAGAAAAAGAAAGTACAAAGTACCGAATGTTGTATTGAGAAAACCCGTATTTCGGAAAGTATTTCATGCAAGGTGAAAGACTGGTACAACTGTACTGATTTCAACAAAAGCCTAGCTCGAACACTGGTCTAAACCTGTGATTGTGTGGGTTTGTTTTGTCATTGTTTGTCATTGTTAGTCAAGACAGTCTAAAAATCGCGGAAATTCCTTCCAACTCCTGCTCAATGTAGGTCACAATGGCGGCTTGTTAAGACGTGCGGCTCACACCAGAGTTTCTGTTTCCGAGCCTCTCAGTGCTGAAAAGATTGATTCAGTTGAAAATGATCGAGGACTGCAAGAGAGTTTATGAGAATGAGTGCGTTGGACTGCGAGGCAGTGGGTAATTAAGTTCCTAAATGAAGTGAAAAAAAAAAGCTGACTGACATGCCATGGCTGGGAAAACTGCGACTGTCTAAAACTGTCTCAGCAGACATGCAGACTTCTTGTGGCACTTAGTGTCTCCAGAGATACCTGCTGAAAATCGCAGCAGTAAAGCTTAGTTCTGATGTTAAGAACTTTCTAACTTACTTGCATAACAATAACTACAACTGTAACGACGACTACTACTTCTACTGATGCTACTTCTGCTGCTACAATTGCTACTGCTACTACTACTATTGCCACTATGATGACTTCCTGTACTGCTACTGCTACTATTGTTACTATGACGACTATTATTACTATTACCACAAATACGATTTCTTGTACTGCTACTACTACTACGATTGCTACTATGACGACTACTACTGTTACCACTAATACGACTTCCTGTAATGCTACTACTACCATTGCTACTATGACGACTATTATTACTACTATTATTACCACTAATACGACTTCCTGTACTGCTACTACTGCTACGATTGCTACTATGACGACTATTATTATTACTACTGTTACCACTAATACGACTTCCTGTACTGCGACTACTACTACGATTGCTACTATGACGACTATTATTACTACTACTATTACCACTAATACGACTTCCTGTACTGCTACTACTACTTTTGCTACTAGACAACGGCCACTGCTGCTGCGCCAAGTACTCCGCTATTGCCTCTATTACTTTTATATCACAGTCACAGAATCTACAATAACCGCTACCACCACCACCATCACTGCTACTACAACTACTACTACTACTACTACTACTACTACTACTACTACTACTACTACTACTACTACTACTACTGCTACTACATGTTCTCCAATGACGGATGCAGTTGCTGAAATTTCTGATACTGTTGACCGTAACTAATGTTAACATTGCTAATGTTGCTGCAGTTTCTAATGCCGAGCCTACTTATTGTATTATCTATGCTTTATTGTGCTCAGAACCCTACCAAAATCCCACCAAGAAGCGACGATTGTCCAAGGAAAAGGCCTTTGACCCCAGGATATGGACAGTAGAAAGCTACCACGCTGGTCTGACGGCAGCTAAACGGAAGAGCGTGCAAAGAGCATTCATGACAGGCAAACTCAGGGTAGTGGTGGCCACCGTGGCCTTCGGGATGGGTCTGGACAAGGCCAGTGTGCGGGCCGTTATCCATTACAACATGGCGAAATCGTTTGAGAGTTATGTCCAGGAAATCGGCAGGGCCGGAAGAGATGGACAGGTGTCGCATTGTCACGTGTTCTTGAACTCTCAGGTAAGAAAACCGTGTTGTGATTAAGTTCGTTCTGTCTGGAAGAGAGGTTTCTGACATTTCTAAATATTTTAGTTACTTTTTCGGCAGTTCTTTCTTTCTTTCTTTCTTTCTTTCTTTTCCTTCCATTTTAAAGTGACAGTTCAGACCACAAGTGCTCAGATAGTCTACCTGAGAGGTTGATTTTAGTCCAGGTGAGTGTACTTATACTATTGACATTTGTGAATTATATATTGCTGAATTGTTCTATATTATAGAATAGTTCTATATTATTTTATCTTACAGATGGTCTTTGATTAACACACAACTTTGCCACATTCACTAGATCAGAGCAAGTCCGATGACATGTTCACTACATTATTTAATTCTGACAATTAAGGTACCATATTCAACTGTTGGTAGTATCACTTGTACTAAGATGTAATATAGCATACTCTTCGTTAGTTTCGTCGTTGAAGCACATAATCATTTGTTCACAATATCATCAGACTCTATCATATTCTACATGCATTTCTCAATATTCTCAACTTCACAATATTCTACACTTGATACGAGAACATTTCCTAACTCAGTATTATATCAGATCTGCAACACGTGGTCAATCATTACACGACTAAATCACTGTACTCGAAGTTTCAAAAGTGTCAATTCTTCTTAATCACTTGAATCACTTGAAATACATCTTCAGTCTGTCCTAAAACTACTTCTTCAAAACTGCTTTTCCTGAGTATCTACTGCTCTAATTGTCCATCTGTTCCAACTGTCGTTAACTTCGTCTTCTTTCTCTCTCGTGTCTTCTCTGGAGTGTGTTCTCCATCTGCTGTTCATCTCTGATTGTCTGTCCCTCTATTCTTCTCTTGTCTGTCCTCCACTGATACTCTGTTTTTCCGTCTGCTGTTCTTCTCTTCTCTGTCTATTTCTGACGATCCCCCTCACTTGTCCGCTAGCCTCTGGACCTCCTTTTCTTGGGGGCTCTTACCTTCTCGTGCTCCTTGCTTGGACCGGTCTCTATTCACTGACCGTCCGTGTTCCTCCTCCTTCGGGCTCCGTCCTCTCCAACTTATATGTCGTAAGTCAATTGTCCAATAGGCCACGCCTCTAAATATTTAATTGGTCTGATGGCCGAGTTGGTCACTCCTTTATTTTAAAACTGTGTGCAGTAGCGTCCTAAGATTAGCAAGCTAATATGTGTCAACTCCGTCTATACAATTGTCATTTACCTAAGTCATTTTCTTGCTGTTTAATGTCGGAGGTTTTATTGTGTCCTCGCTTTTCATTGTGCCTGGCTTTTCTATACGTCTTTTCTCTTCAGTTTACTTGTGTCAGCGTCCAGTCATACTAATGTCATGGAAGTTTTTCTACCTTGCTCTAATTTTCCTATTTACTTTTTCTGTTGCTATTAGATATTACTATTATGCCTACAGTATGTTCATAATCATATTCATTAATAATAATAACAACAACAACTATAATCATTACTTACACGGCCATGCTATATATTCTCTAACACCAGCGAGAAGCCAAAAATCAGCTGCAGATCAGCGGGGATAGAACTCACTGCCTTCAGTCAGAGAAGTTGCGTCGTTCTGGGTCTGTCTGTTTCACATCTGTCTTCTGTTTTGTATTTGTTTTTTTTAAACCACCGTGCCACTTACATAACACCACTGATCAATAAGTCAACAACACAATGTAACCACATGACATGGTCATTCGGCTGTTCTTCCCAGTCTGTATGACTGATTAAAAAAAAAACTTAGAACATGAAAGTTGTATTGGAAACAGATGAACATGTGTGTCACGTGACGTGTCCTTTCCAGAACGTTGTTCCTCATACAGCCTCCCTGAATGCAGTGCTGTCTTGAACAAGTTGACCAGCGTCTCGCAATGACATATTCAGACTTTCCGTGATGTCCTAAGTCCATCTGCAGCGAGGTTGCTGCCCCCCCCCCACACTTTTCCCTTTTGTCGGTATCTCTGCCCTTACAGACCATTGTATCTCTTGATATGGTCGAAGTATCTCATCTTCCTAACTTTGATGTGGTCGAAGTATCCCATCTTCCTAACTTTGATGTGGTCGAAGTATCCCATCTTCCTAACTTTGATGTGGTCGAAGTATCTCATCTTCCTAACTTTAATATGGTCGAAGTATCTCATCTTCCTAACTTTGATATGGTCGAAGTGTCTCATCTTCCTAACTTTGATGTGGTCGAAGTATCTCATCTTCCTAACTTTGATATGGTCGAAGTGTCTCATCTTCCTGACTATGATATGGTCGAAGTATCTCATCTTCCTAACTGTGATATGGTCGAAGTATCTCATCTTCCTAACTGTGATATGGTCGAAGTATCTCATCTTCCTAACTGTGATATGGTCGAAGTATCTCATCTTCCTAACTGTGATATGGTCGAAGTATCTCATCTTCCTAACTTTGATATGGTCGAAGTATCCCATCTTCCTAACTTTGATGTGGTCGAAGTATCCCATCTTCCAAACTTTGATATGGTCGAAGTATCCCATCTTCCTAACTTTGATATGGTCGAAATATCTCATCTTCCTAACTTTGATGTGGTCGAAGTATCCCATCTTCCTAACTTTGATATGGTCGAAATATCTCATCTTCCTAACTATGATGGTGTTTACAAGCCGGTTCCCCAGGACATTTAATCCTGTCAATATCTCTTTGTTTGATTTCCTTAGATGAAAATACCTTAACAGAAATATCCATTCTAAATAAACAAGGAATAAAACTTCTGCCAAGATGCGCCATAATTCAGAATTGATGATATTTCAGAACCAGACAAAAAGCAAAAGATAGCCATGTTCTTCATGACATGGCCTGCCAAGAAATCTAGGCTCGCAGCAACGATGAGACCCGTCACTTGGTTGTGTGGAGGAGGCAGATAGAAGTCCATGTAATGAATACCTTTGTCATGTGGCCTAATTTTGAATTGTCAGCGCGTGGCCGTTAAAATGGGCCTAGTTGACGTTAATGGCAGCGAAAAGTTGCAAGCAGGGGGGGGGGGGGCGGTAAGATGTTGCTGAACAAGCAGAAGTTGTCTCCCTGACGTCAAGTAAAGTCAGCGCGAAAATTCTGTGTGACGGAAGTCACGTGATGCTGAAGATCATGTGACGGAAGAATGTTCTAAAATTAACAGCACAGCGGGCTTGTGATGCCGAAGCTGTAGGAATCTGTCATTTCCAGTTAAGCGGCCGTGCTGATCATATTTGTTTTTTTTTTCTCCCTGCCGTTCAGAATCAGGCAAGTATCCTCAGATAAAATCTGTTTTTCCACAGGCCCATTAATCTTGAGTGTCTAGGCGGAAAATATTTTAGGAAAATATTTCATAAATGATTCTTCTTCTTCTTCGTCTTTTTCTTCTTCTTCTTCTTCTTTCTCCCTGAACCTGCGAGTTGGTTCCCTTTGCTGCCGATGCGGTGAAGATGTTGAGACACAGCTTCGTGTCAGCGTGGGACCGTGCCATGGCAGCCGTGTGTTTTGTTTCAGTCCCTGGGTGCAGCTTAAGTAGGGTGTGTGCAGTACTTCTTTAACAGACTCCACCACCATGATAAATAAGACGATCCCCTTCTCGATAGCCAGCCTGTTACTGGGGACACAAACACAGAAGTGGTCTAGGACCTTCGTCAGCTTTGGTTCGCCAACCCTTACGCTAGCATATCAGCTGTTGGTTCGCTGATTGCCAAAACGAATAGCGTCTTCGCCTCTCCCCCTCCCCCCCAACATATTTTGCTAATGTCTGTACCATTTCAAAGAAGTTAAATTGGGATGTACACCAACTCCAGCAGCATTCCACCAAAACAGAAAAAAAAGAAGTCAATTAACTGAAACACATATGGAAAAGGAGTATGGCTTCTATCAAAGTGAAAGACAGTTTCAGTCCATCTTACTTCTGGTAATGGTTTATTGGCAGTTCAGTCGGGCACTTCTTTATCACAGTTACAGACTGCTTCACATGGACATACTCGTTAGACACAGAAACTACTTCTTTGTATTTGTCGCTGTTTAAGTGAGCTGTAATATCACCGCGGCCACTATAACTGACGGAAAAACTCGACGTACATGTGTGGCATCTCACGTCAGAGTCTGAGACATACGTGTCCGGCATCTCACGTCAGAGTCTGAGACATACATGTGCGGCATCTCACGTCAGAGTCTGAGACATATATGTGCGGCATCTCACGTCAGAGTCTGAGACATACATGTGCAGCATTTCACGTCAGAGTCTGAGACATACGTGTCCGGCATCTCACGTCAGAGTCTGAGACATACATGTGTGGCATCTCACGTCAGAGTCTGAGACATACATGTGTGGCATCTCACGTCAGAGTCTGAGACATACATGTGTGGCATCTCACGTCAGAGTCTGAGACATACATGTGTGGCATCTCACGTCAGAGTCTGAGACATACATGTGTGGCATCTCACGTCAGAGTCTGAGACATACATGTGTGGCATCTCACGTCAGAGTCTGAGACATATATGTGTGGCATCTCACGTCAGAGTCTGACACGCCGGTCTTCATAATGAGTGGAAAGTCCTGTTGTAGTTATTCATTAAAAGAACACTTAGCCCTCTTTTGGCTAATTTCTGCCTCTTACTGAAAGCAAAATTACTTAGAAGTAAAAAAAAAAACAAACAGCACGAATGAAAAGAACTGTATCATAAAGGAAGTTCTTTCACGGTCCACACGCGGGAGGAGATGGTTGTCACGTGCCCAGTGAACCTCGCCAAAGAAAAGAAATCAGGTTAAAAAAAATTTTTTTTTTAAATCAAGAATCTAATTTGCCGGTTTAAAAAAAAATTTTTTTTCTGATTAAAAATTCTCAGGATGTGGACACACCGGGAAATTTTCGCCAAAATCGAGCAAAAAAAAAAGGGGGGGGGGGGGGGAAGAGAAGTTGCTTGAAAGTGGCCCAATATTTGGAGTGGTCTGGAAAAATCGGTCCGATGGTCATCTCTTATTTTCTGTAGTAACAAGAGTGGAGGAGAGAGGAGAGGGAAGAGGGAGAGGGAGGAGAGATAGAGGAGAGGGAGGAGAGAGAGAGGGGAGGAGAGGGAGGAGAGAAAGGGAAGAGGGAGGAGAGAGAGAGGGATGAGAGAGACAGGAGCGGGATGAGAAAGAGATAAAGAAGAGTTTCATATGGGAAGGTGCCTGGGTGGGCATGAACGCACCAGAAAAAGTGTGGACAACTTTACAGCGCCGGAAGAACACCCGTTCCAGATGAAGGCCGCTGCCCGCTACCAACTCAGTCATCATTTTTCAGCTTTCTTCCGGTAACAACAGATTTAGGCATCATCTGCCCAAGAAGCTCAAGATCAGCCCTGGCCACGTGATCTGACGAGTCATAAGTTGCCGGGAGAACATATTCTACAGAAAACAGATGTGCCCAACGTTGAAACCAGTCCAAGAAAAAGCGTTGTGATATTGCAGGCAAACTCCAGCAGACCGCCGATTGCTTCAGAAGTCCGCGAGTGGAGATGTGATGAAGGGGCGATAGTTTGTCACATAGACAGTTTCTGTGACGAAATGTGTTGTTCTAGGCCAAGGCTGTGATCACTTCTAAGTGACTCAGGCGACCTTGTCTAAGAACGGGATAGTTTTAGTGTCCACGAAATGACATGCTTAGTTTAGTTGTAGGAATGGAAAATTCCAGGGGGTGCCTAGTACATATGGCTCAACAGAATCCACACCGGAGTTGAGCTGGCGGCTGTCCAGTGTGGTGGAGCTCTGTGGTAAGACAGAATGTTTTCTTGCGTGGAACAGTTCTCAGTCTAGAAAGTAACTTGTGAATTGTTGTAAGAAAGAAGTATGGTTGCAGAGAGCTGTGATCTCACCTGACCACACAGGAATTTTCCCTACAACGAAGCTAAACCTGTCATTTCGTGGACATTAAAACTTTCCCCATTCTTAGACAAGGTCCCATAAGTCACTGAGAAGTGGCCACAGCCTTGGCCTAGAACAACAAGTTTTGTCATTGAAGCTGTCTTCCTTTTCGAACCAACTCCTCATTCCCTACCGACATCTGAGAATGACGAGAAAAGAAGACGAAGAAAAAGAAGAAGCTTTGGACTATTAAAAATACCTGCTAGCTTCAATAAATGTCACATAGATTTGATGAATGTGATAGACAGAGGCCTGCAGCTTTCACAGTAATTTTAATGAATTTTCGCGGCACAGAAGATATTAGGAGTCTCTGTTCAGACTTTGAAAAATGAAGACGCAATATTATATATTAGACTGAATATTACATATTCTGTTTTATTGAGGCTGCTCTTCTGTTATATTAGAAAGCCCCCATAAAACATCTGCCTTCCTCGCAGCAATACAGTTGTCAAGGAATAGTCCTTTGCCTGCAGGGTAACTGATAGAATCGTTTTGCGCGAATCAGTTTATCACTTTGAGTGCAATAAATGTGTTATATATATATATATATATATATATATATATATATATATATATATATAAAACATTGCCTAATATTTGAATGTATTAGTATGTGCCAGTTGTTCGCTCAATACTTATTGTTGCTTGTTACGTGTTTATAATGCTAATTCTAAACTGAAATTGGTGTTGAATGAAAGCGTGTTAGTATGAAAGTTGAGTGATGAAGGGCAGAATGTTAGACAGGCCTGCGTGCCCAGTTCTTCAGTTTTATAATAAAATGAATTCGTTTCTTAGCATAGGTAGTGCTTTCCGTACGCTCTGTGCTTTCCGTACGCTCTGTAGCATAGAAGCCATAATTCACTTGGGTCTCCTCCTCCTCGTCGTCCTGCTCCTCCTCCTTCTTCTTCTCCTTCTCATTTGTCGTCGCCTTCTTCTCCTCTTCCTCCTCCTCCTCCTTTTTCGTCTTTCGTAGAAGTCCAAGCTGGTGTTATTTGCAGTGATGGAGTGAAGATTTTGATAGATGTCGGATTGGGAGCGGGTTGCGGCGGCTATTCTTTATCCATAAGTGGAGCTTAATAAAAAAGGGGCTTCGGGGTGTGCAGAACATCTTTAAAAGGCTCCACTGCCATGAGAACCGTGGCAATCCTTGCCTCTTTAGCAATGGAGAGGTTTAACAACATATTGGTCACTTATGTTTTGTCAACCCACGCAGCGCGCGCGCACACACACACACACAGGTACATTGTCAATACTGTTCTTCCAACATCACATTCTTTCACATTCGTTGAGATAATTTCTAACAAAATTTAACAAGTTGCGTTTAAAACTATATTCTTTTAAAACAGAACTTGGTGGCTGACGAGTCATGGGATGAGAGACTATTAAAAGTCTATGGAGACATATAGTTACAAGCAAGTAAATATTAAATAAATGTTAGAGATAAACGATAAAGTATTACTAATGATTTTCGGTGGTAAGGGAGGGAGTTCTAGAACTGTACCGCAGAGAATGCAAGGCTTTTCTTGTACTGATCACGCCATGGTTTAGGAAGAAGAGTTTTTTTGAAACGTTGGCTATATTTAGTGTTAGACGTAAACATTGACCACAAGTAAGGCAGAGGGTTGTGTGACAAAATTCTGTGAACAAATTGAACTTTTCTTTCAAATGATTCTGTATTTGAGGGGTAAAATTTTGAGTTGTTTGTGCTGAACTGCAGGCTGTACTGAGTGTTTGCCACAAATCAGATTTAATGCTCGTTTGTGAGGTGAGTGGAGCTTTTTTTGTGTTTGAGACTGAGCATCCATCCCAGACTGTAGAGTAGTAATCTAAGTGTGTTTATATATGTGATATGTAGTGTGGCTTCTTGTGTCTTGGTCGATAAAGTGTTTAATTTTGGGTAGTTGATCAACTTTAAATCAAAAGTAAGAAGAGCTTTATTAATTAACGAGCACACACCTGTAACGTTTCGGGTTACACTTTAATCATACAAGAACATACAGGACAAAGAAAAAGGGAAAGACGATAACATATAAATTCACATGAATAATGTGCGACAAATACATATGGAACAGAAATAATAGGGGGGAACAAAAGTGCATTTAGCTGCGACGCCGAGATTGCTAAATACCAAAAAAAAAAAAAAACTATTCATGAGTTGCTTAAGCTCATTTGGATTATTTTTCTCCCCAAACGGTATCTGTTTTCGTATTATTTCTTTAGTTCTTTGCAGCCTTCATCTTTAAGAGCAGTTCTTCATTCGGTGATTGCCTTCGTGAGCTTCGTCAGTTGTGCTCTCAAGAAATGCTTATCTTCGTCATCGAGCTCTTGCACTTTACTGTCAGAGTGACACTGGGCGTACACAAAGATTCGATGTGTCCTGTATTCTAATAGAGTAACACTGGGCGTACACAAAGATTCGATGTGTCCTGTATTCTAATAGAGTAACACTGGGCGTACACAAAGATTCGATGTGTCCTGTATTCTAATAGAGTAACACTGGGCGTACACAAAGATTCGATGTGTCCTGTATTCTAATAGAGTAACACGGGGCGTACACAAAGATTCGATGTGTCCTGTATTCTAATAGAGTAACACTGGGCGTACACGAAGATTCGATGTGTCCTGTATTCTAATAGAGTAACATTGGGCGTACACAAAGATTCGATGTGTCCTGTATTCTAATAGAGTAACACTGGGCGTACACGAAGATTCGATGTGTCCTGTATTCTAATAGAGTAACACTGGACGTACACAAAGATTCGATGTGTCCTGTATTCTAATAGAGTAACATTGGGCGTACACAAAGATTCGATGTGTCCTGTATTCTAATAGAGTAACACGGGGCGTACACAAAAATTCGATGTGTCCTGTATTCTAATAGAGTAACACGGGGCGTACACAAAGATTCGATGTGTCCTGTATTCTAATAGAGTAACACTGGGCGTACACAAAGATTCGATGTGTCCTGTATTCTAATAGAGTAACACTGGGCGTACACAAAGATTCGATGTGTCCTGTATTCTAATAGAGTAACACGGGGCGTACACGAAGATTCGATGTGTCCTGTATTCTAATAGGGTAACACTGGGCGTACACAAAGATTCGATGTGTCCTGTATTCTAATAGAGTAACACTGGGCATACACAAAGATTCGATGTGTCCTGTATTCTAATAGGGTAACACTGGGCGTACACAAAGATTCGATGTGTCCTGTATACTAATAGAGTAACATTGGGCATACACAAAGATTCGATGTGTCCTGTATTGTAATAGAGTAACACTGGGCGTACACAAAGATTCGATGTGTCCTATATTCCAGTAGTGTAATATTGGACGTACACAAATATTCGATGTCTCATGTATTCCAATAGAGTAACCTTGAACGTACACAAGGAATCGACGTCACAGTGGGTTATTTTGACTAATGGGGAATTGTAACTTCTGTGGGTTTTTTTTTTTTTTGTCGTTACATCTTTCTGACCTGACCTTTCTTTTCTCATTTCCCCATGATGGTTCTATCTTCTGTCTTCTGATGACCCATGGACCAGGGGTGAGTCTTTTCTTTTACCGGCTTTCATTGAAGAGCTAGTAAACTTAACTGTCTTCGCTAGACATTCTTGTAGAGTTTTATGTGTCCTAGCCAACTCTCTTGTATCTTCGCTAGACATTCTTGTAGAGTTTTATGTGTCCTAGCCAACTCTCTTGTATCTTCGCTAGACATTCTTGTAGAGTTTTATGTGTCCTAGCCAACTCTCTTGTATCTTCGCTAGCCGTTCTTGTAGAGTGTTATGTGTCATAGCCAGATTTTATGTACCGTTGCTGGCCCTTCTTGCAGGATTATGTGAGTTCTGTGTTAATTGCTCAGCGACAACGCCGACACATTTCTCCTTGCAACCGTCGTATTTTGTTTTCTTTCTTACATGGACGTTGAGCAGGATTTTGTATTCACCGCTCGTATTGTGACGTCCCCGGGGAATGCCCATGTCCGAAATGTTGATCTGTGTAAATGGGCTGCTTTCACATCCCCGCCCGCCTTCAAAATTGCACTTTTTTTGTTTTGTTTTGTAGACTTTAAATCAAGTGTTTTTTTTTTTTTAACATCATCAAACACACAGATAGAGTTCTCTCCTCTGACTCCAGTTTTTACTTGGTGTGTTATCTTAACAGGTTTCTAGAAGCTTCCTTCTACACCTTACTTTCGGCTTGCTGTTGGTTGTAAGCAGAAGAATACCATTATTAGTTCTCGGATGTTGCTCTCAAGTAGGAAGCAGCACCCGCTCTTGTAACGTTTACCAATCTCACACTTTCAGGGCCGTTAGTTTCATTGAGTCACCGGATGGAAATCAAAGCAATGGAAGATGCCCCCCCCCCCTTTTTTTTAATAAGGACATTTTTAAAATAAAGTAAAAGAAGTAAGGCAAGTCCATGTGTCACATTAGCTTCACTTGAGCCATGATTAACTATTTTTATGATAATACAGACGAAGAATTTTGGAAGGTGGTTCTCAAATTTATAGAATATTGGGGCATGTTTTTTCACAAACCCGTTTTTCACGGAGTCATATCTTGCCCTGCTTTTTTTTTTAAACCGTCAGCGCCATAGTAAGACAGGAAGCATTCGAAAGCGGAAATTATCGGTATGTAAGGCGAGGAACACAGATTATTCTGTAATGAGTATTTTCAATCTGTATAAACCGATGTACGTCCCAGTCATATTTACAGACAGGCAGGAGTTTCGGAATCTCTTGTGGGCAACGTAAGAAAGTTGATGGTGTAGCTAAGTCACGCGAATTTGAAACTTGGACTTGGGCTTGGACATGTTCTTTGTTTCTTGAAAAAAGATTGGCTGGTTAGAGTAAGCTTCCCTCCCTATCGCATTTTTTTTTCGGAGCAAGATAAACTAGTTGTTTGACTTGGTTCAGTTCTAGATAACTGCGGCATTGATTATTTCTGCTCCAAAGCTCTGAGACCCACTGGTTAGAAATTCCGTTTTCTAGAACAAACAGTGGTCCTTAAACTAAGGTTAATGGACTCCCAGGGGATTTAGGGAAGGATTTTTTACGTCCACGAATCGGCAAAATCATTGACTCGGAAAAAAGAAATCTTAGTATCATCTGGGTTCTGTTTATTTCTTTCTTTTTAATGAGGATCCAGAGCGGTTCTCGGGTCGGAAAGAGGGTTTAGGGTCAACAGAAGGCTAAGAACAACTGTTCTAGAAAGGCATGACACATCGTTGTCACTGTCTTCTGGAAGATTATGATGCACCTTTATCATCATCGTTTGAAGAGTTATTATATATAATTGTCACCATCATCAAGAAAGTTATGACACATCTTTATTAACATCGTCTAGAAAGTTATTATACATGGTTGTCTCCATCATCTAGATACAGATCATTATCTGTCGTCAAGGACAACGGCTGTCCCTTCTCATTACTTTCTAGATAATGATAACAACAAAATGTCTTATCCTTCAGGACGATTATGACAGCGATCAGTCATAGTTTTCATCTTGTCTCGGAAGTACGACAAAGCTCTTCCAGCCCAGATGTGACATGCCAGGGCTCCTAAGATTCATGATGTCCAGACTTACCTCGTCCGTCAAGCTTCTGACAGGTGACAACTGCCAGGAAACCAGCTCTGACCTTGGAATTATGAATAACCCTGTATATTTACAGGTGAACCCAAAACTTGAAGTTCATGGGAACATCAGTGGGTTGTATCAGTTAGCCACAATCAGTCACACACTTTGAAATAAAATATGTAATAAATTGTGATGTGCATTTGTATCAGTGGATGGTGGCATTCTGTTGTATTGTGTACAAGAAAGATACCGCAAAGCTAAGTTTTTCGTTTTCACTTTTCCTCTTTTATTAAATGTTGTGTTCTTTTTGTATGTAATCCTTGAAAAAGGCTCACGCCGAACTGTTGGATATTGTATGTTTTTCATTATTTGTTTTTTTTCTCACTTTCCTCGCTCCCTCTATCGCTATATAAAACTGTACCATACACCTCTATCTACCTTTATTACTAGAACCAGTTTTACTGCAATAGTTTATCTCTTTTATCTGTGCTATGAGTGCAGCTGTCTGAACTCAAGTAGAGCTAACAAACAAAAACAGTAATCAGTTCAGTCTAAGTTCACATGCTCAGTTGGTGGTCTGTTTACATTCTTCTTCCTCCAAACTATTTTTTTTTATAAAACACTCCTCAGACACAAATAAACGTTTGAATAATAAACTGTTTAACATAGACTTTTAACCTCCTGGTTTTGTAGAATTCTGGAATATCCTAGCAAGAATAGTTCTGTAGTGATCCTTCAGATAGATTGATTCCCTCCTCATCCTCCTCCTCCTCCTCTCTTGTCTCTTCATTGGCCAATATAGGCGGGGCTGTTGGTAACAAGAGATTTAGAATTGTTTTTTTTTCCAGCCCTTTGCTATCTTCTCTCATGTCAGTTTTTTGTTTACCAGCATTTTTCTCTGCTGCACGTCTGCATGTCTCTTTGGGTCGTCCCATGCTTCTTTTACCCTATGGAGTTCACATCAGCGACTGTTCTTAGAAAGAACAGAAAGCCGCCTCCTCCTCCTTTCAGCCATACTGGACGATGGTATCACGAGTGCTTTCTGTTAAGCAAGATGTTATTTATATGGGTACTGAACACAGGGCTTCTTCGATCTTACTTAGAGCTGCTATAGCTCTGTGGAATCTTGTTGAGAAACACTGGTTCACACTATAGAGGGCTGGTCTACTGTAGCCATGCGGTTTATGTGTTTGGTTGGGGGGGGGGGATGTTTACGTATTGCCATGTACAAAACATTGTATATACACTGTTTACAGTCCAGGAAGTGGTCATTTATTACGTTGAAGGTCAGTACTGTTATTATAGGAGATTGGTAGAGTTCACACACAGGTAGTGCGTGTGTGTGTGGGGAGGGGGGTGGGGAGATTGATTGATTGATTGATTGATCTTTATTTCAAAAGGGTTAAGAATTGGGCACGCAGGCCCATCTGACATTCTGCTCTTTATCATACATCTTTCACTCTATTCCAGACATTCTACAAATATGCTGCTCATATAACAAACATAACTAACATTGAAGCTGAGAGACATAAAATAAAATATAACATTTACGTTTCACTCTTAAACATTCACTCAGTATAGAAGTAACTACATACATTATAGATGACTACTAAACAAAATTTTCGGGACTATACAGAAAACAATTAATTGTATTCGGTGAGGGAGGAGGGGAGCGAGAAAGGTTGGAAAAAAGAGAGAAGAAGAGGGGAGGAAAAAAAAAAGGGACGTTCAGTGATTGACATTAACCGGAAAAGTTTGGACATTCAGTCGGAAATTCAACCTCAACTTTCGGACAGTTTCTTATTCAGATTTTACCAGCTGAGATTGCATCGTCCAGATCGGACCCAAATCGCGATCTCTCTGGCCAGTCTGGATCTGTTACGCGACAAATTAACGTCGAGACCAGTGGACAAGAGGGAGAAAAGATGGCGGCACAGTGTCGCATTAGTGAGTCATCATTATCAGTGCTTGTCTCCCACAGATGAAACACGAACCGGCGCGGGGAAGTTGTAATATCTAGCTGACGTTATCTGTTGCTTACGTGATTTGGTTTCCTTAACTGCTTCACTCAAAGCACTGGCAGGGTCGGTAGATCTTGCGCTCATGTGCGAATCAGTGCTCACAGTGGTAGTTAAGCGAAGTCGAAATAAAAATGTGGCCATAACTATCTAACCAGACACATATTTTAAATTATTGAGTAACTTCCTTTCAGTTTCCTTCTGGCAAGATTTCTCATCAAAATTTATTCTGACAGAATATATAAATTAATTCGGAAATGGAAGGGAAGAACATGACGGCAAGAATCAGTTGGATATAATGTGGAAAACAAAGTCTTCAGTTACATGTGTCTGTTTACGTGATCTCGAAGTGTCTTTATCTGGTCAGGATGAGCGTTTATCTACAAAACAAGGATACAAATGTGGGTCAGCAGATCGATGTGCCACGACAGTGCACATCATGTTCTTCCAGAGATGACAGCAACGTAGGGAACAGGACCTGGACAGACCTCAGCCTCACCCTACAGCTGAAGGTCCACAGAGATGCCAGAAAACCATGAGACTGGCTACTGCATTTTATGAGAGAGACTAGCGTCAGTGCCTGAGCGAACGAGAAAGAATTGTTACAAAGCTTCACCAACAGGTATACAAGCACACCATATCCCGACTCTCTGGTGCTTCTAACCTTCTCACCTATATTGAATCGACGTGAAAATGTCTTAATAATGTTTCATTTGGGAAATTCTAAGGGAAAACATTCACGGAATCCCTCAGAACCCTCCTCAGCCCAGCATCCGGCCAGCGTGCAGCGTGACGTATAGTGTTTTGGTTTTAAATGCTTTGTTTGTGCTTATACAGTTACATTATATCGACCTAAATGTCGCGTCAGCGTTTAGCAGGACTTGAGGAAAGTACATCGAAATAACAACAGCAAATATGCACAGCCGTTCCATTAGACTCTTCCGTTAAGTGTCGCGACCAGTTTTAGAAACATTACTACAAACAGGAGAAATGCAAACATTACTTGGTAATGGGTTAAACATTTAACATTGGCGACACAGTAGATGCTGCGAAGAGGCTTGGAGGTCAGATGTTATCTTTAAAAAAAAAAGAGTAGAAAGCCTTCTCTTTTAAATTGCAGGAGTGGATAGAGCAAGGGTTCTAAACCAGGCGGGGGTACCCGTACCCCATATTGGGGCAGTCTATAGAAGGTGTAGAAGACTTACTGAAACAATCCGCAGCGGGTATGTGGACATATTGAGGCAGTCCATAGGAGGTATTGGGAATTTATTGACGCAATCCATACAGGGTATTGGGGACATATGGAGGCAATCCATAGGAGGTATTTCGGCATATTGAGTCATTCCATAGGAGGTATTTGGGACATATTGAGGCAATCCATAGAGGGTATTGGGGACATATTGAGGCAGTCCATAGGAGGTATTTGGGACACATTGAGGCAATCAATAGAGAGTGCGTAGGTAAAAACTGAGAAATTCTGGGTCAGAAGTACCATGATGTGCAGTAGGAAGAAGACACTCTATCAAAATTCCAAGACAGTCAATCACAAGAAAGTCAGAATTTTAACATAATTTATCAGAATTTGAAGGTCTGTTTTTTTAGCATAATTTATCAGAATTTTAAGGTCAGGATTCTAATATAAGTAATTTGAATGTGAAGGTCAGAATTTCAACATAGTTTATCAGAATTTAAAGGAATCTGTTCTTGCTAATCTTAAATCTTGTAAACCCGTCTGCTGTCACCTGAGCAGCCCCCCCCCCCCCCCCCCCCTTTTAGAGAGATCAGGCATGGCTTTGTTGTATCATTATGGCCAGACGAAACAGCTCGCACACTGTCCGACATCAGCTCCCTCTTTCTGGTAACAGGTTGACTCTTTCTGCTTTTTTTCCCCCCTTCAAACTTCCGAAGCTACAACGCCACACACAGAAGACAAAGACCAGCCGTAGCTTTTCATTTTGAGAGAGGAAGGAAAAAAAAAAGTACATGAAGTATGAAAGCATTTCCACTACCAGTTTTCACAATCTGTATATCGCCGATTAAGGAAACGCATTATCTTTAATTCCATGCTCTGCGAACCGTGCTTTTAAAGCGTGTTTTCTGATGTTGTTTTGTTCCTGTTTGATTACGTCTGATTTGTGTTTCGTTAATGGGGAACGGTTTTATTTTTTAAATGTTTGAGTCGTGATGTGCATGAGATGGTTTGCTTTGTTCTTTTATTATATTCTTTCTTAAAATAAGTGTCTTACTTTTCAATTTGCCCGTCCAAATGTCTTGTATCTTCGCTAGCAATTCACGCAGTTTTTTTTATGTGTCTCAGCCAAGGTTATTGTATCGCTGCTGGCAATTCGTGTTAGAGTGTCGTGTGTCTTACCCAAGTTCCTTGTTTTGTTGCTGGCCATTCTTGGAGGGTTTTGTGTGTTCTGTGTTTAGTGTGCAGCGAGACCGACAATTCATTTCTGTTTCTGGCAGTCGGTTTTTTTTGTTGGAAAGGGGGGGGGGGGGATATTAGGTGCATTTGTAGGTCAGGTTAATGTAAGACTAAAAACCAGGTTTCAAGAAATTAACTGCTACCAATTTTTTTTTTTTTTACAGGGTACTGAACTGGTAAGGGTGGCAGAAATTGAAAAAATGGATACAATTTCTCATCGAGCAGTCATTCGCTACCTCTGCATCAAGGGCTTATCATCGAAGTAGATCCATGAGGATATGGTAGACTCTAGGGGAGAGTGTCCCTTCTTACAGCACAGTGAAGAAATGGGCAGCTCAGTTCAAAACATGGAAGGGAGAGTCTGGAAGATGATCCCCGTCCAGGAAGACCAAGAACGGTAACCACCGATGAAACCACCGGCAGAATCCATGACATGATAATGGAGGATCGACGACTAACTGAGCGGTACATTGCTACTGAGTTGGGCATCTCCCAGGAACGTTTTCATTCCATTATTCACAATGATCTTCAAACGACAAAGATCTCTGCTCGATGGGTCCCGAAACTTCTTGGAGCTTATCACAAACGACAGCGTCTAAACATGTCAAGAAACAATCTTGGCCATTTTTCTGCAGATCCTGAAAAGTTTCTCTAGCAATTTGTGACTATGGATGAGACTTCGGTTCATCATTTTCAACCAGAAACCAAAGAACAGTCAGAGCAGTGGAAACATTGATCCCCACCTCCAAAGAAAGCATGGGTGGTTCTGTCTGCAAGCAAAGTGATGGCTTCCATCTTTTGGGATTCAGAAGGTGTGCTATTGGTAGACTATCTTCAAAAGGGCAGAACGGTCACCGGGGCCTATTACGCTAATCTTGTGAAGCAATTGCGGGTCAAATTGAAGGAAAAGCGTCGAGGGAAATTGACGAGAAGAGTCATCTTTCATCAAGACAATGCTCCAGTTCTCAAGTCGGCGGTGGAAATGGCTGCCATTCATGAATGCGGCTTCCAACTTCTTGAACATCCTCCTTATTCCCCAGAGTTGACCCCTTCGGACTATTACCTGTTTACCAAACTCAAAAAGGAGCTCAGTGGTCGCAAATTTGCTTCAGGTGATGACGTCATTCATGCTGTAGACCACTTTCTACTGGCACAAGATGCTGACCTTTACAAAGAAGGGATCTGTATGCTCCATGGTCGGTGGACTAAGTTCATAAACTTGCAAGGGGACTTTTGAGAAATAACCCGCAAAAGTTGTGCACAAATAATCCACTGTACCATATACTGAGAACTTATCAATCGCCCCTCGTATCAGATGTCGACGTTGAGCAAGAATTTGTATTCATCGCTCGTATTGTAATGTCCCCAGTGAAGGCCCATGTCCAAAATGTTGATCCATTTAAACGGGCTGTTTTCACATCCCACATCCGGGCCCGCCTTCAAAATTGCGCTTTTCGTTTGGAGGCTTGAAATAAAGTGTCTTGTTTTTGTTTTTTCCCTTACACTATCTAAGACACAAATATACACACAGAGTTCTCTCCCCTGACACCAGTTTTTGTCGCTTCCCTTTCCGCCCTCGTAGACGCTTATGCTAGTAAGATTGCACAATGTATTATACAGTTTGGTAAAATATATGAGCAAATCAGAGAAGAACAAAAATAATTGAGGGAGTTGGGGAGAAAAGGAGAATGAATGAATGAATGATCTTTATTTTTTAAAGGTAAAGAAGTGGGCACGGAGGGGATAAAACGGAAGGCGGGAAAGAAAAAAAAAAGAAAATAGAACAAATAAAGAAAGAGTGAGGGGTTGGGGGGGGGGCTAAGAGAAAAAGAGAGAGGGGGGTGAGAGAGAGAGACATAGAGGAAAAAGAGAGAGAGAGAGAGAGAGAGAGAGAGAGAAAATAGGAGGGAGAGAGAGGGGTAAAGAAAAAATAACAGAAAAAGAGGAGGAGGAGATAGAAAGATAGAGAAAGAGATAGGAGAGAAAAAGAAAGAGGGAGAGAAAGGAAGAGAGAGGAAAAAGAAAGAGAGAGGGAGAGAAAGAGAAGAGAACGAGAGAAAAACCAGGGATAAACAACCAATATTTCGACCTTTAAAAAAAGGAATTTCCGAGGGAAAAAGAAAGACTAAACAAGTACCTATGAAAGGAGACAGAATCTGCTTCTTTAAATTCATCCCACAAAAGTTAACGACTGTCTTTCGAAAGATTAAGAGAAGGATGACGATGAAAATGATTAATGACATGTTTGTACCGGAACTCATATTACTGTGCTGTGCCTCGTACGAGTGTATGTGGACGTGTATATGTTTATATATACATTTTTATCCGTCTTGGAGAAATTATTGTAGTATGATTATTTATGTAATATGTTGTGATTCATATTTTGTGATCACTTCGCACGCAGCTGTTGCGCTAATCTGCAACTTATAAATATTTGAGAATGATGGTAAACATGTCTGCTGGTCTTGTGACGTGTTATATTAGTGAATTGTACTTTAATGTCTTGCCTCCCTCTATAACAGTGTTTCCCATGCTTGTTTGGGCTGCCGGACCCTTTTATCCCATGCCACATCCTCAGTGACCCCCCTCCCCCCCCAATGCACTACTCGTACAATGATCTATTAAACTAGGACATGCATTACACAACTAAAAACTTCAGCCAGCAAACCAGTTTATTTAACAATATGAAGGAGTACATTTATAACTTGCCTACTGCGTTATTTTCTCAACTTTTAATATGATGGATGAGATTCATGTAGGGACACAAGTTTCTCAGTATCAGGTTGAAAAGTTCTAAGAAGGGAGGTAGTACTACCCTCTGTCTGCTGCTTCGTTTTCCATCAACGCCCCCCCCCTCCCCAACCCCTTAACTGATCTTTTTTCCTTCACCGCTTTCTGGTTCTTTCCAACACCTACTTTGGGAAACACTGCCATATAACGACAGGAATACGGCTGTGTCGACTTACAGCATGATGGGCCGTTCCCACATGCGGCCGTAATCCGGCACATGACTGTATGGCTGTTCTTTGTGTACTAGCTAAAATATTATTATTTCAGAATTTCATCAGAGACAGGAATAACTCAAGCGTGTCTAGAAATGCAAATGTAACTACTAGCCCCAGTTTCAGAGAATGGAAGTAACTACTAGCCCCAGTTTCAGAGAATGGAAGTAACTACTAGCCCCAGTTTCAGAAAATGGAAGTAACTACTAGCCCCAGTTTCAGAAAATGGAAGTAACTACTAGCCCCAGTTTCAGAAAATGGAAGTAACTACTAGCCCCAGTTTCAGAAAATGGAAGTAACTACTAGCCCCATTTTCAGAAAATGGAAGTAACTACTAGCCCCAGTTTCAGAAAATGGAAGTAACTACTAGCCCCAGTTTCAGAAAATGGAAGTAACTACTAGCCCCAGTTTCAGAAAATGGAAGTAACTACTAGCCCCATTTTCAGACAATGGAAGTAACTACAAGCCCCAGTTTCAGAGAATTTTTAGCAGTTCCCAAAGGTATAATGTGCGACATGCGTTTAATAACTTTCATTTTTTTATTTATTATGGGAATCCATTTCTTGCATCGTTACTCTCCATCCTCCGTCCTCGCAGTGCAACCTAGTATCTTGCTACTGTTATTAGCAGCGAGGTGCCATAACTTATGTGTAGTAAACTATTTAATATTTATTATGATTGTGTCCCATTACGGTCCCTTTCTGACGCGGCCATTACAGGTAAATTCAAATTCTGAACTCGATTATAATCCAGTGTGGTATTTGACATTGTGAAGAATTGGGTCTTCGTTGGCAATTTATTCAGTTTCCCAGCATTTTGCAAAATATAGTTCTGAAGTATACATGATATGCAAGCCACCCATGGCTCAAACAAACGCAGTTCAGGCGAGAAGCATTGTTTAATTAAAAAGTATTACTGAGTGTTTGCTGACAGTGTTCCGTGTTTGAAACTCAGCTGTGTTTTCTCGTGCGTGTCCTATTTATGCTAGTGTCTCGCTGCTTGTTCTCTGCGTTTGGGAGTTGGGATGTTTCATCGGTCGTCCCTGATCGTCTGTGGTCTGCTGGACGTACGAATATGTCTGGACTCGTCGATCAAATTCTGCTTGCTTTTTTTTAAAGTCTGGTCGCTGGAGGCGCCCCCTCCCCCATTCACTGAAACTATAGAAATGGGGGCCCTGGCTCCTTCACTACATCAGTCTTTAAGTCACTAGACTCTGGCACCTCCACTACATCACTCTTTTAGTCAGTAGACCCTGCCACCTCCACTACATCATTCTTTTAGTCAGTAGACCCTGGCACCTCCACTACATCACTCTTTTAGTCATTAGACTCTGGCACCTCCACTACATCATTCTTTTAGTCACTAGACCCTGGCACCTCCACCACATCACTCTTTTTAGTCACTGGAGTTCAGTGTGTGGATTATATAAGGAAAATACGGGAGCTATTATTCAAAATATATGAGCAATACCATATGCCGTAAGTGGCTTTATGAAATGATAGGTCTACCTTTGTTTACCTTACATTGCAGGTGTTGAATATCATTGGTTGCCTATTCTGCCATTCTCTAATGTTTCCTGTCAGTTGTTTTGCCTTCCTTTTACGTGCCATCTGAACAACCCATTTTTCTCTTCACCTCTTGGGGTTTTTTTTTCCTTCAGCCCCAGTAGATGTTGAGTTTTTCAGTGAGTGTCAAGTTCTCCCGTGACCGTCAGTTTTTCTAGTGACCACCGAGTTTTCCAGTGAGTACCAAGTTCTCCCGTGACCGTCAGATTTTCTAGTGACCACCGAGTTTTCCAGTGAGTGCCAAGTTCTCCCGTGACCGTCAAATTTTCTAGTGACCACCGAGTTTTCCAGTGAGTGTCAAGTTCTCCCGTGACCGTCAAATTTTCTAGTGACCACCGAGTTTTCCAGTGAGTGTCAAGTTCTCCCGTGACCGTCAAATTTTCTAATGATCACCGAGTTTTCCAATGAGTGCCAAGTTCTCCCATGACCGTTAGATTTTCTAGTGACCACGGAGTTTACCAGTTACCATCAAGTTTTCCAGTGACCGTCAATTTTTGTTTTTGTTTTTTTTTTAGTGTCCATTGAGTTTTCAAATGGCTGTCAAGTTTTCTGGTGACCATCAAGTTTTCCACTACTTATCGAGTTTTCCGAGCGATCATAAAATTTCCAGTAAGCACGAGGTTTTACAGTGACGGTCATGTTTTCCAGTGACTATCAGGTTTTCCAGTAACTATCAGATTTTCCAGTGACGGTCAGATTTTCCAGTTATTGTCAGGTTTTCCAGTGACTACCGATTTCTCTAGTCTGTCTTGGGTGCAAATAGTTAAATAACACAAGACCCCCACGTTGTGTATGGTATTACATCATTCCACGCACCATCTTACTGACCGATATTAAGCTACATCTTTTTTTTTTTCAGTGAAGCTGATCTTGTGTTAGATAATCCACCTCACACTAACATCACAGTTATTTTCCCTTAGTTTCGCAGCATTTATTTCTAGAGCAGTCCCTTTTGCATTCCTTCTCTCAGATGCCTAAAAAAATTTCATTCCTGCTTGTGTGAGCTTTACCTTTCTCCACATTTCCCGGATTAAGAGAAGCTGAGATAGCCGGTCTATCCAGCACAAAGTCCTTTTGGAACAACAACTGGGAAACGATCTCAGGGTTCGTTTACTTTTTCTTTCTTTCTTTCTTTCTTTCTTTCTTTCTCCGAGATCCCTGTAGCTGAGAACTGGTGTTCTAGGGTTGAGGCACAGCATCGTATGGGCTTGGGAGCAGGTTATGGCATTTATTTTTTAAGTCCCGGAGTGCAGCTAAAAAAGCAGAGGGTGTGCAGTGCTTCTTTAGCAGACTCCGCCACCAAGGAGACTATGACGACCCCTGCCCCGTTAGCCAGGCTAGGCCTGTTGCTGGGGGGTACCAACGGAGAAGTGTAACAGGGTCTTGGTCAGCTATGTTCCGCTAACCCCGACGCTAGCATATCAGTGATGGATCGCTGATTGGTTCATTTTCAAGCAAGCACGGGTAGTGTCAATATTATCATTTCTTCATTTTCCCAGATGTCCCTTTTCCTGTTTTCCCCACTCTACTCGTTATGTACCTTCTCTTCCTGTTTCTCTTCTCTTTCATTCTCCAGCTCGAGAATGGCTGCTTTATTATTTTTTTAAATCATTTTTATTTACTGGAAATGATGTTCTTGTGCACATCAGGGCACTGAACATGTCGAACGATAACCTCAGAACGACCTTCGGTTGCCGACTCTACAGTACCAGAATCTTGATCAACAGAGTCAGTGACTCTGTGAGTGGAGTCAGTCTGCCTAGAACACATCCGCGTTTAAGCTTGAATGTGCTTACTGGAATGGTTGATCACTGCCATCACTGGTTGTTGACGAGCGTGGAGCTCAAAGGCTGAGTCCACCAGCTCTGTCTCAGGATGTGACCCTAAGAAAGGTGTCTCTGTGCCCTGCACTATATGAGAATTTCCCGAGGGGAAATATGGTTGGGCCTTCAGTTTCAGAGGAATAAGATTGACAGAAGGTGGGGGGGGAGAATAGAAGATCGCTGAACCGGAAGAATAGAAGCAGAGTGTGCATCTAACTAATGGTACTTTCTTGTTACTTGTCTTTAAAAAAAAAAGGAGTCCTATCATGTCCTTGAAAGGTTTATGGAATGTGGTTTTCATGCCTGTATTTTACTTGACCTGCCGGCAAACTAAAGGACGATCTCGTCAGCATTTCTTTTGGCCTTCTTTTCTTCACCAGCCCCTGAAGGAGCCATTTAACCTTCCTTACAGCTGGGTCGGTGGGGCACTGCCAGCCGGAATCGAACTCCCTACCTTCGCCGTGAGAGATGAACGCACTGACTCAGACGTCCTAGTTTGTACAGCGAAGAGTTAGTTTCCAAGCATGATATTATTTTGGGTATAGCAGGAGAAGACAGTAATTGGAGAGCCTAGCAATCACTGAAAAACTCAAGGGAAAAGACGAGAGAGGAAACCCGGTAAAAATAATGCCTGGTTAGACTTAAGACTTGTAGAAAAAGAAAGACATCTAATATCATTATAAATATGAAGCACGGCGTAGAACGGAGAAACATAACCTCCAACTTCCATAGGTACTACTGAAAAAGTGAGCAATTTTGATACTTTCTTTAGCGTGAGCACAGACCGTGCTGTGTGCTGTAGAACGGTACGAACTTGTATAAACTACGAAAAATGTAGAAACAGCTTTATTACTTAACGAGCTTCGTGTATAGTTATATCATACTTATCTTACATCCTTCCTGTGCCGTTAAACTTTGCATAGGGCTCGCATGGTAGTTTGCCACGATTTTCTGTCTGCGCTCGTCGGAGTTGGTATCCCCGATGCTCGATTGATTTTATTTGCGTGTTTCCGTAACAGTTTTCCCACATAAAGAGTTGCTTCTAGATGGGTCTCAGGATGGGGTTGTTGGCCTTATGCCTAACTCCTGTTTTACGACATGTGTCGACGCAAAAGATTCATACGAAAGTATATCGGCAAGAGCGTTAAAAAGCTCCCGCTATCTTTTACGTCAGCCGGAAGTACAGTTTTATATACTTATACGCTAATTATTTGTGTGGTAAGACCTTGTAGGGCTCCGAGTGTCAGTATCCACGGGACCCACTGTCTTCATGGCACCAGGAAGTGAACTGACCAACGGACAGTGCCTGGATCTGTGGGCAGTGAGAAGTGTGGCCGTTACACTGTGTCTCAGAAATGTCATCTTCATTTTCATTGTAAATATGAAGAAGAGTTGAGGATTTTGAATGTTAATTATACTGCTAGTTCAAAGCTATGTTGTATAAAAACGTGTCTGTTATAGCCCACACTTTCGTGCCATGTTAAGCGTTATCATAACGCACTGCGTCTTCCTATATACTTGTATCTAAACATTGATCCAAATGTCTGGCCCCGATCGCGTGAGGCATAGAAACTTTGTCCGTGGTATTATGTTTCAGGCCCATAAAGTCTGTCATTTCTGACTTCCTCGTAACTGCCAAACTGATAGGTCTTTCGGGTCCATGTTCTGGTGATGCTGATAACACGCAAGCGTCGAATCGGATGGTGAGTAGATTACGGGGACTTTGGTTTAGAACAGAATTGGTGAACTGGGAAATGCCAAGCGCCAAGAAAACAATGACCGATGACGTAAATCGGTGGACTGACTTGTAATATAACACAGTAAATGTTCTGAATTATTGTTTTAATGATGAATTGAAGTGGTGTTCCCTGCTTAATACTGTCTTATAATTCTTCTGATTAATGTTGTCTTGTAATTCTGCCACTTGAATCGATGATGTTGCTGCGTTATAACACATAATATTTCTGAATGATTGTTGAAGCTTGAAGATGCTCTTTGATTAATGCGGACGCTGTCTTTACACACAGCCTGGTTCCTGTGGTCTAGAATAGGTTTCACAAATGTTACAATATTCACTTGATTAAGTCCACTGAATCCATTTAATTCTGACAGATAAGATCACATATGTATTGCTGAAAGCAGCACTTGAAACGACATGCAATAGGACATAAAATTCGTTGGTTTCATCGTTGAAGCACATGATCATTGTTCACAAAATCAACTCTAGCATTATTTTCTACACAAACTGCGACTGAAAATGTCTAACTCTACGCTGCTCATTATCAGTAACTCGTGAGTACCTCTATCTCCTGTTCTGCTGTTCCCCTCTAGTCTTCTCTATGTCCATCCCCCCTTTTTTTGGGGTTCTTTTTCTCTCCTTCGTCCTTCCTTTTCTGTCCTTCTATATTTGTTGTGTCCTCCGTCTATCCTCCCTCAAAACTGGCTTATATATAGCAAGTCAGTTGTCCGTTAGGAAACACATCTAGATCTTTCTGATGGTCAGCTGGTTAACTACCTACTGATTGGACCCTGATTGGATTTCGAGATGAGTCAGTCCACTCCCCTTTTTTCAAAACTGTGCAAATTGCGTCCTAAGATTAGCAGACATGCCTCACCAGTCTGTTGCGTCAGATCCGTCTATTCAGTTGTCCCGTCAGCTATCTGTTTCATGCCATAGGTTCCAGGCATTAGTCCGTTCTCTGTTTATTGTGTCTTGTATTTTTGGTATCTACTTAGTCTGATTACTCTTCTGAGAGCCCTGTCGTAAAACTACTACTAATACCATCGGAGTGTTCCTCTCTCCCCGAATCCCAATTTTCCCATAGTTTCTGGCCTCGTATTTTCTGCTTGTCAATAATAATCATACCTATAATAAAAACTTCAATAGCAATAATAATCGTAACATTAATAATAATACTATCCTAATATACAATGGACTGTGCTACAGTAAGAGTACACAGCAACAAAAGGATAGTTTAGAACTTGCACTCTGGGCGTCCATTATGTACCCGTGTGTAACGACATGGACATGAACTATAACAAAATATATTCTAACAAGAGTATAATAAAGCGCATGAAGATCTTGTGAAATAAGAGTTCAGATATCATTTGTGAAGGGAGTTTTTCAAGTTGCATTTCACCATTTTGAGTTAGTTCCGCCCACAAAATGTAGTTTCTTGTGGTCTGTGTCTGTATACCAGTGGTGGTTGGCCCGTCACATATGCACGTATAGTTTCTGTCTGAATATCAGAGGCAGTTCGTCTGTCACATACACATTTAGCTCAGAAGAATCTGAGTTAATCCTAGCCATCGTAATCACGTATAAGATTCTGAATGTGATTATTGTGCTGTGATCTTATGCTTAGTGAATTATTACAAATCTGACAGTTTTCTTGTGGCTAGATATTGTCTGATGCCGTCTGTCTCTTCCACAAGCTTCCGTAAAGCCACAATTTCCGGAAATGTGTCCAGTATTTCCGGTTCCTTCTGAGAAATTGTCTGAGTGCCCTCAAAGATTACAATGTCTGCTAATGTTAGCGTTCTCCCCACAACAAAGTCTGATCCGTTCTGAGACCTGTTTTGCCTAATAAGTTTATCGAAGTAAGTGAGAAATCGAGGGTAGATGTTTTCCCTCATGTCTGCTGTCAGTTTGGCCTTCTTGACCGGGTCCTCTTGGAAGTATGTTTTAAGTTCTTCCGTGAAAAGATCCTCTCGTAGCTGCTGTATCTGGTCTATCTGGAGACGTTCGATGTTGTCCGAAGCGTACAGGCCACATTCTTTAGCCAGGTACGTAGATATGGCTATTCCTTGCGAGAACTGTACGCCGTCGACTTCCAGGACTGGTAAAGACTCGAACGGTGTCGAGGGTTTGACGTGGAGCCACTCCTTGTGTTGCAGGCGCTGGTCGGTGAATGGTTTCTTGCCGGCGTGGAGAACGAGCCGGCAGATCTCTGCTCTTCCTCGGATATCAAAGTAGACCAGTTTGATAGACATGTGTGAGGCCGCAGGTATCTGTGTATGTACAGCAAATAGAGATTTACTTTGTGCAATAATTGAACGATACCAAGGAGAGAGAGAGAGAGAATGAATGAATGAATGAATGAATAATCTTTATTTTTCAAGGGTAAAGAATTGGGCACGCAGGCCCGTCTTACATTCTGCCCTTCATCACTCCATCTTTCATTCTTCCCACACACTTGATTTAGTAAAAAATACAAATTAAATTAGGAAAAACATATCAAAGAGTGTAAGATTTAACTATTACATTCAAGGTAAAAGAGAAGAAGTCATTAACCTAATAAAATAGCACTCACGCACACATACACACGCAGACATATACATAAATAAAAATACATTGTAAATCATCTTCTAACATATGTTTTTTTTAACAAACATTAAAATAATTTCTAACAATATCTAACAAGTTGCTTTTCTAACTATGTCATTAAAGTACTTGATGGTTTACGAGCCATGTGTTGAGAGAGTACTGGCTATTTTATGGAGGCATATAATTACAAGCAAGTAAATAATGAAACAGGTTTGAGTTAAAGGATGAAGTATTACCAAGAGAGAGAGAGAGAGAGAGAGAGAGTGGAGGGAGGGAAGCTCTGTAGAAATTTACAGCAAATAGGCCTGAATGGCATATTTGTAAGTAGTAAGTAAACTTATAATAAATCTAGTCTAAAGAAGTCTGTTTCTGCTATATCCCGGAGATTGTTTTTCGTCCCAGAAAGCTAGGGTCTTCGTCCCAGGGAGCTAAGGTTTTCGTCCCAAGGAGCTAGGTTTTCGTCCCAGGGAGCTGGGGTTTTTGCCCCAAGGAGCTATCGTTTTTTTGTCCCAGGGAGTTATGGTTTCCGTCCCAGAGACCTAGGGTTTTCATCCCAGTGAGCTAGGGTTTTTGCCCCAAGGAACTAGGGTTTTGTCCCAAGGAGCTAGGTTTTTGTCCCCGGGAGCTAGAGTTTTCGTCCCAGGGAGCTAGGGAGTTCAATTTTGAGTAATTTTATTTACAGCTTTTCTCTCTCACTCGTCAATGCTGTTCTGTCAGAGGTTCACTAATTTTCGTCGTTTCCTTACATCTCTCTCTTTCTCTCTCTCTCTCTCTTTATACTCCTTCCTACAACTACAAACCTTCCAATATCTATTTGATGTCGACTACATGCCTCCATGAATCATAAAATTGAAAAGTTATCTTAGACTGCCCTTACAGACACCGAATACAGTTAATTGTTTATTCTGAATAGTCCTGAAATTTTTGTTTAGTAGATAGTCATTTATAAATGTATGTAGTTTCTTCTGTACTGAGTGAATGGATAAGAGCGAAATGTAAATGTTGTATTTTATTTTATGTTTCTCACCTTCAATGTTAATTATGTTTGTTACATGAACAGCATATTTGTAGAATGTCTGGAATAGAATGAAAGATGTATGATAAAGGGCAGAATGTATGCCCAATTCTTAACCCTTTTGAAATAAAGATCAATATCTCTCTCTCTCTCTCTTTCTTTCTCTCTCTCTCTCTCTCTCTTTTTCTTTCAGTTACTTGTGCTTTATAAGTTCAAATTTGAGGTGTTTTCTTAAGAATATCTTTCTCTTTCAGTTACTTGTGCTTTATAAGTTCAAATTTGAGGTGTTTTCTTACGAATATCTCTCTCTCTCTCGCTCTATCTGTCTATCTGTCTGTTTGTCTCTCAGCCTGTCACTCTCTCTCTCACCTTTCTTGTTAAGTACTATATACTTTGTCAGAAGTTCAGTTTTGGGTCGTTGTCCTTCAGATCCCTTCTCTCTCTGGCACACTCTCTGCCACCCTCTCTGCCACATCTCCTCCGGCCCCCCCCCCCCATCTCCCCGCCCCTCTCGCAAAGTTCTGTGTGCCCTGTAATCATTTTCTCAAGAGTCCATGTTCTCTCACGACGTAAAGTCTCTTTTGTCTGCGTACGGAAGCGAAATTCTGAGAAACTGTTAATGTTTACTTAGATCTGGCATTGCTCAAAACTCACTCTCCGAAAAAAAAAAACATTAAAAAAAAGGTAATCGTTGGTGGCTTTTTAAAACAAAATTACCCCAGTCTAAAATTCCTTCATCTCCTGTTGGCTGTTTCTAATCTCGTGCCCCCCTTCCCCCGCCGCTATCTTGTGAAATCACTCAGCAGAAGCAGCTGTATTTCTCAAGTTTCACCTGGTTCATTTAAATAATTATACAAATGTTTCTGTTTAAAAAGAAACTGATTAATATCGTCTAGCAGTCAGTCATCTTTCAGGGAACAGAAAATCATTCCTTGTTTCAAATATATACCATGTTTGTTTTCAGTTGTCTTCTTCTTTCTCCTCCTCCTCCTTCTCTACGTTTTCTTCCTCCTTCTCTACGTTTTCTTCCTCCTCTTCTCTCTGCTTCTCGTTATTCCTCCATCTTCTTCCTTACTTCTTCTTCTTCCTCCTTCTTCCTTACTCTTCTTTTTCTTATTCTTCCTACTCCTCATCTTCTTTTTTTTCCCTTACTTCTTCTTCTTTTGTGGAAATGCGAGCATGTGTTCTTTGCAACCACGCGGTGATGTTGAGACATAGCATCGTGTCGGATTGGGAGCTGGTGACGGCGGCTGTTTGTTTGTTTTTTTTGTTTGTTTTCGGTCCCTGGGCGAAGCTTTAAAAAACATGGGGCTTGCAGTACTTCTTTAACAGACTCCACCACCCTGGGGGACTATAACAACCCCTGCCCCGTCAGCCAGGCTAGGCCTGCTACTGGAGGTGCCGACGGAGAGGTTGGTCATGGTGGGCTATAGTTCATCAACCCTGATACTAGCATGTCATCTAAGGATCACTGACCACCAACCGAGCCTTCGCAGCTATCTTTTCAACAAATAACACACTTCTCAAAAAGTGTCTTCATCTACGCGTGTTCTTTTTTTTTTCTTTCTTTCAGTGTTTTTCGCCAACTGCAATATCCATGTGAAAAACCAGTTCAACGGAGTTTTGTGAACGAAAGAGGGGGAAAAAAAATCGAAAAAAATAAAAGCCGACATAAAAAATCCACATAACATATTTTGCACATAAATAAATAAATGAAATAAGAGCTTAAGATAACAGAAAGGCACTAAACCGTTTCATCATCATCATCAGGTGCCGTGCTGACTGGCGTTGGCTATTATGCTTCTCCAGAGTACCCGATCCTTCATGCAGGCCATCAGTTCAGTTGGTGATCTCCTCTCACACCATCCCGTCAGACTGTCCAGTATCATTTCTCTTAGTCTTCCTCATGATATTCTTCCTTCTATTTTTCCTGTTGTTATAATATTTTCAAACTAAACCGTTTACAGTTGTTTATTTTGTGTTGGGAAAAAAAGCAAAAGAAATAAAAAGCTCTCTTGGGAAGGTCGTATTAGGTTGTTTCCGATCATATGTTTTTATCTTCTGTCAAAGTGAAGTGCTTTTTCGCAACGTGAAATTTGTTCTGTAGTGACTTGATTAGAGAATTTTCTTTCTTTGTTTTGCTTTAAGTCTGGTGTAGCAATCACATATTTGTTATTATTTGATCTATTTCCCTTCCAAAGGCTCCCGATATTTGTTGCCAGCGCATATTCTTTATTTGTTTCGTAGTTTTTACATCAGCGTGTTGTGTTCAGAATTTTTTTTTATTTTGCAGGAACTCCGATTTCGTAGCGCGATTAGGTTCTTGTTTGTGTATTGTTGCGTTGTACTTTTCTTTAATATGGTTGCTTGTGTTCGACTGTCATGCGCCAAGAATGGACGTTGACTTCGGAATCCATTCTTCATGTCTGACTGAAAAATCTGTCTCAGTGTATAGAGCTTTTTTGTTGTGATAAAATGACAGATTTATGTTCAGAGATCGTTCTTTTCCCCCTCATGTTCAGAGATCATTTTTTTGTGTTAAAATGGAAGATCTATCTCACAAGATATAGAGTTGATATGTCAATTTAAGTAACCGGTACATGAAGCTGGTTTACCGCTTTTCCTAGAAGTGATACCGCTTTACTACTTTTCCTAGAAGTGATACCGCTTTACTACTTTTCCTAGAAGTGATACCGCTTTACTACTTTTCCTAGAAGTGATACCGCTTTACTACTTTTCCTAGAAGTGATACAGCTTTACTACTTTTCCTAGAAGTGATGCAGCTTTACCACTTTTCCTAGAAGTGATACAGCTTTACCACTTTTCCTAGAAGTGATGCAGCTTTACCACTTTTCCTAGAAGTGATGCAGCTTTACCACTTTTCCTAGAAGTGATACAGCTTTACCACTTTTCCTAGAAGTGATACAGCTTTACCACTTTTCCTAGAAGTGATACAGCTTTACCACTTTTCCTAGAAGTGATGCAGCTTTACCACTTTTCCTAAAAGTGATACAGCTTTACCACTTTTCCTAGAAGTGATACAGCTTTACCACTTTTCCTAGACGTGATGCAGCTTTACCACTTTTCCTAGAAGTGACGCTACTTTTACCACTTTTCCTAGAAGCGACGCTGCCTTTATCACTTTTCCTAGAAGTGATGCCCTATAACAGACAGTGAAATAGCAGCCTGGCGAACAAGGTGAGACTCAGCACGATGTTAGGAAGTATCGAACAAGCACTGTCTTATCTTATGATGGTTGATGCTAAATATCTGTGCGCCCCTTGGTAAGCTGTGACAGTCTCTTGTAACCATCGCACACCATCATAAGGATTGCATACGAAGGTGATCGATCTAAATGAAAACCTTAATATTGCGAAAGAAACTCCGAGCACCGTCCCATCGTCACGTAAGCTGACGCAATAGGGACTCTCTTGTAGGTGGCAGCATAGTGCCTACGCTGTGCTTGACATTAGAGTAGCATTGTAACTTAGGCCGCTCCTCTAGACACATCCACGAAACTAGAACGGCCTTCTGCAATACCTTGAGCAGTAAAGGTGTAAAAACCTATCGAAGTTCATCAGCGAGTGAAGGTTCTATACAGGATTGCATGTTTGTCATTGCAGCACGTTTGTGAGTGAAGCTGGAAGTTCCGAAGTGGACAAAGTTCTGTGTCTGACTCTCCTCCTCCAAGTCTGGCATGTCGAGTAGTGGCGCCAGAGTTCTATGTGTGACTCTCCTCCCCCAGGTCTGACATACCGAGTAGTGGCACCAGAGTCCTATGTCTGACTCTCCTCCTCCAAGTCTGGCATGCCGAGTAGTGGCACCAGAGTTCTATGTCTGACTCTCCTCCTCCAAGTCTGGCATGCCGAGTAGTGGCACCAGAGTTCTATGTCTGACTCTCCTCCCCCAGGTCTGACATACCGAGTAGTGGCACCAGAGTCCTATGTCTGACTCTCCTCCTCCAAGTCTGGCATGCCGAGTAGTGGCACCAGAGTTCTATGTCTGACTCTCTTCCTCCAAGTCTGGCATGCGGAATAGTGGCACCAGAGTTCTATGTCTGACTCTCCTCCTCCAAGTCTGGCATACCGATTAGTGGCACCAGAGTTTTGTGACTCTCCACTTCAAGTCTGGCATGCCGAGTAGTGGCACCAGAGTTCTATGTCTGACTCTCCTCCTCCAAGTCTGGCATGCCGAGTAGTGGCACCAGAGTTCTATGTCTGACTCTCCTCCTCCAAGTCTGGCATGCCGAGTAGTGGCACCAGAGTTCTATGTCTGACTCTCCTCCTCCAAGTCTGGCATGCCGAGTAGTGGCACCAGGGTTCTATGTCTGACTCTCCTCCTCCAAGTCTGGTAGTGGCACCAGAGTTCTATGTCTGACTCGCCTCCTCCAAGTCTGGTAGTGGCACCAGAGTTCTATGTCTGACTCTCCTCCTCCAAGTCTGGCATGCGGAGTAGTGGCACCAGAGTTATATGTCTGACTCTCCTCCTCCAAGTCTGGCATGCCGAGTAGTGGCACCAGAGTCAAATACTGTTGAACGTTTTGTGATGGAAAATCGTCGAGTGACTGCTCTGGTTGGGCCGTGTAGAAAGAATGGAAGAGAAAGACAAACGAAAACTACGTAAGTATTCGCAAGAGAGATAAGAAAAGACCAAGGGGTAGCCCAAGACAAAGATGTAAAGACAACATAGAAGAAGATATAAAAGAAATTGGTGTCACCAGCTGGAGAGAGAAGATTAGGAATAGAGAGGAACGGATGCGAACTTTATCTGCGGCAATGAGTCTTAATGGCTCGGAAAGCTGAAGAAGAAGAAGTGATGGTCGTCCCCACATGTGTGAGTACCACATCTTTGGATCACTCACAGAGGCAATGAGCGGAAAGACTTTCAGGTCAGAAGAAGAGGTGCAGGGCTGGCTGCACCAGCGGAACACGTGATTTTTATTATAATATAGTAATCCACGGATATTTTAATCGCTGGAGGACTAGTATCGAACGAATTAGAGACAATGTGGAACAGAATGATGACGTTCTATATTTTTTTCAGCCAGAAATTATGGGGAAAACTTTTTTTCATGTAGACCACTCTCGTATATCATAATATCGACTCGTTTCGACAAATAGATGTTGCCTGTTTGTGGAAAAAAAAATATCGAGTGATCTTTTATTGAAACATCCTTTCCCACGTGACTGATCCCGCCAATTTTCGACTCCCATAATCGGCCACAATAGCAAGAAGCCAGGTGTGGGTGTTCGTGTGTGTGTGTATATGTGTGTGTGTTGCAAATTCCATTCTGTTTGCTCATGCATCTTCTGTTTTCAGCTTTAGCCCTCGTTGCTTCATCGTTTGATGCGGAACGCGGATATCCATCATTAGTATCATCAGATCAGCAAAATACACAGCCCTGTGGCAGTCGTAACTAACATAATAAATCTCGTTAACGTTTATTGATTGCCTCGACTGATATACCCGAAGAAAAGGTCCAGTCTTTGGGAAAACTGATACAGTAAAATCTCATTATAAGGGACTTTAAGGGAACTGGCAAACTAGTTCGTTATACCCAAAGACCGCTATAACCAAAATAATAGATAGATAGATAGATAGATAGATAGATAGATAGATAGATAGATAGATAGATAGATAGATAGATAGATAGATAGATAGATAGATAGATAGATAGATAGATAGATAGATAGATAGATAAGGCAGGCAGGTAGGTTAGGTAGGTAGGTGGGTAGGTAGGTATGTAGGTAGGTAAGGTGGGTGGGTAGGTAGGTAGGTAGGTAGGTGGGTGGGTAGGTAGGTATGTGGGTAGGTAGGTGGGTGGGTAGGTAGTAGGTAGGTAGGTAGGTAGGTAGGTAGGTAGTAGGTGGGTGGGTGGGTGGGTAGGTAGGTAGGTGGGTTGGGTGGGTGGGTGGGTAGGTAGGTAGGTAGGTGGGTGGGTGGTTTTGGGTAGGTAGGTAATCTGGTCGTTTATTAGTGAGACTCCGTTATAACTGGATTTTACTGTGTTGAGCTGATTAACCCGCCCAGTCCACTTTAGTTCCACTAATTCCAATATGTCAGTTTCAAGTCAGTTATCTTCATGTCTGCTTTATAAATAATTAAGGCCATAGATTTCCGTTAGCTTATAAAGATTCTTGCATCTGTCTTTAGACTAGAACACAGATTATATACATTATTTTTCTGTGTCTTTAGACTAGAACACTGATTATATACATTATTTTTCTGTGTCTTTTGACTAGAGCACTGATTATATACATTATTTTTCTGTCTTTAGACTAGAACACTGGTTATATACATTATTTTTCTATGTATTTAGACTAGAACATTGGTTATATACATTATTTTTCTGTGTCTTTAGACTAGAACTTTGGTTATATACATTATTTTTCTGTGTCTTTAGACTAGAACATTTTCCCGCTATTTCTAGACTAGAACACCAGCTGCATAGACAGTTTCCTGCTATCTTTAAAATGAGACCGCTTGTGACTTACGTATTTTCCCCCTATCTGTAGATTAGAAAACTCACAACTTACCTTATACCTTGAATGAGCCTGATTTGACTTCAGAACAGTCTAGTTACATGGACCCGAGTGGTCTCTCTTTAGATTTTCCTTCTGTAAACACGAACAGCGCGCTGTCAGGTACCTTTCCAGAGCATCATTATTTACCCAGGATTGTGTAATGTATTTCCACTGTTCAAACATTGGATGTCAGAAAAGCCCCCTTTTTTGGGGGGCTTTCTGTATTTCTGACCCGGGGAGGAGTGGAGAGATGAATCAGCTGGTTTCTTGTTTGTCACGTGGTGTAGGTGTAACCAGTGGGAACAGTAGGCCACACACACACACTGAACGAGGTTTGGTTAGCGAAAGGAAGTCGCAGTGTTGCGTCCATTGGCCAAAGTATACAATAGAAAATACAGAATTTTATATTCGTACTTTTTAAAGTTTTGCTTATTTTTGTAGTTGTTTCATGTTTTCCTTTATTTGCTCATTTTAAATACAACTTCATGTTTACATCGTAAATCAGTAAAGTTAGTAAAACTCTGCTTTCACACATTCACTTTTCCTTTATTCACTTCAACTCAAGAGCCATGCCAAATGGCGTAGGCGATCATTTCTCTCCAGAATTCCCTGTCTTTAGACTTGATTATGAGATCCGCAGGTGACTTTCTTCCTAGCCGCGCTGACAGCCCATCCAGTAAATTCTCTCTCTGTCTTCCTCTGCCTCTTCTTCCTTCAGTTTTTTCCGGTTGCCACAGTGTGTTCCAGTTTTCCTCTTCTCGGGAAATGTCCTATTCTTCTTTAAATCAATTCATATAATTTCCGTTTAATCCAACTTCCGCCGTTCTCGTTTCTTCGACCACTGTCTTAACTAAATATTCCACTGTGTTAGCTGTCTTAACTAAATATTCAACTGTGTTAGCTGTCTTAACTAAATATTCCACTGTGTTAGCTGTCTTAACTAAATATTCAACAGTCTTAACTAAATATTCAACTGTGTTAGCTGTCTTACCTAAATATTCAACTGTGTTAGCTGTCTTAACTAAATATTCCACTGTGTTAGCTGTCTTAACTAAATATTCAACAGTCTTAACTAAATGTTCCACTGTGTTAGCTGTCTTAACTAACTATTCAACTGTGTTAGCTGTCTTAACTAACTATTCAACTGTGTTAGCTGTCTTAACTAACTATTCAACTGTGTTAGCTGTCTTAACTAACTATTCAACTGTGTTAGCTGTCTTAACTAAATATTCAACAGTCTTAACTAAATATTCCACTGTGTTAGCTGTCTTAACTAAATATTCCACTGTGTTAGCTGTCTTAACTAAATATTCAACAGTCTTAACTAAATATTCCACTGTGTTAGCTGTCTTAACTAAATATTCAACTGTGTTAGCTGTCTTAACTAAATATTCAACTGTCTTAGCTGTCTTAACTAAATATTCGTCTTAACTAAATATTCCACTGTGTTAGCTGTCTTAACTAAATATTCAACTGTGTTAGTTGTCTTAACTAAATATTCCACTGTGTTAGCTGTCTTAACTAAATATTCAACTGTATTAGCTGTCTTAACTAAATATTCAACGGTGTTAGCTGTCTTAACTAAATATTCCACTGTCTTAGCTGTCTTAACTAAATATTCCACTGTCTTAACTAAATATTCCACTGTGTTAGCTGTCTTAACCAAATATTCCACTGTGTTAGCTATCTTAACTAAATATTCAACTGTGTTATGTTGACAAAACACAACACTTCAGGTAGTAAATTTTCTGGGAATATTGAAAGTTAGAGAACTTTTAAGGACTGGAAAATTCAAAGGAAAAAAAGGATAGGAGATCCCAGTGGACTGACCAAGTGGCATAGGTCTAAAAAGGAAAAAAAAAAGCATTTGAAATGATCGAACAATCGGAAATGCCAAGGGTCCCGCGAGATTGAGAAGCATGGTGGCCAACGCTAAAGCAGGATACTCGGGTGATGATTCATTCTGTCTGGTCTTCTATATATAGAATGTAAACTGTAGATGTATTGCTATTCATTTCTGTGTATATTTCCACTATTGTCCACTGGAATAATGTTCTTTCTTACATTACTATTCTGCGTTGTTTTGCGTCTGTTTTGTTACTCACTTCACAGACTTACTTGCTCTCAGGTTCATTCTCTCTCAGTGGAAATAGTAATACAGAAGCAGCAACTTTACAGTTGAAATGACTTTAATGATGCACGGGATGACGATGAGTCGATGAGCGTTATGACGAGAACGACAAAAAGCATCAACAGAATCCATGGACACAAGACTGGACATCTCTATGATATATGTTCCCGGCTGACTACGCTATCAGAACAACCTAATACACTCTATTCTGCACCTATTTCACTAAACAACAACATTTCTAACAGCCTAATCTACGTCTGTCTCAGACGATACACAAAACACAACTGTCCCTCAGTCATATGATTTCTCTCTCACTTGACCATTTCCCTGTCATACCTTAACCGTGACCCTCGTGCAACCCGAGACAAAGGAGATGGACTCTACTCACAAACAGCTGATTATTTTAGAAGATAACTCATTTTACACAAATGTTCTAATTCTCAGATGAGTTATCTATCTTACATCCTAACATTCAATATACTGCTATAACGCTGTCCGGTGCGGTACATAACAGTAGTAATAATAGCAACACAATATCCGTGTTTGTTTTCCTTTTCGTTTGTAATCCTCTTCTAACCTTCAGTTAGCACACGTGGGTGCGTCCCACTTCTTCGTGTACCTTCTTTTTATGTGGGTGAAAATGTCTTCGGGGAAGCGCTCCTCTGAAGTGTCATAATTTCTCGCTCTGTCTGTTAGTTAGAATGTTTAGTATTTCGCGAGTCGCTGTTTTAGAATGTTTAGTATTTCGCGAGTCGCTGTCATTTCCCATGTTAGTTTTGAAGTGATTAACAAGAATAATCCGGCTTCCCTTGGGAATTCCGCCATCCTTTCCTACATTCGGAATTCCGCCAACCTTTCCTACATTCTGATTATGTGACGCACTGGGCCTCGTAAAAAATCTCCATGTTGAAACATCGGCGGGCATGATTTGGGATTGGAAATGGCTTGCATTTAGCTGCTCCGGAGTTGTTAATTATACCTTGGACGAATACAGAAATAAATGAGGTCTTCTTCTTCTTCTTGAAACTGTCAGCATGACGTTCTTTGCAGCCGATGCGGTTAAGATGTTGAGACACAGCTTTGTGTGGGCTTGAGAGCGTGTTATGGCTGCTGTTTTGCTGTTTATGTGGAGCTACCGGATGTGGGGGGGGGGGGCGGGTGGGTGAGCAATACTTCTTTAACAGACTCCACCGCCACGGGAACTATGACTCGCCCTACCCTGTTAGCCAGGTTAGACCTGCTATTAATTGAGAAGTTGGACAGGGTCTTTGTCGGGCCGTGGTTCGCCAGCCCCGAGGTGGAATGCCAGCTGTGTGTCGCTGCCAGCCAAACCAGACACCATCCCCCTCCCCCCGCTCGAATTCCCAGGAAGTAAATAAAATAAAAGGACAGATGTAACTAGAAATACTTAGGTTTGACGTGCTGGATAGCGAAGTTGTCAACGGTTGCCCGCACGGCAACAGAGCAATATGGAGATTTCTATTAGGAAAGTACTTTAGACGGGACTTGCAGGAATTACTTGTGATGAAATGCTATTTTAGAAATATAGTCCTGGTTTGATCTGCGCTGCACTTGGTATTTTTGTGTGCACCCAGTCTGAAAATAGATCTGTACATAGTGGAAAGATATCTGTCTGTCTGTCTGTCCGTCTGTCTGCCTGCCTGCGGCATATTTCAGTCATATACGATCATTTCCATGTCTGGTATCAGCGTTTATCTGTCAGCAATTCCTCCTTCTCTATAAACGCCCTGTAATTTTTCGTCTGCAGTATATGACACACACCTTCTATATCAAGTTATTATTTGTCATGAAGTACAAAAGACGGCCATTTAAACATCAAACGGCCTAGTCTTAGGTACACGGGAACAGTCTCTTTTGGATATGATCTGTGCTACCAGTAATATCATGGCCCGAGGGGTGTGATAATTATAAACGAGGAAGTAATGGTTCTGTATAAAGCGAAAGTAATTGCCGTGTTTTGCAATGATAGGAGCACTGACACATGTTAGGATAAATAGCAACCGAAAGTAGCGAGACCGCGGGAAAAACGGGTGGGTAGTCATGACAACTGTGACGCTTTGGCTATGATGTTCTTTTTTGTGCCCAGATATTCATAATGTTGTTCTGTGTGTGTGTGTGTGTGTCTGTCCGTTTGTCTGTCTGTCTGTCTCTCCTTTTGATGTTAGAATTTCAGCATAAAATTTCAGTAATTTTTCATGTTAGTTTCGTTTGAATGAAGCATTTCATGACATGCGCTGCAGACACATCGTGCGGCTGTTATTGACTGGCCTGAAATATTCACGTAAAGCCTGAAACTGAACGCGCTGACTTTGAAAAGCTACGAGGTTTACTTATTCTAGAGCCACTTACGTGTATTAATGTCTGCCAAATTACGAGGCAACCGCTTGTGTGGACCGCTAGTCTTCGGTGTTTTGATAAAATTAAGATTCATTATTTTGTTTTCCATGATTTGAAAGATAAATGTTTTCCCAATAGTCATGGTACTGTTTAACAAATGTAGAATGTTGCCTGCAAAACGTCCATGAAAGGTTAACATTCTCCTCCCCCCCCCCCCCCCCCCCCCCCCGGTCACGCTGGTAGAGATCAGAGAAACGTGAGGAAGACAATGTCAGACCGGGATCAGAACTGAGCAGGGGCTCTGGTTTATGTGTGCAGACAATAAGGATCAGAACTGAGCAAGGGCTCTGGTTTATTTGTGCAGGCAGTAAGGATCAGAACTGAGCAAGGGCTCTGGTTTATTTGTTCAGGCAATAAGGATCAGAACTGAGCAAGGGCTCTGGTTTATTTGTGCAGGCAATAAGGATCAAAACTGAGCAAGGGCTCTGGTTTATTTGTGCAGACAATAAGGATCAGAACAGAACAAGGGCTCTGGTTTATTTGTGCAGGCAATAAGGATCAGAACTGAGCAAGGGCTCTGGTTTATTTGTGCAGACAATACGGATCAGAACTGAGCAAGGGCTCTGGTTTGTTTATGCAGACAATACGGATCAGAATTGAAGAAGGGCTCCGGTTTGTTTATGCAGACAGTAAGAATCAGAACAGAAGAAAGGCCAAGAGTCTGTCATTCAATTGAGCGGTGGGGGAGGGGGTGGTTGGTAGTAGATCATGCTCGAGTCAAATATCTGCCAGACTTGCAATAAACGGGCTTCCTGTGCAAAGTGTTGTCCGCCATATTGCCTAGGTAGTTATGATTTATTATCATTATCTTTTCCAGGGATAAAGATTGTCCTTGTAGTTTCTTTTAAAAGTACATCGCTGTTGAAGCTGAGAAGGTCTCTGTTACACAAGGGATTAAAGCAACAAATACAGTGATGATACCGTTACCAGAGCTGTTATAGAGTGACGGCACGGCTGTCAAGAAGATAATAGAGTGCCGACATGGCTATCAGGGTTGTATTAGAGTTGCGGTGCGGCTTTCAGACCTGTACTTAGGGTGACGATAGGCCTATCAGTGCTGTGCTGGAATAACAACACAGAAATACGATTATTAGGACCGTAGAGTCACGGTACGGGCTATCAGGACTGTACTAGAGTGACGGATACAGTTGCCAGGGCTGTGTTGGAGTGACGGAACGGCTATCAAGAAGGTACTAGAGTGACGGATACAGTTGCCAGGGCTGTATTAGAGTCACGCACGGGCTATCAGGACTGTACTAGAGTGACGGATGCAGTTGCCAGGGCTGTGTTGGAGTGACGGAACGGCTATCAAGAAGGTACTAGAGTGACGGATACAGTTGCCAGGGCTGTGCTGGAGTGACGGAACGGCTGTCGAGACCGAGAAAACAAAGCTGGGGAGAGGTCCCTGTTAGACCAGCGATAAAAACGAAAAACCAGTTAAAAACAGCCGTGAGAGAGGCTGCACGGAGAGTCACACTAAAGCCTGGGATAGCGTACAACGCCTCCAACAATGTCCTGACATAACGTTATCGATGAAGCGTCGGCCGTTCTGAGGACGTCTTCTGTTTGATCTAGTTGTTTGTAGAAAGGAATCTGCGTGACTGCCGAGTCTCAATTACTGACTGTAGCCTCCATTACTGGCTACAGCCGCCATTACTGACTATCAAATATTTATCAGAAGCGTCCAAGGTTTTGGAGTCCTTGATGACGTTTGAATAGACACTGCTTCTGTGTGTGTTTTTTTTTCTGTTTTGTTTTATTAAGTTCCAATGTTCAGAGCCATGGGGCACCATTTCCAGAGCAGATACAAGTTCTTGGGAAGGGCTGTTCTGTTTATGGTAATATGAAAGGTTGTGGTCTTCTGAGACATTGCATTTACTTTAAATCATTATTTAAGTATTCAGCACGTCCCCCCCCCCTCTGTAATGTGATATAGAATGAATATTGTCAATAACATTATGGTCATGTACCGTGAGGTTGTCGGGGTTTGACAAAGTATCGTTGTGTTCAGAAATGTAACCAAGATGGAACACGTGGTTTTTTTGGGGGGAGGGGGCAGAACAGTGTGGGAGGTGGGACGTTTTTTTGGTTAAAAGTGAACATTTTAAACTGCGTCTGTGTGTCACATGGGGTCCTTTACGTTTGACATTTTCTATCAAAGTGTACTCGCCATTTTTGTGTGTGTTTGTTTCTGATTGCTCCAGAAGCTGAGAACCAACATGACCTTCGACATCTCTTAGATAAACTCGCTAAAGAAAGTGAAGAGAAAGGACTTACTTTGAACATCAAAAAGATAAAGATTATGGTTTTATCTAAGAAGTATTGAAATACCTTGGAGCAGTAATAACTTCAGATGGGAAATGCAGAACAGAAATTAGGAACAGAATAGGCCAAGCAAAGACTGCATTTCAGAGAATGAGAAACGCTATGCAACACATCCTTATCAATGAATATTAGAAAACGAGTCCTAAAATGCTATATTGAACCTTTCTTGTTATGTGGAAGTGAATCATGGACAATAACCAGGGCTGCAAAATAAATCATTGGAAGCAGCAGAAATATGGTTTATTAGAAGAATATTGCGAATTCCTTGGGCTGCAAAAATAACTAATGGAGAATGTTTGAGAAGAGCTGGAGAGATAAAAAAAATCTTGTAAAAAAAAATAATAAGAGAGAGACACTATACTTTCATAAGACATGCAGTGAGAAGAGGGGGTATTGAAAATATTATAACAACAGGAAAAATAGAGGGAAAAAGAAGCAGGGAAGACCAAGAAAAATGATACTGGACAGTCTGACGAGATGGTGTGAGAGGAGATCACCGAGCTAATGGGCTGTATGAAGGATCGTGTACTCTGGAGAAGCATAATAGCCAACGCCAGTCGGCACGGCACCTGATAATGATGATGATGATGATTACTCCAACTGCTTTCATCACATCTTGCTGTAGAGAGCCAAATGTAACCCGATAAAATGTTCTTCTTCTTCAGTCCCCATGGAACCGCGAGCTAGTGTTACGTTTAGCCGGTGCCGTGAAGATGTTGAGGCACAACATCGTGCTGGCCCGAGAGGGTCATGTCGGATGATTTGTCAGTCACCTAATGGAGCAAAAAAGCAGGGTTTGGGGGGTATGCAATACTTCTTTAGCAGAGTCCACCACCATGGGAACAGTGACGATCCCTGGCCCCGTTAGCCAGGTGTGGCATGCCACTGGCGGGGGGAGGGGGGTACCAACGGAGAAGTGGGACAGGGTCTTGGTTAGTTATGGTTTGCCCAGCCCTGATACTAGCATGCCAGTTGGTGGTCACATGGGCTGCGTGTTTGCCCGCTTCTCCCCAAGCACAGGTATTAATGGAAACAGTAATTGCCTAAATACATTCGCTTTCCAGAGTTAAGGATTATGGTAAAGGATGCAGGATTGAGTCACACGAAAGTCTGATCATGAATACAATTTTGTTTATTCTTTACTTTTATATTAACTCACCGAAACGACACTGTTTATTCATGAGTTCAGTATTCCATCTTCCGGTAGCGGCCAAATATGGTACCCATATAATCCACAGATTCCATAGAATTCCACTTTTCAGTTTATATCAGTAGTTGGAAAACTGAATAAGCTTGATCTTCAGCCCGTAACAGCACCGCACATGGTGAGGAAATGAGTTCGGTGTGCCTTTTTAACTACAGACTTGATACGACATTTCGTTTTTGCGATAAACGGTCCACTGAAGTATAAATTACTCAAAGACTCTTCATTGTATATGTACAAATACGGTGCTAATATAGTATAAATTACTTATTTTAAAGTTTGTGTACGTATTATAAGACAAGTGTGGTTTATTTTTACATTTTAAAACCATAATTTTCTGTAAAGTACTGTATACTCAGCTGTTTGGAATGTGCTCTGTGGCTGAGCGACGCTACCGTTGAAGAGAAACATCGTTGGAAAGCGAGGATTAGCCGCATTTAGCTTGTGGTTTCATGTGATTTTCTGGCTGTACTAGTTAAATTTGTCTGTTGAATTGATGTTAGCCTGTTTGTACGCCTTCATATACAGGATATCACTGTTTTGTGCCCTGTCTATCACTATTATCAGCAACTGAAATTTGACTTGCATTTCACGTTCAATCAGTTTCTAATAGAAACTAGCGTACTTTCTTCCTTACTTACTTTCTTTCTTCCTTTTTTCCTTCTTTTCTTTCTTTTCACTGTTGTCTTTTATTTATTTATTAATATCGTTTAATACGATACGTTCCCACGTCTGTTATGAGATCTGACGTTATCTTCTTCACGTCTGTTCTTGTTCTTAGTCCTATTTTTAGCAACCTGTGAGAACTTCGTGAAAAGAACGGAGCATAGATTATGCTCGAACTGTTTGCATTAACAAATCCGGAAACATCTTCAGACAAAAACATTCAGATAGAATTACTTGCTAATTTAATTATTTAAAATTACTTCAGACATTTGATCTAAATTATAAAAGAAGGCACACACACACATACACACACACACACATTTTGATATATATTTTGAGCGAGGGGAAAAAATATCTTTAGATTTCGCTGAAGATTTAAAATGCATTTTGATGGGATTTCTGGGTGCGTTCCAAGAAGAGCACGAATAATGTAAGATTTCTTTGAAAAAAAAATTCAATCAGCGTTTCTCAGCTCTTTTTTTTTTTCTCTGCTCCTGCGCCACTCCCTCCGTGATTATAGAAATATGTTATCAACGTATATTAATCCTAGACCCAAAGAATTATGAGCTCCCACCCCCACCCCCCCCCCCCCCCCCCCTCCTGGCCCTGCCCTTCGATATTCCAGTTGCCGGAAGTGGGTGACGCTCGCATAATCTACAAATCCCATAAAATTCTACCTTTCATATATGTGAAATGGATTTTTTTAAAAATTGTCATATTTTTCTTTTTTGGCCAGGGCAAACATAAACCCTTGTTCCTCGCCTGCTATCACAAATATTTCAGCAAGAAGCCTTCTTCAGGTACAGGAAAAGAAAAGAACCAAAAAAAAAAAATCAGTGGTAAAGCGGAAAAATAAAACATTTTCTGTTAGATTCATCTTATATAGGAGCCCGGGAAGGTGAATGAATGAACTGGTTAGAACCAGACACCAGCACTCACCTGATCTATTTGGTCGAACCATCTGATTGTGCATGTGGCTTTCTTTGGCTGTGAAGTCAGAGGAACCAGCTGCTTTGATTTGTGTTACAGCTTCCATACTCCGCTGAAGTCAACGACCAGCATGTCTGCGAATCTGTCAGTGTTGGTTAATTTGCTGCCAGGGTAGCTTTTCCACTCCCAGCCTTCGAAAATTCCGTGAAAACCCTTTGAAAATAAACTCTGTAAAAACTCACTGTGTTAAAACTCTTTGAAAATAGGCTCTGTGAAAGCTCTTTGAAAATAATCTCTGTGAAAGCTCTTTGAAAATAATCTCCGTGAAAGCTCTTTGAAAATAACCTGTGTGAAAACAAACTATGTAAAACTCTTTGAAAATAGGCTGTGTGAGAACTCTTTGAAAATAAGCTCGTTGAAAACTCTTTGAACATGAGCTGTGTGAAAACTCTTTGAAGCTAACCTCTGTGAAAACAATGTGAAACTTTCAAAATAACTGTGTGAAAACTCTTGAAAATAAGCTCTGTGAAAATTGACTATGTGAAAAACAAACTGTGTGAAACTCTTTGAAAAGGAGATGTGCGAAAACTCTTTGAAAAATAAACTCTGTGGAAAACTTTGAAACTCTGCGATGACAATGACAGCGCTTACTTGCCTCTCACGTCATCACGGCGTGGAAGTAGACAAGGTCGGTCTGACATCGTTTCATCGCGATAACCTTGGCATTCATAAAACTTCGGTAGGCGTTTCGAGCCATTCATTTCCCGAGATGACTCAGCTGCCATGTTAAGCGTAATTTTGAAGTCTTCTCTTCTGAATCTGTAATGTGGCGTTTTGTTTCCTTGATAATAAAGCTTCCAAATTTTGGAAATGATCATGTTGCCAAGAAAAACTTCCTGATTGTTTTGCATGTAGCATGTCTGCTAACTGTCGTTCTGTTATTATCTGTCTTGTATTCTTGTAGGTTCTTCTGTTAAAACTGTCACTTTTCCACACAAAAACATATTTTGTGTTTCTCTTAAAATGCAAACATGCAGGCGTACAGTGACCGATTGTGTACATCAATATGGCTTTAGAGGGGGGGGGGGACAGCGGTGATGAAAAAGTTAACGTCAAGGAGGTAGGGTGGCCATCAGAACAAAGTGATGGGAAACAGTTTAGAGGTAGGGTGGCCATCAGAACAAAGTGATGGGAAACAGTTTAGAGGTAGGGTGGCCATCAGAACAAAGTGATAGGAAACAGTTTAGAGGTAGGGTGGCCATCAGAACAAAGTGATGGAAACAGTTTAGAGGTAGGGTGGCCATCAGAACAAAGTGATGGGAAACAGTTTAGAGGTAGGGTGGCCATCAGAACAAAGTGATGGGAAACAGTTTAGAGGTAGGGTGGCCATCAGAACAAAGTGATGGGAAACAGTTTAGAGGTAGGGTGGCCATCAGAACAAAGTGATAGGAAACAGTTTAGAGGTAGGGTGGCCATCAGAACAAAGTGATAGGAAACAGTTTAGAGGTAGGGTGGCCATCAGAACAAAGTGATAGGAAACAGTTTAGAGGTAGGGTGGCCATCAGAACAAAGTGATGGGAAACAGTTTAGAGGTAGGGTGGCCATCAGAACAAAGTGATGGGAAACAGTTTAGAGGTAGGGTGGCCATCAGAACAAAGTGATGGGAAACAGTTTAGAAAAAAAGTTTTTTTGCAGGCCGTAGGGGAAGTAATCTATAGTTTATAGTTTGGGTCATCATCGTCCTCATTATTGCAGTGCAGATGTCCATAGCTGCTCAGATTCTTTCTTGTCTTACTCCCGCATCCCACCCCGTCCAAGTATTTTCATCGGCCTCGTACGGTTCTTAGCATATATATATATATATATATATGTGTGTGTGTGTGTTGTTGTTGTTGTTGTTATTGTTGTGGAAGGCAAGGCGACGACAGCTGAAATAGTGTGCGCATCACTGGTGTATTTAGCTGTGAAGGCCGAAGTGCTCTACTTTTAAAAGTGACCAATCAATCTCTGAGCGTGGCACAGATAAGGGACACAAATTTCTCAGGGGACCCGGGGGGGGGGGGGGGGGAATCGGAGTTCCTGAGCTATAACCAGTTTTTTTTTTTTTTAGACTAAACGGAACTAAAACCACGGAAATTTTAAAAAAACGAATAAATTTCTGAAATTAAAATAGATATATCACAGAAGATATCTAGTTCCCTAGATACAGTTGGGGGGGGGGGGTGTCTGGGTAGCGAAGTGGTTAGTGCACTAGTCTCTGATAACGAAGGTCGGGAGTTCGATTCTGGCCGGAGGTGCCCCAGTCACCTACCTATAGAAATGGGTACCTGACTTCTTCTGGAGCTGGGGAAGGAAAGGCGGCCAGGCGTGATACTGACCATATCACCCTCTAGTGTGCTGACAGGTCAAGGAAAATATGGGCACTAACAGCATATCCTTATTGGCCTCTAAGCCATGACAGGGTTACCTCCTCCTCTCTTATTTCTTTATTTTTTGTTGTTGAGGTACAGTCAGTGTTAGGAAGAAATCTGGTGTGTGATATTTGTTGTGATACATTAACTCTTACATGGGCACGTCCCTGCCGGTGCTTGAGTTCTGAAACCATCGCGCAAAGAGTTATTGTTGCTTGTTGGTGATGTTGTGTTTGTTGTTGCTTGTTTGTGATGTTGTGTTTGTTGCTGATGTTGTGTTTGTTGTTGCTGCTGATTAATGTTGCACCAAACAACTTACTCTTCTTCATCTTCTTCGATAGCAATAACATAATATAACACTTCTTCATCTTCTTCTATAGTGATAGTGTAATAAATATAACATTTCTTCATCTTCTTCTGCAGTGATAGTGTAGTAAATATAACATTTCTTCATCTTCTTCTGCAGTGATAGTGTAGTAAATATAACATTTCTTCATCTTCTTCTGCAGTGATAGTGTATAAATATAACATTTCTTCATCTTCTTCTGCAGTGATAGTGTAATAAAAATAACATTTCTTCATCTTCTTCGACAGTGATAGTGTAATAAATATAACACTTCTTCTTCAACAGAGATATAAATGTAACACTTCTTCATCTTCTTCGACAGCGATTATGTAATAAATATAACACTTCTTCATCTTCTTCTTCTTTTTCTCCTTCTTCGACAGTGATTCTCAAAAATTCCAACTAAAATCTGACCAAAAAACAAAAACAAAAAAAATCCATTTCAGATACAAACCATAGAAACACTCTTCTTAAATGCTTCCACTTGCTCACGGGAAGTTACGGATGTTCGAAAAGTTGTCAGCATTAGATGGAAGGGTGAGAAAAAAAAAACGGGGGTTTTGTTTCGCTCCACGGAGCGGAAATTGATTTTTATTTTCCCTGGCTGGCAAATAGGCTGTTGTGAAGTAACACAGCGGGGAATTCTGCCACATCATTTTGTCTGTTCTCATTTGGGTGGGCCTGGAATTTCTCAGGCTGTGGATGTAAGTTCTCCCTCAGGCCTGGAATATAACGTGCCTTTGAAGTAAATTGAAGGAGGCGTCCGATGTTGCTGCCAGATCTGGAGTGCTGGCAGTGTTCCTTCTTAAGGCATGATTAGGCATGTGCGAAGAACATTTTTAGTAACATCACAATATTTGCAATTCGACTGTTTATGAGAAGGAAGTTTATGAATAACCCAAAAAAAGTAATGTTAATGTAAAAAACGAACGAACGTACTTTATTTTCAAAGAGTTAAGAGTTGGGTACGCAAGCCCGTCTAATATTCTCCTTTTGATCATACAGCTTCCACTCAGTTACAGTCTTTCATCATTTGTTACTGACCATAACAAGCTGAAAGAAGCAAGCGACTGAGCTGAGCGACATGAACAATTTATTAGCGACACCAAATAAATAACAAAAGCAAACGAGCAATAAAGAGGTCGGCATAGAAAGAACTTTGAGTAAAAGAATCGTCAGGGAAGAAAAAAGAAGAAGGAGAGAAGGGAGATGAAGAAAAGAGAGAGGGGAAAGAGGAATGGGAGAAGGAAGAGGAAGAAAAGAGAGAAAAGAATAAGAAGAGATAGGGGAGAAGGAAGATAAAGAATGATAAGAGAATGGGGAGGAAGAAGAAGAGGGAGAGGAGGAGAAGAGGAAGAATAAGAGGAGGAAGGGGAGAAGGAAGATGAAGAATAAGAAGAGGAAGGGAAGGAGAAGATGAAGATTAAGAAGAGGAACGAAAGAACGAACGAATAGGCTTTTATTTTCAAAGAACTGGAGCACGTAGGCCCTTCTAACATTCTGCCCTTTATCGTACACCTTTCACTCAGTCATACAACTTTCACTCAGTCATACAACTTTCACTCAGTCATACAACTTTCACTCAGTCATACAACTTTCACTCAGTCTTACAATTTTCACTCAGTCATACAACTTTCCCTCAGTCATACACCTTTCCCTCTGTCAACAAACCTCCAGCATAAGTTGTTGGACATAATGAGCACGAAGAAACGTGTTGCCAACTGTGTCCTGTCCTGTCCTGTCCTTCACTTCACTGTTGGTTGTGATCTTCACGCGGCCGAAGCAACACATCTAAACATCCTTTATCTAGCATCATTTACGTCCATTATCATCTCCGCGTCTGTTGTTACATATTGTTTTGATGTACTGGAAGTTGTTTTTTTCTTTCAAAAGAAAACTGAAATCTTTATTTCTCAGTGCTTCTATTTATTTACTTTTGTTTCGTTTTTTTTTTCAATGTTTGTGTCTGTGTGTTTATGTGTATGTTTATATTGTGATGTTTATTTACATTTATGTTTAAGTGTTTATTTTTTATATTTATCTGTTTATTTTAGTATTTATTTATATCTTATGTTCAATTATGTTTACATATTTGTAATATATATATATATATATATATATATATATATATATATATATATATATATATATATATGTATACTTTATTCCAGGGTGGAAAATTAGAAAACGTAAAGAGGGAAATGGAAAAGATAAAGATCAACATATTAGGAAAGAATGAAGTTAGATGGACAGGTGCAAGGAAGATAAACTCTGATAAATATACACAAATATATTTAGGAAGTGAGAAACATGAACGAGGAATATGAATAATATTTGACGAAGAAACAGCAAGAACAATTGTATGATATGTGAACATATCGGACCGAGTCCTGCTAGCCCAACTGAAAGGACGACGAATAAACATAAATAATATACAAGTGTACGCTCCAACATCTGAAAGTGATGAAGAAGATGTACAACTGATTTATAATGACATAGAGACAGCCCTAAAGCACACAAAGTCACATGAAGTTACTATAGTTATGGGAGATTTTAATGCCAAAGTTGGTAAAGGAAGAACTTCATACATTGTTGGTGACTATGGACTGGGGGAGATGAATGACACAGATAGTAAATTAATTGAATGGGCAAGAATACATAGCATAGTTGTAGGAAACACCTGGTTTAAACAACATCCTGAAGACGCAGCGTGGTGCAGCCCAGACAAAAAGACTTAACCAGATAGACTACGTATTAATCAACAAAAAATTCCAGAATGCATTACTGACAATAAAAACCATGCCAATAGTGACCACGACCCATTGTGTGGAAAAATTAGAATAAAGCTAAAGAAAGCATGCAGAAAAGTGAGAAACATCAAACTGAATACATAACTCCTTAAAAATGACAAAAAACTGCGAGAACAATACAAAGTTATTATAACAAATAGATACAATGAAATAGCAAAGATAAATAGTATAGATGACCAGTCGGCAATGTTAAGAGATTCTATCCACCAAACTGTTGAGGAGATAATACCACCGAAAAAAGAAGCCCCAAAAAATAAATGGATGACAGACGACATCTTAGGACTGATGGACAAGAGAAGGTGTAGTAAAAATAACCAAGAAAAATATAACAAGATAAATAAAGAAATAAGACGCAAATGCAGAGAAGCAAAAGAAGTGTGGTTAAATGAGCAGTGCAGACAGATTGAGGACTCTCATATTAAAGACAGCAAAAACATGCACAAACGAATTAATGAACTCACAGGCAGGAAAACAAAATATACAACAGGATGCCTGAAATCAAAAGAAGTTAAAATGTTAATGGGAAAAGAAGACATTGTGGACAGGTGGACAGAGTACATCGGTGAGCTGTATGGAGGAGAAAGACCAGAATTAACACCAAATACTGAAAACTATGATGGACCACCAATACTTGAAGATAAAATCATAGATGCCGTCATAAAGAAAGGAAAAGCGACTGGGCCTGATAATATAACAATAGAAGAAATAGAGGCGCTAGAGGAGATAGGAAATAAAAGTAATAATCAAGTTACTGAATGACATTTACAACATTGGTTATATTCCCAGTGACCTGATTAAATCCACTACCAAAGAAACCAGGTGCAAAGGAACGTGATGACCACCGGATTATCAGCCTCTCGTGTCACATAACGAAGCTAGTTCTGAGAATCATTATGAGAAGAACAAGGAAGAAGATAAAAACGGAAATAACAGATGAACAGTTTGGATTTGTTGAAGGAAAGCGAACACACAATGCCATTTATGCTTTACGAACACTAACAGAAAGAGCTTTAGAAGTACAGAAAGATCTCTAATTATGCTTCATTGATTACACCAAGGCATTCGACAAGGTGAAACAATGAAATTATTAAAATGCTTGAAGACATCAGTATAGACGGCAAAGGCCTGAGGATTGTAAAAGATCTATACTGGCAACAAGAAACAGCAATTGGAGTTGAAAATAGAACTGGAAAATATCAACCTATAAAACAAGGGGTGCGACAAGGATGTGTACTATCTCCAGACCTTTTTTCTCTGTACAGCGAGAATATTCTAAGAACGATCATCACAGAACCAGGTATAAAAGTCGGAGGATACAACATTAACAACCTTCGGTATGCTGACGACACAGTACTGATAGCTGAGAACTAACAAGACCTGCAAAATCTCTTGTATAAAGTCGCCAAAGAAAGTGAACAGAAAGGCCATATTGTGAACATCATAAAGACAGAGACTATGGTTATATCCAAGAAACAGAATCCACAAGGATGCAGTATAAAATTAAACGGAACTATTCTAAAGCAGGTGCAGAAATTCAAATACCTTGGATCAGTAATAACTTCAGATGGGAAATGCAGAACAGAAATTACGATCAGAATAGGTCAAGCAAAGACTGCATTTCAAAGAATGAGAAACATATTATTCAACACATCCTTGCGAATGAATGTTAGAAAACGAGTCCTAAAATGCTATATTGAACCCATCGTGTTATGTGGAAGTGAATCATGGACAACAGGCAGGTCTGCGCAAAAATCATTGGAAACGGCAGAAATGTGGTTTATTAGAAGAATGTTGGGAATCCCCTGGACAGCAAAATAACTAATGAAAAATGTATGAGAAGAGCTGGAGAGACAAAAAAATCTTGTCCAAAAAAAAAATAAATAAATAAATAAGAGAGAGAGAGAGAGAGAGAGAATGTACTTTCATAGGACATGCAATGAGAACGGTGGCATTGAAAATATTATAACAACAGGAAAAATAGAAGGAAGAAGATCAAGAGGAAGACCAAGAGAAATGATACTGGACAGTCTGACGGGATGGTGTGAGAGGAGATCACCAACTGAACTGATTGGCCTACATGAAGGATCGGGTACTCTGGAGAAGCATAATAGCCAACGCCAGTCGGCACGGCACCTGATAATATATATATATATATATATATATATATATTATACATTTTAACGTTTAGTTATGTAGTTATCTGTATTATTATTATTATTTATTTGTTTTTATTCATTTATTTTCGGTCAAATCAACTGAGAAAGTCTCCGTGCATATACTCATACACTAACTATTGTGCGTTACTCATAAAGTCTTTATCTATTTACCCATAAAAGAACAAGATTACGTGTGCTTTTGTAGCTTATTTGTTTGTTTGTTTGTTTGTTTTAATAGAAAATGTTTTAATACCTCCCGTGATTGGAATTGTGCTAATTCTTTTTTCCCTGGCGGTGCCTGGCATGTTACGCCACGTGATATCGTCTTGTGTTATTGAAATACATAAAAGGAAATCCACGTGGCCTACTTTTCTCGTGAGCTGGAAGATTTAAGCAGAATTATTTCTTTTCTTACCATTCTCTTTCCAGAACACCCCCCCCCCCCCCCACCCAACCCCCCACAGATCGTGGCTGACATGTTGAAAGGATGGAATAGTTTTTTTTTTAATGTTAATTTCTTTTTGTTATGAAATAATCAGCGAGTATGGAAACCCAGGCAGATCTGGATCTGGTAAGGCTATTTATCAGCCAGGCTGGCGTCCTAGGATGTAGGCTTAAGAGTGATTTATTTGCAGAACTGCCCACCTCACGATTATCTCACTCTGTGTAGCCTTGAGAATCTTTTAGCAGTGTATTGTATAAAGCTTTCCTGCTGTGTAATACCTTGGCAGTCTGTTAAGAAGTAAGGAAGAGAGGGAGGGAGGAAAGGAAAGAAGGAAGTTTTTCTTTCCTTTCTTAGTATACATACATATGTAAATAGACATATCTTGATTTTATTGCGACAGTGTCCACACACAATCCATCATCGGTGACATGAACTAACAGGTCTTTCACATTAAGTTACAAACAGACATTATTGTGTTCTCTTTGCTTACGTAAGCTGTGGGCACCGGGATTTCAAGCTATTAGGTGTTTCATTGTTGAAATGTGGAGGTTAATGTACTGTGTGAGAGAAATAACTTTTCAGTGCTTTTCTCGCCCATTTTGTACGATTTGAATGAGAGTATAGAAGTTTTCAGAAAGGGGAGCTCCTATTATATTTGGTTTATTTTGCTGTATGTAACGCCAAATAAGGAGAGGAGCAGACAGAACTACAAAAATAAGATTTTTAAGGGCATGCATCTTTCCCATCGCAACATATGCCTGTGAGACCTGGACACTTAACAAAACAGCTGAGAAACACATAAATGCCTTTGAATGTAAATGCTACAGAAGAGTTCTCCAAATATCGTGGAAACAAAAAAGAACAAATATATCTATACTACAAGAGCTTAATATTGAAGAAGACTGGCTAGTAAAGAGGATTAAAGAGAGAAAACTTAAATATTTTGGACACATTAAACGTCATGATAATTTAGAGAAGACCGTATTGGAAGGATATATAATTGGAAAAAGAAAAAGAGGAAGACCAAAACGAAGATGGCTGCAAGAAATCGTTGACGATCTGCAAATGGACGCAGTAGCAGCAGGACATCTTGCTCACAACCGAGAGGCCTACAGGAGTGCTGTTAGGGAGGCAAAGTTCCACAAGGGACATGCAAATGAATGAATGAATGAACGCCAAATAATGACTGCTTTCTAGATACACCACAGTAACAAACACATAATTCTCTGTGGACAACTTTGATGATTTTGTGGCAGATGAGCAGTGATTTATATCCGTTTTCAGAATCCTGGTTTTGCTGATAAACTGTCGATATTTTTTTTGGGGGGGGGGAGGGGAGGTGGTAGCTTTTATATCTTGTAGGGTAGCTATGTAGCGGAGTTGTTAGTGTACTCGTTTCACAAGGCCGTGTTCGGTGTTCCCATTCAAAGGTAAAGGTATGAGTTGTGAACCAGCGTCACTGCACACGGTCAGACTAGAAACTACCGACTAGTGTCGCCATCAGCACTAACTCCGTAGCTGGCGGCGTCATTCCTCCTCCCTAGCAGAGCGATAACCCTGGTACCCAGTTTGTTTTTTTTTCCTTCTTGAGGCTGTGTGCACCTCGGGAGTTTTTGCGACTCAGGGTTGGAAATCGAGAACCGGGTCACCTGGTCTTTTCGCCGCGAGCGAGTGACTAATCCACTGCGCTAACGTGGCGCTCCTAGTAGCAACCGTCAACAATCAGTCCAGCTGCCGACACGGGTGGCTGGGTAATCGTCGTCTTGGGTAGTGGATGGAAAAGACGGCCAGGCATGTCACACCCTACTTGTGTGTGATCGTAGGTCCGAGAACAACACAGTCACTTACGTCACTGACTTCAGACAGGCTTAAAATAAAAAGTGAAAGACACTAACACCATACACCATATCAGTGACTTCAGACAGGTCAAGGACTCTACTAACACCATCCTCATGATATACGCCAGTGGCATGTAACACGGCAGCCGCTGTTTTGGTAAATAAATTCAAACAGTGCCTTCGTGTAGTCTTCAGGTCTGTTGTGGGTTTTCTTTGTTTTCCCATTGCTTTTCTTTTTCTTTTTTGTAAATGTAACAGTGTAGGTCCATGTACACAGATAATCTTGGCGTTCATGATCCAAAGTCTCCACGCAATATCCAGTATCTGCTTGTCTCCCTTAGATGTGTCTTTGTCTTCGTTCTGTCTCTTATTCTTTAGTCCGTATAGTCATACATATTTATACTCTCAAAATAAAATGCAAGACTACCTGAATTTCTTCTTTTTTTATACTTTTTCTTTTTTAATGCGACGGTTGATGAAAGGGGAAAGGGAAAAGAAAACTGCTTTATAACGAAGAGAAATGAACCATTCTCAGTTTTGAAAACTGCAGTATAACAATGAGAAATGAAATATTCTCAACTTAAAGAACTGCTCTGTAACAAAGAGGAATGAAACATTCTCAACTTAGAAAACTGCTATGTAACTATGAGAAAAGAAGCCCACTTAACTTTAAAAAAAACTGCTCCATAACAAAGAAAAATGAAACATTCTTAACTTAGAAAATGCTATGTAACTATGAGAAATGAAGCCCTCATAAACCCGAGAAAAAAAAATCAACCTGAACTAAAGCCAGTATTGTCTTTGGCACTAATCTCGCAACTTTCTCGTTCTATCCAGAATACGAACGAGAGTTGTTTAGTTCTCTAGGGTGGCTCTTTTTACTTGTTTGGTTCTAGTATTTCCTCCTATCCTCATTAATGAGAGGAAAAAATAGATACAAATTTTAACCGTTAAGGTTCATTCTTTTGTTGCATGCCGTTCCAGATAACTTTGACGACCATACTTCTCGGTGTTGTGTGGTCCTTTTTTTTTTTTTTAGTTTCCGATCAATTCAAATGCTTCTTTTTTTTTTTTTGTTCCATGGCGCTTAGGTCAGGCCGTTGTGATATTTTGTTTCCTTGTCAGTCTCACTTTCTTTTTCCTTTGAATTTTCCAGTTCATTATAAGGTTTTCTAACTTCTTTCTCCTCATGGCATTTCCAAGAAATTTTTCATTGTCGTTTTTTCTTCTTCTTATACTTGTTCTCAAGCTTCTCTGAGGACATCTTTGTTTGTTTGTGCAGAGTGTTTGTTGCATCTTTCTCCACAGCCACATCTCCGTTGCTTCCAGTGTCTTTGTCATCTTTTTTATTAGTTGTCCAAGTATTACAGATTTGGTTCTGTCAGTCAGTCAGTCATTTGCATGTTCCTTGCGGAACTTTGCCTCCCCAACAGCTCTCCTTTAGTCCTCTCGGTTTTTGGTTTTGTATAACGCTGTAACACTCTTTTCCTCATTTTTAGTATTATTATTTGTATCTTCTTCGTGTAATTTTAAAAAAAAAACTTCCTCTGCCTTATCTATTCGTGATTTTATTATTTCATTTATGCACTTGCCATCAACTGTTGTTATTGTTGTTGTTGTTGTTGTTCCAAGGCAATTGAATATTTATTTACTTCCGTCAGTGTCTTCTTGTCTGAAATGATGTCAGTGTCTTCCTGTCTGAAAAGATATCAGTGTCTTCCTGTCTGAAAAAATGTCAGTGTCTTCCTATCTGAATAGATGTCAGTATCTTCCTGTTTGAAATGATGTATCAGTTTGGTATGTTTATTCTCTTTTTGATATTACCATTATTTGCACGAGCAGTAACCGAATGTTTTAATTTTTTATGTTGATTTGTCAGAGCTGCATGACCACTGGAGGTTGCCAATGCATGACACTGACTAACTTCTACAACTTCCGTATGTAGCTGATATACTTTACAACTTCCGTATGTAGCTGATATACTTCACAACTTCCGTATGTAGCTGATATACTTTACATCTTCCGTATGTAGCTGATATACTTTACAACTTCCGTATGTAGCTGATATACTTTACAACTTCCGTGTGTAGCTGACATACTCTACAGCTTCCGTGTGTAGGTGACATACACTACAGCTTCCGTGTGTAGCTGACATCTCTACAACTACCGCATATAGCTGACATACTATACAACTTCCGTATGTAGCTGACATACTATACAACTTCCGTATGTAGCTGATATACTATACAACTTCCGTATGTAGCTGATATACTATACAACTTCCGTATGTAGCTGATATACTATACAACTTCCGTATGTAGCTGATATACTTTACAACTTCCGTATATATCAGACATACTCTACAACTTCCGTAAAGCTGACATGTACATATTCTTTATGTAGCTTCTACGATGTATCTCCTCACCAGCGCCTAGTTATATAGCTGATATACGCATAAATTATGTAGCTTTCGCCATATATCTCCTCAACAGCGCCTAGCTATACAGCTGACATACGCATAAATTATGTAGCTTTCTCCATATATCTCTTTCACCATATATCTCCTCCCCAGCGCCTATGTACATGGCACTATTTCTGCCATATTAGTTTTAGATCCCACTCAGTATTGCACAGAACGTTTAGAGTCTTCTATTTTTCCTACTATCCAATTCCTACTCCTCTTTAAACATCTTATTCCGTGAGCATATTTACTGAATATATCTGCAGTTCAGTTTCTTGAATAAATTGAACTTTTTCGTGTTTCCAGTATAGAACCACAGAGGTTATCTTTCTGGCTGGTTTCATTGAGTCATTTCACTGAGTAACTGGGTCTCAGTGTTTCATATTTGGTGCAGTTTTGGAGGATACGTTTCACAGTATAGTGTCTGGATCCTTTGCTAACAAATACGAGAACCGCCAGTAAGTCTTTAACGTTGTATGCGCAAGATTTCGGAGTGGATTATGTCATGGACTTTGACGAAAAACAATCATTTGTTCATTTATGTATGGTAGATGGCGGGTTTTATAGGCTCATGTAGATCTTGTCATGTTTTATTGTCTGGTTATAGCTAAACGGTACGTTTGATTGATTCAGTTTGGTGTCCTGTTTGGCCAGTCGGTAGATTTTCTCGGTACGCCTTTTATGGGATTGAATACACTGCAGGGTGAGTCTATGCTGTACTTCGTCTCCGTAATAAATCGTACAAGTCTTACAATTTCCACTAGTGAATAAATGGTACATTTCTTCCGACTTCTGTTAGTATACAAATGGTACATTTCTTCTGGCTCCAAAGTGTAAGTAAATGGTGTATTTCTTCCGACTCCGACTAGTAAATAAATGGTATATTTCTTCCAGTGTGAGCTTCTTTCATAATCCTTTTTTTTTTTTTAGCTGCACCTGAAAGTAGCATTTAGAGATAGGAAACATTACTAGACGTTTTGGTCTGCAGATAGGAAACGTTACTAGACGGTTTTTGTCGGCAGATGGAAACGTTACTAGACGTTTTTGTCGGCAGCTAGGAAACGTTACCAGAGGTGTTTTTTTGGGCAGATAGAAAGCGTTACTAGACTTTTTGTTTACGTATAAGAAAAGTTACTAGACTTTTTTATTGACAGATAGGAAACGTTACTAGAAGGTTTTTTGGTTTTTTTTTTTTGGGTCGGATACGAAATGTTACTAGACGTTTTTGTTGGTAGATTGGAAGCTTTTACCAGAGGGCTTTTTTTGTCAGATAGGAAACGTTACGAGAGGTTTTTGCTGGCATATGGCAAAAGTTACTACACTTTCTTTTGTTGACATATAGGAAAAATTATTAGACTTTTTTGTTGACAAATAGAAAACGTTACTAGACTTTTTGTTGGCTGGTAGGAAACGTTACTAGACTTTTTTTCTTGCCAGACAGGAAACGTTACTAAACTTTTTGTTAGCTGGTAGGAAACGTTAGTAGACTTTTTTGTTGATATATAGGAAAAGTTACTAGACTTTTTGTTAGCAGAAGCCAGGGTACAAGAACGATTCCTGTCTACGGTATTTGTTTCGTATGGTGGTGGAGGGTGCAGAAATGCCACATCTTAGATCAGCGACGGGAAATTGAAAAGGCGACTACGGCTCATGTCTGATTGCCACGTCAAACTTGTTTCTCAAGATTAAACAACGGCCAGTTCCTGTCAGAAGATCTAAAGCCCAACTGTAGAGAGGCAAACGAGTAAACATAGAAACCGGACATAACAACGATGATGGCGGCGACGACGACGACGACGACGATGATGATGATGATAATGCTTAAAAAATAAGAGACTCAGTTGAAGAGACTTTGAAACATCAGAATTTTTAAAACTCAGTTAAGAAGCAAGCTGGAAAAAAAAAGCTACGATGTAAATACAAATGAAAAGAAAGGAGAAAAAAAACACTAATAAATAAAACAAGCATACCATGTTCAATGTACATAATCTTTATGTTCCCTTAGAGCTTTACAACTACCAGGAATGTAAATATCAGTAAAAGACCACATTTACACAAAATAGTTTAAGCATTTGTGAAATTGAACGTTGACATGAATTCTAGTAAAACATCCGAGTATTTTAAACGTGGGAAACAAGTTATCACAAGAAATTGTGTGATACCGACCATCGTGAGCAGTCTTTATGGGGATTTTACGTGAATCCTGTGAGTCAGTAGGGCTCCCATATATATATATATATATATTATATATATATATATATATTATATATATATATATATATATATATAATAAAGAAAACTCTTTTATCACTTTTCAACATAGTCCCCAGCACGTGAAATGTACTTCAGCCATTACTTCAGTTGTGCCAGGATTCCGCGAGAGGGAAAAGAAAAATCTGTCTGACCCTGTAGCCAGCCATGCACAGCCTCTTTAATTTCTTCGTCCGTTCCAAACTTCTGGTCCAAGATAGGGTCTTTACAGTCTTAGAAGAGCGTGAGAGTCAGTCTTCCAGGCGACGAATTCGTACGGAACTCCTTTGTTTACGCGAGGAAGAATGTAGCCACTGCTTCCTGGCTCGCTTTGTTTCTGGCTAGAAGTAATGTACCCAGCATATGTCTCCAGTGACTATACGTCATGGAAGACCACTTCCTTTAGCTTCAGAACGTCGTAAAAGACTTCTCACAAACATCCGTACTACGTTGTTTCAGATTCTGGGGTGAGTTGTTTTGGTACCAACCAGGGAAGACTTTGCGGTACTGCAGCACGTGGTAAATAACGTGGTGAGCCGAGCCGTGACTAATCTTCATTTCTCCCGGCATCTCGCCGGTGCTTCCGTATCATTCGTTCCAGTTCAGGGCTGTTCGCAGTGTGAGACCAAATTGACATCCCACGTCTAAAACTTCTTTTGCCATTCGTATACCCGCTGAAACAACACACACATGCTTTTTTATTCTGCAGATGTCTCACCCTCACTATCCAAGAGACGAATAACTGTTTTTCTCTCTTACTTATAAAGTTTAAATAGCACGTAATAATGTCATATTAATAATATAATACCACTTGGAATCATCCTACCTAATGCTTCTACCCTTTATACAAGAGAAATTATTTAAATATTTTAATCCAGACAAAGAAACTATAATAACCCGTTAAATAATTAAGATAAAGAATTTTCAGTCTCTTTCTTTCTGTGGTTATTTTTCAGACAGTCTTCCTCAAGCAGATCATGGTGAATATACAACAGAGAGCTTAATATCTCCACTGAAGAAGGTGGTGTGTTGACTTGTACAAGAATGAACGTTTGCGTAAATGCGTGCTAATTTAAATGCAGTTTTTGCGTGGGAAGAAATAAAGAGGTGGGGGGGGGGGATAATAACAACAAGGATATGTTTATAGAAATGAAATTCCTCCTTCGTATGTCTGCAACAGTACAAATTTGAACACATAATTTCTTAATCTGAAACATTTAGCAGTCGCTCAACAACGCCAAATACTGATATCCGAAGACGTAGAGTTCTGCGCCGTTTTAGGATTTCAGGAAGCAGTTTCAATGAACTTTGAGACCGGTCATGGGTAGTTATCCTTAGAAGATGTGTCATTGTGAGTTACGTGTTTGTGGCCTGTTTATTGTGCCGCAAGCTCTCAGCGTCAGGCTGGTGTATTAGTATCGTGTGTAGAACACTTCAGTTGGTAACGAGGTTTCCCTCTCAGTTTCAGCTCCAGACGACTGTAAGGCACAGTTATCTTTCTTGTCCTTTACTCATACATATTCTGGGTTAACTGTATCTGTATTATCTTCTGCATTTTTTTTTTACGTTCTCCATATTTCTTGTGTTTCCATATTTATATGTCTCCTGTCTCATTTGTATATATCACCTGTCTCCATCTTTATATATCAGCTGTCTCCATCTTTGTATATCAGCTGTCTCCATTTTTATGTATCACCTGTCGCCATGTTTATATATCACCTGACTCCATCTTTATATATCATCTGTCTCCGTCGTTATATTTCATCTGTCTCCATATTTACATGTATTCTGTTCCATCTTTATGTGTCTGGTCTCCGTTTTTAAATGTATTATGTCTTTATCTTTATGTGTTTTCTGTCTTTCAGTATGTTTTCTGTCTCTATCAGTATGTTTTCTGTCTGCATGTTTTCTATCAGCGTGTTTTCTGTCTCTATATTTTCTGTTTCTATCAGTATGTTTTCTGTCTCTGTCTCTATGTTTTCTGTCTCTATCAGTATGTTTTCTGTCCCTTTGTTTTCTGTCTCTATCAGTATGTTTTCAATCTCTGTCCGTACATGTTTGTATCTGTATACCTTAAATGTTTTCTGCGTTTGTCTTTATATTATTCAGTTTCTATCCTTACATGTTTTCTATCCATAAATTTGTTTGTCTCTACCTTTATATATGTGTTCTTTCTCTACCGTTATGTGTGTTCTTTCTTTACCGTTATATGTGTTCTTTCTCTACAGTTATGTATGTTTTGTCTCCAGTGTTATATATGTTCTTTGTCATTATTATGTGTTTTCTGTTTCTGTGAAAATCTGATTACTTCATACCGCCAGTGTTTTTCAACAAAGTGTAGGTAAGTGTTCGAATTTTTCGTGTAGTTAAACATCTGAAGCTGTCATTGGTAATCTTTCAACAACAGCAGTGCATCTTGTGGCGTCATTTTTTATGTTTTTTTTCTGCCTTTTTTGCCTGAAGGTTACTGTCCTGAAAGAATATGAAAACGGTTCCTTCCTTAACGGTTCATGATGGCCGTCGAGTCCTTGTAAAACTTTCTCACAATTTACAATTAGTTCATCGTTTTGTCGCATTAGTTCGGGGTTACTGTTGTTACATTTAGTTTATCGTTTTGTCGCATTAGTTCGGGGTTACTGTTGTTACAGTTTGGTTATCGTTTTGTCATATTAGTTCAGGGTTACAGTTTTTACAGTTAAGTTATCGTTTTGTCGCGTTAGTTCAGGGTTACTGTTGTTACAATTAGTTTATCGTTTTGTCGTATTAGTTCAAGGTTGCTGTTTTTTACAGATAGGTTATAGTTTTGCCGCATTAGTTCAGGGATACTGTTGTTACAGTTAGTTAATCGCTTTGTCGTGTTAGTCCAGTGTTACTGTACTCAGTGCTCTGAATGCTGCTTATCGTGGCAATTGGTAGTTTAGGCACTGTTCCATAGAAGTGAGGGTGTCTGAGTGGCGAAGTGGTTAGTGCACTGGTCTCTCATGGCGAAGGTCGGGAGTTCGAATCCGGCCGGAGGCACCCCAGTCACCCAGCTGTAGAAATGGGTACCCGACTTCTTCTGGAGTTGGGGAAGGAAAGGCGGCCAGGCGTGATACTGACCATATCACCCTCTAGTGTGCTGACAGGTCAAGGAAAATATGGGCACTAACACCATATCCCTATGTGCCTCTAAGGCATGACAGGATTACCTTTACCTTTTTTTTTAACCATAGAAGTGAAAAAAAAAAGGTTTGACATATGTCCAAGTTTGAAATATTACAGACTTTAAACGCTGTGGTCATCTTATGAACATTTGTAGGTTTGTCGTAGTTTCATGTACTTGAGGGGTTTCAGTCCTTTCTTACCTGAGGTGTCAGAAACAACACTATCTCTCTCTCTGTGTCTCCCCTGTCTCTCTCTGTCTCTCTTCTCTCGTTCTCTCTCTCCTCTGTCTCTTTTCTCTCGTTCTGTCTCTCCCCGTCTCTCTCCTCTCTGTCTCCTATCTGTCTTCCCTGTCATTGTCTCCCCCTCAGTTCCCTCTATCTCCCCTCTTTCTCCCTCCCCTCTCTTCCCTCTCGCTCTCCTCTCTGTCGTCTCCCGTCTCTCTCCTTTCTCTCCTGTCTCTTCATCTCTCTTCTCTCTCCCTTCTCTCTCTCTTCCCCGTCCCTCCTTCCTCTCTGTCTCCCCCTCTTTCCTTTCTCTCCTCGTTTCTCTCTCTCCACTGTCTCCTCGTCTCTCCCCCTCTTGCTTCACCCTCACTCCTCTCTCTTCCAACTCTCTCTACTCTCGCTCTCGTCTAACACTCCTCACTCTCCCCCTCCCTCTTCTCACTCTCCCCACTCTCTCCCCTTTCTTTCACCTCTCGCTATCACCCCTCTCTCCTCTCTCGCCTCTCTCCCATTTATCTCCCCTTTCTCTCACCTATCGCCTCTCGCCTCTCTCTCTTCTGGCTCTCGCCTCACTCTCTCCCTCTCCCTTTTCTTTCACTTCTCGCTATCACCCCTCTCTCCTCTCTCGCCTCTCTCCCCTTCCTTTCACCTCTCGCCTCTCTCTCTCTTTCTCGCTCTCGCCTCACTCTCTCCTCTCTCTCTCTCTCCCCTTTCTTTCACTTCTCGCTGTCACCCCTCTCTCTCTCTCGCCTCTCTCTCTCGCCTTTCTCTCACCTCTCGCCTCTCTATCTCTTCTCGCTCTCGCCTCACTCTCTCCTCTCTCCCCTTTCTTTCTCCTCTCGCTTTCATCCCTCTCTCCCCTTTATTTCACCTCTCGCTATCACCTCTCTCTCCCCTTTCTCTCACCTCTCGCCTCTCTCTCTTCTCGGTCTCGCCTCACTCTCTCCTCTTTCCCCTTTCTTTCACCTCTCGCTATCACTTCTCTCCTCTTTCTCTCACCTCTCGTCTCTCTCTCTTCGCGCTCTCGCCTCACTATCTCCTCTCTCTGTCTCATCTCCCCCTTGCTCCTTAAACTATCTCGTGAAGAAGTGAAAGGTTAGAAAGACCTGCACGCCAATTATGCATCTTTGAAAAGAGACTTTGCTTATTCATTCACTCCCTCGCCCTTCTCTTCCCACCCCTTATCTTCCATCCCTTCTCACCATTCCACTCCCCCCCCCTCTCTCTCTCTCTCACACACACACTTCTCTTTTTCTCTATCACTTTAGGAGATCAGGAAGACCTGCAAGTCAAATTCTGCATATTCATTTGTTCTCTCTCTCTCTCTTTCTCTCTCTCTCAAATGTATATATATATACACACACTAGCTGATTACCCGGCGTTGCTCGGGAAGTTATTAGTTATTAATAGTGCGGAGTGGGTTTGAGATCATCACGTTTCTCCTACGGACAGCCTTATGTTGCTTGCTCAAGGGGATGTTCACCCAAGTATTTATTTCACCTCCTGGGGGTGAAACTAAAAATATTGTATATAATAAAATTTTGGGTTAAATTAATATTATAGCGAATCTGTAAAAGACTTTACTTTATAATGTGTAGACTGCCCCTGTGACTTATTGATCGTGATTGAGAACGCAAGTCTCACTGGAAATTGCAATCTCTTAAAAGAGAGATCCTTAGGAATGAGTGGTATCCCTGGGATAAAAACTGCCTCACCCTCTCCCTGTCCTGTTAAGATAGTCGCTTCAACTATATTGCCCAGCATCCTCTTTACACACAGCCATATGCCGTTGCAAAGTTTTGGCGGGTCGAGGTTTCATAGTAAAATAATTGCACTCTAATTTTCACCCCCCTCTCACCCCCCATGCGGATGGGGGCTGAACGTAACGTGAACTTAAACGGCATCGGTAGTGTTACTGTTCATCTCAGCGGCCCCGAAAACTATGGATTCGACAATAATATCGGTCATTTTCGATTATTTTTACATGCCACCCTCATCCCACTCCCACCGCCACCCCATGCCCAAGGGGCTGAAATTGGACTTAAACGGCATCAGGGGTGTCACTATTCATCTTATCGACCCCGAAAACTATGGATTGGACACTAATATCGGTCGCTTTCTATTATTTTTACATGTCACCCCCACCCCACCACCACTCTAAGCCCCCCCCCCCCCCCGGGGTGCTATGGATGTGTTACCTGTACAGTACTTTTCTCCAGATTGTAACTCATATGTGTACTAAGTTTTTGTTACATACATACACACACATACATACATACATACATACATACATTGTAAGAGTAATAACAAAGTAGCAATGTTATTTCATTACTCTCATCTCTATCTCCTACAATTATAGCACCTATTCCCGTGAATCAGACACGTGAACATCATCCATTACTTAAATAGAACGTCCTTTTTTTTGTATTCAGAACTCACAACTAGAAATCACATAAGCGGTTTGTGACTTCACCTGTCACATTAAGTATACGTATGGAGGTGCCACCGGGTTTTTTGTTTTTTTTTTGTAGCTCTTGTTAGTCATGTCAAAACTCCTTTTTTGTTTGTTTTATTTTTCATCTCCTCTCCCTCGTGGTATCGCTCCTCTCCCTCGCCTCGTAAGCTTTGACCTAATATCCGAGATTCTGAGCGAGTACATCAGGATTTGAGTTGTCTCGGGTTTGTTGGCAACAGAAAAGACAACAGCGTGGTCATCTTCTTCTCATAACACGTGAGGAAGACACTTAATCATCTTCGGGATTACTGTCAGCTGAGTCTGGATGTTTTACTGGGTGGATTTATGTTAAAAGGGGGCTTTAGGTGTTTATAAAGATTTTGTACTGGTAGATTTATCTGAGGGAAAGAAAATGCCATTTGAGCGTTTTATCTCTTTAGGAAAATCCATTCCTTGTCGTCTGAACTTTCAACGAGTTCAGAAACCAGGCCTAAATGATATTATATTTGTGTCCTGGGGACTCCAGTACTTTTAATGTTTTTATCCGTTTCTTTTGGGTTAAAATTCAAGAGCATGATGGCCTGAGATCAGGTAAACTTTTCATCAAAGTAAGAAATGTATCCTGTCATAGATGAGTACCATGTAGTTATGGGAGAAAATTTTTAGTGTGAGCAGGTACTTCAGGTAACTAACAGTAGCAGTCCCGTGTGAGCTGGTGTGTGGCGTGTGAGAATAGTTCAGCGATGTTGGTAGAGAGAGGGGCGAGTGTCAGCCCCGCAGACTCAGCCAGCAGCAGCATGCCAGGCCGTGGAGCGTGTGCCTGAATGCCTTGTTGATGGTGCAGTACAGGACAAAGTTCAGAGAAAAGTTCAAGACCTGCATGAAGTTGGTCACGTACTTGACAGTCTGCTTCTGCAGGTCGTCGGCCTGCGTGTAGGCCACGGAGAACTTGAGCAGCTCGCTGGGAGAAACTAGGATGAGAAAGAGGAGCACCACGGCCACCAGCGTGGCCGTGACGCTGTTGAGGGCGCTGTCCGATGGACGGCGTTTTATGCCGCTGGAGAGCTTCTTCGCTGAGCTCGAGTTTTCTCCCCTCCGCACAGGACGAGAGTCTTTGGCGAGCATGATATTGTTGTCGGTGCTGTGAGTGCTTGGACCCCAGCTACTCCTGGAACACTTCTCCCTGTAATTAGAAAAGCCATTGAATTTACCGTACTCTCTCGCGCCGTTCTTGTGAGTATCATACGAACTTCTGCCTTTATTATCTGTAGCGTCGGAGGAGCTTGAGCTAGGTCGTATCTGGTTAAATTCCATCCTTTGGACATAAATGCCATTGCTTTTACCGCTGAAGATGGCATTTTTGGTTGGGCTTAGTCGCTGCGTGCTGGTTTTCGTTCCTCGTGAAGTGTAGAGAATGATCGAATGCTTCGGAGTCATGCGATCTCTTAGCTTTTTCGCCTTGTGAATCTGGACGATGAGGCAGAGGTTGAAGTACACAAGTGCGGCGCAGGGGATGAAATCAAAGAGGATGGCCCACAAGATGCGCCGTAGTTTCACGGATCGCTGGCTTCTCTCTTCCAGCTTGTACACCTTTCGTCCATCGTCGCAGGTGACTTCCACGATCTCCCTTTCCAGAAAGATTGGTATGGTGGTCAGGGCGCAGACCACGAAGACGAGCAGGATTGAGGCCCGGGTTCGGCGTAATGAGATCAGCTTCCGGGCTCTGAGCGGGTGACAGACAGCGATGTAGCGCTCGGCAGCCATGACCACGATCAGCCAGGTGCTGGTGATGATGAAGAGGGTGATGAGACCGTTGGCCAGAAAGTCGAAGTAGATCAGAGTGTCTCCAACTTCGTAATAATCCTTCAGACACGCCTGCGAGGAAGAAAAGAGAAAAAAGGGAATTCTTTTAGAAGACATTTATTATTCCAGCCCTCTCAAGTCTGTTTAAATTCTTCACACAAGTACTATCAGCTGTTTTATTTTGCAGTTCACACAAAACTAAGTCAACACACTGAAACAGAAAGCAAAGTTATAACAAAAATAAGTCGAAACACTAGAACAGGAAGCAAAATTATAACAAAAATAAGTGAAAACACTAGAACAGGAAGCAAAATTATAACAAAAATAAGTCAAAACACTAGAACAGGAAGCAAAGTTATAACAAAAATAAGTCAAAACACTAGAACAGGAAGCAAAGTTACAACAAAAATACGTGAAAACACTAGAACAGGAAGCAAAGTTACAACAAAAATACGTGAAAACACTAGAACAGGAAGCAAAGTTATAACAAAAATAAGTCAAAACACTAGAACAGGAAGCAAAGTTAGAAATTAGTGAACTAGTGTTTTGACTTTTTTAAAAAATAACTCTGCCTTCTATTCGTGCCTTTCGACTAATTTTTAACATTTTGCCGTCTGTATATGGTGTTTTAACTTATTTTTATGATATTGCTTTCAGTCGAGTGTGTTTTAACGTAGGTGATTCTGTATTCTTTTAGAATGCATAACTTATTTATGGGGAATTTGTGTTCTGTTCGAGAGTTCTCACTTATTTTTTGATGTAACGATATTGAAGGATTCTGCCCATAATCATTTATACATACGATGTATTGTTCTTTCATCCGCGTCTAAAGTGCTTTCTCTGCATTGTCTAGACTTATTGACAACCCGCATTTTAGGCCTATTCTTTGATCACTTATAAAAATGTTTGGACAAGTGATGCAGAGCTACTTAACATTAGTTGCTGTTTGTAACAAATGTTACTATGAAAGCCCTTGACGGCTGAACGAAAGTAACGCTGGAAGATTTGGCACCGAGAAACCGGGAAATGTGTTTAGTTGTTTATTTATTATTCATGAAGATGAAATGATAACTCTGATAACGCTGGTTGGTTAACGCTTTGTATTTCCTTGTCCCCTTATCACTCAACCGTGACTTGATTGAAACTACGTCTTATTTTGATTTGCTAGTGAATGTTTATTTAACAAGGAGTTGTCAGCGCCTGCGAAGATTGAATTATGGGATACGTGGACAAAAGGGTTAAGGGTAATCCATTTATACGTGGATGTGCCTCCATTTATTTGGTTTTGTAGCATTTTCATGTATCCACGAACTAAAACACAGATTCTTCCATTTCTGTTTTTTGTTTGTTTGTGAGAGCAAGGGCCGAGTTGTTTGTGTTTCCTTCATTGATGATGTTGATGATTACGTTGGTGGTAGATGACGACCTTGATGGTATATGATTATGTCAGTACATATGTGATTATTTTGGCGGTATAGGATGATACCGGTAATATACGGGGGTGTTTGTTAAATATATGGTGATGATGTTAATATATGATGCTGTTGGTAATATATGGTGATGTTGGTAGTATACGGTGATGTTTGTAATATACGGTGATGTTGGTAATATATGATGATGTTGGTAATATATGGTGATGGTAGTATACGGTGATACTGGTACTATACGGTAATGTTGATAATATATGGTGATGTTGGTAATATATAGTGATGTTGGTAATATATGGTGATGTTGGTAATGTGTGGTGATGTTGGTAATATATGATGATGATGTTGGTAGTATGTGGTGATGTTAGTAATATGATGATATTGGTAATATATGGTGATGATTTGATGATGTTGGTACTATATGGCGATGTTGGTGATATGTGATGATGTTGGTTATATGTGGTGATATTGGTAATATATGATGATGTTGGTGTTATGTGATGATTTGGTGATGTTGGTAATGTATGGTGATGTTAGTGATATGTGATGATGTTGGTAATGTGTGATAATGTTGGCTGTCGTAAGTTTCTTTATATCTGAAATATTAAGAAGACAGTCTGAAGCCCTCGTAGAACATACTCTCTGTAAGCTCCACTACCACACAGATAAATCATTCATGATCTTGTTCTCCAGAGTTATATTTTCACAACCTGTGTTGAGGGAGCACCTGAGATAAAGTTTGTTTCAGCGAGATTATGTTTCATCATTTCTAGTGGTCCAGTAGATGGGTCATAGATATATGAATAGGTGGGTAGTTAGACATATAGAATAGGTGGACCATAGATATGTGAATAGGTGGATAGTTATATAGAATAGGTGGGCCATAGATATGTGAATAGGTGGGTAGTTAGGCATATAGAATAGGTGGACCATAGATATGTGAATAGGTGGGTAGTTAGACATATAGAATAGGTGGGCCATAGATTTGTGAATAGGTGGGTAGTTAGACATATAGAATAGGTGGGCCATAGATTTGTGAATAGGTGGGTAGTTAGACATATAGAATAGGTGGACCATAGATATATATGGATAGGTGGGTAGTTAGACATATAGAATAGGTGGACCATAGATATGTGAATAGGTGGGTAGTTAGACATATAGAATAGGTGGGCCATAGATATGTGAATAGGTGGGTAGTTAGACATATAGAATAGGTGGACCATAGATATGTGAATAGGTGGGTAGTTAGACATACAGAATAGGTGGGGCATAAATATGTGAATAGGTGGGTAGTTAGACATACAGAATAGGTGGGGCATAAATATGTGAATAGGTGGGTAGTTAGACATACAGAATAGGTGGGGCATAAATATGTGAATAGGTGGGTAGTTAGACATACAGAATAGGTGGGGCATAAATATGTGAATAGGTGGGTAGAATAGGTGGGCCATAGATATGTGAATAGGTGGGTAGTTAGACATATAGAATAGGTGGGTCATAGATATGTGAATAGGTGGGCAGGTAGACATATAGAATAGGTGGGCCATAGATATGTGAATAGGTGGGTAGTTAGACATATAGAATAGGTGGGGCATAAATATGTGAATAGGTGGGTAGAATAGGTGGGCCATAGATATGTGAATAGGTGGGTAGTTAGAAATATAGAATAGGTTTACCATAGATATGTGAATAGGTGGGTAGTTAGACATATAGAATAGGTTTACCATAGATATGTGAATAGGTGGGTAGTTAGACATATAGAATAGGTGGGTCATAGATATGTGAATAGGTGGATAGTTATATAGAATAGGTGGGTCATAGATATGTGAATAGGTGGATAGTTATATAGAATAGGTGGGTCATAGATATGTGAATAGGTGGTAGTTAGACATATAGAATAGGTGGGCCATAGATATGTGAATAGGTCGGTAGTTAGACATATAGAATAGGGGGCCATAGATTTGTGAATAGGTGGGTAGTTAGACATATAGAATAGGTGGACCATAGATATATATGGATAGGTGGGTAGTTAGACATATAGAATAGGTGGACCATAGATATGTGAATAGGTGGGTAGTTAGACATATAGAATAGGTGGGCCATAGATATGTGAATAGGTGGGTAGTTAGACATATAGAATAGGTGGACCATAGATATGTGAATAGGTGGGTAGTTAGACATACAGAATAGGTGGGGCATAAATATGTGAATAGGTGGGTAGTTAGACATACAGAATAGGTGGGGCATAAATATGTGAATAGGTGGGTAGTTAGACATACAGAATAGGTGGGGCATAAATATGTGAATAGGTGGGTAGAATAGGTGGGCAGATAGACAGATAGAATAGATGGGCCATAGATATGTGAATAGGTGGGTAGTTAGACATATAGAATAGGTGGGCCATAGATATGTGAATAGGTGGGTAGTTAGACATATAGAATAGGTGGACCATAGATATGTGAATAGGTGGGTAGTTAGACATACAGAATAGGTGGGGCATAAATATGTGAATAGGTGGGTAGTTAGACATACAGAATAGGTGGGGCATAAATATGTGAATAGGTGGGTAGTTAGACATACAGAATAGGTGGGGCATAAATATGTGAATAGGTGGGTAGTTAGACATACAGAATAGGTGGGGCATAAATATGTGAATAGGGGGTAGTTAGACAAATAGAATAAGTGGGTCATAGATATGTGAATAGGTGGGTAGTTAGACATATAGAATAGGTGGGCCATAGATATGTGAATAGGTGGGTAGTTAGAAATATAGAATAGGTGGGCCATAGATATGTGAATAGGTGGGTAGTTAGACATATAGAATAGGTGGGGCATAAATATGTGAATAGGTGGGTAGAATAGGTGGGCCATAGATATGTGAATAGGTGGGTAGTTAGAAATATAGAATAGGTTTACCATAGATATGTGAATAGGTGGGTAGTTAGACATATAGAATAGGTTTACCATAGATATGTGAATAGGTGGGTAGTTAGACAAATAGAATAAGTGGGTCATAGATATGTGAATAGGTGGATAGTTATATAGAATAGGTGGGTCATAGATATGTGAATAGGTGGATAGTTATATAGAATAGGTGGGTCATAGATATGTGAATAGGTGGTAGTTAGACATATAGAATAGGTGGGCCATAGATATGTGAATAGGTCGGTAGTTAGACATATAGAATAGGTGGGCCATAGATTTGTGAATAGGTGGGTAGTTAGACATATAGAATAGGTGGACCATAGATATATATGGATAGGTGGGTAGTTAGACATATAGAATAGGTGGACCATAGATATGTGAATAGGTGGGTAGTTAGACATATAGAATAGGTGGGCCATAGATATGTGAATAGGTGGGTAGTTAGACATATAGAATAGGTGGACCATAGATATGTGAATAGGTGGGTAGTTAGACATACAGAATAGGTGGGGCATAAATATGTGAATAGGTGGGTAGTTAGACATACAGAATAGGTGGGGCATAAATATGTGAATAGGTGGGTAGTTAGACATATAGAATAGGTGGACCATAGATATATGAATAGGTGGGTAGTTAGACATACAGAATAGGTGGGGCATAAATATGTGAATAGGTGGGTAGAATAGGTGGGCCATAGATATGTGAATAGGTGGGTAGTTAGACATATAGAATAGGTGGGCCATAGATATGTGAATAGGTGGGTAGTTAGACATATAGAATAGGTGGGCCATAGATATGTGAATAGGTGGGTAGTTAGACATATAGAATAGGTGGGGCATAAATATGTGAATAGGTGGGTAGAATAGGTGGGCCATAGATATGTGAATAGGTGGTAGTTAGACATATAGAATAGGTTTACCATAGATATGTGAATAGGTGGGTAGTTAGACATATAGAATAGGTTTACCATAGATATGTGAATAGGTGGGTAGTTAGACAAATAGAATAAGTGGGTCATAGATATGTGAATAGGTGGGCAGATAGACAGATAGAATAGATGGGCCATAGATATGTGAAAAAAATGAGTAGTTAGGCAAATAGAATAGGTTTTCCGTATATATGTGAATAGGTAGGTATGTAGGCAGGCAGGCATTTTTGTCTTTTACGATCAATGCACAAAATTGAGCCAATGTGCAAAAACATTCTCAAAACAGTTATGCTGAGATTTGCATCCTAACATCAGATTACAAAGTATAATTTAAAATTCCTATAAAAAATACATAAAACTCCAAAAGATATCAGAGAAAAATAATTTCACATAAACACTGTCATAGTTTTTGTTCGGTTCTCTTGTAGCACAGTAACCATTAGGAAATTAGAAAATAACAAGAAATTAGATAATAGCAGGAAATTAGAAAAAAAAATTTGTTAAGTATATTTTTTTTTAAAAGTGTGGCGTATAAAATTTCTTGCGCGGCATGATTGTGTGTGCGCGCGGAATGACTGTGTGTGTGTGTGCGCGCGCATGCGCGGCCACCATAATGAAGACACAGAAATCTGATTCTGGAGTTTCTGATACACGGAAGAAACGTCGTTTCACAAACGGTAGGAATAAAAATAATAATAATAATAATAATAAGAAGTAGAAGAAGAAGAATACTTTATGGACATGTTTATGAGCACTATGGCCAGCGATTTGATCTATTCGCCATGAAATATTTTTTGAAACAGTTATACAGAATAAACGGTTGATTCTGTTTAAAACATAAGAAGGGAACAATTACACTGAAACTAGCAGCGGAAACCATTTTGGGGTCGCAGTTGCCGCCTTGTTCACTGTTGGGCTTGCAAGAACAACCTGCTGGCAGTTCCGGGAAGTTAGAACACCATCCAGAAATCATTTTACAGACTGTTTATGTCTTCTATAGTTGAGGTAGAAGTTAATCTCACAGTTAATATCTTCAGTAGCAGAGGTAGGCAGATGCAGCCTTCCTACTCTACTAGAATCAGTTTTGCGGAATTCGCTATCACGGTAGGCAGAAGGCTTGTCTGCTGTAGTAGAAGTAAGCAGAAGGCTTGTCTGCTGTAGTAGACGTAGGCAGAAGGCTTGTCTACTGTGGTAGACGTAGGCAGAAGGCTTGTCTACTGTAGTAGACGTAGACAGAAGGCTTGTCTACTGTAGTAGACGTAGGAAGAAGGCTTGTCTACTGTAGTAGACGTAGGCAGAAGGCTTGTCTACTGTAGTAGACGTAGGCAGAAGGCTTGTCTGCTGTAGTAGACGTAGGCAGAAGGCTTGTCTGCTGTAGTAGACGTAGGCAGAAGGCTTGTCTACTGTAGTAGACATAGGCAGAAGGTCTGCCTTCTGCAGTAGAAGTAAGCAGAAGGCTTGTCTACTGTAGTAGAAGTAGGCAGAAGGTCTGCCTTCTGCAGTAGAAGTAAGCAGAAGGCTTGTCTGCTGTAGTAGACGTAGGCAGAAGGCTCGTCTGCTGTAGTAGACGTAGGCAGAAGGTCTGCCTTCTGTAGTAGAAGTAAGCAGAAGGCTTGTCTACTGTAGTAGACGTAGGCAGAAGGTCTGCGTTCTGCAGTAGAAGTAAGCAGAAGGCTTGTCTACTGTAGTAGACGTAGGCAGAAGGTCTGCCTTCTGCAGTAGAAGTAAGCAGAAGGCTTGTCTGCTGTAGTAGAAGTAGGCAGAAGGTCTGCCTTCTGCAGTAGAAGTAAGCAGAAGGCTTGTCTGCTGCAGTAGAAGTAGGCAGAAGGCCTATCTTATGTATACAAGTGGGCAGAAAAGTCGTCTAACTCAGTGTTTCCCAGGCTTGTTCGGGCTGCCGCCCCTTTTTCTCCCAAGCTACGTCCTCAACGCGCGCCCGTCCACATATCCTGGTCTTACAGTATCCTATTAAAATAGGATATGCATTACACACCTAAAAACTTCAGCTAGCAAACATTTTAACAGTACGAAGGAGCACATTTATGACTCACCTCCTGCATTATTTTGGGGGTCACAGTTTTAGTGTGACGGATGAGTTTGATGTAGGGGCACAAGTTTCTCAGTATCAGGTTGGAAAGCGCTAAGAAAGAAGTTAATTCTACCCCAGCCTACTGCCCCCCTTTTCTTCCACTTCTCCCCTTCCCCCATTGACCCCTCTTTCCTTGACCGCCGCCCCCCTCCCCCAGGTCCTTTCCAGCGCCCACAGGGTGCGTTAACGCCCACTTTTGGGAACACTAGTCTAACTCTGCTAGTATCAGTTTTACAGGATATCACATTTATGTAAGAGAAAACTTATTATTTTTAATTGTAAATGAACCAGTCTCTCGAATCTTGTCTGACAACTACTGGTATGTATCACAATCACTGTATTCCCTACTCTCTTTTCTATTTCCAGCTTTTATGCAAGAAACCATTTCTTAGTACTCAGAGAACAGTAGCGCACATCAAACTTTATTTTCTGTGTATGAAAATACAGTACTTGTATGCTTTTGTGATTTTCTACCAAGTTTCCACATGAAAACAGGAAAGTACATTATGTTTAGCAAGGTACTAGCGTGAGTGTACCCAGTAGTTGCCGGATACTTTGATCTTTCGAGGAAAAAAACATGTATATATTAATCAAGGTCATAACAGTTTAACAATAACTTTAAAAAAATTATTAGTTACACAAAATTGAAACCTAATCCTGACTGGCTATACACAAAATTAAAACCTAATCCTGACTGGCTATACACAAAATTAAAACCTAATCCTGACTGGTTATACACACAATTGAAACCTAATCCTGACTGGCTTTAAAGAAAATTGAAACCTAGTCCTGACTGGCTTTAAACAGAATTGAAACCTAATCCTGACTGGCTTTAAACAAAATTGAAAGCTAATCCTGACTGGCTTTAAACAAAATTGAAACCTAATCCTGACTGGCTTTAAACAAAATTGAAACCTAGTCCTGACTGGCTTTAAACAAAATTGAAACCTAATCCTGACTGGCTATACACACAATTGAAACCTAGTCCTGACTGGCTATACACACAATTGAAACCTAGTCCTGACTGGCTTTAAACAAAATTGAAACCTAATCCTGACTGGCTATACACACAATTGAAACCTAGTCCTGACTGGCTTTAAACAAAATTGAAACCTAATCCTGACTGGCCTTAAACAAAATTGAAACCTAGTCCTGACTGGCTATACACACAATTGAAACCTAGTCCTGACTGCCTTTAAACAAAATTGAAACCTAATCCTGACTGGCTATACACACAATTGAAACCTAATCCTGACTGGCTATACACACAATTGAAACCTAATCCTGACTGGCTATACACACAATTGAAACCTAGTCCTGACTGGCTTTAAACAAAATTGAAACCTAGTCCTGACTGGCTTTAAACAAAATTGAAACCTAATCCTGACTGGCTATACACACAATTGCAACCTAGTCCTGACTCGCTTTAAACAAAATTGAAACCTAATCCTGACTGGCTTTAAATAAAATTGAAACCTAGTCCTGATTGGCTTTAAACAAAATTGAAACCTAATCCTGACTGGCTTTAAACAAAATTGAAACCTAATCCTGACTGGCTTTAAACAAAATTGAAACCTAATCCTGACTGGCTTTAAACACAATTGAAACCTAGTCCTGACTGGCTTTAAACAAAATTGAAACCTAGTCCTGACTGGCTTTAAACAAAATTGAAACCTAATCCTGACTGGCTTTAAACAAAATTGAAACCTAATCCTGACTGGCTTTAAACAAAATTGAAACCTAATCCTGACTGGCTTTAAACAAAATGAAACCTAATCCTGACTGGCTTTAAACACAATTGAAACCTAGTCCTGACTGGCTTTAAACAAAATTGAAACCTAATCCTGACTGGCTTTAAACAAAATTGAAACCTAATCCTGACTGGCTATACACAAAATTAAAACCTAATCCTGACTGGCTATACACACAATTGAAACCTAGTCCTGACTGGCTTTAAACAAAATTAAAACTTATTTCTGACTGGCTTTAAATAAAATTAAAACTTATTTCTGACTGGCTTTAAACAAAATTAAAACTTATTTCTGACTGACTTTGCGTGTCTTAATTTGTTTAGTGCACTGGTCTCTCATGGCGAAGGTCGGGGGTTCGAATCAGGTCGTAGGCACCCCAGTCACGCAGCAATAGAACTGGGCACCCGACTTCTTCTGGAGTTGGGGAAGGAAAGGCGGCCATGTGTGATACTGACCATATCACCCTCTAGTGTGCTGACAGGTCAAGGAAAATATGGGCATTAACATCATATTCCTATGTGGCTCTATGGCATGTCAGGATTACCATTACCTTTACCTTTTTCTTTTTTTTTTTTTAACCTGACCGGCTGTACACAAAACTGAAACATATTCCTGACTGGCTACTGAAACCGCAGGAATCAGTGCTAATGAATTGCTCTGTTATACGCTCTTTCTGTCTGCCAGCACTAACCTCTTTGTTTTTAGCTGACTTTTTTAATCCAAGAAAATGACCATTGCGTTGTCCTAGAATCTGCTACATACGTCTTGGTGCTTCTGCAGACACGCTACGCTGTCTGTAGGAAGCAGTTCTTGGCAGATTGATGGATGTGAAGGCACACGTTTGACGCTTTTTTTTTTTCGGTGGTTTGTGGGTTGCGTGCAGCGTGTTATCCTTATGTCGTGTGCCGTGGTTACTTTTGTTTGTTTAGGTCAGAGGAACCTGATAAGTCATCGCGACTTTTGAGATTGATCATCATCAGACTCAGATCGTTCCCAGGAGTGCCCCAACAAGACTCTACACATTTTCAGCTGTCTATATTTTGGACATCTTGATTTGTCTTCTACTTCCGAAATTTCTTCCTTTTCTTCTCCTACCTCTTCTTTCACTTCCCCTGCTGTTTTATTATACTTCTCTTCTTCCTTCTTATCCTCCTCCTTATTCTTATACTTCTTCTCCTCCTTTTTATCCACTTCTTCTTGTACTTCTCTTCCTTTTATACTTCTTCTCCTCCTTCTTCTTGTACTTATGCTCCTCCTCTTTCTTGTACATATCATGCTCCTCCTCCTTCTTGTACTTATCCTCCTCCCCTCCTTCGTGTACTTATCCTCCTCCTCCCTCTTCTTGTACTTATCCTTCTCCTACTTCTTCCTCTTGTACTTATCCTCCTCCTTCTTCTTCTTCTATGTATCCTCCTCCTCCTTCTTCTTGTAATTCTCCTTCTTCTTGTACTTATCTTCCTTCTACTTATCCTCCTCATCCTTCTTCTTGTACTTATCCACCTCCTTTTCTTGTATTTGTCCTCCTCTTCTTGTACTTATCCTCCTCCTCCTTGTAATTATCCTCCTCCTCCTTGTCCTCTTCCTACTTTTTATTCTTGTACATCTCCTCTCACTCCTTCTTCTTCTTCTTTTTCTCCTCCTCTTACTTTTTATTCTTGTACTTCTCCTACTTCATCTTCTTGTCTGTCATCTCCTCCTCCTACTCTTACTTCTTATGTTTCTCTTCCTCCACTTTCTTCTTCTTCTTCTTGTACTTTTCTCCATCCTTCTTCTTTTATTTCTCTTCCTCCTCCTTTTCATTGTACTTCTCCTCCTCCTACTTCTTCGTGCCCTTCTTCTCCTCTTCATATTTCTCTTCCTCCTCTTTCTTCTTGTATTTTTCCTCCTACTTCTTCTCATGCTTCTCCTCTTTCTCGTGCGTCTCCTCTTCCTTCTTCTTTTCCTTGTACTTCTCTTCCTCTTCTTCTTCCTGATCTTCTTCTTTTCCTTGCACTCTTCCTCATGCACACTTCTCTTCTGCTTTTCCTTCCACTCTTCATCATACTTACTTCTCTTCTTCTTCTTTGTCGTCTTATTCCCTGTAAATGTCGCTGTTAAATTTCCGGGAGTATAATGCCCCGATATATCTTTTATATTACTGGCACTGTCTAGAGTCACAGGTGTTTCCATAGATCTTCATACAGTCTGTGGTCGTGTATTATACGTCGCGCCATAATCCTGATTCATCGTGGACTGAACCATTTCCTATTTTTAATTTGTTATTCGGGCAGCTTTGTTAGTCTGAAGTGTCCTAGACTTTAGTCCAAAAAAGACTGGCGGTTCTTTTCCCAGCAGATGTCAGTTCTAATTCGGCATATGTGGTAGGCGTTCTTTAATCAGCTTTTCTTCATTCTGTCTTTATATGACTGATCAGGGATGTGTCTTAAATTGAATTTTCTATATCCCTTTGGCGAAAAACTGGACGGAAATATCCTTGCTTTCTTTGTTTCGTTCCTTGGTGTAATGTCAGTGGGAGACGGAAACATTGTTCAGATATGTTCTTCGTGCAAATAAGGAAAGTCGTACACGCGGCCCGACTAGAGTATCATGCGCACAGCCCGACTAGAATGTCGTAGACGCGGCCCGGCTAGAATGTCATACATGCGGTTCGACTAGAATGTCATGCACACGGCCCTACTAGAACATTGTTGAGATATTTTCTTCATGTAAATAAGGAATTCAGACATCACCAAGTGTCATTCTCAGAATGGCCACAGGTATTCTAAATTATGTACTCCACACAAATAACTAAGAAGCAAAAATTTCATGTTTAATATCCTCAGTAAACCTTACAAACATGAAATTTGGGGGTGAGAGGGGGAATAGAGCTGTTCAGTATTTAATTTATGTCATTCACAGTGGCATGAAATATTTGTGAGAATGACACTTTATAATTTATTGGCACGGGCTTGGAGGCGACATGCTATGATGATGATGATGATGAAAAGAAGCAGTGGCGGAAACTTATTTTTAAACATTTAGTGACACACATGTAATACTTTACTGGCAGCGGCGTGGCGTGCGCCGTTCTGAAAATAACGATAGTTATTGATACTGGCATGAGCCATTCTGGGAATGATACTTATTAGTTACTGGCACTGGGTGAGCCATTCTGGAAATGATACTTATTAGTTACTGCCACTGGGTGAGCCATTCTGGGAATGATATTTATTAGTTACTGGCACTGGGTGAGCCATTCTGGGAATGATACTTATTAGTTACTGGCACTGGGTGAGCCATTCTGGAAATGATACTTATTAGTTACTGCCACTGGGTGAGCCATTCTGGGAATGATATTTATTAGTTACTGGCACTGGGTGAGCCATTCTGGGAATGATACTTATTAGTTACCGGCACTGGGTGAGCTATTCTGGGAATGACACCTTATAGTTACCGGTACTGGGTAAGCTATTCTGGGAATGACACCTTATAGTTACTGGTACTGGGTGAGCTATTCTGGGAATGACACCCTATAGTTACCGGCACTGGGTGAGCTATTCTGGGAATGACACCTTATAGTTACCGGTACTGGGTGAGCTATTATGGGAATGACACCTTATAGTTACCGGTACTGGGTGAGCTATTCTGGGAATGACACCTTATAGTTACCGGTACTGGGTAAGCTATTCTGGGAATGACACCTTATAGTTACCGGCACTAGGTGAGCTATTCTGGGAATGACATCTAATAGTTATTGATATCCACATGAGCGGTTGTGAAGGTGATGCATGGTAAGTTATTGCCAGGGGCATGGAAACAACACCGGATGATGATGATGATGATGATGCAGAGACTGATCTTTCATGGTTTAAGTGAGAACAAGACATCGAAGTTAAAGCCTGAATATTTCCTTCACCAATCTCGTATTCATCATCTGACACGATCTCAGGCAGAACCTGACGTGTCATTTCACTGTTTCAGAATGATTTTTCTGACAGTTGAAACGCCACAGAACTTCTCATCTTCCTTTACGCTGTAGACGTACCGTCAGAAGTTACCGTTTTTTAATCATCGAGTCGAGGACTGCTGTCATGCTGTACTTCTTTAAAGTGTCCAGTTCTTCCTTGATCTGTAAACATCTCATATGTCTTATTTTTTTTTTTTAATCACGTGGTTGGTTGTAGCAGGTGTTGTCTGTCTTGAAAACTCATCCATCCATTCAGCTTACATATCATTTCTTTTGGTTTAAATGGGGCAGTTAACTCTTTGGCACCAAAACAACATCGGCAGTACAGATAGACTTTGGACACCTGCTCTAAACATACATTGCTGAAAGCGATATTTAGAAGAAAATCTAAATAACACGAAAATTAGCACATTTCTAACCCAACCCATATTTTTAAATTATAAAGGAACTTCCTTTCAGTTTTCTTTCTGCCAGAGTTTCTCATCAAAATTTGTTCTGGGGGAGCTTGGAAACTAACTCAGGAGTGAAAGTTAAACTGTAGTGATTATTTTAACGGGCTGTTCCTTCGTTCTCTCTCCATTTCCTCATTTTCATGGCGGAGTCAACAGCGCATTAAGTGTTGTATTTTCACTTCTCAGTTGCAACAACTTACCAGGTGTCGTTGTCACAGAGGCACAGCCAAATGCCGGTAACGTATCGAGTGTCACCCTGAAAGATTTAGAGCAACTCTTTCACGTAATAAACATTTATCATATCTGAAAATGGCAATTCTGTTCCATAGAATAGTACACATATGGATTCCGACATTGTGTAGGCTCGTCGAGCAAAGTTAGAAGCTGTGTGTGTGTGTTTTTTTTTTCACTTCCCAGAATTGTGTAGTAAAGGTGGTCGTGACATACCGTAGCCATCCTAGGAGATGTAGCGTCCTTGTCCATATTTTCTTTGACTTTTCAGCAAATTGAAGGGCAGTGTGGTTAATATTGCACCTGCTTCAGACGCCAGGTGTACATTTCTGCAGCTGAGGTGACTAGAGACATATCTGGGTCGATTCTGTCCACCTGTCTGAATCGTCAAAATATGCGATAGGCACTTCAGTCCACCTGTCTGAATCGTCAAAATATGCGATAGGCACTTCAGTCCACCTGTCTGAATCGTCAAAATATGCGATAGGCACTTCAGTCCACCTGTCTGAATCGTCAAAATATGCGATAGGCACTTCAGTCCACCTGTCTGAATCGTCAAAATATGCGATAGGCACTTCAGTCCACCTGTCTGAATCGTCAAAATATGCGCTAGGCACTTCAGTCCGCCGGAGGAGTCAGGCATTGAAGGGTCCGTGGATGAAGGGAAAGTATGACATCATGCGCGGGACAGTGCCTGCTATGTACTGACTTGTACCCCCAGTCAACACTGAATGCACGGGAAAGACAAGAGGGTAGAAACACCACCATTCTTTCGGCGCGCCTGTTATAACAGAACGCTGTTTTCTTTGCTAGCCAATCTGATCTCGTTTCTAGTCAGGATACATGCTTCCTTGAGTGTGGTGTTTTGAGTATCAGTTATGTCCCGCGCCCGCATTCGCCTCGGCGGCCTCCTCTCTTGTTTTCCAGGAACCTCATCCTCCGTTATTTCTCTCCCTTGGTCATCGTGTCGTTTTAACATGTCTAGATTAGAATAAGAGGTCATATTGCCCTCCACTGTTCCGAAAGATGAAGGAAAATATATACTGTATAAACATATATTTTATGTAAATGACTGGCCTACTTTTTCTTTATTCATGACTATTGTTTTTGAGTTTGAATTATTGTAATGATTATTGACAAATTGAGAAGGGAACCACATGAAAACTGGGAAACGTAAATACATTCAGTTTCTAGATTCAGTCATCATCACTAATGGTTGACTGCGTAAGGGAAGCTAAAAGGAGACTAACAGTTGCATCACAGAAACTAGCGCAGAAGAAGAATATGTGGCAAGGTATCAACAAGAAAGCAAAGCTACGTTTACTAAGAGCTAGTATATTCCCAGTGGCAGCTTAGGGATATAACTCACATATCGCTAGAAAAGAGAATAACTGCGTTTAAAATGAACTGTTGTAGAAGGGCACTTAGAATATCGTGAATAGAACGAAAATTAGATAAAGAGATACTGGCGGTACTAGGTGTCGTAGAAAGCTGGCTTGAAAACACCATCAGAGTTAGAAAGGTGAGATATTTCGGCCACGTCAAGAGACATAATGGTTTGGAAAGGTTGACAGCAGAAGGCATAGTGCCGGGGAAAAAAAGGGGGAAGGGGCTATCTCACCGCAGGTGGACTCAGGGCATTACGGAAAGTCTGAATATGTCATTGCCATATGCTGATGAGCTTGCTCAAGACGGCATTGCTTTCAGGGAGACGGCGAGAGGGACAACGCTATGGAAGGGACACGTCACATGACATGTGAAATATAGCAGTATTATATGACAGATATTAGATTTGTCAGAAAGATAAGAGAGAGACAATGTACTTTCATAGGACATGCAATGAGAAGAGGGGGCATTGAAAATATTATAACAACAGGAAAAATAGAAGGAAGAAGATCAAGAGGAAGGCCAAGAGAAATGATACTGGACAGTCTGACGAGATGGTGTGAGAGGAGATCACCAACTGAACTGACGGCCTGCATGAAGGATCGGGTACTCTGGAGAAGCATAATAGCCAACGCCAGTCGGCACGGCACCTGATGATGATGATGATGATTAGACTCCATGATTGACGTGACCTAAATTCATGGCTACCTGAAGTTTCATGCCGATTGAGCTCAGATTTCGAAAAACACATTTGTCAGGCAGCGAATGCAGCGTTAAAAAAGTGTTCAACCATTACTGCTAGGAGTAGGAGAGTTTGTAGAAGAAGTAATTGTTGATTATTTTTATTCTTTCCCAAGTGTAAACGGTCTTTCATGTGTTATTTTGTACTGGGAATTTTAAACGTTGGCGTCTTTAGCGCTGATATTCATAGCCGGAGTTTGAAGAGACCCGGGTCTCATTTTCCAGGATGAATGCACTTGTTGGAAATATATTTTTCGAATGATTTTTTTGCCAGAAACGGAGGCACGATGATCCTTTAGGCTGATGATGAAATTAGGTGATAATAGTTTTACAGCCGTGTTTGGACATGGGATGAAGATTTTTATAAGGGGTAGTGAAAATTAGATGGTCTTTTTAGCCGTGGTGGAAACTAGCCGAAGATCTTTCTGCTTTTAAGTGAGGTCTTTCTTCTCGTATGTGAGATCGTTCTGCTTGTTATTTATTTCTAGTAGTGAGATCTTTATACTTGTATGTGAGATCTTAGTACTCATAAGTGAGATCTTAGTACTTATAAGTGAGATCTTAGTACTTACAAGTGAGATCAATGTACATGTAAGTAGGATCTTTCTGTCTAACTGGGAAGGAAAATTGGTTTAATATAATTTTGTAGCTGGTAATGAAAATGAATCGAAGAGTTTTGTAAGGCTGAAGGAAAGTGAAGATAAGATTTTCTAGCTGTGGCCGAGAAGCAGGACGGCTGTTGAAGGATAAGAAAAAACTTACCTACCAGCAGTTTTGACATTTCACTAGTTACAGCGAAGAACCCATTGTAACATGAGGGGGGGGGGGAATGTGTTAAAAAATATAAATAATTCCTTACTGATGCTGTATCAGTGATTACTGCATTAAAGTGATGCACAAAGATGAAGCCATCGATGATATGCGAGCAGCAATGTACCAGATACCTCGTATATACACTTCTCTGAAGAGTGGCAGTATACTGGAGTCCATCCCATTACGGGATACCTGGAAATAAAGCAGCGGGTATTCTGTCTACAGTGGGTGGCAGAGTACCACAGACAGATACAAGTATAACATGTGGGGAGGCTGTAACTGTGAACTGTAAAGGGCCTAGCTGTGTTGCTGGTTCTGTGGACCTACCCCATCACATTCCAGGCATGCCTACACGAGTTCGGGTCTTTGACACCAGGATGTCCTTCAGGGGGTTTTAGAGAACTGTGTTGGTTGTGTGTATTCCGGAACATGGCGGATGGAAGAGATATGCCTTCTGTGAATATAGATGTTACCGTGTGGGTTTTTGGTGGTTCGCTATGGACATATCAAGATTTATTCACGACGAGGACAGTAAATACCACAAAATAGAAAGGCCCAAAGAAATGAACAACAACACCAACGCCATAATGACGCGACGACAGACGGCAGAACGATGATGGAGCACGCCGGCGTGGAGACTTCACCGAACAGACCACGCCAACTGAATGAAGTAACCGGGGAGAAATTTACGTGCTACGGAGCACGTGCAGCGGAAATGACGACGACATCATGGTTGAATCAAACACCAGCCAAAGAGGAGGCTGAATCAGTGATTTAAAAAAATAATAATAATAAATGAGAGAAAGCACACACTGGCCAACAGAAAAATGGTTTTTACTAGCATCTCGCCAGGGCAGAGAAGAGCAGCTGGTCATTTATCCGCTCGGCACCGGTCACAGCAGGCTATGGTGCCACCTTGTCAGCAAACTCAAGATCTGCCCGACCCTCTTGTGGTACTGGTAAGATGACGGGAGAGCATATTCTGCAGGAGTGCCAGACGTATAGGAAACAAAAAAATTGGTCAACCAGTATAAGTTCAGGAGAATCTGTACGGGAATGTACACAAACTACAGATGACCGCCAATTACTTCAGTAGTACACAAGTCGAAGAAAAAGAAGAAGAAGAAGAAAAGAAAGAATTCCTTGTGGTGCACTTATGTACTTTGTTGTTCATAATGCATTTTCATATATATATATATTCATAAATAATAAAGAATAAAAATTTATGAACGTTAACAGTTTTTCTCTGGCCACTTGGAGCCTGTGTACAGAGTTTAGACTTTAGAACAGAAATAGACGTTCGGCTAAACGACCTGTGATGGAGCTGACCGATGTGTAACGATCGCATTAAGCCACTGTATTAAATCCATTTCTTTTCCCCTCTCATTTACGCAAAAAAAAAGTCTCCTGAGAGATGGAAGTTTTAGTTCCCAAAAGAGCAAAAATAGCACATCTGGATGCGTTCCTGCGAGCGCCTGGTCTGCCTGATTGTCGGAAGAGCTGACCTCGTGACGGGGGTTGAAATTTACTCCCGACGAATATTTATCGGAACAATTACTCTGTTCCTTGTGGCTGTGTGGGGGAGGAGAGGAGGAGGAGGAGTAAGAGAGGAGGTTAGTCATGGGATGGAAGCTTGTGTTAAGTAAGAGGTCTTGGAATATTTGGAAGTGAATCAATTTTCAGTACAAACAAATTTCAGGATATAATGAAATGGAAATAAAACAGAATTCAGAAAATGTCCAAATCCAGGTTGTCCAACTTCAAAGGGCCCGAGGGCCGCGGTTATACATATGTATCGAATACCGAGCCCCATATAAATGAACTAGTTTTTGCCGGATTACACAAGGTCTTTTTTCTTCTTCTTTCCCGAGCCATTAAAGCTCATTGCTGCAGATAAAGTTCGCTTCCATTCCTCTCTATTCCTAATCTTCTCTCTCCAGTTGGTGACAACAGTTTCCTTTATATCATCATTTATGTTGTCTTTCAATCTCTGTCTTGGTCTACCCTTGGTCTTGTTTCCTTCCTCTCTTGTACCTACATCATTTTCGTGTGTCTGTTTCCTTTCATTATACAGTTGTATCTACAAAACCGAAATATTTTGGACACATTAAACGTCATGATAATTTAGAGAAGACCATATTGGAAGGATACATAATGGGAAAAAGAAAAAGAGGAAGACCAAAACGAAGATGGCTGCAAGAAATCGTTGACGATCTGCAAATGGACGCAGCAGCAGCAGGCCATCTTGCTCACAACCGAGAGGCCTACAGGAGTGCTGTTTGGGAGACAAAGTTCCGCAAGGGACATGCAAATGAATGAATGAATGAATCTACATGGCCCAACCAGTGTTGTCTGTTCAGTTTCAAGACATTTATAATTCGTTGGGATTTAAATAAGCTGTTCAGTTCAGTGTTCTTTCTAGCTCTTCATTCCCCACTGTTGGTATCCTTTATGGGCCCAAAGATTCTTCTTAGGATCTTGCACTGATAGACCTGCAATTGTTGTTCATCTTTCTTTGTTGTTCTCCACGTTTCTGATCCATACATGACGTCTGGTCTTATTATAGTTTTGCAGATTGTTATTTTGGTGTTGCACGACAAAGTATATTTTATCCCCTATCTGTACTCTGCTTTTAATATTTCCTGGCTTACTGTGTTGCTTCTGTAGACGGTTGTGCCTGGATATTTCCACGTTTATGCTTTCCTAATGATCATCTCTCCAACATTTATATAAGCTGGATCATTCTGGCCCTGGTCTCTTGAGATCTTCATACAGTCTGTCTTATCTTGGCTAATGGTCAAGCCCACTTTTAGTGTCACATCTCTCAGGTGTATGCAGGTATTGATGACTTCTTGCATAGTTTCCCTCACAAGGTCGATGTCATCAGCGTATCCTAGTATTTTAGCTTGCTCATCTGTACTCCTTTTTTTCTTTCACTTTTCTGATTACTTTTTCTAGTGCTAGGTTGAATAGTAACGGAGATAATTTATAACTTTGTTTTAAGCCAGTTCTTATATAGAAGGATTCTGACTTTCTTCCTTTATACGTATTGTTTGCATTCTCCACGCATATTCTGGTGATTACACAACATACTTAAGGAAATTTGACTGCACAGTCAGTTTGGCCTATAATGATTTCTTTCTTTCGCGGCATAAATCTAAAGCGTATCGTTTCTTGGCTAACAACAATAGTTTTAATAATAATAATAATAATAATAATAATAATTTCGTAATGACCTCGCAGGCCGCAAAATAAATAAATAAATCTCGCGAACCGTAAGCTACCCGTAGGCCGCAGTTTGAACGCCCCTGGTCGAAATGCATCTTGAAGGGACTGAAGATTCAGCATCCAATAACTGAAGACCAGAGATGTCAAATGCTAGTATATCGTTCCCCCCTCTTCTGTATGGACGCTACATAAGAAAATGCAACTTTTAAAAAAATCAGAAGCCTTTCAAAAGATGTATAGAGTAATGGGTTGTATTTCGAGAAGATACAGTAAAGCAGACGATGATGTTTGATCAAATGAAAGTGAAAAGAGAAATAATGAAAGACTGAAAGACATAAGAAAAAAGTAGATGAATATTTTGGTCAGGCTAAATAGGATAATATGATAATGGTAACCTTACTGGAATGATTTTGGAGAGAAGAACTTATTCCTTCTTTCTTTCTTCCTTCTTTCTTGTTCATTCTTCTTCTTCTTCTGCTTCTTTACTTCTTTCTCTCTCCTTCGTTATTTTTTTCTTTTTTGTTCTTCTTTCTTTTTTCTTCTTCCTTCTTTCTTCTTCTTCCTTCTCCTTTTTCCTTCTTTCTTCTTCTTTCTTCTTCTTCACGTTTTCTTCCTTCTTTCTTTCTTCTTCCTTTTTCTTTCGTCTTCTTCTTCTCCTTCACTTTTTTTCCTTCTTTCTTCTTCTTCACCTCCTTCGTCTTCTTCTAGAGCTCGTAAAAGCAGGACAGAAATATCACAGGTCTGGGATTCGTGTCCAGAAATATCTGCCCCACCCCCACCCCACCCCTCGTCGTGGAACTCATACTCAGTTTTGAGCATCACGTTGGAAGTCTATTTCTAACATCTGAATGCTTAACCCATTGCAGTTTATTTACGTTATACAGGATGCATGCAGTTCCGCGCCAGATTGTGTCAAAATTAGAAAGTCTGCGTGCTGCTGTTAACTATCGAATTCCGTTTACTTTATGAAAGCTACATCAGTTCTATCTGTTCGTCAAGTGCCGTGCCTACTGTTGTTGATGGTCATACGACGCCTAATGGCGTTGGCGCTCAGACTCTCCACAACTCTCTGTTTTGTGTTGCCTCTATGAGTTGCCGTTGTCTCCTCTTTTCATGCCATCTTGCCATTGATTTTCTCTTTTGGTCTAACCCGACCTCTTTTCCCCTCTAAATTTCCCGTTGTCACGATGTGTTCTAGTGTGCCTTTTCTTATGACATGTCCTATAAATTTAGACTCTTTTACTGACTATTTATCTTCTTTGGTAAGTCTGTCTCAAAATGTCTTCGTTTGATTTTCTTGCCGTCCTCGGTGTACTTTACATTCTTCCACTAAACTATATTTCTGTCGTTTCCAGACGTTGGAGCATACCTTTAGTACGTCCTGACGTCTCATCCACAAGTTAGAACTGGCTCTGCGTAGCACTGCAGCACCCTTTTTCTTACACTCAATGGCAGTGTCTTGTTGCACAACATACTCTTGGAACATTCATCTTAACTTGGGTTATTCTGCTCTTTATCTCCGTTAGGCGCCTTCCATCTGAGGTCAGCATTGTTCCTGGATGGCTGAACCTGGTCTGCCTGCTGTGATATTGTGCAGTGTGCTATTATTTTGCCTATAGGGATATCTCTTTTCTTGGAGACAACCACAGCTTCAGTTTTCTTCTTATTCTAGCTGAACCCTTTCGCTTTCTGTCACCTCTATATCCAGAAGTTCTTGTACTTCATCAGCTGCCTGCCATATTTTGTTTACATTATACAGGGTCCGGCATAAAGCATAGCTGGATTTTAAGAATGGAAAATAAATAAGAGCTATGCATGTTTTTAGTCTTAAAAAAAGTGAAATGAAACTCAGAAAAATGTGTATTTTTATTATTACTAACAATCATATTTAGGTTTTGAAAATTACGCCGGTTAGATGACCGTCATTATATTTGGTACATTCAGCCAAGCGTCTGGAAGACTCCTGCATAACTCCATTTAACATGTTCAAAGGGATATTTTGAATGCGGTGTCGGATTCGATCTTTTAGGTGTGCAGTTGACTGTGGTCGACTAGCATAAACCGTGTTCTTGAGGTACCCTCACAAAAAGAAGTCTGCGGCCGATAAATCCAGTGACCTTGCCGGCCAATGAATATCCCCAAATCTGGAAATAAGACGATTGGGAAATGCTTGTCACAGCACGGCCATGGACTGACGGGCTGTGCGGGAATTGCTCCATCTTGTTGAAACCATATTCGTCTCTTATTTCTATTGTGCTTCATCAGACATGAGGTTACCGAGCAAATTCGAATTTTCTTCAATGCGTGCTAGAAAATCGGTAGCAAAGTCAAGTCAAGTCTGTGAATTTTACCAAAATCATTCAGTTGCTGCACAACTTGCAAATTGTAAGGGTGGAAATGCAGATGATTATGAATGATGCGATGTAGCGAGCGATCCGACATACCAAGTGCCAAAGCGTACCTAACAGCTGATCGCCGAGGGCAATGAAGCAATGCGTTGCGGACTTCTTGAATTCATTCAGGTGTCTGTTTAGTTCTTGGACGACCAGTAGACTTGTTATTAAGACAATTAGCGATTTCCTTACATTTTTTGACCCACCGATCGGGAACATTATCACAGGGATGCAACTGAAAATGGCGACGAAACTTTCGTTGTACAGTAATAGACGATTCTCCACTTTTAAAATAAGTTTCAACGGTGAATGCGCGTTGTTGTGTTTGCCAAGAAGCCATTGCTAAAAATGACCGTTTGTCTGCTTCATCTCTGACGTCGTGTTTTTTTTTTTCACACGTATTCAGTTTCTGCGCACTACGTCAGTCCAGCTATGCTTTATGCCGGACCCTGTATAATGTTCTTGCAGTCTTGCTGTACATTTTTTTTTTGGGCGGGAGGGGGGAAGGCTAGTTTAATTTACCAATAACATCCTGTCGACAGTATTAAGAAAGTAAAACAAAATACTGAAGTGCCAGTCTTTTCATAAATAGTCCTTCTGTCCTACGAATAAGCTGAACTTGCTAGCTACCACTTATTTTGTCACATGTCACTTTCCGAGACTGAGTCATCACTCAACTTCGTGTACCCCTCGATCGTGACCTCCTTTCATTGCACTCTAATCGCAAGTACCAGGTCGATTATTTATGGTGAGATCTCCAAATCCTGTTCCATTATCGCGTGTTTCCTCTACAACCAGCCGGGGCTCACGCCGGGTTGGAGGGTTGTTACTGAAGAGAAAGAACTAGGCTTGTGGGCTTATTCAGCTTGTCTCGTCTTTTATCACGGGTGATTGACTTCGTTTATGTGAAAAAATCGTTCCACAAATCTAGACTGGTCTCTTTTCAGTCTCGCACGTTTGATGTAGTGACAGAAATGGAAATCGACCGTCACTGGAAGTGAATGAAAGAAGAAAGGAGATGAGAAGAGGTTAAAGAGTAATTGAAGAGTTGATATTGCAACGGAGAAGAAATATTTAAGAAGAATAAGGGAGAGACGTTGAAAGAAAAAGTAAAGAAAAACAAAGAAATAGATTTAGGGAAAGGGAGAATAGGTGGGAAAGGAAAATAAAGAAGTGAGAAACAAGAAGATGAGAAATTGGAAAGTTAAGAAGCAGAGATGCTAGCCGTTACTGTCTACCTTCTCCGTGGAGAAGGATTAGCTGCAAGCTGTGTGTAGCTTAACTTCCCAAAATAATTAACTGTTAAAGACAGGAATTCTTCAATTCCAGGACTTTTAAAAGGAGTGCAACAAGACACACTGCCACTGAGTGTGAGAAAAATGGTGCTTCAGTGCTACATAGAGCCAGTTCTAACTTGTGGACGAGACGTCAGGACGTACTAAAGGTATGCTCCAGCGTCTGGAAACGACAGAAATATGGTTTAGTGGAGGAAGGTGAAGTCCACTGTGGACGGCAAGAAAATTAAATGAAGACATTTTGAGAGAGATCTACTTGAGAAGACAGAGAGAGAGAAAGGTGAGAGGAGGAGGAGGAGGTGGAATTTAAAAAGAAAGGTGGCACGATTTAAGAGGAACCTGGACAATGAAAAAGGGAAATACGAGAGACAGACAGGCAGGAGAGAGAGAAAGACAGGCAGGAGAGACAGACAGGCAGGAGAGAGAGACAGACAGGCAGGAGAGAGAAAGACAAGCAGGAGAGAGAGAGGCAGACAGGCAGGAGAGAGAGACAGACAGGCAGGAGAGAGAGAGGCAGACAGGCAAAAGAGAGACAGACAGGCAGGCAGGAGAGAGAGAGGCAGACAGGCAGAGAGAGAGAGAGAGAAAGACAGGCAGGAGAGAGAGGCAGACAGGCAGAAGAGAGAGAGACAGACAGGCAGGAGAGAGAGACAGACAGGCAGGAGAGAGAGAAAAACAGGCAGGAGAGAGAGAGGCAGACAGGCAGAAGAGAGAGAGACAGACAGGCAGGAAAGAGAGACAGACAGGCAGGAGAGAAAGACAGGCAGAAGAGAGAGAGAAAGACAGGCAGGAGAGAGAGAGGCAGACAGGCAGAAGAGAGAGACAGACAGGCAGGAGAGAGAGAGGCAGACAGGCAGAAGAGAGAGAGACACGCAGGCAGGAGAGAGAGAGGCAGACAGGCAGGAGAGAGAGAGGCAGACAGGCAGAAGAGAGAGGCAGGCAGGCAGGAGAGAGAGAGTCAGACAGGCAGAAGAGAGAGAAAGACAGGCAGGAGAGAGAGAAAGACAGGCAGGAGAGAGAGACAGACAGACATCCAGGAGAGAGAGAGAGAAAGACAGGCAGGAGAGAGAGAGGCAGACAGGCAAAAGAGAGAGAGAAAGAGAGGCAGGAGAGAGAGAAGGACAGGCAGGAGAGAGAGACAGACAGGAGAGAGAGAGAGACAGACAGACAGACAGAAGAGAGAAAGAAAGACAGGCAGGAGAGAGAGAGAAAGACAGGCAGGAGAGAGAGAGGCAGACAGGCAGGAGAGACAGACAGGCAAGCAGGAGAGACAGGCAGACAGGAGAGAGAGACGAGGCAGGCATGAGAGACGGGCAGGCAGAAGAGAGAGACGAGCAGGCAGGAGAGAGAGAGACAGGCAGGCAGGAGAGAGAGACAGACAAGCAAGAAAGAGACAGGCAGCAGGAGAGAGAGGGGGCTGGCAGGAGAGAGAGAGAGGCTGGCAGGAGAAAGAGACAGACAGGCAAGAGAGAGACAGGCCGGAGAGAAAGACAGACAGGCAGGCAAGAGAAAGAGACAGGCTGACAGGAGAAAGAAACAGACATTCAGGAGAGAGAGAGACAGGAAGGCAGGAGAAGGAGAGAGAGACAGATAAGACAGACAGAGAGAGACAGAAGAGAGAGAGAGAGATAGAGAGAGAGAGAGCCCAAACGAAAATGTCAGAAAATTGATTGGATGGGAACGTGATAGACAGCAAAGAAAGGACTAATGAGAGCGATGAAAATTGAAAGAAGGGAGGATTTGAGGTCAGAGATTTGGAGGTGAATTTGATATCTTCAGATTACAAGAATACGATCTGCTACAGAAAGGGGAAGGGGGCATAGAGAACGCAAGACACAGGAGAGAAAGACGGGCAGGCAGGAGAGAATGTGAAAACACATTCCTTGGTTGAGAATACAATAATCTGATCATTTGATATGCAGGCAGGATACTTTGAACCCATGCAGGTAGGATACTTTGAACCCAACAAAAAGGAATCATCATCATTATCTAATGCCGTGCCGACTGGCGTTGGCTATCATGTTTCTCCGTGATCCTTCGTGCAGGCTGTCAGTTCATTTGGTGACCCCGCCTCACACCATCTCGCCAAACTATCCAGTATTTCTCTCAGCCTTCCGCTGACTTGTCTTCCCTCTATTTTTTCCTGCTGTTACAATATTTTCAATGCGTCCTCTTCTCATGGCATATCCTATGAAAGTACATTCCCTTTCTCTCTCTCTCTCTCTCTCTCTCTCTCTCTCTCTCTCTCTCTCATATACCTCTTTTTTGTTTTGTTTTGAGACAAGATTTTTCTCCCTCTTTTTTCGTTCATTCTTTGTTAGTAATCTTTGTTGTCCAGCAGGGAATGAATCAGAAGATATATTTTCAAGTCAAGAGATAGTACGTTGTTACTGAACTCCTGACAACTTTTGTCTAAGAGGAGCTTGCGAGTTTTGAAGCAGACAAAAAAAAATCTTTTTCTCTCATGGCTGACTCCACCAGTTTTAGAGTTCTTCAGAGTTCGCTGAAGTTTGGTCATGCTGAATCTGCAGCCTTATCTCCCTGACAAAGTCCGCCATCTCCTCTAGTCTTGTGTCCGTGCCACATAACTTTTCTTTCAGTTCCTGATTCCAGAGTGGAAGTTGTATGATAAAGGGCAGAATGTCAGACGGGCCCGCGTGGCCAGTTCTTAACCCTTTGGAAATAAAGATCAATCAGTCAGTCTCCTTCGGGCCAGATCTGTGCTAAAAGCTTTGAATGGGTTGGGCAAGTTTTGCAGGACATGTTCTGTTGTCTAGGTACCAAAGCCTCAGGGACCACTTATATGTGTGGGTGGATTCGCATTACCAGCCACAGTAAAAAAGCAAGCCACGTTTATGCTGCAAGGTCCAGTTTCCTTGCTCTCGACTCTTCTGACCCCCGAGTGTGGCCCACATTTCCTTCCTAGAAAGATGCTGCACATTTCTTCAGATTGTGTTGTTACTGAACAAACAAAAAAATAATATTAACCTTATAATTAATTCAGCACGGTGGCTGTAACCTTTTCCAGCGTGCGGAAATTTAAATATTGTCCATTATTTCATGCCAGTCTTAGAGTTCTCTTGGCTGTCAGTAATTTAATATCCGCTCTCTTAATTTGTTTCTCGCACAGAAAATGCCGTACAATCGCATGAGACAGTTCGATAGGGGGAAAAAAGTATATTTTTTACGTCATATGTTTGATTGTACCCTGATGTTTATTGTTTTAGACAGTTGGAAACAGTTTGGATGTGGAATCACTAGAAATGCGTCACGTGTAAAAGGCTTAAGGTCAGGGTCAGTAGAAATTCATCATTTATGTATGGGCTGAAGTTATTAGAAATACATAATTTGTGTGTGTGTGAGAGTCAGTCGTCGAAAAGATGAAAACTAGAGCGCCCAGTGTCGAAAGCAGGTTTGGGTGGAGTTGAAATAGGAGCCGTAGAGTGGTTATATTTACAAAGTAGCCAGAGCCGGAGTAGGGCAGTATGAGCCGAAGGTTTGGAGGTTACTCCAACAGTCTGGGTTTTAAATAATGTTATTTTGTTTGCAGATACAATTTTGAGTCTTTCTTTATAGGTCTTCTTTTCTAGCATCGTTTTGAGAGAGAGAGAGAGAGAGAGAGAGAGAGAGAGAGAGATATGCAGGCATAAAAAGTCACATTTCAATTTCTTCAATTGCTCCTTTTACGTATGAATTTTACAGCCCGCTTTCAGCATATCACTGGTGACCAAGACACCGTAGCAGTAGCCAGGCGTCCCCCCACCCCCGAGAAGAATAGTGAGGCGGTACGGAACTGATATTTCCTTCCTTCACCATAAAGACTGGCTGTTCTGATTTCATTGTTTCCGTCATCTACGCCCCTTTTCTCTGAAACCTTGGGCCCAGCCTTAAAACAGAGAAAACCTTCTGGGCTTCGGAGCGATACACCTGCTGAGGACACCTCTTCCCTCAGTTGGGCGGTGGTGGTGGCCAACGGAAAACTGCTGGAGACAACATCCTTATCTAATGCCGTGCCGACTGGCGTTGGCTATCATGTTTCTCCGTGATCCTTCGTGCAGGCTGTCAGTTCATTTGGTGACCCCGCCTCACACCATCTCGCCAAACTATCCAGTATTTCTCTCAGCCTTCCGCTGACTTGTCTTCCCTCTATTTTTTCCTGCTGTTACAATATTTTCAATGCGTCCTCTTCTCATGGCATATCCTATGAAAGTACATTCCCTTTCTCTCTCTCTCTCTCTCTCTCATATACCTCTTTTTTGTTTTGTTTTGAGACAAGATTTTTCTCCCTCTTTTTTCGTTCATTCTTTGTTAGTAATCTTTGTTGTCCAGCAGGGAATGAATCAGAAGATATATTTTCAAGTCAAGAGATAGTACGTTGTTACTGAACTCCTGACAACTTTTGTCTAAGAGGAGCTTGCGAGTTTTGAAGCAGACAAAAAAAAATCTTCTTTTTCTCTCATGGCTGACTCCACCAGTTTTAGAGTTCTTCAGAGTTCGCTGAAGTTTGGTCATGCTGAATCTGCAGCCTTATCTCCCTGACAAAGTCCGCCATCTCCTCTAGTCTTGTGTCCGTGCCACATAACTTTTCTTTCAGTTCTTGATTCCAGAGTGGAAGCTGTATGATAAAGGGCAGAATGTCAGACGGGCCCGCGTGGCCAGTTCTTAACCCTTTGGAAATAAAGATCAATCAGTCAGTCTCCTTCGGGCCAGATCTGTGCTAAAAGCTTTGAATGGGTTGGGCAAGTTTTGCAGGACATGTTCTGTTGTCTAGGTACCAAAGCCTCAGGGACCACTTATATGTGTGGGTGGATTCGCATTACCAGCCACAGTAAAAAAGCAAGCCACGTTTATGCTGCAAGGTCCAGTTTCCTTGCTCTCGACTCTTCTGACCCCCGAGTGTGGCCCACATTTCCTTCCTAGAAAGATGCTGCACATTTCTTCAGATTGTGTTGTTACTGAACAAACAAAAAAATAATAATTAACCTTATAATTAATTCAGCACGGTGGCTGTAACCTTTTCCAGCGTGCGGAAATTTAAATATTGTCCATTATTTCATGCCAGTCTTAGAGTTCTCTTGGCTGTCAGTAATTTAATATCCGCTCTCTTAATTTGTTTCTCGCACAGAAAATGCCGTACAATCGCATGAGACAGTTCGATAGGGGGAAAAAAGTATATTTTTTACGTCATATGTTTGATTGTACCCTTGATGTTTATTGTTTTAGACAGTTGGAAACAGTTTGGATGTGGAATCACTAGAAATGCGTCACGTGTAAAAGGCTTAAGGTCAGGGTCAGTAGAAATTCATCATTTATGTATGGGCTGAAGTTATTAGAAATACATAATTTGTGTGTGTGTGTGAGTCAGTCGTCGAAAAGATGAAAACTAGAGCGCCCAGTGTCGAAAGCAGGTTTGGGTGGAGTTGAAATAGGAGCCGTAGAGTGGTAATATTTACAAAGTAGCCAGAGCCGGAGTAGGGCAGTATGAGCCGAAGGTTTGGAGGTTACTCCAACAGTCTGGGTTTTAAATAATGTTATTTTGTTTGCAGATACAATTTTGAGTCTTTCTTTATAGGTCTTCTTTTCTAGCATCGTTTTGAGAGAGAGAGATATGCAGGCATAAAAAGTCACATTTCAATTTCTTCAATTGCTCCTTTTACGTATGAATTTTACAGCCCGCTTTCAGCATATCACTGGTGACCAAGACACCGTAGCAGTAGCCAGGCGTCCCCCCACCCCCGAGAAGAATAGTGAGGCGGTACGGAACTGATATTTCCTTCCTTCACCATAAAGACTGGCTGTTCTGATTTCATTGTTTCCGTCATCTACGCCCCTTTTCTCTGAAACCTTGGGCCCAGCCTTAAAACAGAGAAAACCTTCTGGGCTTCGGAGCGATACACCTGCTGAGGACACCTCTTCCCTCAGTTGGGCGGTGGTGGTGGCCAACGGAAAACTGCTGGAGACAACATCCTTCCTCTCCGTGGGATGGTAAGCCCCAGCCCTTTGTCTCTTTATCATAGGATGATATGCCCCCGCTCTTTGTTTCTCTGTCATTAGGTGATAAATCCCCGCCGTTTGTCTCTTTGTCCTTAGATAAGACCCAGCCCTTTGTCTCTTTGTCATGAGATGATAAGCCACCATCATTTGTTTCTTTGTCATGAGATGATAAGCCCCGATCATTTGTTTATTTGTCATGAGATGATAAGCCCCCATCATTTGTTTCTTTGTCATGAGATGATAAGCTCCCACTATTTGTTTCTTTGTCATGAGATGATAAGCACCTGCCATTTATTTCTTTGTCATGAGATGATAAACACCTGCCATTTATTTCTTTGTCATGAGATGATAAGCCCCCGCCATTTGTCTCTCTGATATGAAATGATAAACACCCGCCATTTATTTCTTTGTCATGAGATGATAAGCACCCGCCATTTATTTCTTTGTCATGAGATGATAAGCACCTGCCATTTATCTCTCTGATATGAGATGATAAGCACCCGCCATTTATTTCTTTGTCATGAGATGATAAGCCCCCGCCATTTATTTCTTTGTCATGAGATGATAAGCCCCCGCCATTTGTCTCTCTGATATGAGATGATAAGCACCCGCCATTTATTTCTTTATCATGAGATGATAAGCACCCGCCATTTATTTCTTTGTCATGAGATGATAAGCACCCGCCATTTATTTCTTTGTCATGAGATGATAAGCACCCGCCATTTATTTCTTTGTCATGAGATGATAAGCACCCCCCCCCCCACATGTATCTCTCTGATATGAGATGATAAGCACCAGCCATTTATTTCTTTTTCATGAGATGATAAACCCCCGCCATTTATTTCTTTATCATGAGATGATAAGCACCCGCCATTTATTTCTTTGTCATGAGATGATAAGCCCCCGCCATTTATTTCTTTATCATGAGATGATAAGCACCCGCCATTTATTTCTTTGTCATGAGATGATAAGCACCTGCCATTTATTTCTTTGTCATGAGATGATAAGCACACACCATTTATTTCTTTATCATGAGATGATAAGCCCCCCCCCACCCCACATTTGTCTCTCTGACATGAGATGATAAGCCCCCCCCCCCGCCACATTTGTCTCTTTGTCAGTATCCTACACTATAAAGCGGGGATCAGAGTGCACCAGTCTCTTATGATGAATGTCGGTGGTTCGAATCCGACTGGAGGATTTTTTTTTTTGGGGGGGGGGGGTGGTTAACAAGTGACCAGGCCTAATGCTGACCACATGAACTTTTAGTGTGGTGGGAGGGGGGGAGGACAAGTCAAGGAAAATATGGGCACTAACAACATTCCTAATACGTGCCTTCTTCTCGTAACAGAAATACCTTTACGTGTTTTTTTTAAATACCGGGACAGAGTATGGCTGTCCGCTAGCGTCATATTCTATTATCTGGGCAGTAGAGCACTCAACTTGAAAACACCAAGATCAGCACTCTACATTGTTCTTATTTACCCTCCGTTCAGTTGGTTTTTTTTTCTTGACAGCTCCGTTCTGTTCCAGCTGATTATACATCCATCTGATTGCTTACTCTGTTCACTCATCTCTGTCTTGTGCCTGCCTCTGCCACGAAGTTTCCAATTCCCTCTTCCATTTTGCCAAACGAATGCAATCATTTTACATCTTTAGAACCCAAAAAGCAAACAAACAAAATTGTTGATTATTTCTTATAATTACAGACATTCCACAGGCCAGAAAATGAAGTAGATAATTCCCCCCCTCCCCCTCCCCTTTTTTTTTCTCTTTTTTAAAATTTTTGTTGTGAGCGAAGTTCTGCGATGTAAAATGTAACAGGGCGAGGCGGACTGACATTTGAATGAAGTTAAATGAGTTACACTTTAATTACTGCTTCATGACCCATGTTTCGGCAGTGCGTAAGGGTTGAAATAATTCGGCGTTCTGTGGCGTGTCATTATGCTGACGAGGCGCGTCAGTCGTAGGTTAGAAACGTCAGAGATGTGGCTTCGGGAGAGAGAAGTGACATGTTTCTAGAGTTACCAGAAAAACCCTGAAGCTTTCAGAGACTTTTGCAGAACGTGGTAACCTGACGAAAACTTTCAGTAAGAAAAAAAAAAGATTATAAAATCTTTTCGAGCATACGACCAGAAGATCTAATCTGACATTTATTAGAAAACTCAAGAAGGAAAAACAAAAACAAACAACAAGAGAGAGAGAGAGAGAGAGAGAGAGAGAGAGAGTGACAGAAAATTATGCAAACGGATTGGCCAAATGACCCATGGGAAATGAGGACAACGGGCCTGAATAGAGAAACCAAGGGTTGCATAAAAGGAAGGAATCTGAAAGCCAGGGCAAGGTCGGCACCGAAAGCTTAACTCTTTCACTGCTGAATTATTTTCTGTGATGTGTCAGAACAAATTTTTGTGTTAAGAAACTAGAAGGAAGCTACCCCGTAATTTTAAAGCATGGGTTTGTTTAGAAATGTGCTGTTTTTCACTGTGGGCATTGATTTGTATAGCCGTGGAAGATCTGTCGATTCTGCTGGAAGTTCAGTCGATCTTGCTGGAAGATCTGTCGATCCTGTCAGTGATTGTTTTATAGGGAAAAGAGAATGAAAAGTTTTTATTGTTCCTTTGTCCTGTCTTGTTTTTTTTTTCATATAAGATTTTATCATGTCTTGTCTTGCCGTGCTTTGTCATGTGTTGTCTTGTTTTGTCGTGTTCTTTCATGTCGTATCTTGTTCTATGATGTATTACCGTGTCTTGTCTTGTTTTGCCATGTCTTATCATGTCGCATCTTGTTACGTTTTATCATGCCATATATTATCTTGTCATGATTTGCCATGCCTTGTCCTGTCTTGATTTGTCATGCCTTGTCTTGTCATGATTTTTCATGCCTTGTGCTATCATGATTTGTCATGCATTGTCTTATCATGATTTGTCATGCCTTGTCGTATCATAATTTGTCATGCCTTGTCTTATCATGATTTGTCATGTCTTGTCTTATCATGATTTGTCATGTCTTGTCTTGTCATGCCTTGTCTTGTTATGATTTGTCATGCCTTGTCTTGTCATGCCTTGTCTCGTCATGCCTTGTCTTGTCATGATTTGTCATGTCTTGTCTTGTCATGCCTTGTCTTGTCATAATTCATCATGCCTTGTCTTGTCATGATTTGTTATGTCTTGTCTTGTCATGCCTTGTCTTGTCATGATTTGTCATGTCTTGTCTTGTCATGCCTTGTCCTGTCATGATTTGTCATGCCTTGTCTTGTCATGATTTGTCATGTCTTGTCTTGTCATGCCTTGTTTTGTCATGATTTGTCATGTCTTGTCTTGTCTTCTACCTCACGCACCTTTCAATCCCGAGTAGACAGACTTAAAAAAGCTAAATCTGGGTTGTTTTCTTCGTTCAAGGACATATTTAAGGTTTCTGTAACTTCCTCCATCCATCTCCGGTTCCTACGAAGAATGTTAAGATTACCATGGACAGCTAACGTAACAAATGAAGAGTGCCTAAGGAAAGCCAGCGAGAAACGAACATTCATAAACACCCTAGAGGGGGTGACAGTCTGGGTTCATTGGCCATATAATGAGAAGAGGAGGTATCGAAAATCTCGTGACAACAGGGAAGACTGTAGGAAGGAAAGGGAGAGTCAGGCCAAGAGAGAAATTCTTAGATATCTTGACAAAAAGGGGATGGAGATGCTCAGCAGAACTGATGGATAACATGAAAGATTGAAAATTGGGAAGACGTGAAAAACATGGTCGTCGACTCCTCCAGGCGTGGCACATGATGATGATCTCTCTCATGGACGGTCTCTCCCTCTGTTCCTTACCGTTCTTACCACGAGTATTTTCAGCGGTACTCTGTTATTACAGCAGTAGGTAAAGAGATTTCCCACGATTGTTTGAGCATATCAGTATTTGATATCAAAACTAGCTCACTGAACTGATGGAACCTCGTTCTTGTCCGTGCCCGCCATCTCTGTAAGGTCGTCGATGTTGTTTAAGTGGCAGGTAAGATGTTATCTCCCCTGCTACTTCAGCGTAGCTAGAACATTGCACAGCATTTAACATTGTTCCCGTCGTCTCTCAACCTTTTACTCCATCACAGACATTTAATGTCAGTTGTAGTACTAGAGAGAGAGAGAGAGAGAGAGACGATATTGTTCCTATCACCTCTCAACTTTTCATTCAATCACAGACATTTAACACCAGTTTTAGTGCGAGAGAGAGAGAGAAAAGTTGTTCCTATCATCTCTCAACTTTTCATTCAATCACAGACATTTAACGCCAGTTTTAGTGCGAGAGAGAGAGAGAAAAGTGATATTGTTCCTATCATCTCTCAACTTTTCATTCAATCACAGACATTTAACGCCAATTTTAGTGCGAGAGAGAGAGAGAGAGAGAGAGAGAGAGAGAAAAGTGATATTGTTCCTATCATCTCTCAACTTTTCATTCAATCACAGACATTTGACGCCAGTTTTAGTGCGAGAGAGAGAGAGAGAGAAAAGTGATATTGTTCCTATCATCTCTCAACTTTTCATTCAATCACAGACATTTGACGCCAGTTTTAGTGCGAGAGAGAGAGAGAGAGAGAGAGAGAGAGAGAGACGATATTATTCCTATCATCTCTCAACTTTTCATTCAATCACAGACATTTAACGCCAGTTTTAGTGCGAGAGACACAGAGAGAGAGAGAGAGAGAGAGAGAGACGATATTGTTCCTATCATCTCTCAACTTTTCATTCAATCACAAACATTTAACGCCAGTTTTAGTGCGAGAGAGAGAGAGACACAGAGTGAGAGAGAGAGAGAGACGATATTGTTCCTATCATCTCTCAACTTTTCATTCAATCACAAACATTTAACGCCAGTTTTAGTGCGAGAGAGAGAGAAGCGATATTGTTCCTATCATCTCTCAACTTTTCATTCAATCACAGACATTTAACGCCAGTTTTAGTGCGAGAGAGAGAGAGAGAGAGAAGCGATATTGTTCCTATCATCTCTCAACTTTTCATTCAATCACAGACATTTAACGCCAGTTTTAGTGCGAGAGAGAGAGAGAGAGAAGTGATATTGTTCCTATCATCTCTCAACTTTTCATTCAATCACAGACATTTAACGCCAGTTTTAGTGCGAGAGAAAGAGAGAAGCGATATTGTTCCTATCATCTCTCAATTTTTCATTCAATCACAGACATTTAACGCCAGTTTTAGTGCGAGAGAGAGAGAGAGAGAGAGAGAAGCGATATTGTTCCTATCATCTCTCAACTTTTCATTCAATCACAGACATTTAACGCCAGTTTTAGTGCGAGAGAGAAAGAGAGAGAGAGAAGCGATATTGTTCCTATCATCTCTCAACTTTTCATTCAATCACAGACATTTAACGCCAGTTTTAGTGCGAGAGAGAGAGAGAGAAAAGTGATATTGTTCCTATCATCTCTCAACTTTTCATTCAATCACAGACATTTAACGCCAGTTTTAGTGCGAGAGAGAGAGAGAGAGAGAGAGAGAGAGAGACGATATTATTCCTATCATCTCTCAACTTTTCATTCAATCACAGACATTTGACGCCAGTTTTAGTGCGAGAGAGAGAGAGAGAGAGAGAGACGATATTATTCCTATCATCTCTCTACTTTTCATTCAATCACAGACATTTAATGCCAGTTTTAGTGCGAGAGACACAGAGAGAGAGAGACGATATTGTTCCTATCATCTCTCAACTTTTCATTCAATCACAAACATTTAACGCCAGTTTTAGTGCGAGAGAGAAGCGATATTGTTCCTATCATCTCTCTACTTTTCATTCAATCACAGACATTTAACGCCAGTTTTAGTGCGAGAGACACAGAGAGAGAGAGACGATATTGTTCCTATCATCTCTCAACTTTTCATTCAATCACAAACATTTAACGCCAGTTTTAGTGCGAGAGAGAGAGACACAGAGTGAGAGAGAGAGAGAGAGTCGTGCGCCGAATACGCCCGATCAAGTAGCCAATGCCCCATAGTAAAAACTGGAAAATGCTAACAGACATGGCCAAACCTGGTAGCTGCAAGACGGAAACTGTACTCGTTACGTGTTATCTATTGCCTGGGACACTACCAGCAGTAGCCTGCTACAAAGTCTGTCTGCCTCATATGTATGCATGTGGGCATTGAAAAGTTATTACGATATGATTTCTTTGTTTAATGTGCTTGGATTCGTAGTTAATGTGCTAATTTGAGTTATAATTAGTATTGTAAAGTAATGCTAGCTAAAGTAATGTCAAACATTATGTTGCAGCATGTTATGGTGCAATGTCCGACTTCGTTCCGATAATAGCCGACATATGGCCAGATCGACTTAAAGACCTGATGAACCAGCCCCGTATACGCATACAATTAGGATTATTGTTTGATTAAAAAAATTAATCTACCATTAATCCCACGATTAAATTTCTGGAGGGCAGATTAACTGCATGTTAATCAAAACGTTACGTTTTTTTTTAAAGCATGTTAATATTGTGTTATGAACCAGAAACAGTTTCATGCTATTTTTTAACATAAGGCAGGTATAATAGCCGCTTGCCTGCACATGTTAAATTATTCCAGTTAGTTTATTAATACGTTTTGCGTAACTTAAATAATTGAATAAACAGTCAAATCAGTCAACAGCAGAAAAGTAACCTTTTTTTGGACCATCTCACAATAAAAAAGGTAAATGTAATCCTGTAGTAATATAAAAGAATAAGAAGATTTTAAAAAAATAATTGATTCACTTTTTTTTTTTTTGATTGACTGTTAAATTAGTCCGTTCAGCCATTTCAGCAGACCAGTTTATTTACACTGGTCGGTTCAAGTGATGTTTTTTATTTGTTTTGGTTTTGTTTGTTGTTTAATTTAATTAACGACGTATCCAGATGCAGATAACAAACATTCACACGGGACAGCAGATAAATATTTTCTAGCTAATTTAGCCAGAACTGGGTATTTGTCCTCTTGTAGCTAACCAGAACTGGGTACTTGTCCTCCTGTTGCCAGACAGAATTGAGTATTTGTCATCCTGTAGCTATCAAGAACTGAATATTTGTCTTCTTGTAGCTAGCCAGAACTGAGTATTTGTCCTGCAGCTAGCTAGAACTGAGTATTTGTCCTCCTGTAGCTAGTCAGAACTGAGTATTTGTCCTGCAGCTAGCCAGAACTGAGTATTTGTCCTATAGTTAGCTAGAACTGAGTATTTGTCCTATAGTTAGCTAGAACTGAGTATTTGTCCTATAGTTAGCCAGAACTGAGTATTTGTCCTATAGTTAGCTAGAACTGAGTATTTGTCCTCCTAGTCAGAACTGAGTATTTGTCCTCCTGTAGCTAGTCAGAACTGAGTATTTGTCCTCCTGTAGCTAGTCAGAACTGAGTTGTTGTCCTCCTGTAGCTAGCCAGAACTGAGTTTGTATCCTCCTGTAGCTAGCCAGAACTGGGTATTTGTCCTCCTGTAGCTAGCCAGAACTGGGTATTTGTCCTTCTGTAGCTAGCCAGAACTGGGTATTTGTCCTCCTGTAGCTTCCACCAGTGTAATGGATTCAAGTTGGTATCAGTTTTTGTTGCTCAAGACTGTATCTGATCAACAAATGTTTTCATGGAGGAGGAGGAGAAAAGAGGTTTCATTGTCTCATCTTCAGAGTCTAATGACAGTTCTTGCTTTCACTTTTTTTAAAATCGTTTTTCTGATGTGTTTTGATTATTACTGAGGTGGTCAGAATTTTCCAGAAGAACATGGCAGCTCTTGCCAGAAATCAGTTCTTCTGTCTTTTCACAAACATTTAAGATTTTTTTTTTTAAACAAGGATCCGCGCAGTCGCAATTTTTATAGCCTGCCTGTCTGCTTGTCTGTCTGTGTGTGTGTGTGTCTGTCTGTACCATGGTGACAGGCGTTGATGGTCATGCTTTCCCACAGTCCTCTATTCCGGGTGTTAACTATGAGCTGGGCGGATGTTCTTTCTCCATGCCACTTCATCAGTCCATCTGTCATCTTCTCCCTTTGTCTGTCTCTTTTCTCCTCTATCGTCCTTGTTGTTATCATCCGATACTCCAGTCTACCTTCTAGCATGGATTGTCTCTTCCTGAGTTCTATTACTTCCTGTCTCTCTTCTTCAGCTCTCTTTCGGGACCTTTCCATTTGATCTCTTCGCCGTATAATGGTATCTTATAATATTCTTATAAGGAACCACATATCCATGGCCTCCAGGCGGCTTTGTATTTCCCTGGTGAATCTCCATAACTCTTATAACAGACATTCTCATTCAGTCTTCGCTTAGTCCAAACACAGCGATAATATATGTAAACAGTGTTTATTCTTGCTCTTGATACGTCCTCGTACACTAGGGCATGTTTATGAAGCACGCCCATACTTTTGATGTCACGTGTCTGCCCCGTAAACATGATGGCGCCACAGGGTTTCCTCCAGGGTCTTCAACGGTCTTGACCGGTGTTTGGGTAACACTAAGATGTGATACGTTCTACCTTTGAAAGGAATGAGTCTTAATCTTCCTGCCAGAAGAGAACAACACTATAACCCACCGGGCTAGCTACCATCTATGCCTGTGAGATTTCCAGTCTTCGGTATATTTTTTTATGTATGAGGGTCATACCAAAAGTCGTGAGCAAAACATTTTATAAACATCAGAATTTATAGATAGAGAAAATATAAATGTATCACCTTAAACTGCATCCTTTTCTTCACTTTTCAACATAATCTCCATTTCTCTGCACACATTTTTTCCATCACTCTGCAAGTTTGAAAATACCCTCCTGGTAGAATTCCGTTCCAGCTGACCGACGGCACAGACGCACTGCTTTCTGGAAGTTCTCTCCTGTGGGACCAAGCGGGCACAAGCTTTTCTGTAACTTAGGGTTTCAATCATTTCCTGTACTGCATTGTGTCCTATTCCAAGATTTACAACGATTTCAGATTCTGTGACACTTCTGTCTTCTTTAATGATGTCGTCAACAATTTCCACGTTGCGTTCAGTGGAGGCAGTTCGAGGGCGACCGCTGCGAGGCATATCTTGGATGCTCGTGTTTCCATATTTTAAATGTTTCACTCACCTCCTAACACTGCTAGCATCCATACACACATCTCCATAAGCAAGTTGAAGTCTTTGGTGAATTTCAGCAGCGGGGATTTCCTCTTTAACGAGAAACTCAATAACAGCACGTTGACGAAACGAAACTTCAGCACCCGTCATTTTGTTTATGCTTCCTGTGGTCACGTGACACATGATGGTGACGTCATGTGACCTCTGCATGAAGTGCAAAGGTTTGCAGGTTAAGGTTATACATTTAGATTTTCTCTTTCTATACATTCTGATTTTTACCAAATTTTTGCTCACGACTTTCGGTATGACCCCTGTAACACGACTTTACATAAGAATCTGGAAAATACAGGTTTGCTGTCACTGTGTTTCCTTTTTTTATTTTTTGAGGGGGGGGGGGAAGGTTAATCACACCGGCGGTCTCTGATTGACGCATGTAAGTGCCGCGTTAAAAAAAGTTAATCGCAGAATAGTTTAACGGCTTTAATCACACGCGTTAACGTCGGTTAATGAACAGCCCTGTGTACTTGTATATCATATATGTGTGTGTGTGTGTGTGTATGAAGGTAAAGAATTAGACACGCATGCCTGTCTGACATTGTGACATTTATCTCTGCCAGCTTGCACACTTGCAGACATTCAGTAAACATTCATGCCAGAATACCGCGCAGAGAACATACATAAAGTGTGAATAAATATTCGGATAGCAAACTATTCATCTTGCGTTAGAGATGGCGAGAGAGAGAGAGAGAGAGAGAGAGAGAGAGAGAGCTATTAGACATATAGGAAGAGAGATGCTTTACACAGCCCTTACTCAAGAATAACTTTCATTATTTTTCATATGATACGGATAACAACGTGAGATACATTCCTTGTAACAGTAACGGATGTCTTCGGCATTTCTTGATTTCCCGAAACGAACATAAGAAAACTTGTATAACCCGTCGCGGATATCTCTGTAAGTTGTACTGAATTGATGATATTGTTGATTTACACTTCCTTGACAGTTTTTACCATACTTTATCCCCTGGATAATGATGTATGGACGTGAAGTAAGCTCTCTGTCGGCTGTGTCTAAACATTCCTGCCCTCGTTTCGAATAAACTTTACCAAGAACAGAAAGCGCTGTTCACGATACCACTACGCTGCAAAATTAACTTGCTGTTTCCGGTTGATTCCCAAAGCCTTCAGAGTATACAAGACAAGTGGCGATAACTTCCCGGAGATGTACGCCGGGTCGTCAAGTCTGAAGCTGTAAATTTGGCCAATAAAATCTGTCGAAAGCTGAAACCTCGTTCTGTCGACCTGGCTTCTGGTTTAATTTCTTCGAGTTTTTTTTTTTTTTTGTACTAGAAACCAGACAAAGAATTGCTGCACTACAATAGTATGACAAGTGCCATAACGTCCCCGACCTGGCGTGGCTGGATTGTTCCGCAATCCTATACTTACTTGGATTTTTACGTAGCTTGAAGCCATATTTCCTTATATCCTTCCTTGTCTTCTCTACCTATCCCCTGTCTGGAGCATAGGCCATCAACAAGTGCTCTCTATTTATTTATATCCTGGGCTGTTTCTTCTATCCGTCCCCAAGATGTAATCGATATTCTTGATCCCTGTTCAATACTGTCATATATTTCTAGATTGTCCTTGTTTACTCTTTCCCTGGGGACTGCAGATGAGAGCTTGTCTGGTTATATTTTATTGTGTACTTAACATGAAATTCTACTTTACAAGCTTGTTCGGTAAAACGTTTTTGTGTACATCTTAGTTTTTTTTTCCCTACGTAAATCCAGATACACGTATATCGGAGCTGCGTAAGTCAGGAGCCGTTTGTATATTTAAGGACGTTTCTTTGAACAAAATCTTTGTAAATCGAGAGCGATATTTTCATCTTACTTCGATATATTTCTGCCACACAACGTCCCTCTGTGAATGGTTTTCTAAATCTATAAATATGTTATTTTCGCCGATAAAAACCACATGCAAGAACAAATAGGAAGAACTTCCAGGACAAGAGAAGAATGATGCCTACTACCAGCTCAGAAGAGAAGAACAAGTCAAGGTCTTTAGAATCGGAGCAGGCCACAACAGACTGAGACACCGCATGTTTAACGGGCCCTATATAGGCACAGCCGATGGATGCACTTGTGGTAGAGTGACAGCCCAGCACCTGTTACAGGACTGCCCTTCATTTGAAGAACCGAGGCGGTGCTTTTGGCTGTCAGTTGTAGCAATCCATGACAAGTTGTATGGTGATCTTGACAGCGGAAGACAAATAACAGCATTCTTCAAAGATGTCCAACTTAACGTCTGAAATAATAATAATAAGAAGAAGAAAATATGGTGTTGAAATTACGACAGACATACATTCTTGTGAGAAAAATATTTCTTGATATGAGATGTTTGTTTCTTTTATTTGTTTGTGCAACCTCCCTGTAACTGCCAGCTGTTTTGTTCTTCGCAGCCGATGCTGTGGAAGTGTTGAGGCACAGCAAGGTATCGGCGTGGGAGCGGGGTTGTGGCAGCTATTTTTTCAGTCCTGGAGAACAGCTAAAAAGCAGGGGGCGTGCAATGCTTCTTTAGCAGACTCCACCACCATGGGGACTATGGCGATCCCTGCCCCGTTAGCCAGGCTGGGTCTGTTACTAGGGGTTCCACGGAGAGGTGGGTCAGGATCTTGGTCAGCTATGGGTCGCTAACCCTGACGCTGGCACATCAGCTATGGGTCGCTAACCCTGACGCTGGCATATCAGCTGTGGTTCGCTAACCCTGACGCTGGCATATCAGCTATGGTTCGCTAACCCTGACGCTGGCACATCAGCTGTGGTTCGCTAACCCTGACGCTGGCACATCAGCTGTGAGTCGCTGATTCCCTCATCGGACAAGCGTCTTCAATTGATTCGAGGTAAACTGAGCACTTTTAAATACCGAGCAATCTCACATTTGAATCACGAAGTGCCCAGATGAAAAGTAAAAGTATTCATCCGCGAAGGCGGCGAAGAACTCAGAAATTCACTTTCCGCCACAGGAACTTCTCTTAGCCACGTCGACTGCTGGCATTTACGAAATAAAACATGTCTTAAAGCTCCGCAGTCTCACGTAATGACCTGGTTCCTGTTCACTTCGATATTTTTTTTTGGTTCTAAAAGGGGAAACAATTGATCGTTACTTACATCTCAGCAATCTTCGTCTAACAGTCATCTTAAAGAAAAAAAATGTTTGGACGTAACTGGTGAAAGGTAATTTGTAAAGTGAAAACTTGACCTTGGAGAATTAAAGAAGAAAACAAGCATGAAGTTTACAGTAATTGATGTAGCAAAACTGTTACTTTCCACTGGACTTTAACAGGGATTCTCAAAGGAAAGCTCGTGGGTCCCGTGGGGTGTGGTGGTGGGGGGGGGGGGGGAGAATTTCAGGCATAAGAGTTCTTCAGATATCATGGGCACAAAAAAAGAACAAATATGTCCATACTACAAGAACTAATACTGAAGAAGGCTGGCTGGTAAAGAAGATTAAAGAGAGAAAACTTAAATATTTTGGACACATTAAACGTCATGATAATTTAGAGAAAACCGTATTGGAAGGGTACATAATGGGAAAAAGAAAGAGAGGAAGGCCAAGGAGAAGATGGCTGCAAGGCATCGTTGATCATCTGCAAATGGATGCATCAGCAGCAGGCTATCTTTCTCACAACCGAGACGCCTACAGGAGAGCTCTCAGGGAGGCAAAGTTCCACAAGGGACGTGCAAATGAATGAATGAATGGATCGCCATTGTACTCATGGTAGTGGAGGCTGGTAAAGAAGTACTGCACACACACTGCTCTTTCACCTCCACCCAGGAACTGAGAAAAGATATCTGCCGTTACACTGCCGGGCGTTCACATGAGCTGCTTGTCAAAGTCCCAGCACGATTCTGTGCCTCAACATCTTCCTCGTCTCTGCTGCAAAGAACACCATCTCACAGTTCAAGAAAGACTGAAGAAGAAGAAGACTAGACAGCGCAATAGCTAGCGTTCTACTCACTGTGTCAGTAAGTCTTTGAAGTGAGCATAGTTCTTGATGTATAACATCCCCCACCCCCCCCCCCCCCACGTAGTCATAGACTAAGTGTGAAAGTATAATATCTAACGTAGCCAAAGATGCAGGAGATAAGTAAATGCGAAAGTATAATATCTAACGTAGTCAAAGATGCAGGAGATAAATACTGGCAGAACTACGAGCAGAGATTTTTTTTTTTTTGGTCTCAGAGACAGAAATACCTTCAGATAACTCCTTTGAAGTGTACCTTTAAATCTTCAGTAGTTGGACACAGAATTCAAGCTTCCAGGAGAAACCGCTATGGGGGCGTCTTTTACTGTCCTACCAGGTTTTTACCAAAATCGTATAACAAACTGTCAGAAGCTCACGTCGTATCGGATTGCTTCACACATCAGTAGCTGATTCTGTGGGTATTCCTAGCCAGTATATTTTCTTTCTACTTGTAAAAGTCCATGGCTAGGCAGGACACGGTGAGTCGTTCTTGAATATCCAGATTGTGAAAGATATAAGCTAAAACGGTTATAGAGCCCCCGACATAACCATTTAGTCCATGCCAGTCAGACGTTGGTCATCATTGATTTCCACACCCATCTTTGCATAAGATGTGTTTAGACCGTGATCCATGCAACTCTTTTAGTCCGGCAAAAAGATGTGTTTAGACTGTGATCCGTGCAACTCTTTTAGTCCGGCAAAAGATGTGTTTAGACCGTGATCCATGGAACTATTTTAGTCCGGCAAAAGGTTGTGTTTAGACCGTGCTCCATGCAACTCTTAGTTTTAAAAAATGTGTTTAGACCGTGATCCATGCAACTGTTTTAGTCCATCAAAAAGATGTGTTTAGACCGTACATCATGCCACTCTTAAAGTCCGACAAAAAGATGTTTTTAGACAGTGCTCAGTGCCACTCTTTTAATCCGACAAGTGTTTCATGTTTCTTCTCTAGGCCTGACCCTAACCAGCGGACACTATTGAGGATTTTGTCCACAGCAGCACGGCAGACCATCCAGTGACAAACTGTACAGGCTTTCTTTGTTGCACTGGAATTTCTAGAGTTAATAAGTGTATGACAGTTTCGACATCTGTGTGTTTATAATGCCTCCGTGATAAAAGGTTCCTAGTGTCTTTAGTGTTCTAACATGTTCCTAGTGTCTTTAGTGTTCTAACATGTTCCTAGTGTCTTTAGTGTTCTAACATGTTCCTAGTGTCTTTAGTGTTCTAACATGTTCCTAGTGTATTTAGTGTTCTAACATGTTCCTAGTGTCTTTAGTGTTCTAACTTGTACCTAGTGTCTTTAGTGTTCTAACATGTTCCTAGTGTATTTAGTGTTCTAACATGTTCCTAGTGTCTTTAGTGTTCTAACGTGTTCCTAGTGTATTTAGTGTTCTAACATGTTCCTAGTGTATTTAGTATTCTAACATATTCCTAGTGTATTTAGTGTTCTAACATGTTCCTAGTGTATTTAGTGTTCTAACATGTTCCTAGTGTATTTAGTGTTCTAACATGTTCCTAGTGTATTTAGTGGTCTAACATGTTCCTAGTGTATTTAGTGTTCTAACATGTTCCTAGTGTCTTTAGTGTTCTAACATGTTCCTAGTGTATTTAGTGTTCTAACATGTTCCTAGTGTATTTAGTGTTCTAACGTGTTCCTAGTGTCTTTAGTGTTCTAACATGTTCCTAGTGTATTTAGTGTTCTAACATGTTCCTAGTGTATTTAGTATTCTAACATATTCCTAGTGTATTTAGTGTTCTAACATGTTCCTAGTGTATTTAGTGTTCTAACATGTTCCTAGTGTATTTAGTGTTCTAACATGTTCCTAGTGTATTTAGTGGTCTAACATGTTCCTAGTGTATTTAGTGTTCTAACATGTTCCTAGTGTCTTTAGTGTTCTAACATGTTCCTAGTGTATTTAGTGTTCTAACATGTTCCTAGTGTATTTAGTGTTCTAACATGTTCCTAGTGTCTTTAGTGTTCTAACATGTTCCTAGTGTCTTTTAGTTTTTTTTTTTAATGCTTCTAGTGTCATCAGTGCTCTAATATGTTTCTAGTGTATTTAATGTTCTAAAAGGCTCCCCGAGATTGCATATTATCTGAGTTTATCATCTTTATAGAGATTTCTTTTTCTCGGAGCTTGTTGTTTTTTTAACAGAGATTGCTTGTTATTAGAGTTCATCTATATATAGAAATTCCTTGTTGTCGGAGCTTGTTGTTTTTTTTTAACAGAGATTACTTGTTATTAGAGTTCATCTCCTTATAGAAGTTTTTTGTTCTCGAAATTTGTCTTTTTCCAAAGACTGCATGCTCTAAGAGTGAAAATTGCTTGAAACAAATTTATATGTTTACGTATTTATGGAGTTTTGGACGTTTGATCATTTTTGTCGAACATTTTCACCGCAGAATCCTCGCTAAAATTGTCCGTTAGATGAACGATAAATCTGTTGTCCCTGGAAATCGAACAGAAATACGTGATACAGAGTTTTAATGTTGGGGAGCGGGAGAATACGGGTTTATTTAAGGCAGGGAGGATGAGGATCAGACGTATCAGACACTTTAGACGTTCCACGTGACTGGTTCAGAGATTCTTTCATATCTCATTTCCCATTTTTGATTCCCTGCACTGCCTGCTTCAAGCAGCCCCATTCTTCTTCTTCTGCTTCAAAAAAAAAAAAAAAAAATATATATATATATTTTTTTTTTTTTTTTCAAGCAAACGTAATATGGAAATGTGAAATCTATCTGTGAGCCGGACGATGAAAATAATTATGACAAGTAATTTATGGAAAGTACTGACTGTTGTAATTATGTGTCTTCTGGAGTCAGTCTCTCTCAAAATTTCTTCATTTGCCATCCTTGGTGTCCTTGACATTCTTCAAACAACAACAACAACAACACACCTCACATTCCTGTGGCTTCAGGACGTCGTTGTATCTCTTTAGTAACTGTCTAGACTCCATATACGTAGATCAGTACTGGCTCTATGTAACATTGGAACAACCTTATCCTTACACTCGGTGATGGTGATTTATTGCGCTAAATACTTTTCATCTTTTGGAACATAGAACAATAGTACATACGATATGCATTGCATAGAGCAATACACAAAGAAAACGTGATGGAAAGATCTTGCATTATCTGCTTCTGTTCAATAGAATCTTCATTAATATTATGACCTTTACTGAAAGTAATCATTCCGTCAGGAAAAAAAGAAATGTTATAGACTCAGTATATTTCCGTTTGAGTGTCAGAGTGATTAGCGCTCTTTTGTCGAAGACTGCAGATTCTGATCTAGCCGGAGACGCCTTAGTCATCCGTCGGTAGAAACGAGTACCTGACTCCTTTTTGGAGCTGGGGAAGGAAGAGGAGACCAGCGGCCAGGTGTAGTGCTGACCACATCACTTTCTAGTGTGCTGACAGGTCAGTGAAAATTTGGCCACCAACATCATATCTCTTATGTACCTTCATGCCATAAAAGGGCTGCATTACTTCTTATTTACAGTGTATTTCCGCTGGCTGTTTCGAGCATTTCTTAAAGAGAGCTCGCAGCTGGAAAACGCAGAATTATCCCTTCTTTGTTTGAAACGACAGGACCCCTGCTGAATTGCTCAGCATTGCTTAAAACTGCGCAGTGTTGCTGGATTTGTTTTCAGAAACCGTCTGCCAGTTGGCTTTGTGATAGCATACACAAGATTTCTGGAATGATTTCCTCGTACAAGTTCACGCGACAGCTCCGGTTAGAAGATTATTGCATGTATGCAGCCTGCCTGCTGTAGCGCAATCTTCTGATCACTAATATACGATAGTTCTGGGTCGGCCACATTTGGCCCTGCCGGGTTTATATTAGAAAACTGACGCGGCCTGTTGTTGGTTTTAGCCTGCTTTCGCTCTTGTCTTTCCTTGGGGACAGATCGGTACACTTCATTGCCTTTCTTCGTCTGGCCGTATTAAACACGTTCGGTTTCTTCGTTCGCTCCGTCTTGTTAAGTAAGGGAACACAGTTTTGTAGGAATCGTGGACAAAGCACTTTAGTGAGACGTGAGAGAAAGAAAAGTCACAAGAAAATTACCTGGGATTCGAACACGGACTCTGGTAGGACGACCAGCCGTCTAGCCACGAGAGAACAGCGTACTAACGAACGGCGCTATCCTGCACCTCCAGAAAAAAAAGGTGTTTGAAAGCGAAGTCATTAGTAACTGTTCAGTCGACACGAGGATCGTGACACCGTGAAAGAAACGAGGTCATGACACAAAACTTCCGTAGCTTAGATTCAGTCTATATAGCAGGTACCAACTTTAGACAAACATACACACGGTCCCCTTCTCCATGTCTGGTGCATACTTCAACAACAACAAACGAACGAATACTTATTACATGAAGTTAGTTTCAGGAACGGTTTTGTTATAGGTAGGAAACAACGAGGCTTTCGTACGGTAAAGTAAGAGAGCACAGTATTGTAAGATTGGACCTCGAAAAAAACCGTAGACAAAGCAATTGTTAAATTATGTCAGACAAGCACGCCCTGCCTGGGACGATGCTGGAGGATGTGAATAAGTCACGAGGGCAAGACCAGTAAGGCGGGAAAGAGGAGCCACACCCAAAAACCAGCGTGGGCAAGGACTGTAGAGTTTGCTTATGTTTAACACTGTCTTGTCTTCTGTCTCCCTGTAGTTTGAAACTGGCGTCCTTTGCTGCTGATGTGTTAAGATGTTGAGAAATAACATCGTGTTGGCTTTGGAGGAGGTTGCGACGGCTGTTTTTATCAGTCCCTCAGTGGAGCTTGAACAAAAATTTAAAAAACCGGTTTGAAAAGGTGGAGGGGGGGGGGGTGTGCAGTGCCTTTTTAGCAGGCTCCACTGCCATGGGAGCTATGGCATACCTGCCTCTTTAGCAGACTAGCCTTGTTACTGGTTCGAGGGGGGAGTTCCAACGGAGAGGTGGGGCATGGTCTTGACCCGGCTATTGTTGATTAGAGATATCACTAGCATGTCAGCTATGGGTCGCCAGACTATCAGAGCCGCCGAACAAACGTCGAGGAAACTTTGGTAAGTTTCGGATGTGAACATATTTTCAGCCTCGTGAAGTGGTTGTAAAGCAACTCCTCGCAGACCTGGGAGTCATGATGACCTAGAGGGGGAGCCACCTGTCTCGGGAGTTTAAATGGCGGAAACGCTTGCCTGGAAAAAAGAGGGAACGTGGATATTTCTCTCATGCTCTCTCTCTCTCTCTCTCTCTCTCTCTCTCTGTGTGTGTGTGTGTGGGGGGGGGGGGTTTGATATATCTCTTACATGGCATTAATTGCTTTGATTTGATTTCTTAAATTTCGAAATTTTAAGAATAATTTACCATCTACTTTCAGATGCAAATGTTTACACACAGGAAACTTTCGCACAGTAAAGTAATACAACACAGTGTTATGTGGTTTCTTTCGAGGTCTAACCACACAGTGGTGTGTTCTATCACTTTATTATCTACGTTCTTACGCGTGGCCGTGAATAGTCCATATTTACGTTCTTATATGTTGTGAATAGTCCATATATACGTTCTTATATGTTATGAATAGTCCATATCTACGTTCTTATATGTTGTGAATAGTCCATATATACGTTCTTATATGTTATGAATAGTCCATATCTACGTTCTTATATGTTGCAAATAGTCCATATCTGCGTTCATATATGTTGTGAATAGGCCATATATATGTTCATATATGCTGTGAATGGTCTATATCTACGTTCTTATATGTTATGAATAGTCCATATCTGCGTTCTTATATGTTACGAATAGTCCATATCAATGTTCTTATATGTTATGAATACTCCATATCTACCTTCTTCTGTGTCTTGTTATTCTTATGTTCTCTTGTATGCAGTAGAAGCGCTCTTAGCTGTCTTCAAGTACTTGTACATGGCAAACTGTTGTCATCCACTTTGTGAAAGTTTTTTTTTTTAATATTATTTTCTTACCTAGGTGTTTTGTTTTGTTTTGTTTTTCCTTAAAATTTATTGTGAGCTTTTCTTATCCTCTTTCATATACTTTGTGAATTTTTTGTCAGTCTTCATTTCCGAAAGCATTGTCCAAGGGAGACAGTATAGGTAGCACAGGGTTTAGTGAAATGTGTTTTCAAGCCCTCTCCAGCCGTTATATTGACCGACTTAATCTTGCTAAAACCAACGCAGCTGCTAACACTGCTACCAAGTACTTGTGTTACCGTCTCTCTTGCAACAGTGTATTTATGGTGCAGGGCGAGGCTCACAAAAACGCACTTTACACACAGCAGTGGAATGTTATTAACAAAAATAAATGAACCGGAAAGTGCATTACACGAACTAACTATAAATATATAAAGTGCGATAAAATGTTAAAAACACAGAGCAGTTGTCCTGGAGGTTGGTAACAGTGACAGGCATGGTTCTGAAGATTGATGGATGGTGGCAGCAGGAAGCGGGAACGCTACACGAGGGAGGAGCAGCAGTATGAAAATGGCTGCACCAGCCTGCACCATGCGCTAAAGAAGAGCAACATGCTGTGTGTGAGAAGTAAAAGGATCAAACCCATCGAAATTCATCGAAGAACGAAAGCGCAGTGCGTGGTGGATGCGTGTCTTGTCACATGACAGCAAGCGTGCGAGTGGAGCAGGGAGTTTAGCAGAGGCGTCGGCTCAATGATAAGACCCTCCTAGACAGAGTCAGGCTCGCGAAGGTCATTGCGGTAGCAGAAGTCCTTGGCGTTTAACAGTGAAAGAAATAGCCTGGTGTTAGCGCGTGACCCACGAATCAGCATAGCATGTTGTCCCGTGATGCTGTGCGGTACAGTGAAGTTTCTGTACGATTAACAAAAATTTAATGTTTTCATTTGGCTCTCTCTCTCTCTCTCTCTCTATCTCTGTCTCCATCTCTTTCTCTCTCTATCTCTGTCTATTTCTCTCTATCTCTCTCTATCTCTCTATCTCTCCCTATCTCTATCTCTATCTGTCTCTCTCTCTCTCTCTCTTTCTCTCTCAGTGCAAGACATGAAGAGAACATTATCCCTCGGCAACGGCCCACTTCACAGATAATTGCAACCATCGCTTTCGTGCTTTTCTTCGGGCAGTTTCTTGTTCTTAATCTTCTTTTTTTTTTAACCCTTTACCGCACGCACCGTCGAGTTGGAGCTGAAAGTTCGTATAAACATATCACGCGTGACTTAGAAGTGCTTTGTGAGACATTTCTAGCAGATATTTTCTCTTTGCCATCAGAGATAAGAGAAATGACGAGAAGTATGAGAATATTTATATTTGGTACTAGATTTTTTTTAAAAAATGAACTTTGAAAGATGAAATAGAAGAAAATAATGACGATCCAAACAGTTGAGAGTGAAGATGATATATTGATGTTTACTGGTATAATCTTTGTTTTAAAAAAATGGCGACAACATAATTTGTGCTTAAAGACACATATTCTCATATGGTTGAAATAGCTTTATTACGGATGTAATCGGGCTGGCTTTATAGAGCATGTAATCGGGTTGGCTTTATAGAGTATGTAATCGGGCTGGCTTTATAGCGCATGTAGCCGAATTAGCTTTAGGTCATACGTCTAGGTACTTAGTTTAGACATAGGTAACATCACTAGCTTTAGACCATATGTCTAGGTGCTTAGTTTAGACATAGGTAACATCACTAGCTTTAGACCATATGTCTAGGTGCTTAGTTTAGACATGACTAACAGCACTAGCTTTAGAAGGTAAGAGGACACTAGGGAAACGAACGAACTTTATTTTTCAAAGACAGAAGAATTGGTCACGCAAAAAGCTTACATCTCTCGACTGTCACACAGAAAGAAGGTTAGAACAGCAGTAAATAAATCATAGAGAGAAACTCGGTAGAACAGGAGATGAAAAGTGCCATGGAAAATGATGAATAAGGCGGCTCAGGATGGAGTGAGATGGAGGACTCGTTGAAGTTGTTTAGGCTGGTGGTAGCTGAAAATGTGAAGGTTTAAGTACATAAAAGTGAGAAAATGTAATAGTAGTAGTAGTAGTAGTAGTAGTAGTTAGTAGTAGTAGTAATAGTACTAGTAGTAGTAGTAGGTTAGTAGTAGTTAGTAATAGTAGGTTAGTAGTAGTAGTAGGTAGTAGTAGTAGTACTAGTAGTAGTAGTAGGTTAGTAGTAATTAGTAGTAGTAGGTAGTAGTAGTAGTTAGTAGTAGTAGTAGTAGTAATAGTAGTAGTAGGTAGTAGTAGTAGTACTAGTAGTAGTAGTAGGTTAGTAATAATTAGTAGTAGTAGTAGTTAGTAGTGGTAGTAGTAGTAGTAGTAGTAGCAGTAGTAGGTTAGTAGTAGTTATTAGTAGTAGTAGGTAGTAGTAGTAGTAGTTAGTAGTGGTAGTAGTAGCAGTAGTAGGTTAGTAGTAGTTATTAGTAGTAGTAGGTAGTAGTAGTAGTTAGTAGTAGTAGTAGTAGTAGTAGTAGTATAGCAGTAGTAGTAGTAGTAGCAGAAGTAGTAGTAGTAGCAGTAGCAGTAGTAGTAGTATAGTAGTAGTAGTAGTAGTAGTAGTTAGTAGTAGTAGTAGTAGTAGTAGTAGCAGTAGTAGGTTAGTAGTAGTTATTAGTAGTAGTAGTAGTAGTAGTAGTAGTAGTAGTAGTAGTAGTAGTAGTAGTCGCTGAAAAGAAATTATTGGGAATCAAACTTCGAATATGCTGGGGTATTCTGAATCAAATCTCGTATCTTTTACAGCAGTGAAAGCGTCAGGTCAGAGAAGAACAACTCCACAAACCAGTGTACATGTTTCAGATTACGAGGTCTGAAATGTCACATTTATGTCCCTTTACATGTACGTGTAGAAGCTAGCTTCTGTTACTGTTCTTTTAGAATCTCCCTGTGTTTGTTGTATTAGCACTTTTTTTTTTCTTTTTGTTGGGAGGGGGGGGGGTCATAAAATCTCAATTTGTTTGTTATATTAGCAATTCCAGTTGCTGTTGTTGTTGTTGTATCGACTTTTCCTTTGTTTGTCGTAATGTCACTTCCGTTTGTTGTTGTTGTTGTTGTTGTTGTTGTTTGTTGCCCTTTACTGAATCTCCCTTTGTTTGTTGTATTAGTACTTCCCTTTTTTTGTTGTTATAGAATCTTCTGTTCTTCTTACAGAATCGTTATTATAAATGCTCCCATTATTGTTATAGAATCTCTCTTTTTGTTATAAATGCTCCCTTTATTGTCGTTATAGAATTTCTCTTTATTGTTACAAATGCCCCCTTTATTGTTATTACATATCTCTCTCTTTGTTGTTATATGATCTCTCTTTGTTGCAGATTTTTCTTTATATATATATATAATATTCATTTGTTTATTTTTATAGGATCTCCCTTGGTAGTTACAGGATCTCTCTTTGCTGCTTTTTACAGAATCTCCCCTGTTGTTATGGAAGCTATCTTTGTCGTTGTTACAGGATCCATTTGTTCGTGTTATGGGATCTCCATCTGCTTTTGTTGCTAGGCAGTCTCCCTTTGCTGTTATAGATCTGCTTTGGCGGTCTTGTCAGCTGATGGAATAGCAGCGGAAGAGGCACTCCGTGTTGCCTTCTTCTGCAGAATATTTTGGGTGTTAGAGTAACTACTGACGTCGTGTTATGGGTGTTAGAGTAACTGTTGACGTCGTGTTAACAATGAGTGTTAGAGTAACTACAGACATCGTGTTAACAATGGGTGTTAGAGTAACTACAGACGTCGTGTTATGGGTGTTAGAGTAACTACTGACGTCGTGTTAACAATGGGTGTTAGAGTAACTACAGACGTCGTGTTATTCGTGTTAGAGTAACTATTGACGTCGTGTTAACAATCGGTGTTAGAGTAACTATTGACGCCGTGTTAACAATGGGTGTTAGAGTAACTACAGACGTCGTGTTAACAATGGGTGTTAGAGTAACTACAGACGTCGTGTTATGGGTGTTAGAGTAACTACAGACGTCGTGTTATGGGTGTTAGAGTAACTACAGACGTCGTGTTAACAATGGGTGTTAGAGTAACTACAGACGTCGTGTTATGGGTGTTAGAGTAACTACAGACGTCGTGTTAACAATGGGTGTTAGAGTAACTACTGACGTCGTGTTATGGGTGTTAGAGTAACTACTGACGTCGTGTTATGGGTGTTAGAGTAACTACTGACGTCGTGTTATGGGTGTTAGAGTAACTACTGACGTCGTGTTATGGGTGTTAGAGTAACTACTGACGTCGTGTTATGGGTGTTAGAGTAACTACTGACGTCGTGTTATCGGCTAATCTTCATCATCTGGTACCTGATTCTTTTTTTTTTTTTGCTGGATAAACTACCTTTGAAAAACGAACCTGTCATCTTTCTACAAGGATAGGGGGGTACACTGGATTGTTCGGAGTAAACGGGGTGTCAGTACAATGAGAGGGGAGACAGAATTTCACTTAAAAGTTACTTCTCAAAAGCATAGGAACAGGTCTGTCAGAACAAAAACTCGTCGGGAACGTGTTATCATTGACGTGCGGAGGACCTCCTTGTCCTCTGAAAAGATGTATGGCAGTTCCCACCCTTCCCCCCCCCCCCAACGCTGGTGCCTGGGCCATGACTTATCTGGTTGTTCAGGCGACAGGCGAATAGCGTCCTAATGGTACTGGCCGTCTTAAAACAGTTTCATTAAGTCCCGAATAGCTGTTACAACGCAAGCTTCCACTCCATAAATCAGCCAGAGAAAAGTGCTTACTCTGTTTTTAGTTTCTTTTCTCTCTTCCCTTCCCCACTCTGTTTTTAATTTCTTTCTCTCTTCCCTTCCCCACTCTGTTTTTAATTTCTCTCCCCACTCTGTTTTTAATTTCTCTCCCCGCTCTGTTTTTAATTTCTTTCTCTCTTCCCTTCCCCACTCTGTTTTTAATTTCTCTCCCCGCTCTGTTTTTAATTTCTCTCTCTCTCTCTCTCTTCCCCTCCCCGCTCTGTTTTTAATTTCTTTCTCTCTCTCTCTTCCCCCTCCCCCTCTGTTTTTAATTTCTCTCTCTCTCTTCCCCTTTCTCACTCTGTTTTTAATTTCTCTCTCTCTCTTCCCCTCCCCACTCTGTTTTTAATTTCTCTCTCTTCCCTCTCCCCACTCTGTTTTTAATTTCTCTCTCTTCCCCCTCCCCACTCTGTTTTTAATTTCTCTCTCTCTCTCTTCCCCTCCCCCTCTGTTTTTAATTTCTCTCTCTCTTCCCCTCCCCACTCTGTTTTTAATTTCTCTCTCTCTCTTCCCCCTTCTCACTCTGTTTTTAATTTCTCTCTCTCTCTTCCCCTCCCCACTTTGTTTTTAATTTCTCTCTCTCTCTTCCCCTCCCCACTCTGTTTTTAATTTCTCTCTCTCTCTCTTCCCCCTCCCCACTCTGTTTTTAATGTTTTTAATTTCTCTCTCTCTCTCTTCCCCCTCCCCACTCTGTTTTTAATTTTTCTCTCTCTCTCTCTCTTCCCCCCTCCCTACTCTGTTTTTAATTTCTCTCTCCTCTCTTCCCCCACTCACTCTGTTTTTAATTTCTCTCTCTCTCTCTTCCCCTCCCCATTCTGTTTTTATTTTCTCTCTCTCTCTTCCCCCTCCCCACTCTGTTTTTAATTTCTCTCTCTCTCTCTTCCCCCACTCACTCTGTTTTTAATTTCTCTCTCTCTCTTCCCCCTCCCCACTCTGTTTTTAATTCTCTCTCTTCCCCCACGCACTCTGTTTTTAATTTCTCTCTCTCTCTCTCTCTTCCCCTCCCCACTCTGTTTTTAATTTCTCTCTGTCTCTCTCTCTTCCCCTCCCGACTCTGTTTTTAATTTCTCTCCCCTTCCCACTCCCTTTCTCTCTTATCTACCACACCTCCCTATTTGCCTTGTAAAAAAAAAAAGGGAAGGAACATGTATCACAGACATTTAATGAGTGAAAAAAGCTTCTTGAACACAGCCGACCTGCTGTCGTTATGATTATCATAGTCATGATCATAATCATCATTTACCATCATCCTTTCCAGACGGCCATATTTATCATGATTTCATACTGACCTTCATCCTTAAATAAAATAAACTAGATCCCTTGCCCATGGGATTAGTATGCTTTCCTTGGTGCTTCATAGAGACATGCTGTAGCCTTGGATCATGAAGTTCTAGTATATATTTGCTGCCGTTTCTCCTAAAGTTTTCGGATTGGTGCGCTGAAACATTCCATACGCAGCACGACCTTACTGCAGTTCAACAATCTTTTCCCGGTATAAAATTAAACCGGAAGTCGGCAACCAAAGATCCTGGGATCTGCGAAATGAGTTTAGTTTTATTAATAAAAGAGATGCCTTTGTTTTTTTTTTCTTTTTTTAACTGAAAACCTTTGACAAAAATGAATCAAAGGAGGTCTGGACATTTCTGATTAAGGGACAATATTATGAGGGAAATGAAAATCCGGTTATGATAAATGAGGAAGCGAAACTTCTGAGTAGGGGCAGATAAAAACGAGTAACACGCAGTGGAAAGAGTCTCATGATTGACAGCGCACAACCAACTGGGTTAAAAAAGGAGGAAAGAATAGCAATAAATCGAACCGTGAAGGAGGTCAGATGGTGTGTCCGGGGGAGGGGGTGTGGAATAGACAGGGTTTTATGTGTGTTCCCTCCTCTTCCCCCTCCCCCCCCCCCCCAAAAAAAAAAAAAAACTACAGTCAGTCCCTGGGTTACAAACGAGTTCCGTTCCTAAGTTTGCTCGTAAGTCGAATTTGTACGTAAGTCGGAACAGTTAAGTACGATTCGAGTCTAACGTCGGTTAATGTAGTGTGTAGTCTACGGTGTACCTTTCTATGCAAGGAGATAAACCATGAAGGAAACCGGTAAACGCACATTTTTGTTAATGCACGACGCACAGTTTGTTAAGCTGTTGTATGTAGCTGGATGTTTTAACATAAATGGGGGAGGGGGGAAGAGAGAGAGAGATAGAGAGAGAGAGAAAGAATCTCTCTACAAATTGTACATAAAAAAAAGATAGAAAGGGGGGGGGGGGTAAAAAGCAGTGATGATTACCTATATTTCCAATTATGAACATCTGATTTATGTACAATTTGTAGAGAGATTCTCTCTCTCTCTCTCTCTCTCTCTCTCTCTCTCTCTTTCTTTTAATTAAACCCTGTTTTTTTTAACCCTCTCTTTTTTCAAATCCCTCCTCTCTCCTGTCATTCTCTTCCCCCCCCCCCCCCCATCATTCGTTTTTTCTCATTTGTCTACTTATCTCTCTCTGTGTCTATATATATATATATATATATATATATATATATATATAGTTCGTGTAATGCAATTTCTGGTTCATTTATTTTCGATAATAACATTTCACTGCTATGCGTAAAGTTCATTTTACCTTCAAACGCCTCTGTGTTTGTGTTTGTTTGTTGTTTTGTTTGTCTGTTTATTTGTTTTATACCATACAGTTTAATTTCCCAGTATATCCCTGTGACAGCTTATACATAGCAGATAATAATAATAACAATAATAATAAAAGCAGTAGTAATAACTTAACTGTGAATCAAGATCACAGCCATGTCCTGTTATTCACGCTCTGTACCGTAATAACCAGGCCGTGATTTATTATACGAAGACATGACAGACTGAATATTGCACCATTTTTTTATGTCGTCGGTATAAATATTGCTTTTTAGCGTCGATGGTTTCCATGCTTTTAATGGGCGTTCTAAAAATATTGGCTTTTTTTTTTCTCCCGCCTCTGTTCTAGCAGCCAGTATATTTAATGTGACGGACAAACGCGATTTGAATAGGTAGAGGAAAAGGTTAATCAGCAACAGCCAGACAACGGTGATTATGTGCTAGGATTTTAAAAGGTGCCTCCGGTATAGTTTTAATGTCAGCAGTGATTAATGTTGCTTGCAGATTCCATTTGAAAGACAAATTTCCAGAGTTGGCAGAAATTGTATGCGGAAAATCCGAATGGATAGCGGTGGGGGCTTCCTGGATTGAGGGCGACGGGGAGATACAAAAAGAGAGGGAAAAGCAACAGAGGAACCAGTTGAGCGAGATTTTTTTTTTGAGGGGTGGTGGGGGGGAGGGGGTGGGGGGTGTTATGGATGTGGCCTCGGAAGCAGAGGATCAATAGCCAGGTAAATGAAGGTTGGAAACCTGTGGTCCGGAATGCGGCCACCAGGACTGGTGTCTAGCTTCTTTCAGGTTCTATCTCTGCGGGGGATTAGGAGAGAATGGGGTTCCTGCTGCGTTATCCAGACTAGAAGAGGACATGACAACGAGGAGGGTGAATGTTACTACAGTTAACGCGAGGAGGGTGGATATTGCTACAGTCACCACGAGGAGGGTGGGTATACAGTCAACACTGTAGGGTAGATATTACTACAGTCACCACGAGGAGGGTAGATATTACTACAGTCACCACGAGGAGGGTGGGTATTACTACAGTCACAACGAGGATGGTGGGTATTACTACAGTCACATCGAGGATGGTGGATATTACTACAGTCACAACGAGGATGGTGGGTATTACTACAGTCACAACGAGGATGGTGGGTTACTACAGTCACAACGAGGAGGGTGGGTATTACTACAGTCACAACGAGGAGGGTGGGTATTACTACAGTCACCACGAAGAGGGTGGGTATTACTACAGTCACCACGAGGAGGGTGGATATTACTACAGTCATCACGAGGAGGGTGGATATTACTACAGTCATCACGATGAGGCTGGATATTACTACAGTCACCACGAGGAGGGTGGATATTACTACAGTCACCACGAGGAGGGTGGATATTACTACAGTTACCACAAAGACGGTGGGTATTACTACAGTTACCACGAGGAGGGCGTGTGTTACTACATTTACCACGAGGAGGGCGGGTATTACTACAGTTACCATGAGGAAAGTGAGATAGGTTTTTGGCCCTCTCTGTTCATTGATCATAATAACCAATCAGTCGTTGTAGCTGCCACTGTTCCTCCAGGTAATTATCAGCTATGTCTGTTTTTTTTAAATGGAAAAGGTCCGTAATTAATTGTTGGACATTAAGTGCCAAGGAAACATTTATTCTAGTTTTATCCAAAAGTGTTTTTTTTTGGTTGCTTTTTTACATTTAAGAAGTGTGTTTTTTTTAAATATTCAAAATATATTTCATCTTTATTGTTTCTGTTAGAGGAAATTTCTGTCCTAGTAACCTAGTTCTTATTCTTCCTCAGAAAGAAAATTTCTCTCCTGGTAACCTACTTCGTTATTCTTTCACAGTAAGAAATTTTCTCTCTTGGTGACCTTGTTCGTGATTCTTTCCCAGAAAGAAAATTAACATTGAAATAAATGTTGTTGTTTTTTTTTTTAGAAAGAAAATGAGAGTGACCTACTTCGTTGTTTTTTTTATCCGAAAGGAAAATGCTATTCACCCACTTTGCTATTCTTTCTCAGAAAGGAAATTCTTCTCTTGCTGACCTACTTCACACAAAGTAAGCCCTCGCCCATGTTAATTCTTAGCTTCGGCCTTTGTTTGCGGCTGCTGAAAATTGTGAAATATGGCAGTCCGAGAAATCTGACACGTTACAACGAGCAGTTATTGAAACTGGGAACTAAAATTGATAGGGTCGTTTTTTGCGAGGTAATCTTCAAGATATAGGGCATGATTCTTGATGTTTGGTATGTCTTTCATGAAACGGAGTGACAGTTAGTAGCGTATTAGACTTGAAAATGGTTTGCAAAAAAAAAAACACGTTACCGCCCTTGAATATGTTTCCCCGTCTGTGGGCAGGCCATAGTTACGCATGAATGCGCTTCCTTCTTATGAACACTGTATAGGCACATATGAAATCGTGTCGGTTTTAATGAAAGCTGTCCGTCAGTTTAGATAATGCATTACCGAAGCTCTAAACCTACCCGTGAGTTTTGATGTGAAACTGGCGAAATCTCAGTTGAGTTTAGAGGTGTCTGGTTGGAAACTCCAGAGTAAAGATACGGTCATGGTATCACAGGCAACCGCACTGGACATGCGAGAAGATTTGTCAGCCAACACAGGACAGGCACTATCAGCCGCAGGACGCTGGTGGATATGCTGGGGAAATCCGAGCACCTATGGGACTTCCCGGAGTGCAGTGATGATGACCCAGACCATAAACCATAGCCGCGCCCTTGATATTCTTCAGGCGCATGAGACATTTTTCCATAGCAAGTAACACTCGCAGTTACTTCAAGTCACTTTTCAGGAACTTAGATTTCAATAGGAACTTAGATTTCAATACAAGCAGGTAGTCTTTGACGAAAAAGTGCATATTCTGAACCTCAGACTCGTGTGCTGTGACGATTCTGCGGTGGTGAATGCGGCTTCGTCATATCCTCGAAGGTAATAGCCATCTCCTTGGGCAACGTGAAAATCAAAGACATGGCGGTGACAGCAGGGATTCTGGGACATGTTATCATCAAGATCAGTTTGATGAACAAGATACAGTTTTGCAGACATACATTTTTCAGCTGTGTTTGTAGTATATGATTCGTTGTACTTATTGTCTGGTAAATTTGCACAGATGGCCGACATTCTTAATAAGAGTGTTACGGACTCCTGGAATGCCATATAAATTCCCAGCGGCACGCGTCCAAGAGTGTTAAGTGCAGTGATCTGGTCATGCAAGTGATAGGAGTACAGGCTAAGGTGATGGCCATAAGTGACAGGAGTAAAGGCTAAGGTGATAGATGTAAGTGATAGGAGTATAGGCTAAGGTGATAGATGTAAGTGACGGGAGTAAAGGCTAAGGTGATAGCCGTAAGTGACAGGAGTAAAGGCTAAGGTGATAGATGTAAGTGATAGGAGTAAAGGCTAAGGTAATAGATGTAAGTGATAGGAGTAAAGGCTAAGGTGATAGATGTAAGTGATAGGAGTAAAGGTTAAGGTGATAGATGTAATTGACAGGAGTAAAGGCTAAGGTGATAGATGTAAGTGGCAGGAGTATAGGCTAAGGTGATAGATGTAAGTGATAGGAGTAAAGGCTAAGGTGATAGATGTAAGTGATAGGAGTAAAGGCTAAGGTAATAGATGTAAGTGATAGGAGTAAAGGCTAAGGTAATAGATGTAAGTGATAGGAGTAAAGGCTAAGGTGATAGATGTAAGTGATAGGAGTAAAGGCTAAGGTGATAGATGTAAGTGATAGGAGTAAAGGCTAAGGTAATAGATGTAAATGATAGGAGTAAAGGCTAAGGTAATAGATGTAAGTGATAGGAGTAAAGGCTAAGGTGATAGATGTAAGTGACGGGAGTAAAGGCTAAGGTGATAGATGTAAGTGACAGGAGTAACGGCTAAGGTGATAGATGTAAGTGACAGGAGTAAAGGCTAAGGTAATAGATGTAAGTGATAGGAGTAAAGGCTAAGGTGATAGATGTAAGTGATAGGAGTAAAGGCTAAGGTAATAGATGTAAGTGATAGGAGTAAAGGCTAAGGTAATAGATGTAAGTGATAGGAGTAAAGGCTAAGGTGATAGCCTTAGAAGCAGGACGTGGAGGATTTGCAGGAGCATCAGCTTGCTACGTATTTAAGCAACTTTGGCATAAAGGGACAAAGAAGAAGCAGAGCACTGAGGAACCCCATAGAAACAGCAGAAATGACTTCATGCTGGGTATAGAGTGGGGGGGGGGGGGGGGGAAGAGAGAAAAAAACCAACAACTTACAGATCTCTCTGGGAGAGGTCCATCTTTCTTTTAGTGTTATAAGTTCAAAGGACCGAAATGGGGGGGGGGGGGGCATATTACCTCTGATGATCTAAGGATTTGTGTAGATGTTGCGCTGTCTATAGTAAAGCGTTTCCAACATAGACAGAATATGTTCATCAGCGTCTCGTGCTCCTGACTGTGAGATGTTCTTTCACAACACTGCCTGCTTCTGAGAACTTCTGGTACCACCAACGTGCAGGGTTCATAGTTCGAAGTCCTTTCTTGAATATCTTCTGAAACGCATTTCCCAGATTTTATCAGGTCTCGCGTCCTCACAACACAACATTCGCTGGATTTTTTTGGGGTATCTTTTAGATGTAGCAGTGCTCCGACTGAATGATGCAGTTTTTGCTTACACCTACGTGCCACAGTCCCGTAAATATTTAGAACAAAAACTTGCCACCTGTGACTTGTCTTCAGCGCCTGCAGCGACGTTGCGTGTTGGAATGTATCAGATTTTTTTATGGGGGGGGGGGGGGGGGGGGCTTTTGTGTGATCTGGCGTGCGTGTACTGAAGTTGATTACAAGGTTTAAAACAGCAGGCATAGAAAACAAAACACAAAAAAATGTCTTGGAGCGCTTTCATATATCAAGCTGTAATCATGGACCATTTGTTCGGTGACAGCTGGGCTATTTGTATATTAACTTGTCGTATCCCGTTGTTTCCTTCTTTATTTTAATATAACAGTACTCGTATATAACATATTAATGTAAGGTACATTTCCCGTTTCAAGGAACAATTTTTTATAAATAGGAAACTACGAGGTTTTGGTACGGTAAAGTAAGAGAACAAATATTGGTAAAGTAAGAGAACAAATATTGTAGGATTAAACCTCGAAAAAATCGTAGACAAAGCACTTTAGTGAGACGTGAGAGAAAGAAAAATCACAAGAGAATTACCTGGGATTCGAACACGGACTCCGGTAGGATGAGCAGCCGTCTAGCCACGAGAGAACAGCGTACTATCGACTTAGCCAACTAGCACCCCAAAAAGGGTGTTTTGTTGACATAGTCTTTAGTAACTGCTCAGCAGACATGAGAGATCGTGACACCCGGAAAGAAACGAGGTCGTGACACACAGAAATTCCGTAGCTTAGATTCATTCTCTCTAGCAGGTACCAACTAGACAAACATATTAATTTCCCGTTTCAGTGCCGTTAAGGCATATTGGGGAATACGGTATTAGACCCATATTTTCCATGACCTTCGGCACATGAAAGTGTGGTGTTATATAACATATATAAGACACAAATTAGACCAGCTGTACTATGTGAGACGGAAACATAAGTAGAGTCTAACCAAGATGAAAACCAAATATAAACATTTGAGAATAGAATCCTGAGAAGAATTTATGTACTAGTAACTGACCCTATGACACGGCAGTAGAAGATAAGAAGTAACAAAGAAATCTACACATTTCTCTCCGCTTATAACAGACTTTATGAAAAACAACAGACTGATGTGGCTCGGGCATTTAGAAAGAACGGAGGAGGATAGACAGGCAAAAACGGCCTACTCAGAAGTGATGAAAGGGGATACACCAAGAGGTAAGTCTAGAGAGCGATGGCGAGACAGCCTAGAAGAAGATATACAGGCTCTTGGAATTGACATTTGGCAGGAAAAGTTCAAGAACACCAGTGGGCCCCAGGGGCTTGGAAAGATGCTGCATTCAGCGGCCGCTCAAATAAGAAGAAGATTATACTCGGATAGTTTTGTTCTGTAGTTGGGAGTTCGTAATTTTAAACTGCCGCCAGCATTAGAAATAGGCACAGCGTTATTGCAGCTCGCCAGTGATTTTTATTACAAGAAATGTTGTGTCGTGTTTTGTTTGGTAGATTTAAGAGTTAATTGACATTCGATTGACGAGCGTTTAGGTTCAACGAGTATTGGAAGAGAGAACTCTCACTTTTGGTGGGCCCATTGAATTCCCTGGCTTGTAACAAACACGAGTACTCTGGCGTGGCCACATTTTTGAAGTAGAAGGTGTCAGGAGTTGAGGGTATGAAGATAAGGAGGAGAGCAGAGGTATAATCACCGGCTGAGATTATTAGCAGTATGATTAAAAGCTTTTTCGGCCATGAATCGTTCCCTCTGGCAGACACAAACTTCTACAAATAAGAAACAACGAAGCTTTCGCACAGTAAATAAGAGAGCGCAGTGATGTGTGGGTAGACCTCCAAAATAATCATGGACAGAACGCCTTTAGACGGGACACTTTTAGACGTGAGAGAAAGAAAACAAAAGACGAGAGAATTATCTGGGACTTGAACCACGGGCTCCTGTAGGATGAGCAACCGTCTAGCCACGAGAAAAGCGCGCATTAATCTCTGTAACTATACACTGCCGTGTTCTAGTAGCTCTGGCAGAAAACATCTTTATATACCTTAAACTCGACAGATCAGTTCTTCACAACTGATTTTTTTTTTTTTAGTTTGTGCTTCATTTGATCTCGTACTTGATGAACAGAGACCAAGTGAGCAAAGGACAAATAAACAGAGACCAAGTGAGCAAAGGACAAATAAACAGAGACCAAGTGAGCAAAGGACAAATAAACAGAGACCAAGTGAGCAAAGGGCAAATAAACAGAGACCAAGTGAGCAAAGGACAAATAAACAGAGACCAAGTGAGCAAAGGACTAATAAACAGAGACCAAGTGAGCAAAGGACAAATAAACAGAGACCAAGTGAGCAAAGGACAAATAAACAGAGACCAAGTGAGCAAAGGACAAATAAACAGAGACCAAGTGAGCAAAGGACAAATGAACAGAGATTAGGTCAATTTCCACTTGTTCCTAATTCCTCTTTCTCCCCAAATAAAAAAAAAAATCCACCATTTCCAGCCAGAAAAAAAGCATAAACGAGTGGCTCCCATCATCTCCGAACATTCTTTATGAGAAAGTAGAATAAAGAGAAAAGTCAGTATCTTGTTCAGACAAGCAGGTAGAGATAAATGATCTGTAAATGACAGGAAATCACGCTAGTAAGATGCCATGGAAGATATTGTATTGAGAGACAGTCTGCTGTAGTTAGAGTGGGGTGAAGCCAGTGCGTCGCTATAGGGTCCAGATGGCCAATTTAAAGATTCCTTCCACTCACCTGATTGGTGAGGTGTTAGTGCATTAGTCTCCCATGGCGAAGGTAAGTGGTTCGAATCCGGCCCGGAGCCGCTTCTCTTCACCTAAATGTAGTAAAATGGGTACCCGACTTCTTCTAGAGGAAAGGCAGCCACGCGTGATGCAGACCACACCACCCTCTATGGGAAAATATGGGCAGTAAATCTCATGTATGCTTTCATGGCATAATATGGCTCCCTTTGCCCAGAATTCTAGAGGCCAAACGTGGAATATAGCAGGGGAAAGGGGGCGGCGGCGGAAATAGCTATCATTTCTCTCCACAATTCCCTGGGTTTTTTTTTTAGTTGATTATAACCTCTCTGTCTGTCTTCCTCTATCTCATCTTCATTCAGTTTTTCCCATTGCCACAGTGTGTTCCAGTTTTCCTCTTCTTAGGAAGTACCCTATAAATCTCGACTGTCTGCCTCAGATCTCTGCTATAATTTGCCTGATATAGGTCAGGTTAATACTGAATTGTCTTCTGTTGAGGAAGACGTCTGCTTGGAGATCCACTGTCAGCACATTCCAGCTGACATACCTCTGTATATGATTACCTGACACGCTTATGCTAGGGAGACTGCCTCTGAGAACAAAGAATATCAGTCTTCTTCTTTTTTTTTTTTGTCATAATGACAGGAGTAATCTCCGTACACTGCTGTCGGTGCATGAAGGTAAGATCAGATATTCACGTTGAAGTGAATGCCGTAACAACAAGCTCACAGATAATAAACACAGAAAGCGAGAAAATAAATAATAATCAAGGTAAAAACCTCCAGACACGCCTTCTCACATCACGTGACATACACACACAGACCACCACATGGAAATTACCTGAGTAAATATAAGCACCAGAAGACAAAAGAGGAAGTCCGATACGGCCAGCGCCATGAGCCCGATATGTGCGGATATCTCCATCTTTGTCAGCGTCTTGTTGAGCTTCTCCGTTGTAAGTACCAGCAGAGAAAGCAGGTTACCTACAATCCCAAGCGCGCACACGAATGGCATTGCTAAATCCATGATGTAATACTTGATATACTCCGTAGTCGACGCCAGTGATGGGTCCCCATCAGCAAATTGTGATGAATTTCTCGCCATTGCCGTTTCGTTGATGCAATCCATCGTTTCTCCAAGCTGGAAATCAGAGAAGCCGGTGGTGTTCTAGTGCGCCCATATGTGGGTGTAATTCAGTAAGAAGGAAAAAAAAAAGTAACTTTTAATTTTTTTAACATTGAGCTTACGGTAACTTAACATGACGTTAAAACACCACAAAAGCATCAGGAAATGAAGCATTACTGAAGTTCCATTATTCATTCACAGGAAATTCCATTTTTTCCCCTTATTTACAAAATGGCACATTTGTCCGTGAGTTGTATCTGAGTACCTCTGTTTCTTTGTCGTCTTTCTAAAAAAATCCAATTTTATATGTTGACAGAGGTTAGTAGAACGTCTCTGTATGGTCCACAAGCTGTCCATGCTGTTGCCCAAACATTTGGTCCATTTTCGTAGCACGTGTCAGTATTATCTAGTTTTGGTAGCTGGCTTGGCCATGTATTTTTGTGTCAAAAGTGATACTTGTTGTAGTTTTTATCTTGAACATGCGGCCATATTTTCTTTTCTTCTGCGATAGAATTCGGTTCTTGTCTGGTTCTTATTAGCAGCTTAGCATTATATTCTGTTGAAGAACTTGAGTCTCATATTCGCCGTGTATAAATTTGTGTCCTAAAGAAGATGCTCTATATATAAAAATACTCAAAAGTACTATAGATTTTTTTTCTGACGGTTTTATATTATGATATATAGCTCACATAAAGGAGTGTTACTCCTCGATGATAAAGCTTATTACTCTTGTTAGCAAATCCTCCATTTTCTTTTCTCGTTATCTTTTCTTTTGTTAGAAGACTTACCTTAGTGTAAAATACGGATTACAGCCGGGAAAATTGTAAAGCACAAAAGTAACGAAACTGGAAGTCATTTCATCGTGTTTATGTCCACGACAAAGTCGCAACGCTATTCAGCGATTTTTTTTTTCTCCAGCATTTTGTCAGCAGCAAGTTAGACGTTCAGCAGCTCCAAGTCGAAGTTGCAGTTATTATCACTTGAGGGGATCGACGAAAACGTGATAACGTCCAACAGTTCAGCTGTGATCTTTTGGTGAAGCCACGTTTTTGTTCTTGTTGGCTTTGTAGGGTCTCCTGTAAGAGAGAATAAAACCTTTGTTATTGTGCGAGTGTTGGGTGTACTGTCTGTGACAGATAGAAATGATCGTGTTTGATGTAAAAATAAAAATGCCCTGTTGATGTCACGTAATGGAGTCATGCATCTCTGAAGGAGTTTTAACTGTTGTTGGCTGTTTTGTTGTGGACTGGAAAGTAAACCCCCAAGCTGGTGACATTTTTTCTTAAAGTCATACGTGGTGGTGGTGGTGGTGGCGGTGGCGGTGGTGGTGGCGGTGGCGGCGGCGGCGGCAGCATATTTTGGGCACTCCGCAGGGAAGGATGAGGATATTTTGGGCAGTCCGGTGAGAGGGATTAGGATATTTTGGGCAGTCCATTTGGGAAGAATGAGGATATTTTGCGCAGTCCTTGGGGAGATATGAGGATATTTTGCGCAGTCCTTGGGGAGATATGAGGATATTTTGCGCAGTCCTTGGGGAGATATGAGAATATTTTGGATAGACCAATTGATAGGCCGATTTGGTAGTCCTTAGGAAGTGTAGCAGTATGTTAGGGAGTTTATATGGAGATAATATTGGGCAGTCTATACAAAGTTTGAGGATATATTGGATAATTAGAGTATTGTGATTATATTGGACAGTCCATAGAAACCATGGGTATATATTGGGCGATCTATAGAAAGTATAGATATATTGGGGAATCCATAATAGTATGGCGATATACTTGTATTGGATAATTCAAAGGAAGTATGGGTTTATAGAGGGGGTCTATGGCGATATATTGGGCAACCCATGGAGGGTACTACATGTGAATGTAGTAGAAAATCCAGAGGGGACTATAGATACAATGCAGTCTGCAATTGTTAACCCTTCATTCATTCATTTGCATGTCCCTTGCGGAACTTTGCCTACCTAACAACACTCCCGTAGGCCTCTCGGTTGTGAGCAAGATGGCCTGCTGATGATGCATCCATTTGCAGATCATCAACGATGTCTTGCAGCCATCGTCGCCTTGGTCTTCCTCTCTTTCTTTTTCCCATTATGTACCCATCCAAGACGGTCTTCTCTATATTATCATGACGTTTAATGTGTCCAAAATATTTAAGTTTTCTTTCTTTAATCCTCTTTACTAGCCAGCCTTCTTCAATATTAAGCTCTTGTAGTATGGATATATTTGTTTGTTTGTTTGTTTGTGTGTGTGTGTGTGTGTCCATGATATTTGAAGAACTCTTCTGTAGCATTTACATTCAAATGCATGTATGTGTTTCTCAGCTGTTTTGTTAAGTGTCCAAGTCTCACAGGCATATGTTGCGTTGGGAAAAATGCATGCCCTTAAAAAAAACCCTTACTTAGAAATAATACTCACCTTTGTGGCTTAGAGACTAGGCAGAGAAATATTTATGCATACAGAGTAAAAAACAACGTACAGAGAAGATAACACCCGCACTGACATTCTGGAATGTGTGGGGTTAATATACTTTACTGTTAACACTTTCAAGTTGTGGGTTTTACAGTTTTAATACGTCACCGTTGTTCAGTTTAAATAGCAGACTTCGTGTTTTTAATAAAATGTCCATGCAGGTTTTAATGGTGAAGAGTGTTTGGCGTTCGGCTTACTACTCCGGTGGTACCGGGTTCGAGTCTTAGCAGTGGACTTTTTATTTTTTCCAGTGCACACCAGACAGTCCCCCTCTAAAGTTGGGTATCAGAGAAATCTGGGAAAGGTAAATTCGACCAGTACAGATATGAGTGCTAGAGATTAATCTACGGTACAGAATTGAGCCTTTAGAGATTGTCTGTAGTAGAGATCCGAGCTTTAGAGGATTAATCATATGTTGCAAATGCACTGCTCGTAGAGATTTAATTTTTAGAAATGCATAGCACGTATAGGCATGATTGTCTGCTCTCATATAGATCAGAACGTTATTAATGCACTTATTCATATACACTTTAACGGAGTTATTTTTTTTTTATGCTAACGATATAGACTTTAATGGGGTTCCTTTTTTATGCTAACCATATAGATTTTAATGAAGTTTTTTTTTGTATGCTAAACATATAGATTTTAACGGAGTTGTTTTTTTTTTTAATATACTAAACATATAGATTTTAACGGAGGTTTTTTAATATGGTAACCGTATACATTTTAACGGAGTACTTTTTTTCATATTTTAACAGTATAGATTTTAATAGATTTCTTTTTTTTGTATGCTAACCATATAGATATTAACAGAGTCCTTTTTTTTTTGGTATGTTAAACATTTAGATTTTAACGGAGTTTTTTTTTTTTTAATCCTAACCATATAGATTTTAACAGATTTATTTTTTATGCTGACCATATAGATTTTAAACGGGGTCCTTTTTGTATATCAAACCAGATAGATTTGTGAGATTCTAGTGCACTCTTCCAGAGATTAATATGATAATATGAAACTTGTTACATCATATATCATGGTTCTAAGGACTGTCACAGCCGGAGGTGGGGTGGAGGATACGCTCTCCACTCCAGTTAAATGTTTCCAAGGCGTGCTTCTCAAATAACCTCTGACAGTCAAGTCCAGCTTCTGGCCTTCCTGTGGTGGAACTGCTCAAACTGACAGGAGAAGGGGCGAAGGCGAATATCTGGCGCCTGAAAGCCAGACGTTTCGGGTAGATGAGAGTCTTGTTTGGTAGCTCGTCTGGGAGAAGGAAAACTGATTTAAAACCCGCTGCTGGCAAGATTCTTCAGCTGCCCTGAGTGATATGGGGCTCCTCCCGGCCAGTGAAGAAAGGTTCGAATGGGGTTGCCGCGCGGCGCCACTATGGAAAAGGTAAAAGAAAAGATTAACTGAAGTAATCAGTAGTCTCGCAGCGAGAGCTGCTCATACCACAGCACTCTACTCTAGAAATCGGCCACGTCCGATATACACCCATACTGGTGAAATATGCCTAAACCGGCTTAAACCAGAGGTGAAACTTGATGGCTACTCATGTCACGGTACCTCCGCTCTAGAGGTCGGTCACGTCCTAAACACGCCCATACTGGGATAATACGCCTAAACCGGCTCAACCTAGGGATGAAACTTAATAGTGGCGAGGATTCGTCCTCCTCGACAAAAGCTCTGTCCTGGTCACAATTAGGAAGGGTAGCGGCCACGACAGCAAACTGCTGAAGTCGGAGACACTGGACCAGCGCAGTCTAAATAGGCGACCACCTCTCACGCGGCGGGAATGTCTGCGTATCCTAATTCACGCTGAGGTTTTCCGGTGAGAAAGTCCAACTCTAGCCTGGATGGGCAACCACCTCTCATATATGTTGATATCCAGAGGTTTTCCAGTGAGAAAGTCCAGCTCTAGACTAAACTGGTGCAACGAAAACCACGGTGTCACGCAATCCCGCTTCTGCGACCCATCAAGAATTCAGGCCTAAGCCCCACGATACTCTGAACCTTTTGTGATCTTCTCGGGGATCTCATATGGGCCTCTCTGGGACCACAGGACACATCGAAGACCACAGGAGTAAATTCAGCAGGATCACGGGGCGATCTTGGTGGTAGAAGCGAACGAAGAAGAAGAAGAATCATATATTATCTAAATTCCTAATTTGAAATTATTGGCATTGGTGCCCAAAAATCCCACAGGTGGCCGAGAATAATCAGTCAAAGCAGATTGATGAATGCATGTGTTTTAACTATAAACACATGTTAGCAAAGTTACCTAGTTCGCCTGCGATAGATTTGTGTTTTATTAGCGCGCTGTTGTCATGATGATGACATCGATTTCCAATTCTGTCACCATTATTTAAGATATTCTTCCGTGAATTCTCACATTAAATGGAACATTATACACTAAACACTTTAATTTTGAAAGAAAGACTCTAAAAGGTTGAACAATTTTCGGATTATTGGAACAACAGTCAACTTGCCCATGAAACACCAGTAACTATGCTTTAGCTTTTATACGGTACTACTATGAACCACTTTAAGAAACATTGACGGGAACTGAAAGAAAAAAAATATATGCAGTCCCATGTTTTTTGTAGAGAGTTTGTTTGTTTGTTTGTTTGTTTGCTTGTTTGTTTGTTTGTTAATATTGAACTGGCACAAAACGCTGACACTACGCAGCACATCAAAGTAAAACATGGGGTCTGTGATGAGTAATAGCTAAAACTGTTCATCTCTTTTGGGTTTTGTTTCGGGAGTCAACGAGTTAAGGTGCATTGTCTGCATATCGCTGGTGCTAATCGTGCAGTCTTCGCTTCATTATGTTCGATCTAAATCTCTTTGCTTCCGTCTTCCTACAAATACAAATCACTTTAAACTCTTGCGTAATCCCAGGTTAGAGGCACATAGGGATATTGTGTTAGTGCCCATATTTTCCTTGACCTGTCAGCACACTAGAGGGTGATATGGTCAGCATCACGCCTGGACGCCTTTTCTTCCCCCTCCAGAAGAAGTCGGGTACCCATTTCTACAGCAGGATGACTGGGGCGCCTCCGGCCGGATTCGAAACCCCGACCTTGGCCATACGAGTCTAGTGCACTAACCATGTCGCCACTCAGACCCCAAATCCCAGGTACTGATATGTATTTTTCGTCTCACAAACAAATATTCTGCATGTTAATACGGTAGTTTTCCCATAGCGATAGTATTAGGTACCGTCTTTTGGGGGGTAGTTAAAAACCTGTGTCTTCTGTGATCTTCTTTCATTGCTCATGGGGGAATATGGCTCACCAGAAGCTGTAGTTTGACAAGAGCAGTCTGCGCCCACTCCTTTCCTTTGTAAGAAGTCATTTCATTAACTGCAGTATTTCTTCTGCATGATTCCTTTCACCTACTTTGTGTTAGAAGTTTTCTTTGACTGTCAGGCATGCCAGGCCTGCAGGCCGTGTTCTTAACCCTTTGCAGTCAGGTCGTTCAGTCAGTGTTAATTTTTGTTTTTCATTATTATTATTTGTTCCCCTTCGGCGCTTGCGCGCTAGCATTTGCTGCTCCAGAGAGATTTCCTGTAAGTTTACAGTACATTGGGAAACAGTGAAGCTTACGGAAAGTTGGGATTAGCATGGAAAATTATCAAGCGCCCTAAAGAAAGATAGTAAGGAAGAGATCCCCAGACACAGGTCGGATTATCAGCCGCCCGCCTGCGAGAAGAGAACGCTACGAGTACTCACTCAAGACGTGCATGTTAGTTCTCAGGTCACATTTGTCCTGTCCTGTTCCCGTGCATTGTTCTGATTAAAGCACTTGGTAATCCTTGACTGTAAACTGTTATCAGATTTAATTTCTGGTTCTTCTTCTTGAAAGAAACGTGAATCCTATATACACATGCTGATTTTTACTGGAATATCCTGTTTCCATTTAATATACTGTCGCATCGTCGTATTGAATTGTGAGTGAGTTATGGAGACTGTTTTTTTCCCCCATTTTTCCGGTCCTTGAATGGATGACACAGTTGATACTGGTGTTCAAGAAAGATGTATTCTAAGGCATCTGTTATTTGCTGGTTACATCAGTCACCTGTCACATTGCCTGAAACCTTCGTCAAGTGATCTTCTTGTTCACGACCGCACAGTTTACATCAGTGACAAAGACAGTAAACGTAGAATAATGTCTTCAAATTGAAACAAATAATGTAATCGAATGGAGTAACAACAAAGGGCGTGCTGGTAAACACTGACAGAACTAAATCTATGTTTCTTACAGCCAAGACGGAAAACAGCACTACATCTTTGTGCTGGAACTTTTGCAGATAAAACATGTTGGTGAGCATAAAACTCTAGGTCTCACTATTGACCAACACCTAACTTAGAACGCTAATATACAAAACCTACTATTGTCCGACACTTAACTGGGAACACAAATGTACAAAAATCTAACAAGACTCGTAACACAGACAAAATCAGTTAGCCAATATTAAACACTTTATAAATCAGGATACAAGGAAACTCACTTACTTATCACATATACAAACACACTTAGACTACTGTTCCACAGTCTGGGACGCTTGCTCAACTTCAAACGTGAAAAGGCTTTATTCGCCTACACAAACGAGTAACGCATCTTATAGGTTACTAGTATCCAGAACAAGAAGGCTTAAACAGACACCTTAACGTTTAACCACCCAAAGTTAGGTTGCTTTTCGACAGAAGCAAATTTACACATAGAATTCTATCACAGAACGCTCCACTCTGTGGTCGCTGCTTAAATCTAACCCTAAACATAGCCAGCGTTCAGATAATTGTGTCTTGCCTGAACGCTTTGCTTATTCCGCTGCATACCTGTTGAACACCGTGCAATCCCATTTAACGCTCATAAGCCACATGGGCACATACATTCTCAAATTTCTTTCAGTATATGTTTAATAAAAGAAGTAAAGGTAACCCTGTCATGCCTTAGAGGCACATAGGGATATGGTGTTAATGCTCATATTTTCCTTGACCTGTCAGCACACTAGAGGGTGATATGGTCAGTATCACGCGTGACCGCCTTTCCTTCCCCAACTCCAGAAGAAGTCGGGTACCCATTTTTACAGCTGGATGACTGGGGTGCCTCCGGTCGGATTCGAACCCCCGACCTTCACCATGAGAGAACAGTGCACTAACCACTTCGCCATATTTTCTTAAAATTCGAAATTCCCTTCTAGCTGTAGACGTAGGACAAGTGTCCAGTTGCTAGTATTTAATATACAATTTCTCTGTAACGAAAGAAACACACTTTAAAATAGTATACTGCGATGGGCCTTCCAGTATGTCGCAGTCAGATCACGCTGTTGAGCGTGTGTAGACCAGAATTGTGCGAGGAAGTCCTGTTTGCTGAGAATGTGATTAAGAGGTGAATGTCAGAGATTTAATTACATTATCTTTATACATTCTTGTTACGTGCATCTGTTACCAGAATGACAGTGCATGTGATAGTTTAATGTTCAGGAATGAAGAGTGTAATGTTAAATGGGTCTATGTACCTAATCCATCCACGCACCTGTGTGTGTGCATGCGCGTGTGTTTTAAGTGTGAAGCGATTGTGCTGTAAGGGTACGAGAGAATGTAGTAGTAAGTTATCTGTAAGGGTACGAGAGAATTTAGTAGTAAGTTATCTGTAAGGGTACGAGAGAATGTAGTAGTAAGTTATCTGTAAGGGTACGAGAGAATGTAGTAGTAAGTTATCTGTAAGGGTACGAGAGAATTTAGTAGTAGGTTATCTGTAAGGGTACGAGAGAATGTAGTAGTAAGTTATTCGGATGCATTAGTCGTTCTATATTTGTGAATGTGTGGATAATTGTTTTGTTATTTTACATGTTATTCGTGCTCCTTATGTTTTTCTGTACTTCAATTAAGCTGAATGATTGGGAGTAGTGAAAGATGAGAAACGAGAGGAAGAGTGTCAGACGAGCCTGCGTGCCCAGTTCATCACTCTTTTCAAATAGAAATTCGGACGATCGGTCCGGTCAGTCGGTCAATCAGTCAGTCAGTCAGTCAGTCTTTCCTTCTTCTGTCTCCCCAGAACTGCAAGGGCGATGCTTTCTGCAGCCGATGTGGTGAAGATGTTGAAGCGCAGTAACGTATCGGATTGGGAGTGGGTCATGGAGGCTTTTTTTTTGGTCAGTTCTTTAGTGGAGCTAAAAAAGCGTTGCATATACAAGGCTTCTTTGGCAGACATGGAGACAGTGGGGGGTCTCTGCCCCGCTAGCCAGGCTAGGCCTATTACTGCGGGGTGGTATCTGCGGAGAGGTGGGATAGGGTCTTGGTCAGTTGTGGTTCACCAACCTTGACGTTAGCATGTCGGCTATGGGCTAGTGTCGGACAGCCTCTTCCCGGAATGAATCTATCTCTGAACACACGAAACAGGACAGTGGGCTGTGGAAACACTGACCACCAAACAGGACAGTGGGCTGTGGAAATACTGCCTGCAGCAGGCTACGGAAGATTGTGGAAATACTGCCTGCAGCAGGCTACGGAAGATCGTTTGTCGTTTTTTCATGTGCCAACGTTTTTTTTTTTTTTAGACAAATCAATATTATTATTATTATTGCATTCCGGTGTCATTGTGACTCACATCCAAAATCCATTATTTTGAAAATAATGAAAGAAGCCAAAATTCATTCAGTTGAATAATTGGAAGTTTCCGACATTTTTAAATTGATGTCCTTTGAATTTTACATCCAGCTTCAAATTGGATATGGACAAAAAATGAAATAATAGAGTTTTAAGATTACTTATAAAGTAATAATTCTTATATAAGAGTTATTATAAATATAAATTAGATATGAGTTATGATAAATTAGATGTAACAATGATGATAAATGAAGTAAAACAGATCCTATAGGAATGGAGGTAGATAGAGATGTACTGTATGGCTAAGCTTTTAACATAAAGATAGAAAGAAAAAGGAAGAAAGGATGGAGAGTTGGCAACAAGATAAAACAAGAACACAGGGAAATTTTTTTTTAAATGTCAGCCCAATATTTCGGCCATGGCGCCTTTATCAAGGGAAACAGAATAGTTCACTACAGATACATACACAGAACAGAAATTGCTGCCGGTGATCCACTGGGCCAGAAAGAGCTTGGCAAAGTGTGAGAAAAGACGAAAACAAAATCAGGTAAAAGTAACTGGGAGTTCATTAAAAAAAAAAAACAAATAATACAAGACGAAGACCCTATCCTACCTGGCACATCAGCGACCTGTAGCGGACATTTTAGCGTCAGGGTTAGCGAACCATAGCTGGCCAAGACCTTGTCCCACAACTCCACTCTTAACCCCTTCTTTCTCTCTCCCCCCCCCCCCCCCCAGTAATAGATCTAGCCAGGCTAATAGGGCAGGGATAGTTCCCATGGTTGGAACTCCAACCAGAGAATGAAAAAGATAGCCACTAAGCCGACACAATGCTGTGTCTTAGCATTTTCACCTTGTTGACTGCAAGGAATAGGAGTTGGAAGATTCAAGGAGATACTCGAAGAAGAGACGTCGCGAGGAAGATTAATGACGGAATAGACTGCTTCAGCTTATAGAAGACGCAAGATTTATCGACGTCATAAGATAACAGAGATGACAGATATCTGGAGAATAGAATCCTCGTAGCTGACAAGATGGACAAATGAATACTTAGCTTGATGCTCTCATAAACGTAATTCTGTCCTGCTACAGTAGCATTTAGGAGATAAAGTATGAGCGCCCGTATTTTCCCTACATCTAGTGGTACATTCGACGATGGTACTGTCAGGCGTCATGCCTGACCGTCTTTCATTCCCCGTCTCCAGTGCCAGCTGGGTACACGTGTCTATAGCTGCTTGACTGGGGCGCCCTCCGATCGAGCTTGAACCACTGACATCCGCATGAGGGATGACCGCACTAACCCCTGCGCCACTCGGGGGCCCTGCTTCCATGAAACGGTAACTTAATTTCGTTACCTATTCCAAGAAATTCTCGGTGTTAAGTTACCCATGCTGCGTTGTGGTAGATCTTCTTCTGTTGTGGTTGTATCTTCATGCCATGCTCATCAGGATAAAATTAGTTCATTTCTAAATGAAAGGTATCCTTGCTCTTAGTCCGTTTCGAAATACAGTCCAAGGTTTTGAGGAATCCATTGCTATTATACTCAGATAAAGTACGGAAAGTTTTTAACAAAAGGGTTCGTTATATGGTTGTTGTTGTTGTTGCCAGTGATTGGTATACAGACCCACAGTTCTAAACTCTTTGAATCAGGATACTGTCTACGCCAGGGTTTCTCAACACGGGTAACTCAAAACTCTAGAGTTAGGCGTCGGATCTGCAGATGTTCCGCCAGAGATTGTGATTGAAAAATCCCTCCTAGGTATTTCTGGTGAAATCTTAGGGCTTAGCTACATGCTTTTGTTTTTGTCCAAGACAGGGTTGGTTAAAAACTTCGAGCATGGGAATGGAAGGGACGCAGGCAGCATCAGAAGCAGTTTCCTGCTTGGTGGGGCAGGTCGACTCGCATGAGATCACTGTAGCAGACTCCCAGAGCATGTTGAAGAGAATCGAGGGACATTTCTTCCGTAGGGAGTGGGTCCCGCTTCTAGAGGGCTCTCGGTTATCCAGTTTGGCGTGGATCTACTGCCCGGGTCTTGCGGGAGCCAACGGCAACGAGAACGCGGACAAGCTGGCGGGTGTGTGGCATCAGTTCAGGGCGCCCTAAGAACAGACGAGGATGAGACTGCAAGACCCGCTTTGGATAGGTTGCGCGTGGAGGACGACATCGGGTTGAATGACGACAATCATATCAGGAGGATGATTGAATTGCTGGAGGAGAGAGGAAATGGACGCTTCCCCCCCCCCCCCAAAAAAAAAAACCGAACTAGTGCATGTTCCACAGAGCAGGCGCACAGTTCAGTGGGTGGTGGAACGGAAGGCGGAACACATATGGGAATGCCCGGAGTGCGGAAATGCCAGTCTCTGATCACAGTTTTAGTGCTACACAAGGTAGAAAGCAACTCTGGCACATGCGCCACGAGCTATGCCTGATTATCGTTTTGTGTTACTATAGATTTCTTCTTCTTTTTTTTTGGCGACGGCCTCTACTTGGATAAAGTAAAAGCCTTTTTTTTCTGCCTACACTAGAGAGGCTGGAGATGAAAAGCAAATTATAGCAAAGATCAGAGGCCGACAAGCGAGATTTATAGGGCATTTCCTGAGAAGAGGAAAATTAGAACACACTGTGGCAAGTGGAAAAATTGACAGAGAGAAATTGCAGGATGGGCTGTCAGTGTGGCTAGGAAGAAAGTCACCGGCGGATTTCATAATCAACGCAAAAGACAGGGAACTGCGGACAGAAATGATCGCCTACGCCACACGGCACGGCACTTACACTAGTGACTTTATATTTTATGGTTGAGGGCAGTGTCTGTGATAGCTAGGACGGGGAGGCATTTGAGTCGACGAATGAGCCGAGGTAAATATTTTAATGCAAGATTTTCGCGAGGATTAATTTTTTAAAAACATTCCAAGGATTCCACGGGATAGAAAGATCAAGAAAGAATGATCTGGGCAGATGCATTCGCTCACACATTAGAGTTTACAAGAGCCGTACTGTAAGAGAAGCGGGTATGCAGGCAGTCACTGTTTAGGCCAGCCAGAATATCGACACAGAGATGTACCTGCACGTTCAGCTGGTGTAGAAGCTGCCGACACTATAACGTGGCGCAAGACACCATGTTGGCTGATGGTTTAATATTCACCACAGCTCCAGCAGTCAGTTTCCACTTTCACCTAACTCGACACTTGCCAGCATGCAGTCGGCGCGTGGACATCAAAGCCAAACTCTCTGATTATCTCAACGATACAACAGACATCCACTGTGGTGGCGGAGTGCGGCATTAGCATAATTTCAGTTTACCAAGTCGGAGCAAAGTATCCTATAACTGATGACTCACCTAACACAGTGGTCCCCAAAATGACTGGTTGCGGGACCCCCCCCCCCCCCCCAATAGGATAAGTAGTTATGCATGTTAGTTTTTTGGGGCCTGTGGCGGTAGCATTATTTCTGAGTTAGTTATCCGCCCCTAAACCGTGCTCTTCATGTGTTGCTGTGTAGGTTGATATGTCACTTCGCATACATCGATTGGGGGGGGGGGGGAGAGAACATGGGAGCGTCACGTGACATTAGAACCATTTGAGTGAAAGAAGTTATGTTTTGGGAAGGTGTCGCCCGGGAGGAAAGGAAGCTACAGCCAGCCGCAAAAAAACAAGTTATAGAACCGCTGATATAAAGGCTACGTTTCACAAGGCTGTGAACGGGGTTTAATCTATAGCAGCGCGGATTCTCTGACAGAAGGTTGTGGGTTCCGTTCTCACAGCCGTCGCCTTCCTGTTAACGAAGATTTGAACTGATGGTGTCTGTCCTGAGATCCCGCACTAAAATAACAGACAGTAGTAAAGACAGACATAGGTGTACAGTTCAATTTTATCCCTCCCCCCCCCCAAAAAAAAAACAAAAACAAAAACAAAAACAAAAGAGATAGAAAGAGTGAGAAAAATTGGCAAGAACTAGAATGACCGAAAGTAAAATGAGTAAGATGACATATAAATGAAGAACATGCAACAATCCAGTTTTTCAGCAAAAGCCTTTTTTCAAGGGTCACATACAAAAACGACGCAACAGATAAAAACAATAAAAAATAGACGAAAAATTAAACACTTATTGTATCCTCATTGCAAGAAAGACGAGCACAAAAAGATATCAGAGAACTAGTGGACTTGTTCAGAACCTAGTAGTAATGATCATGAAATATCAGCATCTTTACCATCCTAAGTTATCTCCCCGTGAAAAGTTGGCTTCAGTCATCCTCGAACTTGCTATATTCTTTTTTACCTGATATGTTTCCCATTAATTTATATCCTTGGCGAACAGTTGTCCCTTCTTGCGTCTGTCTTTGCCTCTTATAGAGTTTTCATTTTTTTGGATTTTCTTAGCGCACTATCACAAATTAAATTACATTTCATGTAAACTTCATTGACATACATAATCATTGGGAAAAGCGTGGATTTAAACTTAGCAGAAAAGACATATGTACATGTGTTTAGCGTCAGTTATGAAGCGCCCCGTTTGTTATATTTAACTTTTCAAGACTCCACTTCATTTGTTCTGAACCCTTCATATTTTTCTTTTACAGAAAGCATACTTCAGATTTCAATAAATTGTTCAGTTTGGACGTACAGTATTTATTTCATTTTGGCCAATGTTTTCTACTCTTTCCTGGAATAATGGTTAAGAAAGAAAAACAAAAAATATCGGTAACTATCAAAACTGGCAATCCTGAAAATTTTGGTATGAAAAATAGCAGAAGTTTCGATTCCTTCACATAGACAGAAGTACGAAGGGTGTTTGATAAGTTCGCGGCCTAAGGTTCAAATACTTGAAACGCACAGTTGATATTAGGTGCATTTGTAGATCAGGTTAATGTAAGTTTAACACCACCTTTCAAAAAATTAACTGCAACCAATGTAAGGGGTGGCAGAAATTGAAAAAAAATGGATAAAATTTCTCATCGAGGAGTCATTCGCTACCTCTGCATCAAGGGCTTATCATCGAAGAAGATCCATGAAGATATGATAGAGATTCTAGGGGAGAGTGCCCCTTCTTACACCGCAGCGAAGAAATGGGCAGCTCAGTTCAAACATGGAAGGGAAAGTCTGGAAGATGATCCCCGTCCAGGAAGACCAAGAAGGCCAACCACCGATGAAACCACCGGCAGAATCCATGACATGATAATGGAGGATCGACGACTAACTTAGCGGTGCATTGCTACTGAGTTGGGCATCTCCCAGGAACGTTTTCATGCCATTATTCACAATGATCTTCAAACGACAAAGATCTCTGCTCGATAGGTCCTGAAACTTCTTGAAGCTGATCACAAAAGACAGCGTCTTAACATGTCCAGAGACAGTCTTGGCCATTTTCCTACAGATCCTGAAAAGTTTCTTCAGCAATATGTGACTGTGGATGAGACTTGGGTTCATCATTTTTAACCAGAAACCAAAGAACAATCAAAGCAGTGGAAACATCATGGATCCCCACCTCCAAAGAAAGCAAGGGCGGTTTTGTCTGCAGGCAAAATGATGGCTTCCATCTTGTGGGATTCAGAAGGTGTGCTACTGGTAGACTATCTTCAAAAGGACATAACGGTCACCGGGGCCTATTACGCTAATTTTGTGAAGCAACTGCGGGTCAAACTGAAGGAAAAGCGTCGAGGGAAATTGACGAGAGGAGTCATCTTTCATCAAGACAATGCTTCAGTTCACAAGTTGGCTGTGGCAATGGCTGCCATTCATGAATACGGCTTCCAGCTTCTTGAACATCCTCCTTATTCCCCAGATTTGACCCTTTCAGACTATTACCTGTTTACCAAACTCAAAAAGGAGCTCAGTGGTCGCAAATTTGCTTCAGATGATGACGTCATTCATGCTGTAGAATACTTTCTACTGGCACAAGATGCTGATTTTTACAAAGAAGGGATCCGTATGCTCCATGATCGCTGGAGTAAGTGCATAAACTTGCAAGAGGACTATGTTGAGAAGTAACCCAAAAAAGTTGTCCACAAGTAATCCTTTGTACCTTATGCCGAGAACTTATCAATCACCCCTCGTATTTTCAGATACTTTTTGTTTGTACTTTTTAATAACCAGACATAAATCAACATTATGTTACCAGAGTTGTACAGTGTCCGGCATAAAGCATGGCTCCATGTTTAACATGGAAAATTAATCAAGTGGCATACAAAATGAAATGAAACTCACAAAGGTCGGTAATTTTATTATTACTGACAATCATATTTAGATTTGGAAATTAGATGCCCGCTATTACATTCGAAATATTCAGCCAAACGTCTGGAAAGTTCCTGCATAACACCATTTAACATGTTCAAAGGGATATTTTGAATGCAGTGTCGGTTTCGATCCTTTAGGTCTGTAATTGACTGTAGTCGGCTAGCATAAACCGTGTTCTTGAGATCTCTCTCTCTCTCTCTCTCTCTCTCTCTCTGAACCTTAAGTGCCCAGGGCACATGGGGCTTCCGCAAGGGTTTTCCACAAATGCCTCTCCTTCGCCTTTTTTTCTGCTCTTGCCCAGGTGAGCCCTCTATTGCTCAACATCCTTTCTGTTGTTCTTCTCCATGTCTCTTTTGGTCTACCCTTACTTCTGCTCCCCTGTGGTGTCCATCTTAGTGCTATTTTTGGTAGTGAGTTGTCAGTCATTCGGAGCACATGTCCCAACCATCGCCAGCGTCTTTCCTCAATAATTGTTGTCAGTGGTTTCATCTGCATTTCTGCTAATAAGATGTTATTTCTTATGGTGTTTGGCCAAAATATTTTTCTAATTCTTCGTAAACATTTAGTCTGGAAAGAATTCAACTTGTTTTCTATGGGATACCCCCAGAAAAAGCAGTCTGCAGCCGATAAATCCGGTGACCCTGCCGGCCAATGAATATCCCCAAATCTGGAAATAAGACGATTGGGAAATGCTTGTCGCAGCATGGCCATGGCCTGACGGGCTGTGTGGGCAGTTGCTCGATCTTGTTGAAACCATATTTTTCTCTTGTTTCTATTGACCATCTCTGAAATGAGATATTCAGTTAGCATCTGCACATAGTGATCGCTATTAACAGTAAGACGATGCCCGCCTTCGTCTTAAAAAAAAAAAAAATAAGGGCCACTGACACCTAACGATGCAACGCCACACCACACTGTTGCTCGTTCACTATGGAGAGGTTTCTCATGCAGTAATTGTGGATTTTCAGCTGACCAGTGTCTGAAATTCTGCTTGTTCACACTTTCTGACAGCTCAAAATGTGCTTCATCAGACATGAGGTTATTGAGCAAATTTGGATTTTCTTAAATTCGTGCTAGAAAATGGGTAGCCAAGCCAAGTCTGTTAATGTTACCCATATCATTCAGTTGCTGAACAGCTTGCAGCTTGCAAGGGTGGAAATGCAAAGGATTACGAATGATGCGACATAGCGAGCGATCCGACATAGCAAGTGCCAAAGCATGCCTAACAGCTGATTGTCAAGGGCTACGAAGTAATGCTTTGCAGACTTCTTGAATTCATTCAGGTGTCTGTTGAGTTCTTGGACGACCAGTAGACTTGTTTTTAAGGCAATTAGCGGTTTCCTTAAATTTTTTGACCCACCTCAAAATTGTTCTCAGATTTGGAGCATTATCACGGGTATGCAACTGAAAATGGCGACGAAACTTTCGTTGTACAGTAATAGACGATTCTCCACTTTTAAAATAAGTTTCAACGGTGAATGCGCGGTGATTCGTTTGTCAAGAAGCCATTGCTAAAAATGACCGTTTGTCTGCTTCATCTCTGACGTCATGTTTTTTTTTCACACGTATTCAGTTTCTGCGCACTACGTCAGTCCAGCTATGCTTTATGCCGGACTTAGTGCTAAACAATTTCCTTAGTCTTCACTTGCGTTACAGTGTGAGAACGCGTTAGATTTCTTGACCCCCCCCCCCCCTCTCTCTCTCTCTCTCCCTCTCTCTCTCTCTCTGTCTCACACACACACACACACACGTACTTGAAAATAACCCGAGGTTCACTCACTACCTGGCAACTTTTTAAAAAACATAGCTGAAGATGGAAACTCCAAAATCCGTCAAGGCAGAAATAGAAACACTAGCACACAAGCAACTTTACATTGATTTTTTTTTTTTTTCGTCCTCATTCATCTTTCATTCTCCGACCCCATACCTCCCCCCCCTCCCTAACCACCCCCTCTTTTTCTATTTCTTTCGGCTCTCTGTTCGCCAGTTTTCTGTTTGTAGTTAATAAAGCTGATTTTAATTTGAACATATCATGTTTCCCTGCAGCACTAACAACCGCGTGTACTATTTTATTGTATTGTGTGGCACGGAATGTCTTCAGGTATTCTCCGTTTTTGAGAAGCAGTTCTCTTTAACTGAAGTGTGTGCTAATTTCTTCCCTCCCCCCCCCCCCCCCATATGTAGGTCAGCCGGACATGGGGTGGACAGTTAGCAGTTGCTTCATTTTCTTCATGTATCCTGTCATCTGTGCGCCAGTGTTTCTCAGCGCTTTTTTCACTCGTGGGTGCCTTCTAACCTTGCTTTTCTTCTTTCTCTGGCCCCCACCCCCCACATCAGATTCAGTTACTAGCCACTTAAATTTCATTTGCCTTGTTAAACAAATTGCATGTTTTTATTTATACTACTCTTAATAATGCGATTTACAACATACAGTTACATTACACAGTTTTACCATAAAGTGTAATTTATTGCTCGGTCATTGTGACCCTTGAGGTTGGTGAAGTGGTGCAAGTTTGTTTTTGTTTTTTTCTATATCAGGTTCCAGGTGAGGTAAGTGATAAGGGAGGAACATTTCTGCTCCCTATGTCCTGGCTTGAGCGCATTTGCCTTAATACATAACTCACTCGAATGAAACCTGATTCTATCAAATATGTTTGGGAAACGCCACGATTAAAGGAAAAAAAACAGTTTTCTCATCTCTCAAAGCTGTGGAAACGTATTAAAACAAACGTGTGCACCCGAAGATTATGTTTTCTTCTCAGTTTCAAACTTACTTGAGGCTGCTTATACTGCTGTGTGATTCGACGATGTTATGTCAACATTTTAACAGCGTTCACTAGAAATGGATTCACGCCAGAATATCCATATTCAGCAGATCACGGAAGCGAGCATCCATGTCATGGTTTAGCTGCTTAAAGCGGTCCACATACAGGAATGTGCTATCATCTTTTAATTCAGAACTTACTGCTGCCAAAGAAGAAAACTGGACAAACTCCCAGCGTCCAGTTTCGTTTATGCATAGTTTCAGTTTCCCAGGAAATGCTATAATAATCTCTTAGCGTGATAAATGGAGCACTTATCTACACTTCTTTGCCGAGCTAGCCACAACCTAGCTAGTGTTTGCATAAGAAAGCAGACAGAATAGAAATACATCCTATTTTTATATATTGATACCTTTGCTGGTGTAAGATATTTAATATAAACTTTAGGATATAAAAAATACCCATTAAAAATACGAAGATTTGCCGCTGTTTTAAGAATCTGTGGAAGATTTACCTGTAGGAGACACCTGAACTAGAACAAAAATAAAAGACCGTATTCGATATTGACTAGCTTTTGGCGGGTACGTTGTCCGATTTTCTTAGGCCCACTCAACAAAGCCCACGACCCCTCTGTTACAAGTTTTTCACCTGTAGTTCCCCTTCAGATATAATATGGCCCCTGGTTGAGAAACACTGAGTTGTGCTATTCTTGGATGTAAAAAATAGGAAGAAGTAATATGAATGTATAATGGTGACTACAGAAGTATATGACGTGGGGGGAAAAAATGAAGTCAAAATACCAAACCTGACTAGAGATAAATTGCCGTCTTTATAAACTCCTTAGTTAACTTTCTGCATTTCCAAGGTGCCACATTTTGATCCAAAAATCCGCTGGTGAAGGTAAATATCACAGATTCCGTGTGCCTGGATGAAGAGACCATTCAGATCTGGGGCCCCCGACAGTTGGAAACTGATTTACAGAGAAGTCCGGGGAGGGGGGGGCGTTAGTGTTTTTTTTTTCCTTTTCTTTTTCCCCTCCTCTTCTAGTGCGTCAGCCGACACCTTCTCACTCGCGTCCATTGGCGCGCTCGTCTCTCCTCAAGGTGTAGCGAGGAACGTGGCGAGGTATATCACACTCTGATAGAAGCGTTGATTGAGCGCGTAGCAGTGTGTCCCGTGTTCGGGTTATGTAGGGGCACTTGGGGTCTCTCCAAAGTACACGATAACTTCCTGGAAGTATTTATTTGTTCTTTTTTCCCCGCATCCAATTTTTCATCGTCCGCTAGTATTTGTTGATGTGAATAACTTTGATGATTTTTGTTAGGTTTTTTAAAAATTATTATTATTCTGATAATAGCACAGAAGGTGGGAGCTGTAGGGCAGTGAGTAGAGGATTGCTTGTTGCAGCGTTGTTGTGGTTTAAATTTTTTTTGGGTCTTATTTAGTTAGAAACGTGGAGAAAAAATACGGCTTCTCAGCTTCTACGAGGGGAGAAAGTTATCATTCTTTCACCCTGATAAATAACATACTGGCCTAGAGAGAGCAGTAATGGATGGTGCAATTCCTGGGAAACGAGAAACTGGAAAGGAAAGGGGGGGGGGGGGGGCAGAGTATGGCCAGAAAGACAATTGGCACGGGATATCACCAATATCCTAATCATAAAGACCACACCCACTGAAGCAACTATCCTGGCAAGACAGAGAAAGGTTTTCCGACTCGCTATCAAAGTGAGTGATGTTCTGCGAAGAACAGTCCACCTAAATGTATATTTTTATGTATATGTGTGTATGAGAGAGAGAGAGACGACAGAGAGAGAGAGAGAGAAAGAAAGATGACATAGAGGACGTACACAGAGAGAGAGAGAGAGAGAAAGGCGACAGAGAGAGAAAGAAAAATGACACAGAGAGAGACGCATTGAGAGAGAGAAAGAAAGACGACAGAGAGAGAAAGGAGAGAGAGAGAAAGAAAGATGGCAGACATTGAGAGAGAGAGAGAAAGATGGCAGAGAAGAGGCAGAGAGAGAGAGAAAGATGACAGACAGGGACAGAAAGAGAGAAAGAAAACCGACAGAAAGAAACACAGAGAGACAGAAGGAAAAAGAGACACAGAAAGATAGCGGAAGAAAGAGGACAGAGACACACCCAGAAGGAAATATGACAAAGAGAGACATTCAGAAAGAGAGAGAGAGAGAAGGAAAGACAACAGAGAGAGACAGGAGAGAGAAAGAAAGATCACACAGAGAGACAGAGAGAGAATAAAGATGACAGAGAGACACAGAGAGAGAAGGAAAAATGGCAGAGAGAGAGAGACACACACACACACACACCCAGAGAGGAAGAGAAAGAAAGATGACATTGAGCGAAACGACAGAACTGATTCACAAGGACCGCCCTAACACTCTACCATACCCACTAACCCAACCAGGTCTTTTGAGATTACCTACAACTGCCAGTCTCGTTAAACCTTGCATTATTAACCTTTGATGCTTTTTTTAACACCTGGCGGGTCTCGCCCGTATTCATTCGTGACACTTCGTTGAAATGTGATTGACAGATTTGTTTCCGTCACACCACAAAACACACTTTGCTTTCTCAATCATACACGCCATTTTGAAACTAGTGATTACGGCGCAGCCTGTACCGAAGAATAGAAAAATCCTGCAATAGTTCCACATCCTTCATATTTCTATATGTCATAGTTTTTTTAATAGGATTTTTCTTGATAATTATAAATGATTAAATTATGGTTGTACACCAAACAATATAAAAATACTCGTATTTTTTAAAAAAAGCAACTTTTTAGCAGCACATCTCTCAGTAGCCTTCAGAAGTGAAGAGAGGTATCATTGCCACCTGCCCACTGTCATCTTTTTTTTGTTTTTGATGGATTTACGTTACCATATTGTTTATCACCTGGGGAGGGGTGGGGTGAAGACCCTGTCTGTTCTGGCAGTTCTGAAATAGCTGAAATGTAAGCGTCAGGATTGGCACACCATAGCTGGCTAAGACCCTGTCTGTTCTGGCAGTTCTGAAATAGCTGAAATGTAAGCGTCAGGATTGGCACACCGTAGCTGGCTAAGACCCTGTCTGTTCTGGCAGTTCTGAAATGTAAGCGTCGGGATTGGCACACCGTAGCTGGCTAAGACCCTGTCTGTTCTGGCAGTTCTGAAATGTAAGCGTCAGGATTGGCACACCATAGCTGGCTAAGACCCTGTCTGTTCTGGCAGTTCTGAAATGTAAGCGTCAGGATTGGCACACCGTAGCTGGCTAAGACCCTGTCTGTTCTGGCAGTTCTGAAATAGCTGAAATGTAAGCGTCGGGATTGGCACACCGTAGCTGGCTAAGACCCTGTCTGTTCTGGCAGTTCTGAAATAGCTGAAATGTAAGCGTCAGGATTGGCACACCGTAGCTGGCTAAGACCCTGTCTGTTCTGGCAGTTCTGAAATAGCTGAAATGTAAGCGTCGGGATTGGCACACCGTAGCTGGCTAAGACCCTGTCTGTTCTGGCAGTTCTGAAATGTAAGCGTCAGGATTGGCACACCGTAGCTGGCTAAGACCCTGTCTGTTCTGGCAGTTCTGAAATAGCTGAAATGTAAGCGTCAGGGTTGGCACACCGTAGCTGGCTAAGACCCTGTCTGTTCTGGCAGTTCTGAAATGTAAGCGTCAGGATTGGCACACCGTAGCTGGCTAAGACCCTGTCCCACCACACCGTCGATACCCCCTAGTAACAGGCCTAGCCTGGCTAACGGGTAAGAGATTGCCGTAGTCCCCATGGTGGTGGAGTCTGCTAAAGAAGTATTGAGTACCCCCCCCCCGCCTGCTTTTTAGCTGTACTCGGAGACTGAAACAAAATAGCTGCCATAACTCGCCCCCCCCCCAAGCCAACACTATGCTGTACCTCGGCGTCTTGGCCGCATCGGCTGGAAAGAAACCCAGCTCGCAGTTCAAGGGAGATTGAAGAAGATTATTTATCCCTCGTAGCCCGGTTGTAAGCATCTAACGAGTACGTTGTTTACCGTACTTACACGTACTAATCGGTCATTGTGAGAGAGTATGCACAGAACAGACCAGAGTTCAGTGCATATCGCTTCTGTTATTGCATTACTAGACGTTATTGTTGAAGTCTTATAGTGCATTTCTTTGATGTCACCGATACAGGTAAACTTTTAAACTAGGTCACGTGTCATAACATCAAAAGCCAACGCTCATACTTAGTAATTCAAGTATCGTTGTAATTCGTACTCAGGTTTAAAAGTCTCGGTGAGTGACAGATGCATAAGCCTGTAGCTACTTCGACAGACCCGTAAGAGCTGGTCGATGAACCTCTAGCGAGATATCCCACTAAAGTTAGTTAGCCTAGTCAAGCAAGTTATCCCAGTCGTTAGTTAGCCCAGTCAAGCAAGTTATCCCAGTCAAGTAAGTTATCCCAATCAAGTTAGTTAACACTGTCAAATAAGTTATCCCAATCAAGTTAGTTAGCCCAGTCAAGCAAGTTATCCCAGTCGTTAGTTAGCCCAGTCAAGCAAGTTATCCCAGTCAAGTTAGTTAGCCCAGTCAAATAAGTTATCCCAATCAAGTTAGTTAGCCCAGTCAAATAAGTTATCCCAATCAAGTTAGTTAGCCCAGTCAAGCAAGTTATCCCAGTCAAGTAAGTTATCCCAATAAAGTTAGTTAGCCCAGTCAAGCAAGTTATCCCAGTCAAGTAAGTTATCCCAATCAAGTTAGTTAGCACTGTCAAGTAAGTTATCCCAATCAAGTTAGTTAACCCAATCAAGCAAGCTATCCCAATCACGTTAGTTAGGCCAGTCAAGCAAGTTATCCCAGTCGTTAGTTAGCCCAGTCAAGCAAGTTATCCCAGTCAAGTAAGTTATCCCAATCAAGTTAGTTAGCACTGTCAAATAAGTTATCCCAGTCAAGTTAGTTAGCCCAGTCAAGCAGGTTATCCCAATCAAGTTAGTTAGCCCAGTCAAGCAAGTTATCCCAGTCGTTAGTTAGCCCTGTCAAGCAAATTATCCCAGTCAAGTTAATTAGCCCAGTCAAATAAGTTATCCCAATCAAGTTAGTTAGCCCAGTCAAATAAGTTATCCCAATCAAGTTAGTTAGCCCAGTCAAATTAGTTATCCCAGTCAAATAAGTTATCCCAATCAAGTTAGTTAGCCCAGTCAAATAAGTTATCCCAATCAAGTTAGTTAGCCCAGTCAAATTAGTTATCCCAGTCAAATAAGTTATCCCAATCAAGTTAGTTAGCCCAGCCAAGCAAGTTATCCCAGTCGTTAGTTAGCCCAGTCAAGCAAGCTATCTCAATCAAATTAGTTAGCCCAGTCAAGCAAGTTATCCCAGTCCTTAGTTAGCCCAGTCAAGCAAGCTATCTCAATCAAATTAGTTAGCCCAATCAAGCAAGTTATCCCAGTCGTTAGTTAGCCCAGTCAAATTAGTTAGCCCAGTCAAATAAGTTATCCCAATCAAGTTAGTTAGCCCAGTCAAGCAAGTTATCCTAGTCGTTAGTTAGCCCAGTCAAGCAAGCTATCTCAATCAAGTTAATTAGCCCAGTCAAGCAAATTATCCGAATCAAGTTAGTTAGCCCAGTCAAATAAGTTATCCCAATCAAGTTAGTTAGCCCAGTCAAGCAAGTTATCCTAGTCTTTAGTTAGCCCAGTCAAGCAAGCTATCTCAATCAAGTTAGTTAGCCCAGTCAGGCAAGACTCAGGTTAGTTAGCCCACTCGAGTGAGCTATGAGTGCAGAGTGAGGATATGCCAGTATTACTAGAATTAGGTGCAGAATCAGGATTTTGTAAATGAGTTCAGTCGGAGAGTATCCTGCAGCATGTAGACTTTTTTATATTAACCCAATCACTCCGGAATTAATGATCTGCCAGAATAAATTTTGATGAGAAATTTTGCTGGAAAAGAAATTAGAAGGAAATTACTCTATAATTTAGAAATGTGGGCTGGCTTAGAAATTTGCTACTTTTTTCGTTTTATATAGATTTTGCTTGAATATAGTTCTGTCCATGGGTGCGCAAGAACTACCAACCCTGTCTGTGTTGTTTTGGAGTGAAAAGAACTATAAGAGTGAAAAGAGCTATAAAAGGGCGATCTCTGGAGGTAAACAACGACTTCTACTTGTGCTTTATTGATTGCACGAAAGCTTTTGACAGAGTTAGACATAAAGATATGATACAAATGCTAGAAAAAAAAAGTAATATAAATGTTAAAGGTATGAGAATTACTCAGAACGTGTACTGGACTCAAAGAGCAGCAATAAGAGTGTAACTGTGACATAGGTGAGTATCAGGGTATAAAACAAGGCGTGAGATAAGGGTGTGTATTGTCACATGATCTATTCTCATTGTACAGTGAAAACATCGTGGGAGGCGTTAAAAATGTGAAAGGAGTTAAAATAGGAGACCATGATATCCATGAACTGGGATGTCCGGGTGACGGCGTTCTAACAGCAGAAAGTGATAGCAGTCAGCAGAAACTTGTGAATAGGATTATAGAAGAGAGCAATAACAGAGGCCTGGAGCTAAACGGGAACAGCATAGAAACGATGATAGAAGGAAGATGACAGAGAGAGAGAGAGGCCTACAGAGAGAGAGAGAAAGAAAGATGATAGAGAGACATACAGAGAGAGAGAAAGATGACAGAGAGACGCAGAGAGAGAGAAAAAGAAAGATGGCAGAGAGAGAAAGAAAAATGACAGAGAGAGATACAAAGAGAGACAAAGAAAGACGACAGAGACGCACAGAGAGACAGAGGAAGATGACAAAGAGAGAGAGAGAGAGACCCACAGAAAGAGAAATAAAGACGACAGAGGGAGACGCACAGAGAGAAAGAGAAGGAAAGATGACAGAGAGAGAGAGAGAGAGAGAGACGCGCTCAGAGAGGGAGAAATGATAATATCAGAAACAGTAATAGTATCGAAAAAATAGGCAACCTAAAGTGTAACATCTTTTTAAAAGTGGAAGACACTGACACTAGTAAATAAATTCATTGGCCTTGGAACAACAATAACAGCTGATCACAGGTGTACAAATGAAATAAAATGACGAATATGTGTGGTAAATGCAGCCTTTTATGAGAAGATGTTTCTAAACATGTAGGAAATAGCATCACAGCCAATATTATTACTATATGGTTGTGAAACTTGGACAGGCAGCAAAAAAAGACGACAGAGAAACTGGAAGCAACAGAGAAAGTTTTGGTGAAAGATGCAGCAAATACCCTGAACAGACAGAAGTTTTTTTGTTTTGTTTTTTTTTAGAATAAAAGAGGAGGTCCTCAAAGAAGTTTCAAAACACCACAAAAAACAACAAAAAAACTACGAGGGTCATACCGAAAGTCGTGAACAAAAACATTTTTTTAATCAAAATTTTTAGATAGAGAAAATATAAATGTATCACCTTATTCTGCATCCTTTTCTTCACTTTCCAACATAATCTCCATTTCTCTGCACACATTTTCCCCATCGCTCTGCAAGTTTGAATATACCCTCCCGGTAGAATTCCGTTCCAGCTGACCGACGGCACAGACGCACTGTTTTCTGGACGTTCTCTCCTGTGGGACCCAGCGGGCACAAACATTTCTATAGCCTAAGGTTTCAATCATTTCCTGTACTGCATTGTGTCATATTCCAAGATTTACAACGATTTCAGATACTGTGACACTTCTGTCTTCTTTAATGATGTCGTCAACCCTTTCCACGTTGCGTTCAGTGGAGGCAGTTCGAGGGCGACCGCTGCGAGGCATATCTTGGATGCTCGTGTTTACTTCTTTGAAATGTTTCACCCACCTCCTAACACTGCTAGCACCCATACACACATCTCCATAAGCAAGTTGAAGTCTTTGGTGAGTTTCAGCAGCGGGGATTTCCTCTTTACGAGGAACTCAGTACCAGCACGTTGACGAAACGAAACTTCAGCACCCGTCATTTTGTTTATGCTTCCGGTGGTCACGTGACACATGATGGTGACGTCATGTGACCTCTACATGAAGTGCAAAGGATGCAGATAAGGTGATACATTTATATTTTTTCTATCTATAAATTCTGATTTTTAAAAAAAAAAGAATTGTTCTCAAGACTTTCGATATGGCCCTCGTAGCTAAAATGATAAGAAAAAGACAATGAAAATGTCTTGGACATGTCATGAAAAGACACAAGTAAAATTCAGGGGAGGGGGGGGGGAAGAAAGAGGGGAAGGTCAAGAGAAGAATATCTCAGTGGACTGACCACGTGGCATAGAAACAGATTGAAGTAAATCGGGAACACCAAGGACCGCGCAAGATGGAGAAGCATGATTTTGAACACTGTCTGGCACGGCACATAATAATACAATCTTGGACTTAAAAATCTACTGAAGGGGAGGGCTGTGAACTTCATGGAAAATGTCAGGTTTTTCATTTTTTTCTCTCCCCCCCCCCCCCCCGAATGATTCCTTAGCAAAGTAAATGTTTGTCTTATACGATGGTGGGACTTATAATTATACGTGATCGGGTTAACTGGAAATTAACCGTAAATTATTCATTTAAAAAAACGAAATTTTTGGAAGTCGCTGGTTACTGTAACCGGTTTATGTTATTACAGACTTTGGAGGGGGGGGGGAACGACAAAAAATAGAGAAATGGTTTGAAGGATGAGCAAGCCAGAAGGCTGATGATGCTCAGTTTTCATGGAGAAGAATCAGCCACTTTGCACTGATTCAGCATGTGAGAATTTTGTAAAGATCTTGCCGCATATAGATCAGAAAAAAAATGTCACATGAAGAATTACTTTCCGTTGATGTTTTTTTGTAAAGTCCGTTTTATTTTACGTGCACAAAAGTATAAAGTACCAAATTTTGTTTCGACAAACTCTGTATTTCGTAAAGACGGGCACAACTGTATTGGTTTCCTAGGGCGATCATTTTTGCTTCCGCTATGGAAAATAAGAGTTTACCAATCTATCACCTTTATTCAGTGTTTACACTGCTAAGAAATTTTGTCATCGAAGATAAACAGAACAGGCTCACTTCTTCATAAACAGGCCAGCACTTACTGTTTGATAAACAGGCTACCGCTCACTACCTGATAAACAGACGAGCACTGGAAAACAGGCGTGCACATTCACTGCATAAAGCTCTCGGCAGTTCAGAACTGATTTTATCAGCAGGTACTTCAAAGGCGGGGTACACCACGTCACGCTGTGTCAGTGCATGCAGAGGAAAATGAGAAACCCGGTAAGCTAATTTTCATAAATATGGGACGACACCACGAATCGGCAACGTATAAACAGGACATAAGTCACGTGTGTGATGTATTCTGCAGTGCGTACATCCAAGAAATCAACGTAATAAAAAGAACCAGATGTGACGGGGAATAGGAGAGAGGAGAGGCTATAAACTGAGATGTTATAAACAGGAAAGTCAGTTTTATGGTTTTTTCTCGCGCTCGTTTGCTATAAAGCAATGACAGCTGGGAATAAAGTATGCAGAGGATTAGTTTTCATTTCCAGTAAAAAAAGATATATATATATATATATATATATATATATATATATATATATTCAGATTAGCGAGACTTTCGCATGGAAAAGTGTCAAACGTTTATGATTAGCAACGAACATAGTAGAGAAGGTACTGTAGGCAAAGAGAGAGCAAGAGAAATAGTTAAGAGAACGACTGTATCACTAGATCATGGGACTCTAGCACGACGAATAACTTAGCCACGAGAGAAAACACTCAGTCTGCTCGGCCACTTCCTACCGGGGTTTCGAACCGCGGTCATTCTCTTACTCTTCTCAGCCACTCATGACTGTAGTTTTTGCCTGCTGTTTCCTCATACATGCCGAGCTCAAACGCAGTGGTTCCCAAAGTTTATTGAGCCGATGCTCCCTTGCCTCTCGGAACACATTCGTGGGGGCCGTACCGCACACTTTGGAAACAACTCCCCTTTTAAAAAAAATTGAACTTTTGATGGGTCATGAACTCTGAAGTCTGTGCTTTCCAGAAACTTAAAATGGGACGCTTCGCTGTAGAAGATGATTCTGAAGGCAAGTAGATGTTGTCTGTTTCTGGAACTTTCCAAGCACCACTTCTCTTATACCCAAGACCACTGAGTCGGTCACATTCATGTAGAACAGTTTTTGTGTTGAGATATCCAAACATTTTAGCTGCCAAACTATATGAGACACTGAAGTGTCTGAGAGGCACAGCTGTCATGTCTGATGATGAAGTTCGTGCTTCATGTCCGCCTGGGAGCGTCCAAAGTCACTTAGCTCTGTCTGAAACTGCGAAAGGAAAGCCGGCCAGACTTGGTGCTGTGCCTCACCGTTATGTCGTGTGACGGCCAGACTTGGTGCTGTGCTTCACCGTTCTGTCGTGTGACGGCCAGACTTGGTGCTGTGCCTCACCGTTCTGTCGTGTGACGTCCAGACTTGGTGTTGTCTACGAATCAAAGATTGGGAACCGCTGGCATAAATGACCACAGCATTGTAGATTTCTTCCCCTCCCCGCCCCCCCCCCCACACTTTCTCAAATGAAAACTGTTATCTGTAGAGCTTGATGACAGAGCCATCAGAGGAGGATAATTTTCCTCTTTGCAATAACAGCCTCAAGCGTGTTCAACATTGTCTGACCCCGGCTGGACTGTGAAAGAATTAACCCTACATGTCTCCATTTTATTTCGGTTTATTGATTACTTACGTCCTCGTTGACAGTCGTATTGACCTTTTTGTACTAAACATGTCATGATGATATTTTTTTTTCGAAATTTCGGTTGAAAAATGTAGCTACACTAGGGATCACAATCGACCATTAGACTTCGACTTTTTACCATTTAAAGCGACAAAACAAAAACAAACAAACAAATGTGCAGTATCTTATTTTTTCATATGGTTTACCAGTCGATGGCGAGATTATTCGGCTGCAGTGTGTCGGGTGAGACTCATCCCAGCCAATGAAGAAAGATGCGATTAGGGTTGCCGCGCGACGCCGCCGTGGAAGAGTCATGGAACGGCTTAAGTGAAGTTTAATCGATACTACCATTAGTCTCGCGGTGATGGCTACCCTTATGGCGGCACCTCTGCTGTAGAGCCCGGCCACGTCCTATATACGAGTACACCCGAACTGGGGCAATATGCCTAAACCTGCTTAACCCAGGGGTGAAACTCACACGTGGCGAGGATTCGTCCTCCTCGACAAAAGCTACTTTTGGTCACCACCAAGAACGGTAGCGGCCACGGCCACCAAAAGCTGAAGTCGGAGACACTGGACTAGGGTAGCCTAGATTTGGCAACCTCCTCTCACACTGCAGATTTCATACCCGAGCCACGTGGATGTTCCGTTGAGGAAAGTCCAACTCGAAGCTCTCTGGTGCAACGAAAACCACGGTGTCACGCAGTTCCGCTTCAGTGACCCACCAGGAATATAGGCCACAGCCCACTGATGTGCTGAGCCTCCATCCTAAATGAGATCTGTCTCAAGGATCATAGGAGTAAATTCAGTAGCAACTCGGGGCTATCTTGGTGATAGAAGCGGAAGAAGAAGACGAAGAAGAAGAAAAAGAAGATGAAGAAGAAACTGAGAATCATTGACGCCAAATTTGAAGTGTTTTCCTAAAACAGACAAGAAAAACGTTAGTTTTTTTTTTTCTCACCAGAAGTTGCATTATCTTATTTCAAGAGTATATTACGGCGTAGTTGTTGGAATAACAGCCTCGCAGCGACAGACGGATATTAAACACTCATACACGCGCGTGCGTGCGATTGGAAAATCATGTATAACTTCACTGTTTATAGTAACTGCCAACATTTCTTCCTCGAAAACAAACAATATTGACGCAGAAAGTGTAAATTAGGTATTTGCATATAAGAAATGTACGAAATGTATAAATTTAATTATACCGCCGAGTACAGATATTTCATTTTACGCACAGTCGAATACAGATATTTCATTTTACGCACAGCTGAATACAGAGAGGAATACAAATAAAGAGGGATGCTCATTAAAAGAACGGCTGACAAATGTTACGCTATAATTAACTCTTTCACTCCAAAACAAAAATTCGACTGACATATTTTACACTATAATTAACTCTTTCACTCCATTACAAAAATTCGACTGACAAATTTTACGTTATAATTAACTTTCACTCCAAATCAAAAATTCGACTGACAAATTTTACACTATAGTTAACTCTTTCACTCCTAAACAGAAATTCGATTGGCAAATTTTACGCTACAATTAACTCTTTCATTCCAAAACAAAAATTCTACTGATAAATTTTACACTATAATTAACTCTTTCACTCCAAAACAACACTAGCAGCAGTGTGCTTAGTTTTATATTTTATATTTGCACATGTATGTGTGTGTGTGGAGGGGGGATGTAATGGTTGGGGCAAAGCCCCATATCACTAATCTAATTTACAAATAACTAGCTACATTTTAATGTGAATATATTGAAATGAATGTTACAAATATGCGAAATTGATCAAATTTTCATTGGTGGAATCAAGGTCAAATCAAAACTTGGATGCGTGTTATATTTCGGTGCCTATTTTCAACAGAAACTGCCTATCCTCTTATGAGAGAAATAGAGTCTTGAGTAGTTTTCCTGAGAGGATCTGATAGCTTGAAATTACAGTTCCTTTTCATCTCAGAATTAACGAGGATCTCAGGGGTTAAAAACGGAACGATCCAAAACCACTGTGATGTAAAGAGGATGTCTCTAGTGCTTGGTGTGGAGAGGATACTTTTGTCATGAATCAATAACTTCCGGGCAAGCGCCCTGTGCTGGTTTCACGGCACAAAGCAAGACGTCCTACAATTATAGATCGGAAGGGAGATGATTTTTTTTTCCTTTAATTAAGGAACCGTCGGACTCTTTTGTCATGGACTGAGACTGATGTAAATGAGAGCAATAATTATATACAGGAGCATGTACGGTAGAGGAAATAAAACTAGTTCGCTAAAAACCAGTGACATGGTAAGAATGTAGATTGTTCGTATTATAGGGCTGTATTTTTAAAAACTGGATAACAACTTAGCTTTTGAATATTTTTTGTCTTCTTCGTCTGCGTTCATTTTCCCATGCTCAGCTTTCTAAACAAGGATCTGGGTTGCCTCCATGAATCTTGCTGTTAGTAGGAGGTCTTCGTAGGAATCCCATAGTTTTCCCCTCCGTGCTTCTCTCTCGGGGGGGGGGGCATACCCTGGGGTCTGAGGTCTCTGTATATGACGCAGGTCTGTAGTATGTGTTCAGAAGTCGGGGGGGGGGGGGCGTTTTGGCACATGCGTTGGGCTGTAGGCGCGGCCTCTATTCTGTGGAGATGGTCGTTTATTCTGTAATATGGCTTTTGATTTCATTACCTAATGTCATGTATACACATGTGTGCGGAGGGGGATGATTTGGGCAAAGTCCCTTCTTTGTAAGACATAATTTATCGTGCTGTTACGTAAGTCTTCTGTTGCCAATCTTCGATGCAGAAATGTGTGCCTCACATGTGCGGTCTGAGGAAATTGATTTCCGTAATATTTGCGTATCAGGTATCCACTTCTGTAACGATAAATATTCTGTGGGCTAGAAGATTTAACCCGGCTGACTAGCCTCCCCTCGCTGCTGTAACTGTTTACAAGAAAGTCTCTGATAGGCGAATCTGGGTGCACTTACGTCTAGCTTCTTTATTTGTTATGGTTTGAAAACACAAAAGTTTAGTCTATTACTTTATCGAAAACATATACTGTTACCTTATGAGAAGTATTGACTGATACCTAGTCGAAACCTTAGATTGTTACTTTAGCTTGTTACTTTAGCAAACGTCTAGACCAGTGGTTCCCAATTGGTGGTCCGTGGACCCCCGGGAGTCCACGGAGCCTACCGTTGGGGGTCCGTGGCAAAAACTTAAGGTCCTTCCTTTATTTCTCACTGCGAAATGTTTACCAACCGATGTGGAACCAGGCTTGGAAACGATTGTTTGAAATAAAACCAGACATAATTTCTCTCACCATATTTAAGTTAGTTAGCTGTCACACATTTCATATTCTGTTCATTTGTCAGAACAGGAAGAAATATTAATTACAGTTTTTTTTCCTAACTACATTATTGTCATTTTGAAAGTTCAGAATTTTTGTAGTGTGTGCGTGTGTGTATATTTAAAGTGTAGTGTTTACTCGTTAAAGGTTACCCATATTTTCTGAAGAAAAAAAATTCTTTTGTATTTAAAGCACATACGGGGGGTGATTGATAAATTCTCGACATAAGGTACAAATACTTGAAACACACAGTTGATATTATGTGCATTTGTAGATCAGGTTAATGTAAGATTAAACACCAGGTTTCAAGAAATTAATTGCAACCAATTTTTTTTTAAACGGGCTACTGAAATGGTAAGAGATGGCAGAAATTGAGAAAGTGGCTAAAGGTTCTCATCGAGCAATCATTCGCTACCTCTGCATCGAAGGAGATCCATGAGGATATGGTAGAGACTCTAGGGAGAGTGCCCCTTCTTGCAGCACATTGAAGAAATGGGCAGCTCAATTCAAACCTGGAAGGTAAAGTCTGGAAGATGATCCCCGTCCAGGAAGACCATGAAGGGTAACCACCGATGAAACCACCGGCAGAATCCATGACATGATAATGGAGGATCGACGACTAACTGAACGGTACATTGCTACTATGTCGGGCATCTCCCAGGAACGTGTTCATGCCATTATTCACAGTGATCTTCAAATGACACATGTCTCTGCTCGATGGCTCCCAAAACTTCTTGGAGCTGATCACAAACGGCAACATCTTGGCATGTCAAGAGATAATCTTGGCCATTTTTCTGCAGATCCTGAAAAGTTTCTTCAGCAGTTTGTGACTGTGGATGTGAGGGCTACTCATACCACGGCACCTCTGCTCTAGAGGCCGGCCACGTCCTATATACACCCATACTGGGCCAATATGCCTAAACCGCTCGGGGGTGAAACTTGATGGCTACTCATGTCACGGTACCTCCGCTCTAGAGGCCGGTCACGTCCTAAATACACCCATACTGTTATAATACTCCTAAACCGGCTTAACCCAGGTTAACTCACTAGTGGTGAGGATTCGTCCTCCTCGACAAAAGTTCCGTCCTGGTCATCACCAGGTAGGGTAGCGGGCACGACCACAAAATGCAGAAATCGAAGACACTGGACCAGTGCAATCTAGATAGGCAACCACCTCTGACCCGACGGGGATATATTCATATCCAAACCACGTCGAGATTTTCCAGTGAGAAAGTCCAACTCTGGACTAAACTGGTGCAACGAAAACCACAGTGTTACGCAATGCCGATGATGTGACCCACCGAGATTATAGGCCCAAGCCCCCACGACGCTCTGAGCCTCCATTCTAAATGAAACTATCACGAGAACCACAGGCGTAAATTCAGTAGCATCATGGGGCGATTTTGATGATAGAAGCGAACGAAGAAGAAGAGGAAAAAGAAGAAGAAGAAATGACTTGGGTTCATCATTTTTAACCAGAAACCAAAGAACAGTCAAAGCAGTGGAAACATCATGGATCCACACCTCCAAAGAAAGCAAGGGTGGTTCTGTCTGCGGGCAAAATGATGGCTTCCATCTTCTGGGATTCAGAAGGTGTGCTACTGGTAGACTGTCTTCAAAAGGGCAGAACAGTCACCGGGGCCTATTACTCTAATCTTGTGAAGCAACTGCGGGTCAAATTGAAGGAAAAGCGTCGAGGGAAATTGACGAGAGTAGTCATCTTTCAGCAAGACAATGCTCCAGTTCACAAGTCGGCGGTGGCAGTGGCTGCCATCCATGAATGTGGCTTCCAGCTTCTTGAACATCCTCCTTATTTCCCAGATTTGACCCCTTCGGACTATTACCTGTTTACCAAACTCAAAAAGGAGCTAAGTGGTCGCAAATTTGCTTCAGATGATGACGTCATTCATGCTGTAGAATACTTTCTACTGGCACAAGATGCTGACTTTTACAAAGAAAGGATCCTTATGCTCCATGATCGCTGGACCAAGTGCATGAACTTGCACGGGGATTATGTTGAGAAATAACCCAAAAAAAGTTGTCCACACATAATCCTTTGTATCTTACGGCGACAACTTATCATTCACTCCTCGTAGCTACCATACAGATGTGTAGCTTTTTAAGAAGTAAAGGGGGTCCGTGGCCCGATCTTTAAACAACAGGGAGTCCGATGACTTTTGTTAATTGGGTACCACTGGTCTAGATTGTTACTTTATCAAAAGTCTAGACTTCAGTTTATCAGTTATCAGAAGTCTAGACTGTTGCCTAATTGTAAGGTTGGATTGTTTCCTTATCAAAAGCCTAGACTGTTACCGTATAAAAAGTGTAGACTGTTACTTTATAAAAAGCTTATATAATATTTTCAATTGTTAATATTTCTGACTAAATGAGATGTTCTTGATTAATACCGACTCTATCTTCACACACATCCAGATTTCTGCTGTTTAAGATTAGATTTCACAAGCACTACACTTCTATAATCAGGGGAAGTCCGATGAAATGTTCTCTACACAATTCATTTATGTTAACAAATAAGATATTCGACTTAGAATTCACAACATCTCTTGTACTAAGATGCAATATGACATAATCTTCGTTAGTTTCGTCGTTGAAGCACATCAGTATCAACCTGTCATACTCTGCATGCAGCATTTCTCAGTGTTCTCCTGTTTCACAATATTCTACACATTTAATAAGAGGAGAATTCTAAACTCTATACTATATTCCATCTGAAACACGTGGTCAATCAGTTACACGACTAAATCACTGTACTGGAAGTTTCAAAGTCATAAATATTCATATCACTTGAAACACAGATTCAGTCTGTCCTAAAACTACTTCTTCAAAACTGCTTTTCCTGAGTATCTATTGCTCTAATTGTCCATCTGTTCCAACTCTCATTACCTACGTCTTCTTTCTCTCTCGTGTCTTCTCTGGCTTGTGTTCTCCTTCTGCTGTTCTTCTCTGATTGTCTGTCCTTCTCTCTTTGGGCTCCCTCCTCTATCTCTTCTTCTTCCTCGTTCTCCCTACTTGGTTCCTCTTCTTTCTTCTTCATTCTGGCCCCTCACTTGTTTTATCTTCAAGTGCAGCTTGATGGATTAATCAGTAAGTATTTTGGCTCCACCGTTCAGATGTCCACTGATCTCCCATGACTGTTCTGATTGTCCGTCATTCAAACTACCCCATTGCTTATATGTCGTAAGTCAATTGTCCAATAGCCCACGCCTCTAAATATTTAATTGGTCAGCTGGCCGAGTTGGCCACTCCTTTATTTAAAAAACGTGTGAAATCGCATCACAACGCGTGTCAAGTGTCAACTCCGTCTATACAGTTATTATTTACCTAAGTTATTATCTTGCTATTTCATGTCGAAGGTTTTATTGTGTCCTCGCTTTTCATTGTGTCTGCCTTTTCTATTCGTCTTTTCTATTTTGTTTACTCGTGTCAACGTCCAGTCACTGCTTTTTCTATTCACTGTTTCCACTGTTTACTTTTGTCCGCGTCTTGTTCTCGTGTCATGGAAGTTTTACACCTTTCTCTTTTTTCTACCTACTTTTCTCTGTCGCTATTCGATCTTACTATTTTCTTTACTGTATATTTTCATAATCATATTCAGTAATAATAATAATAACAACAACAACAACAATATCCGTTACTTACAAGGCTATGGTACACTTAGACTGTAACCTTATAAAAAAACCTAGACATTATGCATTATAAAAAAAACCTAGACTGTTAACTTATAAAAAGTCTAGACTGTTACCTTATCGAAAGGAAGTAATTCTAGGGACATAAAGAGGAAAACGTATTTTGACATTGCTTCTTTCAAAGGAATAATATGAACCATTTATTTTAACAGCAGGACACACACACAGACACAAACGTCGCAAGAACATGCGCCACTGATTTTAACAGCAGGAACCACCGAAAACGGTGGGTAGGTGGGGTTAACGAACCACTGACTTCAACAATAAGAACTACAAGAACCAAAAAAAAAAAACATGGCCAGAACATGAGCCACTGATTTTAATAGTAAGCATCTGGAAAAAAAAACGTTTTAATTAGGTACTGTATTTAAAACCCTGCCGTAACGTCGTAAAGAAATGTATGTTATAGTATGTGTGTGAATATACATACATATATATATAGATATTTCAGATAGCAGAAAGAAGATAAAATAGCAGTGAGGAAATGGTGAAAGCACAATAAAGTAACAGTGAGGAAATAGTGAAAGCACAGTAAAGTAGCAATGAGGAAATAGTGAAAGCACAATAAAGTGACAATGAGGAAATAGTGAAAGCACAGTAAAGTAGCAATGAGGATATAATGAAAGCACAGTAAAGTAGCAATGAGGATATAATGAAAGCACAATAAAGTGGCAATGAGGAAATGGTGAAAGCACAATAAAGTGGCATTAAAGAAATAGTTTTTGCTCCTGTTTCCGTTTCTGTAGCAGTCTTTTTTTTTAAACTATATAGTGTTACAGGCCCGACACCAAACCCTCCTTAGTCGTCTTTTACGACCATGTTTGGTAGGATAGTGGCCCTATTCTTTACTTTCAAGGCATGTGCCTGAGTCCTGGGTATCACATGGACACCATAAGGGAACAGAAGTAAGGGTAGACCAAAGGCGACATGGAGAACAACAGAGATGATGTTGAGCAATAGAGGGCTCACCTGGGCAAGAGCGAGTTAAAAAGACAAAAGACAGGGGTTTGTGGAAAGCCCTTGCGGAAGCCCCATGTGCCTTGGGCACTTGAGGTTCAGAGAGAGAGAGAGAGTGAATATAAAGAAATAGTATGAATTAATGAAGAACAAAACCATTAAACACTGGAGAAATAGGAGATGTTAAAAATGAAGGACGCTACGAAATAGTGAAAATTCTTAAAATGTTCCATTTTGGCAAAGAAACAAATGGCAAACAATGAAAGTAAGTTGCTGGGACGATATAAAATACTTAAAATAAGGTAATGAGACAATAATCATCATCAGGCGCCGTGTCGAGTGGCGTTGGCTATTATGCTTCTCCAGAGTACACGATCCTTCATACAGGCCATCAGTTCAGTTGGTGATCTCCTCTCACACCATCCCGTCAGACTGTCCAGTATCATTTCTCTTGGTCTTCCTCTTGATCTTCTTCCTTCTATTTTTCCTGTTGTTATAATATTTTCAATGCCTCCTCTTCTCATTGCATGCCCTATGAAAGTCTCTTTCTTATTTTTTGACAAGATTTTTTTGTCTCTCCAGTTCTTCTCAAATATTCTCCATTAGTTATTTTTGCTGTCCAGAGGATTCACAACATTCTTCTAATAAACCACATTTCTGCTGTTTCCAACGATTTTTGTGCAGATCTGCCTATTGTCCATGATTCACTTCCATATAACAAAATAGGTTCAATATAGCATTTTAGGACTCGTTTTCTAACATTCATTGATAAAGATGTGTTAGCTAATATGTTTCTCATTCTCTGAAATGCAGTCTTTGCTTAGCCTATTCTGGTCCTAATTTCTGTTCTGCATTTTCCCATCTCACGTTATTACGTATATATATATAATGAGACAATATAACCCTAAAATTTTGTATTATTTGCTTCATGAACATAATGGCGACAAGGAAGAGAATATATAAGAGAATGAAGTAGATATCGTGTTTTCTGTCGTGCTTATCCTTTCTCTATTCTTTCCTTTTCCACTGCTTTTGGGGTTTTTTTTCTCAATTTCCCTGTCGAAGATCTTCTGTGTCCTCTACTGGACGTACCTATCTTTATTAAAATAGTTATCGCAGATTGTTTACATCCAGGGCTTAATGATACCAACTGGGTGTGCCAGCAGGTCTTTATTGTTTTGGAACTTACTGTGTTGGCGACCAATCCCGAAAGTTGTGGACTGGCAGATTGATGTTTAAGATCTGACGGAGTGGTGATCGGTCGGTGATGTTTAAGTACTGATGGAGTGGCTGCCAGTCCTGATGTTTAGGGAGGGAATCATAGACTGGCGATCGGTCAGTAATGTTTACTGATGGTTTACCATCTTTCAGTGATGTTTAGGGATTGATGGAGTGGCGCTCTGTCTTGAAGTTTAGGGATTGATGGAGTGGCGGTCTGCCTTGATGTTTAGGGACTGATAGAATGGCGGTCTGTCTCGATGTTTAGGGACTGATAGACTGGCGCTCTGTCTTGATGTTTAGGGACTGATAAACTGGCGCTCTGCCTTGATGTTTAGGGATTGATGGACTAGCGGTCTGCCTTGATATTTAAGAACTTATAGACTGGCAGTCTGTCTTGATCTTTAGGGATTGATGAACTGACGGTCCATCTTGATGTTTATGGACTGATGGACTGACAGTCTGTCTTGACGTTTAGGGACTGATGGACTGGCAGTCATTCTTAATGTTTAGGGACTGATTGACTGGCGGTAGGTCTCTGGGGTTTGGAAAATGGTTTTTAATGGCAGCCGATTTTAATATAATTATTTACTTATTATTTTTTTATGACAAGGCGCATCGGAGAGAGTGAAAGACAAGAGTACGGAAATTATAGACGAAGACCACGAGAGAAGACCCAGTAATAGTGCAATGTAATCCGACGAAGCATTCACCAAAAACTATGTTTGGCGTCCAATCTTAGCCCGATGGAAATGATGGCAAGTTATTTCCTCAGTAATATCAAGCCAGTTATCCCAACGGGGCACATTTCAGCTGATGATCAAATTAACCCACTTCTTCGTTGACGATGAATTAAAGCTTAATTGTTCTTATCTGTTTTGTTTGGTTTTTTTCCTGAACGAGGTATTTTAACCTGTTTGTTCGGAAATAGAAATAACTGGCATATTCCGGTTTGTCGATGACATCATAGGGAGTTCAGGGGAGAGAAATACTGAGGGTTAATGGCCGTTTACTTAGAGCAGTATACCCGACCAAAACAAAACAAAAGAGGGAAAAAACATGGACCTTACCGAGATTAGACACCCTTGTTTCTCAGATGAGTCATGATCCTGGGATTCTGCCCAGCTTATGATGTCAGTTTAAATTACCGAAATACACTCCAGAAAGAGGCTGGTTCCCTTCCAGTAAAAACTGAAACTCTGAGTTGATGTGAGCAAGGTCATGCAGAATTGTTTCATTGTTTCGCCGTATGTGTCGACATCAGCGAGTTACATTTTACCTGTCAACAAAAATCTACTATTGTAGTTGCATTTTACCTGTCGACAAAAATCTACTCTTGTAGTTACATTTTACCTGTCAACAAAAATCTACTGTTGTAGTTACATTTTACCTGTCAACAAAAATCTACTGTTGTAGTTACATTTTACCTGTCAACAAAAATCTACTGTTATAGTTACATTTTACCTGTCGACAGAAATCTACCACCGTAGTTACATTTTACCTGTCGACAGAAATCTACCATTGTAGTTAAATATTTCCTGTAGACAGAAATCTACCATTGTAGTTAAATATTTCCTGTAGACAGAAATCTACCATTGTAGTTAAATATTACATGTCGACTAAAATCTACCATTGTAGTTACATTTTACCTGTCGTCAAAGATCTGCCAGTGTTACTCGTATCTACACAGACTTAGCCTTGGATCGTAATTTGAAAAGGGACTGCCTACATAGAGAGATATGATCAGTGCTTTTTTGTTTTTTTGTCAGTGATACATCTGACTAGGCTATATGCTAGTCGCATCTGGCACGGCTAGCGAGGGTTCATCTGATTTGGTACTAAGTGTTATAATCTTTTCAAAACTATCTTGATGGTTTGTTTGTTTGTTTGTTTGTTTGTTTGTTTGTTTGAGAACTCCAAAAGTTATCAGTGAAGTAAATGTCGAGTTTTTTATGGGTGGTTTTATACTAGTGTTTACAGTTGGTTTTTACCTGCAGTAAAGAAGTGGAATCGAGGTTTTGTGATTTTATGGAAAAAATTCGTTTTAGAATTTGAATTTAAACGAAAAGCAGAATGATTCCTCCCCCCCCCCCCCCAATATAAATCCGCGTTCTACAAGCACATAGGAGAATGGAGAACACTGTTGGGGAATGGTTGAATATTTAAAACAATCTGAGCAAACTTAGACCGACAACAGATCCACAGAAGATATTGAGACGTGAGAGAGAGAAAAATCACAATAGACTTCGAACAGGGGGTCTGAGATGGCTCAGTTGTAACTACGCTGTTCTCTCGTGGCTAGACGGCTGCTCGTCCTACCGGAGTCCGTGTTCGAATCCCAGGTAATACTCTTGTGATTCTTCTTTCTCTCACGTCTCATTAAAGTGCTTTGTCTACGAATTTTTTCGAGGTCGAGTCCTTCAAAATTGTGTTCTCCTACTTTACCGTACAAAAGCCTCGTAGTTTCCTATTTATAAAAAAAAATTGTCACAGCAGATATTGTTCTGTTATCCTCTCTGAACCTCATTTTTTCCTCTTCTTGATTTCCCCCTGTGGTTAGACTCAAATCTTGACTCCCAGTTTGATCCAAGGAAAAGCAATGACGGATAAAGTGATAGGTTTTCATTCACCCTCGTCAGACGGCAGCTTACAAAGGAAAAGTGGGGGAGGAGGTGGCAAATGCTGTGGACAAAGAAGGGACATTGTTTAAAGTTTTAAAATCATAGCAAGTAGGACTTTTCTTCCGAGTATTTGGTGTCGCATAAATCTAACCTGTACTAAATACAACACGTTTTATTGAAATGAAACGGGGATGTTTGCCGATGTAACGAAGGTTGATGATAAAAATAGCGCGATTGATATTTTCAGCTCTACAGTATGGTGGTACTGGGTTCAAGTCCCAGCGGTGGGATTTCTTCTGGTACACACGAGAAGGGCCCCCGGGGGTCCACCCACCTTCTGAAAACGGGTACCAGAGAAATCTGGTGGGGGTAGAATGCGGCCTGGCATGATACTGACCACTACTGACACGTTCATGTGCCCAAGGTCATGGACATACGGGGCCAACACCCTATCCCAGATATGCCTTAATGGAGTGGAAACGGGGATTTTACCTTTTATAGTTCGGAAGATGTAGATGTCCTCCGTTTATTCAACTGGTTAGGAGAAGAAGCTAAGGTGAAAGAAAAAAATTGGTCGAAAAGTGGAATCCAGTCTTTTTAAAAAAAATTTTTTAACAGCTTGCAAACTGAGAATCTTATCAGTTCTTTTAGCTTGTCGCACAGTTAGGAGGCGCTTTGACTGTTATGACCACAAAGATAAAAGTATTATAAGCACAAATATAAGAACAATATAAGCACGAACACAAGTAGCCTCCGAACAACTTCAGGAAGAAGACCGACACAGTTTGATGCAAAAAACTGGTTGGTCAAAATAGAATCACGTAGGGAAAGGGGAGGGGGCGCCGAAATCATTCGAAATAGCGAATGCATGGGTTCTGGTTATAATTGAAAACTGTCAAAAGAGCGGGCGCTCATAAAACAGGAGGCCCATGTACTGAAATGTAATAATAATTTCAGTCTCGCTTTTAGTTGTATTCCCCTGACTGTAGAGTCGGACAGCATGTCCCGTTGTGTGCGCGTATTGTTGTACCGATGTCTGTATCATTTATCGTGAAATTTTCCATTCCCTTCCACAGACTCAAAATTGTATAAATTTGCCAGCGCTGCAATTTAGATAGCTTCGATAGCAAGCAATTTCGTAGCTCTTCTTCGTGTTCCCGTGGGTATTCTCCATATATCCCAGGTCATGCTGCTGTGTTCCTGTATACAACATCCCGGGTCATATTCTCTGCGTTGTTCTATACATCATGAGGATAATAAAGAAATGTTACTTCCGCCATACCCCGGTCATGGATGGAAGAATATGTGATTTTCCTGATATACAGAAACATAGTTTTTGATTCCCCCTGGGATTTGTAAATATAGACAGTGGTTCAAAATTATTGTCGAGGTTTCTGTTTCATGTAATTTTCAAACCAGAAACAAACATAAAATAAAATAAAATCACTTACAGAAAATGAAAATGAAACCCAAAATATATTTTCTTTATTTTGGTAACGATGTACTCGCCGTAGGTCTGGGAGAAAATATGACTTCATATATCAAAATGGCGACTGTTCAAGAGAAAGGAAAGATCTGTGCTTTGGTTTTTCGAAACAAAGCCCGATGTGAGAACGCGGAGTCGTTACAGCACTCAGTGCGGAAAAGATCGGTCTTCGGATAATGTTATCTCACACTGGTCAAAACACTTTCAAGAAACCACCAATATACGATATTGGTAGCTTTCTGTATAAGAGACTGGTAGTGTTCTGTATGTCAAGATATTGGTAATGTTATGTATGTCAAGACACTGGTAGTGTTATGTATGTCATGATATTGGTAGTGTTATTTATGTCAAGACACTGGTAATGTCGTGTGTGTCAAGACACTGGTGGTGTTCTGTATGTCAAGAGACTGGTGGTGTTATGTATGTCAAGAGACTGGTGGTGTTCTGTATGTCAAGAGACTGGTGGAGTTATGTATGTCAAGAGACTGGTGGTGTTCTGTATGTCAAGAGACTGGTAGTGTTCTGTATGTCAAGAGACTGGTGGAGTTCTGTATGTCAAGAGACTGGTGGAGTTCTGTATGTCAAGAGACTGGTGGAGTTCTGTATGTCAAGAGACTGGTGGAGTTCTGTATGTCAAGAGACTGGTGGTGTTCTGTATGTCAAGAGACTGGTGATGTTCTGTATGTCAAGAGACTGGTGGTGTTCTGTATGTCAAGAGACTGGTGGTGTTCTGTATGTCAAGAGACTGGTGGAGTTCTGCACTGTAAAGGAGCGGAAAGATAGAACACATCGCGGGAAAATGTTGATCGAATCCTGGAAGCTTTTTATCTAATCCCAAAACTTCTACTAGACAAGTTTCTTTTTGCAGTTAGGTACAATCAAGGATTGTACATGACATCTGTGCATGAAAAGTGCAGATTATGTAAGAGTTGAGGCCGGATGATAAACTCCGCTGTTTCAATTTACAAAAAGCATTCTGTAAAACATCGAAGCTGATGAAAGTTGTTTTCAGACGCTTTAGGGAGCACCAAAGAATGTGGAGTAGAAAGCAGAGGGCGACAAACTGAGAAAGCAGAAGGACGGCAGACTGAGAAAGCAGAAGGGCGACAAACTGAGAAAGCAGAAAGGCGACAGACTGAGAAAGCAGAAGGGCGACAAACTGAGAAAGCAGAAGGGCGACAAACTGAGAAAGCAGAAGGGTGACAGACTGAGAAAGCAGAAGGGCGACAAACTGAGAAAGCAGAAGGGCGACAGACTGAGAAAGCAGAAGGGCGACAGACTGAGAAAGCAGAAGGGCGACAGACTGAGAAAGCAGAAGGGCGACAGACTGAGAAAGCAGAAGGGCGACAAACTGAGAAAGCAGAGGGCGACAAACTGAGAAAGCAGAAGGGCGACAGACTGAGAATGGTTTGGGAACCACTGTACTGGAGCGACGAAACGATTATGGTGGCCAGCAAACTAGATCACATCAGAACTCCGTGATCCAAGAAGGTCGCTCGCTTATGGTGGCCAGCAAACTAGATCATATCAGAACTCCGTGATCCAAGAAGCGCTCGCTTATGGTGGCCAGCAAACTAGATCACATCAGAACTCCGTGATCCAAGAAGGTCGCTCGCTTATGGTGGCCAGCAAACTAGATCATATCAGAACTCCGTGATCCAAGAAGGTCGCTCGCTTATGGTGGCCAGCAAAATAGATCACATCAGAACTCCGTGATCCAAGAAGGTCGCTCGCTTATGGTGGCCAGCAAACTAGATCACATCAGAACTCCGTGATCCAAGAAGGTCGCTCGCTTATGGTGGCCAGCAAACTAGATCATATCAGAGCTCCGTGATCCAAGAACGCCATCTTCGGCTATACGTCAGCTTCAACCTTGTTTGTTCAAGATTTAGGATAAAGACGAAACTGATGCTCAGGTTAAAAGTCCGATCTTACTGGTATTCCTGTTATGCGTTAATCTTTATCTGCCAAGGCCATGATGATGTTGAGCGAAAGGATTGTGTCGGATGGAAAGTGGGTTGCGGTGGCTTTCACGAAGAACCCAAGAGAGTCCAATAAACAAACTCTCAAATTTCTTGGAAGATACCAATACGTGAACTCATTGATGAATCACATCTTGTTAGCCAAACTTTTAGGAATATATCAGTCTGTTACTAGGATGGAGGAGAAAGACTAGAATTAACACTAGATACTGAAAATTGTAATGGACCACCAATACTTGAAGAAGAAATCATAGATGCCATCAATCACATGAAGAAAGGGAAAGCGACTGGGCCAGGTATAACAATAGAAGAAATAGAGGCGCTAGAGGAGACAGGAGTAATAATAATAACAAAGTTACTGAATGACATTTACAGCAGTGGTTATATGCCCAGTGACCTGCTTAAATCCACGTTTGTAGCACTACCAAAGAAACCAGGTGCAAAGGAATGTGATGACCACCGGACTATCAGCCTCTCATGTCACATAACAAAGCTACTTCTGAGAATTATTATGAGAAGAACAAGGAAAAAAGATAAAAATGGAAATAGCAGATGAACAGTTCGGATTTATTGAAGGAAAGGGAACACACAATGCTATTTACTTTACGAACACTAATAGAAAGAGCTTTAGAAGTACAGAAAGATCTCTACTTATGCTTCATTGATTACACCAAGGCATTCGACAAAGTGAAACATAATGAAATTATTAAAATGCTTGAAGACATCAGTATAGACGACAAAGACCTGAGAATTGTAAAACATCTATACTGGCAACAAGAAGTAGCAGTTTGAGTTGAAAATAGAACTGGAAAATATCAACCTATGAAACAATATGTACTATCTCCAGACCTTTTTTCTCTCTACAGCGAGAATATTCTAAGAACGATCACCACAGAACCAGGTATAAAAATTGGACGGTATGCTGACGACACAGTACTGATAGCTGTGAACCAACAATACCTGCAAAATCTCTTGGATAAAGTCGCAAAGAAAGTGAACAGAAAGGCTTTATTTTGAACATCAAAAACATATAGACTATGGTTATATCTAAGAAACAGAATCCACTAACATGCAGTATAAAATTAAACGGGACTATTCTAAAGCAGGTGCAGAAATTCAAAAACGTTGGAGCAGTAATAACTTCATATAGGAAATGCAGAACAGAAATTAGGAACAGAATATGCCAAGCAAAGACTACATTTCAGAGAATGAGAAACATATCAGCCAACATATCTTTATCAATGAATGTTAGAAAACGAGTCCTAAAATGCTATATTGAACTTATCTTATTATATGAAAGTGAATCTTGGACAATAGGCAGATCTGCACAAAAGTCATTGGAAGCAGCAGAAATGTAGTATATTAGAAGAATGTTCCGAATTCCATGGACAGCAAAAATAACAAATGGAGAATATTTGAGAAGAGCTGGAGATAACAAAAAAATCCTGTCAAAAAAAATAAAGAGAGAGACAATGTACTTTCATAGGACATGCAATGAGAAGAACGGGCATTGAAACTATTGTAACAGGAAAAATAGAAGGAAAGAAGATCAAGAGGAAGACCAAGAGAAATGATACTGGACAGTCTGACGGGATGGTGTGAGAGGAGATCACCAACTGAGCTGATTGCCTGCATGAAGAATCGTGTACCCTGGAGAAGCATAATTGCCAACGCCAGTCGGCACGGCACATGATGATGATGACCATGATGATGATGATGAGAGCTGGGCAGCATGTTGGCCTGCTCTAGATTGCCGAGCCCCTAACAATGCTGTCACCTCCACATACAGTATTTCTTCATGCCAGAAAAGAAAAATGTAACATAGAGAAGAAGAAACAACGTGACAGGTGTAACATGTTTTGAAACAGCTTAATTCGCGTAGGTTAAACCATTGTCAAAGACTTTTATCAAGTGTGGGATATATTTAGAATGGACGTTACGTACGATACTGCTGTCTCGACAGTGTGGACACCTTTGATAATGTGGAGAGCCAAATAGACATTTTATTCTTTTTTTTCACTCCTTCAGTAGATCTGTACTAGCCGGGACTAGTCTCTTTGTTGCTGGAGTTGTTGAGCCGGGGATTAGAGATCCAATTAGTTCTGAGTGTATTCGGAGTGGTATCAGAGTGGCAGTTGAAAACCTCTCGTTAGACTTTCATTTCTGTCTCCAGCTTTAGTGATTTGAACATCTTATTTTGTCCTGTATTCCGAATGACACGTTTCTTCTTCTTTTCTTCTTCTTCATTCTTCTTTTTTTCTGCTTCTTCATTCTTCTTCTGCTTCTTCGGTCATTCTCAGATGTCGACTTGTATACCTCTGAAGTAGCTGGTGTGGCCAGCTGATGTTAGTGTATATACCCAGTGTAGCTTTTCCTGAACTGATACAGGCGTAGGCCACATCGGTCTTCTCAGCTCCTCGTGTAGTGGGAACTCCTGTAGAGTATGTTCTCCCGTCGATCCACCAGGACCACATGAGAACATATCGGTCAGGCCGATCTGGCGTTATTTCACAATTGTCCTTTTTAACCTCAGATGTACACTTCGCCGTTGTTCCTAGAGATAAGGCGTGCCCGGGTAACATATTTCACTTAGGTTGCCTTGAGCCCTCGCTGGTGCTCAAAGCTTTATACACCCTGTTGTCTTGTAGGATATGTTCGACTGTCATCTGTGATTCACTACAGGGGAACGTTTCTTATTTTCAGTTGATTATAGAGGTGAATTTTCAATCTTCAATGTCCTATACTGCTCTGCCGGGAGGTAGATAACGATAATCACTGTCTATCTTGGCTTAACGATAATCACTGCCTATCTTGACTTAAAGATAATCACTGCCTATCTTGACTTAAAGATAATCACTGTCTATCTTGGCTTAAAGATAATCACTGTCTATCTTGGCTTAAAGATAATCACTGTCTGTCTTGGCTTAAAGATAATCACTGTCTGTCTTGGCTTAAAGATAATCACTGTCTATCTTGGCTTAAAGATAATCACTATCTATCTTGGCTTAAAGATAATCACTGTCTATCTTGGCTTAAAGATAATCACTATCTATCTTGGCTTAAAGATAATCACTGTCTGTCTTGGCTTAAAGGTAATCACTGTCTATCTTGGCTTAAAGATAATCACTATCTATCTTGGCTTAAAGATAATCACTGTCTATCTTGGCTTAACGATAATCACTGTCTATCTTGGCTCAACAATAATCACTGTCTGTCTTGGCCTTTCTTATGTCCCTGGCTGCGCTAATGAACTAGGGACGATGTCCGCCCACCGATCTGCTGTACATAGCTTCTTAATTAGCTCCAACATAATGGGAACTTTATCGATCTCTAATTCGTTCACCAGCCACCTGTGACATCACTCACGTGTAGGAGAATGTTCTAGAAGGTGAGATCGGCTGTAGCTCATTAGTCCTAGCTTGAGTGCGGACGCCGTTATTATCTCTGATGAACGTAAACACGTTAGATCTGGAAATATGCACGGGGGAAAAAAAAAAAGCTTTATTATCATCTCTTTCCATCCATACGCCGTCCACTTTTGAGCCTCTCAGCAGTTTCACTTTGGCCGTATCAAGTGACGTAACAATATACGAAAGCCGTACTTGAAAGTAAGATGGAAGGAAAAAGAGCTAGGGGTAGACAGAGATAAATATGGGGAGATAACATACGAGAATGGACAGGACACAGCCTGACTGAGTGCAGCATCAGGGCGACGGAAACTGGAGATTCGTTACCGCCAACCATCGTTCTGGAGATGGCACACGATGATGATGATGATGATGATGATGATGATGATGATGAAATAGCATCTAAATGATGAGTAGGCATGGCCTACCGTGAAGCTTACAGCTAGCTGTGCCATATGCTATACACATGGCTAATATATTCACTTTGTTCTAGTGGCATACCCATTTCTTGTGTAGATTCTGTTGTTTTGTTTTGTTTTTACTTCTAAGTTTTCATAACTTCCGTCTGCCGACATAATTTCACCACTCTGAACAAATGTGCCCATTAGTATTTAATATCTATGACTTCGTACGTTTAATCCCACACCATATATCTATAATCTTCATAACGCTGTACCACCTCTGTGGCTGGCTTTCCACGATTAACCACCACTCCGACCCCAGGCTAAACATAGTAAGGGCCCGACCTACACTGTCCTTTTTCTGATATAAAATTCGTGAAACAGTAATCTATATTTGCAGTTTTATTTTTCTTCTCTCCCGGCCTCTAGCTTTATCGGCTACCTAAGCTTGGGCCTTCTCAGCTCATAGAATCATGCGCCACTGGAGACATGTATGCTATATATTATACGAACTGTGCAGATATTCAAAATATAATGGGCCTCTCCCGATTATACGTTTTCGTGCATGCTGTAAAGAGAATTAGGGGCCTGCCGTCCGGATTAGACTGTGCACGTGTTCAGATAAACTACTCAGAAGGAGGTTCAGTGCAATAACTTGCGTGATGGAAGTAATTTGCCGATCTGGGATACAGTGATAACTTTGTAGTCTGGCGAAGTTTTCAAGTTTCTCTTGCGTTGGTTTTTCTTGGAGTTTGTTATAGTTGAGAGATTAGAAGTACAGACAAACACAGACGCTAATCAGAAATTTATCTTTGTGTTTTGTTTCACATAGTTTCTTTGTATAAAGCTGAATATATACAAAGCGACGGCTGTACATCTGTGGTAATGAATGGCTGAAATTATTTCAAGAAGGCAGAAACTGCTTCGTTAACTATTAAAGCTGTTCGTACCTTTTTTTTTAATGTTTTTTTTTCCATGCAAGTGTCGTTGTTTGTTTGCTTGCTTGTTTGTTTCTTTGTTTTCTTGCTTGTTTGTTTCTTTGTTTGCTTGCTTGTTTGTTTCTTTGTTTGCTTGTTTGCTTGCTTGTTTGTTTCTTTGTTCCGTGCTTCACCGAGTCATGACACTTCAGATAAATGATGAACTATAGAAACGTCTATAAATCTCCTCAAAGAAAATGATGTATGAGAGAAACGAGAAATTCATTCATTTACTGAATGTTTGCAGATAGCACTTTAGCGATAATGCTTTGTCCAGAAATTGATAAACCACCGGTCATGCTTTGTCCAGAAATTGACAAAAAACGATCATACTTTGTCCAGAAATTGACAAACACGATCATGCTTTGTCCAGAAATTGATAAACCACCGGTCATGCTTTGTTCAGAAATTGATAAACCACCGGTCATGCTTTGTCCAGAAATTGATAAACCACCGGCCATGCTTTGTCCAGAAATTGATAAACCACCAGTCTAGCTTTGTCCAGAAATTGATAAACCACCGGTCATGCTTTGTCCAGAAATTGATAAACCACCGGTCGTGCTTTGTCCAGAAATTGATAAACCACTGGTCATGCTTTGTCCAGAAATTGACAAACGCGATCATACTTTGTCCAGAAATTGAGAGACTAATGGTCATGCTTTTTTCAGAAATTGAGAGACTAACGGTCATGCTTTGTCCGGAAATTGAGAAACTAACGGTCATGCTTTGTCCAGAAATTGGGAGACTAACGGTCATGCTTTGTCCAGAAATTGAGAGACTAACGGTCATGCTTTGTCCAGAAATTGATAGGTGGACTTATAATTTGTCTAGAATTTGAAAGTTAGACTTTAACGATCATGATTTGTCCAGACCCTGATATTTCTAATCACATTGATTGACTTTATTCTCCTGTGCCACTTTCGCGGCCTGCAAAGATACGAAAAATTTCCTGTAAGTGTTCTAGTGACTTTTATGGTCTTTGGCATCTATCTGCTCGTGTTCTATCCATTCAGAGAGAGAGAGAGAGAGAGTAACAAATAGTATCTCAGGTGCAAGAAAAGAAGACAATGGAAAGCCACGAAACAGATAAAGAATCGCAGGTTATACTGACAGATTAAAACAGGAATGGACGGGAAAAAAAAGTAATGCAAAGTATAGAAAGCAGGCGAAAAAAGAAAAAAAAATGTTAACTATTTATCAATAGACCATCTGTAATAAACAGAAAGTGCAGCATAGCTAACTGCTTGCGTATAATGGGGAAAATAAACGATAAAAATCAGTCTATAACAGATAGAAAAGGGTCCAGTGTAATTCACTGTATCCATAAAGCTGATGACACATGAGGAAGTGGCGCAGGATAATGATATTTCAGACTATCTATTTAAGCGCACGTTATTGTTCGCTCAGTTGCCGTGAGAAATGAGAGTTGTTTGGTTGCCATTCGCATTATTTCATTCACCTTCGTCTGCTGGTTACCGCCCTGATTATTTCATCCATCCTCGTCTGTTGCATGCCGCCCTGGTTATTTCACTCACCCTCGTCTGTCGGTTGCCGCCCTTGTTATTTCATTGACCTTCGTCTGTCGGTTGCCACTCTGATTATTTCATTCACCCTCGTCTGTTGCTTGGCGCCCTAGGTATTTCATTCACCCTCGTCTGTCGGTTGCCACTCTGATTATTTCATCCATCCTCGTCTGCTGCTTGGCGCCCTGATTATTTCATCCATCCTCGTCTGTCGGTTGCCGCCCTGGTTATTTCATTCACCCTCGTCTGTCGGTTGCCCCCCTTGTTATTTCATTGACCCTCGTCTGTCCGTTACCGCCCTGGTTATTTCATTGACCTTCGGCTGTCGGTTGCCGCCCTGATTATTTCATCCATCCTCGTCTGTCGGTTGCCGCCCTGGTTATTTCATTCACCCTCGTCTGTTGGTTGCCACCCTGGTTATTTCATTCACCCTCGCCCTGTTAGTTACCACCTTCATTATTTCATTCACTCACCTGCTAAATTGTGAAAACGTCCAGGAATGGCCTATAAGATGTGGTTGGCTGCATTCTTCACACATGTTTGCCATGAATTTAAGCGGAGTGTACTAAGCATTTGCTGAGACTGCATTAATTGAATCACGTGTTTCCTGTTCTGGTTAAGTATTTGTTTCCTTTTGATAATTATTTGTTTACTTTGTGTAATTGTGTGTTTCCGATTGAGGGGAAAAATAAAACGCGAAATATTTACGTTTTCTCTGATTAATCCTCCTTACTAGCCAGCCTTCTTCAACATTAAATTCTTGTAGTATGGATATATTTGTTTTTTTTTGTGTCCATGATATTTGAAGAACTGCATACATTAACTACATACACATAAAAATGACTAACTACATACATTTATAAATGACCAACTACATACACATATAGATGACTAATCCAATTCAAGTGCCATGCTTCATGGCGTAGGCGATTATGAGATCTGCCGGTGACTTTCTTCTTAGCCACACTGACAGCCCATCCAGTAACTTCTCTCTTTGTCTTCCTATGTCTCTTCTTCCCTCAGTTTTTCCAGTTGCCACAGTGTGTTCTAATTTTCCTCTTCTCAGAAAATGTCCTACAAATCTCGCTTGTCTGCCTCTAATCTTTGCTGTAATTTGCTTTTTAACTCCAGCCTCTCTTAAGACTTCTTCGTTGGTTTTCTTGGCTGTCCATGGTAACTTCAACTTATAAACCACATCTCCATGCCCCTTCCCCCCCCCCCTCCAAATTTCTCGCTGCACTCTCTTACTCATAGACCATGCTTCACATCCATAAAACAAAATTGGCTCGGTGTAACAGATGACTAATTACGTACACATATAAATGACTATCTACCAGACAAAAATTTCATTACTATTCAGAATAAACAATTAACTGAATTAGGAGAGAGGAGACGAAACAGAACGGGCACTTTGCTGGGGAGAATGAAAACGAAAAACAGAACTGACGCTTGACTTTAGGAATTCTTAGATCTGGTAGTGGGACCAGCAGGCAACCCTTGTGGGACATGATGTTAGTGTCCATATTCTCAGTATTCAACTTCACGTTAATATCGTTGCTGCATACAATTAGAATGGAAGTCTTGTTATTATTTAAATATTGGTTCATGCAGTAAGTAATTTTATTATGAATAATAAACTTTGGGGGGGGGGGACAATGGGATGGGATGTTGGTGGTTCTTTCTTTCACTGCCTGCAGTTCTAAACTTAACGTTCCTGTGTGAGTCACTTTATTCGTTTGCATTTCGAAACGAACAAATTAACATCAAGATTGTATCCGATAATACATACAGTGGAGCCCCTGGTGTTCGCTTGACTGCAATGTTCCCTCTAAGCAGGCGCGGCCGAGCACAGAAGGAAAATATCGGACACAAAATTGTATATATCAGGATGCTTCTTTCATTTTTCAGTTTCCTGATGTTACTGCGTGCTATGGTAAAGCTGTATAAAAATACAATATCGTTACATGAGTTTGTTTTCCTGATTTCTTTAGATTTTAGCTTTTTTTCCGCTATGAGAACTTTCATTGTTATTCCATAAATTGACGTTACGACCACACATTTGTTCACAAACACATTTTTTGAGAATGTATTTGCACACGAACTGTAGAATCGTAGAAGTAAGTAGCCTTTTCAATGTTAGAAGCGAATCGAAGGAAATGCGATTATATACAAAGCCATGGTGAGGGGTCCCCACGACTTGAGGCTTAAGGCGGATGATGCCTTCTTAAGTTCTGGCACCTGATTTATTGAAACCTTTTCTAGCGCCCTATATAGACATCTTCAGATCCGTGTAAGGTTAGAGCTCAGATTCAAGTCTGGTGATGCTCACAAAGCACCCTGCTCATAGATCAATACTAGCTCATCTTGGAATTAGCTGTGGAAGAGAAACTAGCAGAGCAGCATTAATTCGCAGCTGTTTCAATATATCTAATATAGAAAAGAAAATTGAATGCAGGGTTGAAAGCTAAATATAACTTTACAGTATTAATTTATCATCATTAATGATCCGCTTCCAGGATGTTAGCTCATTTATCTTTGGTTGAACTCTCGCCGTCATTCCATTTATAGAGACATAAATTTTATAAATGTTTTCTTTTCTTTTCTTTTTAAAAGAAAATATCCGCCGAATGACGTACATAGCACAGTGCAAGCGATCGTGCTGATGCAAGACGTGCACAAAGGTCGACTCAGATAAATCGACCTCACGCTAAGAAAACATCCGTTTTGCATTATGATTAACTCTTGTGTAGAGTCCTCGAAGAGAGAGATAGAGAGATTATATTCTGTAATAGATCTGCGATTTGTGTCTGCGGTGGCCTAGAAAATATAACAAAGAATGGTATTAGATCGTCAATGATAAATCGAATATAGAGGCAGTCCTTACCAAAATGATGAATGTCTGAATATAAACCCAAAATAGATTTATGTCGGCAGTGACGTGCTTCAAGGAAACGCTTGTACACTTTGGATTGAAGGAAGCCTCTAAGAAGATAAAAAATTTGTAATATGAGCTGTGGGGAGGATAGCTTCGTGTCTGTGTCAGAGAGGCTATTAGGGACTATGGTGTTAGTGCCTATATTTTCCTTGACCTGTCAGCATGCAAAAAAGAAGGGATGACGAACTTATGACAGGACACGAAAATTATTAAGTCACGCGAAGATCGTAAAATTTCTCGGAACTTTCAACCATTTATGTGATAAGATTCCATACATGGGCGTCTTTTTGGAAACGTGACTTCAGAATTTGGAGTCTTAACCATGTCCTGTAGAAGAGTCCAAAAGCAAAGGGCGCCTCAGAGGTCAGAACATGGCAAGGTCGCCCTGCCATGTGCCAACAGGTGGAGGAAAATGCGCGCCGTAATCTCGGATCACATATATTCTTGAGAAAGAATCGTGGCGGATTACATGTATAACTCAGTGGCGGATTACGTGTATAACACAGTGGCGGATTACGTGTATAACACAGTGGCATCACATCGGGCTGTTTTGTCAGATGGAGGGCAGATGCTCCATGTGTGTCAATGCCACACGCATTCCACGCCTTGACGACAGTTCCGCACAAGAAAAAATTTGCATAGAACAGGGACTCTCAGCCTGTGACGTCCGTGGTCCCTGGGAGATATGGGAACCCAATGATGGGGCGCTGAGTCTTAATCTCAGAAGAGTTTTGATCTCTTAAAAACTCCTCCACTCTGAAGCAACACTGGAAGAGCTGGTAGATCTTGCACGTAAATGGGAATCATTGCTCAGGGAGATATTTAGGTAGACTTTAAATAGAATGAAAAGCAGCACATTTCTAACGGAATCCATATTTCTAAATTATAGAGTAACATCCGTGCAGTTTATTTCTACCAGAATCTGTCATCAAAATATATCCTGGCAGAACATGGATATTAAATGAACGAGTTCATAATTATTGTTAGTTTAGAATTTCCTTGAAGCTATTAATGTTGTGTACACATGTAAACTAGAACCAAGCTGTTGATATTTTTTTGGAATCATACTCGTAGGTGATGGTGGTGGTAGTGGTGGTGGTGATGGTGGCGGTGCAAAGGGGCATTGGGGCATATTGGAAAACCTGGGAAGGGGGACGTGTATTCACAGAAGAAAACCTACAGAAGAAAAGCTCCCGAGTGGCGAAGTCGCCAGTGCACTAGTCATTCATGGCGAAGGTCCGTGGTTCGAATCCGAATGCACATCAGTTACTCAGTTCTAGAAATAGGTGGCTGGCTTCTTCTGGAACTGGGGAAGAAAAGACGAGCAGGCGTCCACATCATCCTCTAGTGTATTGACAGGTCAAGGAAAATATGGGCGCTAGCACCATGTCCCCTAGGTGCCTACATCTGGTGTTATTATTATTATTATTATTATTATTGTTTTTTATATAATTATTAATTGTCGTGTCAGACGGCGTTGACGATCATGCTTCCTCTTCGTCGTGTGCGGTCTCTGGTGGTTCCTGTTAGTTCAGGTGCTTTTCTTTTTCCACGCCACTTGGTCAGTCCACTCTTGGCCTTCCTCTCTTTCTTTTTCCTTTGAATTTTCCAGTCATCACTAGGTTCTCCATCTTCAGTCTGCACATGACATGCGCAAGAAAGTCTTCTCGTGACATGCATAAGAAAGTCTTCTCGTGACATGCGCAAGAAAGTCTTCTCGTGACATGCGCAAGAAAGTCTTCTCGTGACATGCGCAAGAAAGTCTTCTCGTGACATGCACAAGAAAGTCTTCTCATAACATGTGCAAGCAACCTTCAACTTTTCAGAAGAAAATGAAATGCTTATTCATCGAAATCACCAAGATATTACACACACAAACCCCTCAAAGACCTTCGTACAGCAGCATACCAGACAATAAGCTTTTCTCAAGAGTGGAAGTACAGTGGGTTACGTCCCGTTGCGGTACACCATGTAACGAAACAGCCCGACGTCTTAGCAAAAGACGGTGACAGATTACCACAAGCAGATACAAGCATGGCATATGAGGAAGCTAAGTCTGTGATTAAAAAATAACCTTCAAGAACATATGGGCGAAAGAACACACCCTAGCTACCAGAATAATGACGCTTAGTACCAGCTCGCCACTGAGAAGCAAGTGATCAGCTCGGCACCGGTCGGAACAGGCTGAGGTACCACCTGGTCAGCGGACTGAAGATCAGCGCAGCAAGAATGTGACACATGTGACATGCAAGATAATGGGGGGGGGGCATTATGCAGAAGTGCCAGCCTGCCAGGCGAGGAGAACCCAGATGTAGTCAACACCTATACCAGTTCAATAGAAGCTTTATGGTGATGTAGATCAACTACAGGGGACTGGCTAGCGTAGTGGCTAGAACCACTCGTCTAGGAACCGAATGGTTGAGCTGAGCGGGATTTTTTCCCCCGAACAGTACGGCCCAGATCCAGCATCGTAAAATGGGTACCAGAGAAAATCTGGGAAGGAAAGGCAGCGAGGAAGGAACTGGCCACCCTACCTCATACGCTGATGTCCCAGCATAATGAGGTCTCTAACGCTTCATCCGCTACGGCATTTGCTATGGGATCAACTACAGGTGACCACCGATTACTTTTAGAAGTATACAAGTCGATATCTGAGAGTGACGAAAGAAGAAGTCAGTCAGTCAGTCATTTGCATGTCCCTTGCGGAACTTTGCCTCCCTAACAGCTCTCCTGTAGGCCTTTCGGTTGTGAGCAAGATGCCCTGCTGCTGATGAGTCCATTCGCAGATCATCAACGATGTCTTGCATCCATCTTCGCCTTGGTCTTCCTCTCTTTCTGTTTCCCATTATGTACCCTTCCAAGGCTGTCTTCTCTAAATTCTCATGACATTTAATGTGTCCAAAATATTTAAGTTTTCTCTGTTTGATCTTCCTTACTAGCCAACCTTTTTTTCAATATTAAGTTCTTATAGTAGGGATGCATTTGTTCTTTATTGTGCCCATGATATTTGAAGACTCTTCTGTAGCATTCACATTCAAAGGCATTTATGTGTTTCTCCGCTGTTTTGTTAAGAAGAAGAAGTCCAAGTCACCAGCAATCTCATAACACCACAGTAAGAGCCGTTGATACTACCACACAGTCAAACAGAACACACACAGGAGACATCCCAAAACGTCCTTTTCTCGCTGTCAGAATCTGCTCACATGCACAGTGCATGACGCTATCAGTTAATTATCTGAACAGGACTATACGAGCCCGCATCGAGGTCCACGGTGTAATGCTTAATGTGAGCAGCATTAAATGTTACAGTATCTGTCCCTGTCCTGAATCACCGATAAATTAGCCCCTCCCCCCGCCCCCCACGATATGTCTACTTTCATATTTGCCTGTAGTAAAGTCAAGAGAGCGATGCCACGCTCTGCTGAATACTAATCGCGTAACTATGTTAGATTTGTATGGGGGAAAACATACGTGTACTGAAAACATTAATTATAATACTATTGTGCACAGAAATATCATAATCAGCTTTGTTTCCTGAATAACAGTTATAACATACAAAGTTATATATACATTGGAAAGTTATATATATATATATATATATATATAACATAAATATAAAGTGAAACTTAAAATAATAAAGTGGAACGAACTCAAGAACAAAGCAAAGATAAGGCAGATGAATGAACAACAACCTGTCTCATTGGTGATCAGAAAAAAGGAGATGGATATATCTGTCACGTGATGAGAAGAAACAATCAGAGAATCCCAGAACTAATGGAGCACAACAGATCGAAGAAAAATAGGTCGGCCACGTGAAACTCTAAAGAGAACGTTATTAAGAGAGGCCAAACTAGTAGGCGTAAAATTGCATGATACGGTTGAAAAGCTCGCCGAAAACAGGAAAACTTGGCGAACTACCATGGGAGCCCTATGTGACGTTTAACGGCACGGGAAGGATGTAAGATGTATATATAATATGTATATTGTGCATGGTTGTAATATAATTTCCAGCGTGATCGTGGTGAAAACTCATCGTGAGGTTGTTGGCAGGGTGTTTCGTGTCCTCCTTCCTGATGCCTTCAGTGCCACAGTACCGGTGACCTGCCCTTGAATCCTTGTTAACTTCCCTGTTAATTTGTGCAAATTTTCATGTGATGCAAAAATGCCTTTCTTGTGTGATTGATATAGTTGTTTCAAGCTTTCTTTGTATAGCAGATTTGGTGGCTCCTTCAAAACTGTCACACAGCATAAACCGAAAGATTTTTTCAGCAATTTATCCTTTATAAAATCTGCTGCTAGTTTTGGAGAAAGGTGTATCGTGTGCCATTTACATGAAGAAAAAGAAGGAAAGAAAAAAAAAACAGAATTTCTCAGAGAATTTGAAACAGATGCCCTGAACAAGAACATCAGTTCTTTTCAGAAACGTTGCATCACAGCAAGAAAAACAAAAAAAAAAGAGAATTTATCTGAGAAGTTGCATCATTTGTCGTGGACAGCAAACACAAAGAAAAAAAAATTAAAATTTGCAAGAGAAGTTGCATCATTTATCCTGTACAGCAGGGGAAAAGAACACCAGAATTTGTCAGAGAAGTTGCATCATTTATCCTGTACAGCAAGGGAAAAGAACACCAGAATTTGTCAGAGAAGTTGCATCATTTATCCTGTACAGCAAGGGAAAAGAACACCAGAATTTGTCAGAGAAGTTGCAGGACTACGAAAACTAAATAAAAGAATAATAAAAATAAAACAACAAACTTTAGATAAGCCAGGCAGAAGACAGAGTACTTGGCAATCAGTGGAAAACTAAAGAGCACTTGAAGAATAGGAAAGCCAAGAGAAAAATCTCTAACAGGGCCGACAGAGCAGGGCGGGCAGATGAACAAGCGAACATATTGTAAACACCAAAGACCGGACAAAATGGAGAAACATAATTGCTAACATTTGTCCTTGTTTTTAAACGTCGTGATAATTTAGAGAAGACCGCCTTGGAAGGGTACATAATAGGAAAAAGAAAGAGAGGAAGACTAAGGCGAATATGGCTGCAAAACATCGTTGATAGTCTGCAAATAGATACATCAGCAGCAGGGCATCTTGCTTACAACCGAGGGGCCTACAGGAGAGCTGTTATGGACGCATAGTTCCGCAAGGGACATGCAAATGACTGACTGGCTGTCCTTGTTTTAGAACGAGACTTATTTGTTAGAATGATTGTCTGCAGTTATAGTGCGGTAAGCTCCTCTGGCAAGATGAAACGTCGTCCTTCAGAAATCCGACTGTCGATTCATTCATCCATTCTCTTGCTGTTGTTCTTTTCTCTTATATCTAAAGTGTTTTGCCTGGTGTTTTTTGTTCCGATAATAGTCCTACAAATTTGGGAAAGCTCTGTCGGCACAGTATATAATTATTACTGTCTACAACAGCCTGCAGCGAGATGAACACATATTTTGTTTCGTTTTGTTTTAGTTTTATAAAACGTTCCTACGTTTGCTGTAATAACTCTTACATAATTCCACTTACACATGTAATAACTCTTACATAATTCCACTTACACATGTACAAACTCTTACATAATTCCACCTACACATATATAAACTCTTACATAATTCCACTTACACATGTACAAACCCTTACATAATTCCACATACACATATATAAACTCTTACATAATTCCACTTACACGTGTACAATCCCTTACATAATTCCACATACACATGTACAAACTCTTACATAATTCCACCTACACGTGTACAAACTTTTATATATTTCCAATTACACATGTACAAACTCTTGCATAATTCCACCTACACGCGTACAAACGTTTATATAACTCCACATACACATGTACAAACTCTTACATAATTCCACTTACACATTACAAACCCTTACATAATTCCACCTACACGTGTACAAACTTTTATATAACTCCACATACACATGTACAAACTCTTACATAATTCCACTTACACATGTACAAACCCTTACATAATTCCACCTACACGTGTACAAACTTTTATATAGTTCCACATACACATGTACAAATTCTTACATAATTCCACCTACACGTGTACAAACTTTTATATAATTCCACATACACATGTACAAACTCTTACATAATTCCACATATACATGTACAAACTCTTACATAATTCCACCTACACGTGTACAAACTCTTACATAATTCCACATACACATGTACAAACCCTTACATAATTCCACCTACACTTGTACAAACTTTTATATAATTCCACATACACATGTACAAACTCTTACATAATCCCATCTACATGTGTGCAGACTTACGTAAGTCCACACATGTACAAACGTACATAATTCCACTTTCACCTACACATGTAGATAATTCCAGCTGCACATGTAGAAACTCTTATATAATTCCATCTACACATGAACAAGTTCTTACATAATTCCATTTACACATGAACAAGCTCGTACATAATTCCATCTACACATGTACCATTTCTTACATAATTCCATCTACATATGTACAAGCTCTTACATAAATTCACCTGTGTGTACAAACTCTTCTATAATTCCATCTACGCATTTACAAAGTCTTACATAATTCCACCGACAATTATGTACAAACTCTTCTATAATACCACTTACATATGTACAAACTCATACATATGTCCACCTACATGTGTACATGATTACATAATTCCATCTACGTTTGTGCAAACTTACATAATTCCACCTAGGCATGTAGAAACGTACATAATTCCACCTTAACCTACAAACGTACACAATTCCACCTTCACCTGCAAACTTACATAATTCCGCCTTCACCTACAAACCTACATAATTCCACCTACACTTGCACAAACTTACATAATCTCACCTACACAAATACATACTTACAAATCACAAAAGTGTAATTACTGGTTTAACCTAGTTGCGCGCCGCTGACCAACCAGGCGGCAACCTACACTTCCGGGCTGATGGGACTTGTCTGCTACATAAGACAGACAGACTTCTGTGAGAAGTTAAGAAGGTGGTATGCCTTCAGTCTACACAGCAGACATGTTTAAGTCACGGGAGCGACGCAGCGCCATCTTTGGGCGTTTAGCTGATCCAGGAGGGCTAACTTAGCAACTTAGCTTGTGGGGTTGCCAATGTTGGCAGTAAACTACTGCGTGTGAAGGCGCTGAGAGTTCTTGTATTGTGATTTGTATTTTTCTCTCTCTCCCCCCCCCCCCCTCTCTCTCTCTCTCCCACTCTCTCTCTCCCCTCTCCCTCTCTCTCTCCCCTCTCTCTCCCCTCTCTCTCCCCCTCTCTCTCCCCTCTCTCTCTCCCCTCTCTCTCCCCTCCCCTCTCTCTCTCCCCTCCCCTCTCTCTCTCCCCTTCCTTCCTCCCCCCCCAAAGAAAAAAAAAGGAGTAAAAGCTATCAGAAGCACTGGAATATTTTTTTTATAAATATTGGCTGAATTTAAAAACTATTTTTATTTTTAAAGATTCGGTTACATCTGTTAGAACTGTTGTGGCTGATCTGAATCTAACGAGAGATTCTTGGGAGTCTCTGAAAACGGAAACACCACATTAGGCTGAAACATTAACATAAAAAAACTCTCCAACAGAAATACCTCAGAATCCCAAGGATGATGGTTTTTAAACGTACTTTAAGCATTTAATTTCAAGGCTGGAAAAAAAACAGAACGAAAGAAGCAAAGAAAAATTGGAACAAGAGTGGAAGAAAAGAGAGAAGCAAATAAACAAGACAAAAAAAAATAAAAATGGCCCTGCTGAATGTTTTGGTTTGTTTTCAGTTACTTTCTAAACTACCAAGAAGTGAAAACTATAATCCGTAGCCAGTGCAGATCTTGAGTGGGAAAAGCAACTGAAATGCAACAATGAATGAACCAGATCCAGTGCACTGACTACAAAGACATATCAGCAAACCATCCTCTTTCGCCTAAGGACAGGTCACTGCAGACTACCGAGCCACCTACATCAGACTCCAGAACATATCCTTCAGGTGTTCCCAAACCATGCAGACCTGAGGCATGAGACATGACCAGAGGACACAAGCTTGGGGAAAAGCTTTGGGGCTCCTATCAGGATCTGGCTTTGCCATGTCGACAGTGATCAGGATCTGATGTGACCAACAACCTCGAACGCAGAAGAAGAAGTTATTTTTGTTTGTTTCTTGTTTTGTTTTTTTTAATAACTCACCGTAGAATAGTATTTTTTAAATTATACTTTATTGGAGATATCACTTTCATTTCACATATCAGTTCAAATATCATCGTCGTTATTAAATTCTCCCAGGCATCTATAAATCTTATATCTTATATCCTTCCCTTGCCGTTAAACGTCACATAGGGCTCGCAAGGTAGTTCGGCAATTTTTCCTGTTTTCGACGAACTTTTCAACCTCATTATGGAAACTCGCAAAGAAACCAGCCGATCATCTATAAGTAGCATCTGATAATTAGTGTATGATTATATAACTATACACGAGGTCACTACAGTAGAGCTGTGATAACAAAATGTATATGATGCTCTGAAATTGACGTTGCCGGGAGAAAAGATATGGGGTGTGGACGATGGCGAAACGAGGGTTGTTGGGGTCTCGGGGCGAGCCAGACAATTCACCCCCTCACTAAAACTTCCCTTTTCCTTTTCTTCCACCTAGTATATGTTCTGTTTCTTCCTGTATATCATTTGTTTATGCCAGTTTGAAAATAAATGGCAAGTCTAATAAGGATAGAATGAAGCCCCTCTTAACGCGCCGCCCCTGGGGCAAATGCCCACTCCTAGCAACCTATCGCTTCTCCACATCCCCATCATGATATCAGAAAATTTTCGGAACCCTGCTGCTAAACTACAAATGAAAAGTCATGGTGGAAAAATCGAAGGGAAAGAGAATTAGATTTCAAATATCCTGGAGTTCATGAATGCTTCGTAACAACGTGGAGACGCATGTAATGATGTACAGAAATCGAAAGGAATAGACTGCGGCCAAATATTTCATACACTGATGAAGTGATAGGTCAACATGACAGCATATAGAAAGCTCCCAAGATCGGTGCTTTGAATTTCTAATGGTTGCCCGCGCGTTTGATGCTGCTTAGAACAATGATTGTGCGTCTGGCCCTGTGCAGAATAATGATTGCTGATTCCGCGCGACGCTGAATGAATGTGCATACCAGACTGCGTGGAATAATGATTGTGCGTTTGAGACTGAATGGAATAATGATTGTGCGTTTTACGTAGCATAGACTGATGAATTTACCTTGTACGCAACTTAGAGTAATGTGTGTAAATTTGCCTTTCACGCGGCATAGAATAATGAATTTCCCTTTTACATGCTATTGAATCATGAAATTGCGTTTTACGGGGCACAAAATAATGAATTTCCGTTTTACACGGCGTATAATAACGATGTGCTTATGGGACTGTCTCTAGACTGGGCTTCAAGTGAATAAAGTACTCAGCACCTACCACGTTAGGTATTGCTCTTTGCTCGCTACACTTCGGCTCTCACGAGTTGCTATGAAGGTGATATAAGAAGGAATGTCAGACGCACAAAAAGCCGAAACTAAAAAAAAACGTACACTCAGGCGACTCAAGAGACCCCCGTAGAGCCTTGCTGTATAAATCCAGGTTTTATTGGTAACAGGTGTTTTTTTTTTTTTTTTTGGTTTTTTTTTTTTAACATTCCTTCTTTTTTTTACCTTAGGGACAGTCTACTACAGTGGTTCTTAACTTTGGGTCCATGCTTCCCCGTAGGCTAGCAAATGGATTGGCCCCAATAGAAAAATCATCATCTGGGTTATTTTTAATTGCTTTATTTCTAATGACAAGTTCACAACTGTTCTAAGGCTGGATAGATGGGGTGGGGTGAGGGGGGGGGGGGGTCAACGGCAAGAAAAGGTTGAGAACCACTGGTCTAGTAGATGGGAGTCTGTTCTGATTTTCATCTTTGTACAAAAGGGTGTATGGTCTGTTGACTCTCTGTTTAGAGCTTTTCATCTTGTGTTTCAAGTAAGTGAAATGTGCTCAGATAACTTTGGTCTCCTGTTTGCACTCTCTCTTGCCAGTCTCCTGGTATTGGCCCCAACTTATGTTGTAGCGTTTTTTCTCTTCCTTTTTTTTTTGTCTTATGGATATAGATCTCTATATTATTGCTGTGACTGTTAGTGTGGCCAAAATATTGTAAGTATCTAGTTTTTTTTGTTTTTTTTTAATATTTCTGTACCACATTTCAATTGCTCTAGTACTTGCTTGTCTTATTTTCTATCCATGAAACACGCCTTGTTTGTCTGTACACCCATATTTTGCGGGAATCTTGTATTTTTCCCCCAATTTTCTTATTCATGTCCATGTTTTCCATAAAAGGAAAAGGTAAAGTAAAATCTCCGTTTCCATGCCATTAAGGCATATTGGGGAATGCGATGTTAGGCCCGTATTTTCCACGATCTTTGGCACATGAGAGTACGGTAAAAGGTGCGAACGTAATATGCCAAGTCTGAATAATATTAAGTCCAGAAAACTATGAAGCGATTTTGCTGATTGACGCAGTGATTAAAAAAAAAAAAAAAGGTAACACACGAAAACGTGTAAATCCGTGAACGGAAAACCCAGAAATAGATAAACAACTTACACCGGCTGCAGGAGTTTACCCGTAATATTTATGGACGAGGACATTGAAGACTTAGCAAATGAATACTGTTTTTCCATAAGGTGTCTCATATCAAAATAGCGGAATATGAACCTCGTGTATTCATTTTCAGGAATACTTTTTGTCTCGTCATAAATAGCCTGTTATTGTCAGTCTGTTGCGTTCTGTTCCGTTCTAAAAACAGCGTTTGGGATGAAAGGTGAGATCAAGTAATAAAGAGTATTTGAGGATAAGGTATAGAAAACAAAATCCATTGTTGGACTTCGCAAGAAAAACAATTAGTGACAACAGTTTGACCTGGAAAGGAAAACAACTAAAAGTGCTCAATTTGATCTCCCAAGAAAAACAAACGAATGCAGTGATTTCGCCTCGCAAGGAACACAGATAAAGATCATTGTTTGACCGTCCTAAGGAAAACAAACAACTTGTTTTGACCGTCCCAAGGAAAACAAACAACTTGTTTTTACCGTCCCAAGGAAAACAAACAACTTGTTTTGACCGTCCCAAGGAAAACAAACAACTTGTTTTTACCGTCCCAAGGAAAACAAACAACTTGTTTTGACCGTACCAAGGAAAACAAACAACTTGTTTTGACCGTACCAAGGAAAACAAACAACTTGTTTTGACCGTACCAAGGAAAACAAACAACTTGTTTTGACCGTACCAAGGAAAACAAACAACTTGTTTTGACCGTACCAAGGAAAACAACTTGTTTTGACCGTACCAAGGAAAACAAACAACTTGTTTTGACCGTACCAAGGAAAACAAACAACTTTTTTTGACCGTCCCAAGGAAAACAAACAACTTGTTTTGACCGTCCCAAGGAAAACAAAAAAACTTGTTTTGACCATCCCAAGGAAAACAAAAACCTTGTTTTGACCATCCCAAGGAAAACAAAAAACCTTGTTTTATCCGTCCCAATGAAAACAAAAACCTTGTTTTGACCGTCCCAGGGAAAACAAAAACCTTGTTTTGACCATCCCAAGGAAAACAAAAACCTTGTTTTGACCGTCCCAAGGAAAACAAGAACCTCGTTTTGACCTGACATGGAAAACAAATTGAAGAAAGCATGTTGACCTCACCAGAAAAAACAGAGAGACCACCTTGACCTCGCAAGGAAAACAAAGACAACGGTTTGATTTCGCAAGGAAAAACAAATGAAAACAACTCCCAGAAACAACAAATAAAGACAACAGTCTGACTTCGCAAGGAAAACAAATGAAAACAACTGTTAACCTCGCATTTCACTTACAAATCAGCATTTTTGTGTTAACCCTTTGATTCCGTTGACCATTTTTAAAGACGTGTAGAAATGTTACATTGTTTATGTTTTGCAAGGCATATCATGTAGCCGAGTGCTGAGATTTTGCTCATGCAGATCCTACAGCATGAAAGATCATAAACGTAAGTACCTTTACGTGTATGTAAGTACGCTGGTCGATACTGTTATTCAGAGCCTAACGTGCGCACGTGGTCTGTGAAGTAATCTTGGGACTCATCATGAAGTATATACAATTGAATGCTGAACGAAGCTTAGCTCGTAAACCCGACACAAATCCTTAGTCATAAATAAGTGGATTCAGAGTGAGTCACTGTGAATGTTTGTTCATACCAGAAGATTGTTATGTTTGTTCATACCAGAAGATTGTTGTGTTTGTTCATACCAGAAGGTTATTATGTTTGTTCATACCAGAAGATTGTTGTGTTTGTTCATACCAGAAGGTCGTTATGTTTGTTCATACCACAAGATTGTTGTGTTTGTTCATACCAGAAGGTTGTTATGTTTGTTCATACCAGAAGATTGTTGTGTCTGTTCATACCAGAAGGGTGTTATGTTTGTTCATACCAGAAGATTGTTGTGTTTGTTCATACCAGAAGAGTGTTATGTTTGTTCATACCAGAAGATTGTTATGTTTGTTCATACCAGAAGAGTGTTATGTTTGTTCATACCAGAAGATTGTTATGTTTGTTCATACCAGAAGATTGTTATGTTTGTTCGTACCAGAAGGTTGTTGGTTGTTTTGTTTGGGTTTTTTTTCCTTCATTTTTTCATTAAACATTTGCGATGCTCAGAGAAAACTTCAATATTTTGGACACATTAAACGTCATGAGAATTTAGAGAAGACAAGTCTTGGAAGTGTGTATAATGGGAAAAAGAAAGAGAGGAAGACCAAGGTGAAAATGGCTGCAAGACATCGTTTGATGATCTGCGAATAGATACATCAGCAGCAGGGAATCTTGCTTACAACTGAGAGGCCTAAAGGAGAGCTGTTAGGGAGGCAAAGTTCACCAAGGGACATGCAAATGACTGACTGACTGATGCTCTTTTATCCCCTATATGTGCAAGACTTTCTAGATCTTTTTAATGGCTCAAATTCCTTTATATGCAGCATTGTCTAGATTTTTTCTTTAAATGTTTCGGTATCGTTTACATGCATGAATGTCTAGATTTTAAATACTTCCGATTTCTTTATACACAAAAGTGTCTAGATTTTTTTATGTTTCTGTATGCTTTATATCACCATCATCATAATTTGCCTTTTTTCAGAACGAAGGTTGGCGGAATGAATCTCCATGTTCCTCGTTCTCTCTCGCCCCGATGGTGTATTCAACCAGGCTGTGTCATGTCCACTTTTGTATGTTATCTTCCCATCTACATCTCTGCCTACCTCTTGCTCTTTTTTTCCTTCCAGCTTTCTTTCTAGTATGGCCTTCAGTATGCTGCCATGTCTTTTGATACGGCCAGAGTATTGTGTTTTCTTCATCTCTTTTTCTTTGAGAAGTTCACGTTGCACTTTGCGCTGTTCTAAAACTTGTGCATTTGTTCTTTTCATTCTCCATGTTATATGACCTAGTTTTCTGTAGAAGCACATTTCTACTGCATTAATCTTTCCCTCTAACTTTTTGCTTGGAGGCCAGGTCTCTGCTTCAAACAGAGTAGATATAACATTTGACAAATATCAGTTTTGCTTTTGTGGGCAGATTCCTACGCTTTGCCATTCCTGTTCATTTCTTTATCTCAGTTTCACATCTCCCATTTTCATTTACCGTATGCCCAGTGTAGCAGTAGTTTGTCACTTGTTCCAGTGTCTCCTTGCTTATAGTTATATCCGTATGCTTTATATGCAAGATTGTTTAGGTTTTTAAAGTTTATGTCTCATTTACGTGCAAGATTGTTCGGGCATTTAATACTTCCACTTGTCCAGATTTTCACAGCTTCCGTCTCCTTTACGTAAATCGGAACTACGTATATAGGGGGTCAGTCTTTAATAAGCAGATTTGAATTGCGGGCTTAGAAAGAAGAGAGACAAAAACGCTAATGAAGAACTCATAATTACCTGCTCCAAAGCGACAAACCATTATTGTAATACTTGTCTTGGGAATGGAAAACATGGGGGTCAGTTTGGACAGTGGAATGAAGAGTGCGCTGGAAATTCAAAACATTACGGGACACATTGGAGATTTAGAACATTGGGAATACCCTGGGAATTTGAATTTTTGTCCAATGCTTATGGAAGTGAGCATTTGGATCATTTAGAAGAACGACACGGGAGGATGTAATCACAGGTCCCATATAGACGCATAATTTTCTGGAATAGAGTAACCAACGTCCATTTCTTTGTCCACGATTCTTGGGCTGGTAGCGCATCCATAACGTGTGTTGGCTTTCGGTTGTTTGTAGGCTAGTAGTATCGTTTACTATGAATAAACGGCTAGAACGAAGAATAAATGCCACTGAAATGTGGTTATTAAGAAGGGTGCTTCGCATACCATGGACAGCCAGAAAGACAAATGAAGAAGTATCACACCAGGAAAAGTAATATCTCATTCCTGTACATAAGGGAAAAAAAAAACAATAAAAGTTGCTCGGACACATCAGCAGAAATTAAGATCTCCAAAACCTGACCATGACTGGAAAGAAATTAAGATCTCCAAAACCTGACCATGACTGGAAAGAAATTAAGATCTCCAAAACCTGGCCATGACTGGAAAGAAATTAAGATCTCCAAAACCTGACCATGACTGGAAAGAAATTAAGATCTCCAAAACCTGGCCATGACTGGAAAGAAATTAAGATCTCCAAAACCTGACCATGACTGGAAAGAAATTAAGATCTCCAAAACCTGACCATGACTGGAAAGAAATTAAGATCTCCAAAACCTGGCCATGACTGGAAAGAAATTAAGATCTCCAAAACCTGGCCATGACTGGAAAGAAATTAAGATCTCCAAAACCTGACCATGACTGGAAAGAAATTAAGATCTCCAAAACCTGACCATGACTGGAAAGAAATTAAGATCTCCAAAACCTGGCCATGACTGGAAAGAAATTAAGATCTCCAAAACCTGACCATGACTGGAAAGAAATTAAGATCTCCAAAACCTGACCATGACTGGAAAGATAACTGGGAAAAGACAGCGAGTGCGGAAAAGACAGAAATATCAGGATGGTCTGACCGCATGTTTTGGGAGGGAAAACAGCAGCCGACTTGATTTGAGAGACGGAGGATCCAGCGAGATGAGAAGAGATGATTCCCTGCGCCTGTTCCCATGGCACTATCAGATCTGAGTATCGCTTATTTAACCGTGCATGAATACATGACAGCAAGTTCCCTTCAAACCATGGAAGTGCTGCTATTCTATATTAGATGTTATCACGAAAGTGCAATCCAGTCTTGGAATTAGGGAGTATCGAAGTGAGTGACCTGGGTTAATGGTAAAGCCGGGGACATTTGGCTTTCTTCAGTGGCAAGTACTTCATTTATTACGTGCTTCAGTTAATTTATACTCTGTGTTTGTATCCTGAAACGACGTATTCTTCAAATCTTGTGATTAGATTTCTTGATATTTATTGACATATCATTCATTCATTCATTCATTCATTCATTCATTCATTTGCATGTCCCTTGCAGAACTTTGCTTTCCTAACAGCACTCCTGTAGACCTCTCGGTTGTGAGCAAGATGGCCTGCTGCTATTGCATTCATTTGCAAATCATCAACGGTGTCTTGCAGCCATCTTCGCCTTGGTCTTCCTCTCTTTTTCTCATTATGTACCCTTCCAAGACGGTTTTCTCTAGATTATCAAGATGTTTATTGTGTCCAAAATATTTAATTTTTGTTTGTTTAATCATCTTTACTACCCAGTCTTCTTCAATATTAAGTTCTTGTAGTATGGATATATTTGTTCTTTTTTTGTGTCCATGATCTTTGAAGAACTCTTCTGTAGCATTTACATTCAAAAGCATTTATGTGTTTATCAGCTGTTTTATGAAGTTCCAGGTCTCACGGGCACATGTTGCGATGGGATAGATGCATGCCTTTAAAAATCTTATTTTTGTGGTTATGTCTGTTCTTCTCCACAGATTCTTTATTTGTTTTACTTTCTGAAGAGCAATAGATGTCCTCCTTTTAATTTCCTTCATTGTATCTCCATTATTAGTTAATAGTGATCCAAGATATTCAAAACTCTCCGCTTCTTCCAGTTTTTCCTGATTGATACATATTTCAGCTGCCTTGTTTGTTTTGTCAGTTGTCATCAATTTAGTTTTCTTCGCATTAAGATAGAGGTTTTGGTCTTCGCTGTTCTTACAGACTGACATAATTAGTTTTTCCATTGACATATCATGAATCCAAATATCTAGATAGTTCTCTGCTGCATGATAAAGCTTTGAAAACTCTCTGAAGCAACTGATGGAGAGGGGAAACATGGAAGAAAAGAGAGGAGAAGTGGACATCTAGGCAAAACACTATCTGATATTATAAAGCATATGAATGCGGTGGCAATGTAGTTACTAACCTCTCCGTGATGTAGTTATTAACGTCCCTATGATGTAGCTATCAGCTTCTCTATGGTGTACTTATTAACGTCTCTGTGATGTACTTATTAACGTCTCTGTGATGTACTTATTAACGTCCCTAAGATATAGCTATCAGTTTCTCTATGTGAATAAAGTGATTGTAAATCAGTAGCTCTTATAAAACGTTTTTTTTCAAAGTTACCTCCTCACTAACTCGGACATACATCCCTAGCACGGTTAAAAGTATTTTGTCTTTCATTCGGTTCTAATGCGGCTTTCCCCTCTCCCCCCCCCCCCCCCCCCCCGCTTGGGCGCTTCTCTTTCCCCCTACCAATTCTCCCTTCGCATCATCAAAAGGAAGGGAGGGGGTGGGAGTGAGCATCCACTTTTCGGAACTACTGGTATAAACAGTTGTGCTCTTATCTTATCAGTTGTGTTCCTATCTTATCAGTTGTGTTCCTGTCTTATCAGTTGTGTTCCTATCTTATCAGTTGTGTTCCTATCCTATCAGTTGTGTTCCTATCTTGTCAGTTGTGTTCCTGTCTTATCAGTTGTGTTCCTGTCTTATCAGTTGTGTTCCTATCTTATCAGTTGTCTTCCTGTCCTATCGGTTGTGTTCCTGTCTTAACAGGTGTTTTCCTGTCCTATCAGTTGTGTTCCTATTCTATCAGTTGTGTTCCTGTAATATCAGTTGTGTTCCTATCTTATCAGTTGTGTTCCTGTCCTATCAGTTGTGTTCCTGTCCTATCAGTTGTGTTCCTATCCTATCAGTTATGTTCCTATCTTGTCAGTTGTGTTCCTATCCTATCAGTTGTGTTCCTATCTTATCAGTTGTGTTCCTGTCATATCAGTTGTGTTCCTATCCTATTAGTTGTGTTCCTGTCATATCAGTTGTGTTCCTATCTTATCAGTTGTGTTCCTGTCCTATCAGTTGTGTTCCTATCCTATCAGTTATGTTCCTATCTTGTCAGTTGTGTTCCTATCTTATCAGTTGTGTTCCTGTCATATCAGTTGTGTTCCTGTCATATCAGTTGTGTTCCTATCCTGTCAATTATGTTCCTATCCTGTCCGTTGTGTTGTGAAAATCAGTACATTGTTCGTGTGTTCGGCAACCTGGGTCCGAATAATGACAATATATGCCTGAAAGGCGAGGCGCACCAGAGCATGTTGTACATACGGCAGTTATTATTACAAAAATAAAACTGTCCGCACAAAACGCCGAATTATTATGCTACAGTAACAGCATGGACGGCCAGGGCCCGGCGAAACAAAGCAACTGAAGGAAGCTGTCATGTTCTTTTGTTGGTGGTCATATTAACAGACTGAGTATGGGTAAGTCTGCAGGGCTTACTGTGGTCTTATTAACAGAATGAGTATAGGTAAGTCTGCAGGGCTTACTGTGGTCTTATTAACAGAGTGAGTATGGGTAAATCTGCAGGGCTCATTGTGGTCTTATTAACAGAGTGAGTATGGGTAAATCTGCAGGGCTCATTGGGGTCTTATTAACAGAGTGAGTATGGGTAAATCTGCAGGGCTCATTGGGGTCTTATTAACAGAGTGAGTATGGGTAAATCTGCAGGGCTCATTGTGGTCTTAACAGAATGAGTATGGGTAAATCTGTGGTTTCCATGATGGTGGAGAGTCTTGTGAGAAGCTTATATTGTTTCTTCATTATTTTTTGGACATACTCTTTTGTCAAGCTACGCACTACAATTCACTTTTTGGCTTGTCTAAATTGTCTTGTCTTATATTCTGTCTCCCTGGAACCGCGAGCTGGTGTTGTTTGCAGCCGATGCTGTGAAAGTGTAGAGGCACAGCATCATGTCGGCGTGGGAGTGGGTTATGGCGGCTGTTTCTGTCCCGGAGTACAGCTAAAATGCAAAGGATGCGCAGTACTTCTTTAACAGACTCCACCGCCATGGGGATTATGGCGATTCCTGTCCTTGTTAGCCAGGCTAGGCTTGTTACAGCGGAGAGCTGAGACAAGGTGTTGGTCAGCTATGGTTCGCCAACCCTGACGCTAGCATGTAAGCTATAGAATCACTAACCCTGACGCTAGTATGTAACCTATGAATCACTAACCCTGACGCTAGCATGTAACCTATGAATCACTAACCCTGACGCTAGCATGTAAGCTATGAATCACTAACCCTGACGCTAGCATGTAACCTATGAATCACTAACCCTGACGCTAGCATGTAAGCTATGAATCACTGACCCTGACGCTAGCATGTAAGCTATAGAATCACTAACCCTGACGCTAGCATGTAACCTATGAATCACTAACCCTGACGCTAGCATGTAAGCTATAGAATCACTAACCCTGACGCTAGCATGTAAGCTATGAATCACTGACCCTGACGCTAGCGTGTAACCTATGAATCACTAACCCTGACGCTAGCATGTAAGCTATAGAATCACTAATTGCCAAAACGGACACCACACCACACCCCCACCCCCAGTAATTCACTCCAAATTCCACAAAAATTTTTTTTTCCAAAAATCTTCACGGCAGAGCCTGGAGAAATCATCCTACCCGCAGTTCCAGAAAGCTTGTAACAACTACAGCAGTAAAATCGGCAACATAAAAGGAAGTTCAGCTCATCGGTCAAAGCCCTTGTCCAAATATGGGGAACAGAAATAAGCATTTTTTTTGTCCTGAAATGAACGGGGTAATGACCGTTCTTCAGAAACCGATGCACTTAAACAAGGGACACAATTCATCCCTTTAAAAAAATGATCCACGTGAAAGCGATTGCTTCAGGTGGTTTATTAATGTATCACAAAGATGTGAGTCTTGTGGGTGAGACTAACAAGCAGGGATATTGATGCTATGATTTGCAGGTGCCAGTTCTTATAGTGGCTGTCACCAGAATCTAATGTAAATGTAAGCAACAAGAATAACAGTGAATCGCTGTCCTGAGGTGTTAACCCTTGCTGGTTGCATGAGATGCAGCAGTACGCGCTGGTTGATAGTTCTGCCATAAACAGTTGACAGAATGATTGAAACAGGATTTGCAAACATTTTTCCCCCGCAAAAAAATATATAGAATTGCCTCGGAATACATCTAGAATTATCTAGACTTTTTTAAAAAGCATTTATCCAAAAAAAGAATATCTAGGAAATATTGTGTCTTTTAAAATAATGTGTAAGTGAAAATTAATATGGGAAATGTTAATGCAAGTAAGGATAATATGGTGTTAATACTAATGTGTTATTAATCTTAATTACCTTGACAACGTAACCAAAAAAAATAATAATACGAAGATAAAAAAATTCTGCACGAAATGGAGCTTCTACATCTTCTTGCCAAGCGGATCCTTGTGGTCTTATTAACAGAGTGAGTATGGGTAAATCTGCAGGGCTCATTGGGGTCTTATTAACAGAGTGAGTATGGGTAAATCTGCAGGGCTCATTGTGGTCTTAACAGAATGAGTATGGGTAAATCTGTGGTTTCCATGATGGTGGAGAGTCTTGTGAGAAGCTTGTATTGTTTCTTCATTATTTTTTTGACATACTCTTTTGTCAAGCTACGCACTACAATTCACTTCTTGGCTTGTCTAAATTGTCTTGTCTTATATTCTGTCTCCCTGGAACCGCGAGCTGGTGTTGTTTGCAGCCGATGCTGTGAAAGTGTAGAGGCACAGCATCATGTCGGCGTGGGAGTGGGTTATGGCGGCTGTTTCTGTCCCGGAGTACAGCTAAAATGCAAAGGATGTGCAGTACTTCTTTAACAGACTCCACCGCCATGGGGATTATGGCGATTCCTGTCCTTGTTAGCCAGGCTAGGCTTGTTACGGCGGAGAGCTGAGACAAGGTGTTGGTCAGCTATGGCTCGCCAACCCTGACGCTAGCATGTAAGCTATAGAATCACTAACCCTGACGCTAGTATGTAACCTATGAATCACTAACCCTGACGCTAGCATGTAACCTATGAGTCACTAACCCTGACGCTAGCATGTAAGCTATGAATCACTAACCCTGACGCTAGCATGTAACCTATGAATCACTAACCCTGACGCTAGCATGTAAGCTATGAATCACTGACCCTGACGCTAGCATGTAAGCTATAGAATCACTAACCCTGACGCTAGCATGTAACCTATGAATCACTAACCCTGACGCTAGCATGTAAGCTATGAATCACTAACCCTGACGCTAGCATGTAACCTATGAATCACTAACCCTGACGCTAGCATGTAACCTATGAATCACTAACCCTGACGCTAGCATGTAAGCTATAGAATCACTAATTCCCAAAACGGACACCACACCACCCCCCACCCCCAGTAATTCACTCCAAATTCCACAACATTTCTTTATTTTTTTTTCCAAAAATCTTCACGGCAGAGCCTGGAGAAATCCTACTCGCAGTTCCAGAAAGCTTGTAACAACCACAGCAGTAAAATCGGCAACATAAAAGGAAGTCCAGATCATCGGTCAAAGCCCTTGTCCAAATATGAGGAACAGAAATAAGCATTTTTTTGTCCTGAAATGAACGGGGTAATGACCGTTCTTCAGAAACCGATGCACTTAAACAAGGGACACAATTCATCCCTTTAAAAAAATGATCCACGTGAAAGCGATTGCTTCAGGTGGTTTATTAATGTATCACAAAGATGTGAGTCTTGTGGGTGAGACTAACAAGCAGGGATATTGATGCTATGATTTGCAGGTGCCAGTTCTTATAGTGGCTGTCACCAGAATCTAATGTAAATGTAAGCAACAAGAATAACAGTGAATCGCTGTCCTGAGGTGTTAACCCTTGCTGGTTGCATGAGATGCAGCAGTACGCGCTGGTTGATAGTTCTGCCATAAACAGTTGACAGAATGATTGAAACAGGATTTGCAAACATTTTTCCCCCCGCAAAAAAATATATAGAATTGCCTCGGAATACATCTAGAATTATCTAGACTTTTTTAAAAAGCATTTATCCAAAAAAAGAATATCTAGGAAATATTGTGTCTTTTAAAATAATGTGTAAGTGAAAATTAATATGGGAAATGTTAATGCAAGTAAGGATAATATGGTGTTAATACTAATGTGTTATTAATCTTAATTACCTTGACAACGTAACCAAAAAAAAATAATAATACGAAGATAAAAAAATTCTGCACGAAATGGAGCTTCTACATCTTCTTGCCAAGCAGGTCCTTCAGTTTAGATATAAAATATCTAAATTATCTAGATATAAAATATCTAAATTATCTAGATATAAAATATCTAAATTATCTAGATATAAAATATCTAAATTATCTAGATATAAAATATCTAAATTATCTAGATATAAAATATCTAAATTATCTAGATATAAAATATCTAAATTATCTAGATCTGGACAGACAGAAAAACAAACCAAGAGGTCCTCATTGAAGTTTCGGACAACGAAAACTAGTTAAAATGATAAGAAAGAGGATCATGAGAAAACAGAACTCGGAGAAACTAGCAGTGATTGGAATATTCAACGGGAAAAAAAGAAGAGAGGAAAGCCAAGAGAAAAATACTTCAGTGAACTGACCAAAAGCACGGAAAAAAAGATAACGCATCTGAACAAATCTGAAACACCAAGGACCGCGCATGATGGAGAAGCATGTTCGCCGGCACCTTCATGCACGGCACATAATAATAATAAATAGGATTGACCATACGCACGACAAAATTTTAAAATATTTTTAGCAGTATTCACATAATCTTTCGCCGGCTTTCATTTCATGTGCTCGGCTATCTACATGAAGATCTGCTTCCATAATGTCCATCATCAGCAGAAGATCTTCATGCATGTCGTGCAATTTTCCATCAGCCCTCTTTTCCGAAGATAATATCTAAGGTTTGGATTTGTTCAGTTTTAAAGTTTTGAGTCTAAAAGTTTTAAAGGTTGGAGTCTAAATGCTTTAAAGTTTTGAGTCTTTTGCGCGTTAGTTTCCCTACAGAAATGACGGAAACAAGAAGTTAAAAAAAATCACTGAAGGGAACTTCGTGTAGGTTTTCTCAGCGACCGCGAACTAGAAAGTTCTTTTGTATCTGATCTTCTTCCTTAACTTTGGTAGCCAGTAACACTCAAGGGCGGTAGGTTGGCGAAGTGGATCGTCGACTAGTGTCTCTCATGGCGAAGGTCAGGAACTGGAATCCGGCCAGAGACTCCCCAGCCACCCAGGCTGTAGAAATGGGTACCTGACTTCTTCTGGAGCTGGGAAAAGATGCGGCCAAGGGCGTGATTCTGACCGTATCACCCGCTAGTGTTCCGACAGGTCAAGGAAAATACGGACACTTAACACCACGTCCTGTAGGTGCCTCTGTGGTGTAACAGGGTTATCTTTACTAGACCTGATGACTAGCGTTGCTCGTTTCTAGTTGTTTACATTCACTAGTAACTTAGTCCATGGTTCTGTAGGTCGCGATGTTTGTGACTAATGCCACAATGACGGGTTTCAGTATAGTACAGTGACTTTACTTTGCAGAAGCACAAATAAGAAATAATTCTCAGCAGGCTCCACCGCTGTTTAAGGTGAGAGGTGGGTATAGACGTATCGGGGTTATCCGGTTGGTCAAACCGACTTAAATTGTTGTGCGTCATCTATTTCCGGCCCTGATCGTGACATTTAGAAAACGAGTAGACCTCGCTTTCCGGCCATTCGCTTTTACGACCGTATGTCCATGCACATAGTAGAACATCTTATTGTAGTTATTGAATGTGGAACTACTTAGTTTGGAAGTTTGTATACGAATTATAAGGCCATTCTAGTGCATTTTCTTTTAAAGCGTATATGTTTATAAAGTCTCGTCTACACGCCTCTGCGAATGTCGCCTCATATTCATTTCGCTTTGGGACGCGGCCGTCAGAACTGCCAACCCCGTTCGAAAGCGAGGATGCTGTGTAACAGTTCCATGAGAGGAAAGAATGAATTTAAATCAGTGCTCCCCAACCTATTGTTTTTCAGGCTGCATCCCGGTCAGCCAGTGTGCAAAACTGCTGGGCCGATTGAACGGATGAAGGGTGGCGCCTCTGACAGATTTCGGTACGCCGTGTATTAAAGGCCCTGTCGTGTCTGTTTTTAGATTCGCCAGTCTCGTTAGCTACCCCGACGTGACATCACCTGGCTTCGGTAGGTAGGTTTAATCAGAGGTCAAGAGACACGGGGGGGGGGGAATCCTTTGTTTCATAAACTATCTCCCGTCAAACAGAGAGTGTATCTTCACCCGTTTGTTTAATAAACTGTCTCCCGTCAAACAGAGAGTGTATCTTCACCCGTTTGTTTAATAAACTGTCTCCCGTCTAACAGAGAGTGTATCTTCACCCGTTTGTTTAATAAACTATCTCCCGTCTAACAGAGAGTGTATCTTCACCCGTTTGTTTAATAAACTATCTCTCGTCTAACAGAGAGTGTATCTTCACCCGTTTGTTTAATAAACTATCTCCCGTCTAACAGAGAGTGTATCTTCACCCGTTTGTTTAATAAACTATCTCCCGTCTAACAGAGAGTGTATCTTCACCCGTTTGTTTAATAAACTATCTCCCGTCTAACAGAGAGTGTATCTTCACCCGTTTGTTTAATAAACTATCTCCCGTCTAACAGAGTGTATCTTCACCCGTTTGTTTAATAAACTATCTCCCGTCTAACAGAGAGTGTATCTTCACCCGTTTGTTTAATAAACTATCTCCCATCAAACAGAGAGTGTATCTTCACCCCTTTGTTTAATAAACTGTCTCCCGTCTAACAGAGAGTGTATCTTCACCCGTTTGTTTAATAAACTATCTCCCGTCTAACAGAGAGTGTATCTTCACCCCTTTGTTTAATAAACTATCTCCCGTCAAACAGAGAGTGTATCTTCACCCCTTTGTTTAATAAACTATCTCCCGTCAAACAGAGAGTGTATCTTCACCCGTTTGTTTAATAAACTGTCTCCCGTCTAACAGAGAGTGTATCTTCACCCGTTCCGCTTCACCCCGTTCAGCCTTCTTGGTGATGTTACGGATGAAAATTCATTGCGCGGCAACCCTCCGTACTCTTCAGCCACTTGGTACAGGCAGTCCTCGATTTACGAACGTCCTACTTCTGAACAACCCGTAGTTACAAACTACCCCTCGCGAGTATTAAAAATTCGATTTACACACACTTGTTTGTAATAACAAGCAGACACAGTTTTGCTTCGCGCATCAAAATATTGCGCGTCTGCACCGGTTCACCGGTTTTTGTTTTTTGTTTTTTTGCATACAAAGGTCCATTGTATACTATATACTGTATAGATGAAGTAGATACGAGCCGTTACCTAACAGTTCCGACTTACGTACACATTCAACTTACGAACACACGTAGGAGCAGAACTCGGGGCCATCCTGTATTACCTTAAAAACTCCCACATCTGTGCAGTATTCTTCATAATCTACACTTAATATACGGACATTTCTTCCCGCAATTGCCGCCTCACCCCACGTCCCTTTTCGTGGATTCCCAGAGGCTGCTAACCAATAGTGCATCCCCTTTCCGTCATAAAATAAATTGTTCCGACGATGATGTAACTCAAACAGCGAATGCACACACTCATCCATAATGAAAACAGATTTGAGAATGTAAGGGAGATTACTAAAACAATTTTATTTAACCAAGGGCGCAGTACTCTTAATCCAATTAAATGCTGATGGGATTTTGCTTTCAGAGATTTTCTCGGTTTTTTTTTTTTTTTTAAGATTTTCAAATATTAACGTCTGGAATGTTTCCGTGAATCCTGATTTGTGTTTATTTTTATGTCCCGGCTTAAAAGACAACGGGAAATTTCCTTCTTTCCCTTGTAGCACGGTTTTCCCCAGGACAACAAAAATATACCGCTGTCCTTGAAAGATGAAAGGTTTCATAAAAAAGTGAAAGATTTTGTTGTTTTGATTCGTTTATTTAACCTCGCAGACTAAATAGGTAGTAGTTTTTCTATGTAACTCTGTGTGAGTTTACGTTCTGTTGCTTCTATATACTTATTCCCCCCTTGGCTTTGGGGACTTCAAATCTGAACGTTATGTGTTCACGTCAGATCTCCAGACACGTTTATTTATCTGCCAGTTTATTTAGGTCATTTTATCGTCACATACTGAAAAAAAAACGCCAAGGCCGAGACATAAACATAAAAAAAGTATCTTTATTTTTTTCCTAGCTCAGACTTTGAAGTAAGCAAATAATGATGACGTGAGAGCTGTTCTTTCGGTTGTTGTCCGGGCTTGTCTTGGTTGGTGTCCGGGCTTGTCTTGGTTGTTGTCCGGGCTTGTCTTGGTTGTTGTCCGGGCTTGTCTTGGTTGGTGTCCGGGCTTGTCTTGGTTGGTGTCCCCGATGCTCGACTGATTGTATTGCGAGTTTCCGTAACAGTTGGTTCCCCCCCCCCCCCCTTTTCAAAGAAATTAGACTCTTTTGAAAACAAATGGCTAAGGAAAATATTCGGTATAAACTGGAACGAATTCAAGAACGACGCAGAGATAAGACAGCTGAGCGAACAACAACCTGTCTCATGGGTGATCAGAAAAAGAAGATGGACATATGTCGGTCATGTGATGAGAAGGAACAATCAGGCTATCAAGTGGAACACAACAGGCTGAAGAAAAAGAAGTCGACCTCGTGAAACTCTAAAGATGACATTGTTAAGAGAGGCCAGTTCAGTGGGCATATAACATCACTTGATGAGACTGAAAAACTCGCCGAAGACGGGAAATCTTGGCGAACTACCATGCGGGTCCTATGTGACGTTTAGCGGCACGGGAAGGATGTAAGATGTAGGTAGGTAAAGGTAATCCTGCCATGCCTTAGAGGCACCTAGGAATATGGTGTTAGTGCCCATATTTTCCTTGACCTGTCAGCACACTAGAGGGTGATATGGTCAGTATCACGCCTGGCTGCCTTTCCTTCCCCAACTCCAAAAGAAGTCGGGTACCCATTTCTGCTGCTGGGTGACTGGGGTGCCTCCTGCCGGATTCGAACCCCCGACCTTCGCCATGAGAGACCAGGGCACTAACCACTTCGCTGCTCAGACACCCAAGATGTAAGAGAGCTGTTAATATATTTTTTAAAAAACTGATTTCCTTCAAACTGGGCAAACGTTTACTTTCTCCTGGTCAAGCACCAGGTGTTGGAACTGAGCAACTGCGTCTTTATTCTGACCTTCAGGTTGGCAGAGTAAACTGGGACAGGATCGTGAAGAAAGTGCATCCCTTTTTGTATCTTTTCCCTGGTTGTTACTTTTTCTCACATGTTTCCGTAGCCGCCTGGCCTTTCGCATTTCGCTTCTTATTCTCCGGCGTTATGCATAGCCTTTCCTCTCTAGTCATTTTAACAGCGCCTCGTACTGTTACAAATAGTGCAACAGTTTAATCAACCGTTCAGCACACATACGTACACACACACTTTCTTGTTCCCATGAAACCATATAATACAACTGAATGTAAATAATTTATAGATAGGTTATCCTAGTTTCTTGACTTTAATTATGCGGTTTACGCGCACTGAATTTAACAGTAAATATGTTTTCTGTTCTGTCTTCCCTTTATTGCTATCGTTTAATATTTCATCTTGTTTTTTTGTTTTTTAATATAATGCTCTACGCCACTGCTCTTCTCTTCTCTCCCCACCCCACCCTTAAAAGTGCACACACACATACATACGCACACGGAGGTAGGGATGGAAGAATGTACATGTGAGCCAATCGTTTTCTGCGCCACAAAAAGTCAACCACGTGATCTCAAGCACGTGGGTAGTCATTAAGGCTGTGGCGAAGGCACAAACAGGACCATCATCTGTCCTGTGTTTCTGTTCTGCCTTCATAAATCTCCCGCCGACGGATATCAGATATTGACTCAGAAACTCTCTGGTGGTCTGGTTTGTGCACCTGTCTCATACCAGTCTCGGTAATAGTATTAGCAATAATCCTAAAAGTAATAATAATAATGACAACAGCTGTGCTTTCTTGCTTGCCTCCCTCCCTGTTCGGTTATCTGCCTCCCTGCTTGCTTGCCTGCCTTCTTGCTTGCTTGCTTGCCTGCCTTTTTACTTGCTTGCCAGCCTTCCTGCTTGCTTGCCAGCCTTCCTGTTTGCTTGCCTGCCTGCCTTCCTGCTTGCTTGCTTGCTTGCTTGCGTCCTCACTGCTTGCTTGCCTCCTCACTGCTTGCTTGCCTGCCTCCCTCCTCAGTGCGCGTACTCTTGCTTGTCCTTTTATGCCCATTTGCTTAGCTGATGTCGCCAGAAATCCTCTTTCCGCCACCTCAGCAGCAAGCGTTTTAGATTTTGACGCCTGTTTTACCAGATGATTGCGTTTTTCGCACTTTTGAAAATGTCTACTTGTTTTTCTTCTTCTTCTTCGTCTTCGTCTTTTTCTTCTTCTTCTTCTTCTTTTTCTTTTTCTTCTTCTTCTTCTTCTTCTTCTTCTGGACTCATAACGGACTGTAAATTCGAGTAAAATGTTGTTTGATGTTTTTACGTTCCGTGATAATTGCAAATGTTTGGTGTTATGCTATAGAATGAGTATCCACATAATGTGTTTATATTAGATTGATATGTTGCAGTTTGAAGGTTGATTGGTTTATGAGTGTTTACATGGTGTGTTGTCACCGCTTGTCCTGCCAGTCCCTAAACTCGTTAATTATTGAATCCGTTCCTGTCACATGATCCGTGAAGCGAGGGCCTTTGATCGTATTTCTAAATACACTTTGGCAACCATCTTCTAGCGATTCTGGCTGGTCCTACTAATTTTATTTGGTAATTCCCGTATTTTTTTTTCATATTTTTGTACAGTCGCAGTTATTACAGCAGCTGAGACTAGGTATCATAAAATGTTACATATACTCAGTATTCCTTTATAGTCTGGAAGTTTGAGAATACTCAACAGTGCACTGTGATGCCAGTCTCAGATAAGACATTAGAAGATCTCTGTCAGGATATAAACCACATACAGGGAATATTCAGGTTGGGTCAGGCAGCAGGGAGGCAGTGCAGCCAACCGACGAGACCAGAGACAAAATTAACTTCCCACCAGTAAGTACCAACACCATATGGGAAAAGTTATAACAGTATTATTCAGAGAACTTGACAAACAGCTGGGAGAGGAAAAATCTTAAGCAAAAACTGGAAGCATTCGGTCATATCATATATCTTCTCTGCCACACAGAGTTTGGAACCAAACAGGCAAAAGAGAGAAATGTAACACCAAGAAAGTCCAGAAAACAGAGGAAAATAGAAGCAGTAAGACAACACAAGAAAGAAAAAAAGCAACAACTCACACAATATCTCTGAGAAACATGACCCAGAGGAGCCACCCACTCTCCCCTCCCCCCTTATAGTGTCAGGAGTTTAATAGGACCGAGACACTCTCTGAGGAGGGGGTGGGTTCCTCCTCTGATGATCTGAAAGAGTTGTGTTATTGTTCCGCTCTCTGTAGTAGACAGCTCCCAGGTAGGGATGGAAGAATGTACATGTGAGCCAATCGTTTTCTGCGCCACAAAAAGTCAACCACGTGATCTCAAGCACGTGGGTAGTCATTAAGGCTGTGGCGAAGGCACAAACAGGACCATCATCTGTCCTGTGTTTCTGTTCTGCCTTCATAAATCTCCCGCCGACGGATATCAGATATTGACTCAGAAACTCTCTGGTGGTCTGGTTTGTGCACCTGTCTCATACCAGTCTCGGTAATAGTATTAGTAATAATCCTAAAAGTAATAATAATAATGACAACAGCTGCGCTTTCTTGCTTGCCTCCCTCCCTGTTCGGTTATCTGCCTCCCTGCTTGCTTGCCTGCCTTCTTGCTTGCTTGCTTGCCTGCCTTTTTGCTTGCTTGCCTGCCTTCCTGCTTGCTTGCCTGCCTTCTTGCTTGCTTGCCTGCCTTTTTACTTGCTTGCCTGCCTTCCTGCTTGCTTGCCTGCCTTCCTGCTTGCTTGCTTGCCTGCCTTTTTACTTGCTTGCCTGCCTTCCTGCTTGCTTGCCTGCCTTCTTGCTTGCTTGCTTGCTTGCCTGCCTTTTTACTTGCTTGCCTCCCTTCCTGCTTGCTTGCCTGCCTGCCTTCCTGCTTGCTTGCCTCCTCACTGCTTGCTTGCCTGCCTCCCTCCTCAGTGCGCGTACTCTTGCTTGTCCTTTTATGCCCATTTGCTTAGCTGATGTCGCCACAAATCCTCTTTCCGCCACCTCAGCAGCAAGCGTTTTAGATTTTGACGCCTGTTTTACCAGATGATTGCGTTTTTCGCACTTTTGAAAATGTCTACTTGTTCTTCTTCTTCTTCGTCTTCGTCTTTTTTTTTCTTCTTCTTTTTCTTTTTCTTCTTCTTCTTCTTCTTCTGGACTCATAACGGACTGTAAATTCGAGTAAAATGTTTGATGTTTTTACGTTCCGTGATAATTGCAAATGTTTGGTGTTATGCTATAGAATGAGTATCCACATAATGTGTTTATATTAGATTGATATGTTGCAGTTTGAAGGTTGATTGGTTTATGAGTGTTTACATGGTGTGTTGTCACCGCTTGTCCTGCCAGTCCCTAAACTCGTTAATTATTGAATCCGTTCCTGTCACATGATCCGTGAAGCGAGGGCCTTTGATCGTATTTCTAAATACACTTTGGCAACCATCTTCTAGCGATTCTGGCTGGTCCTACTAATTTTATTTGGTAATTCCCGTATTTTTTTTCATATTTTTGTACAGTCGCAGTTATTACAGCAGCTGAGACTAGGTATCAGAAAATGTTACATATACTCAGTATTCCTTTATAGTCTGGAAGTTTGAGAATACTCAACAGTGCACTGTGATGCCAGTCTCAGATAAGACATTAGAAGATCTCTGTCAGGATATAAACCACATACAGGGAATATTCAGGTTGGGTCAGGCAGCAGGGAGGCAGTGCAGCCAACCGACGAGACCAGAGACAAAATTAACTTCCCACCAGTAAGTACCAACACCATATGGGAAAAGTTATAACAGTATTATTCAGAGAACTTGACAAACAGCTGGGAGAGGAAAAATCTTAAGCAAAAACTGGAAGCATTCGGTCATATCATATATCTTCTCTGCCACACAGAGTTTGGAACCAAACAGGCAAAAGAGAGAAATGTAACACCAAGAAAGTCCAGAAAACAGAGGAAAATAGAAGCAGTAAGACAACACAAGAAAGAAAAAAAGCAACAACTCACACAATATCTCTGAGAAACATGACCCAGAGGAGCCACCCACTCTCCCCTCCCCCCTTATAGTGTCAGGAGTTTAATAGGACCGAGACACTCTCTGAGGAGGGGGTGGGTTCCTCCTCTGATGATCTGAAAGAGTTGTGTTATTGTTCCGCTCTCTGTAGTAGACAGCTCCCTGCATGTGGACCTTGAATAAAGACAGCAGAAGAGAAAATCGAGGCCTTTGAAATGTGGATATACAGAAGAATAGGGCGTATCCCAAGGACAGAAAAGAAAACAAACAAGGAATTGCTAAACCAACTTGAAGTGAAAAGAGAAATATTGAAAATCATAACAACAAGACAACCAAGATACTTTGGGCATACCAGGAGGCATAATACTATACTGAAGGCGCTTCTTGAGGGCAAGATCGAAGGAAACAGAACAAGAGACCGACAGCGACATAGAAGAGCGGACAGCATCAAGAGATGGCCAGGAACCAGCTTGGCCTAGTGCACTACGAAGACAAGAAAGAGAGCAGAGTGGAGATTCATTGCAGCCAGCCTTCTGTGGGGAGACGGCACTAGATGATGATGATGATGACAGTTGCAGTTGACTCAAAAGAAATATCAGAGTGTTAGTCTGCGTTCCATAACTATTTGGTGTGGTTTTGTTAAGTTTCAAAACTACATAAAGTTAAGGATTGTGTAAGCAGAACTGTTTTGCTTTGCTGTTCATTCATTCATTCCTTTGCATGTCCCTTGCGGAACTTTGCCTCCCAAACAGCACTCCTGTAGGCCTCTTGGTTGTGAGCAAGATGGCCTGCTGCTGCTGCATCCATTTCCAGATCATCAACGATGTCTTGCAGCCATCTTCGTTTCGGTCTTCCTCTTTTTCTTTTTCCCATTATGTATCCTTCCAATACGGTCTTCTCTAAATTATCACGACGTTTAATGTGTCCAAAATATTTAAGTTTTCTCTCTTTAATCCTCTTTACTAGCCAGCCTTCTTCAATATTAAGCTCTTGTAGTATAGATATATTTGTTCTTTTCTGTGTCCACGATATTTAGAGAACTCTTCTATAGCATTTACATTCAAAGGCATTTATGTGCTTCTCAGCTGTTTTTTTAAGTGTCCAGGTCTCACAGGCATATGTTGCGATAGGAAAGATGCATGTCCTTAAAAATCTTATTTTTGTGGTTCTGTCTGCTCCTCTCCACAGATTCTTTATTTGTTTTACTTTCTGAAGAGCAATAGATGTCCTCCTTTTAATTTCCCTCATTGTATCTCCATTATTAGTTAGTAGTGATCCAAGATATTCAAAACTCTCCACTTCTTCCAGTTTTTCCTCATTGATACATATTTCAGTTGCCTTGTTTGTTTTGTCAGTTGTCATCACTTTAGTTTTCTTTGCATTAAGATAGAGGTTCTGCTCTTCGCTGTTCTTGCGGACTGACATAATGAGTTTTTCCATTCCTTCTTGTGTTGTGGACAGCAATACTGTGTCATCAGCATATCTAATCTCTGGTATTTCATAACCTCCAACTGTTATGGCATCGTAATATTCTTTGTCTACATCTTCTCTAACATTCCTCATTATATTTTCAGTATACAAGTTAAATAAGTAGGGTGACAATATGCACCCCTGACGGACCCCTTGTTTTATGTCAAACCAACTTGTTGTTTCACCATTTATTCTTACTGCTGCTTGTTGGTCTAAATACAGCAGTGATGTTAATTGTATCAAATGTGTTGGAAATCCCATTTTTTCCATTATTTCCCAAAGTTTCTGGTGTTGTACACAATCAAATGCCTTTGAGTAGTCTATAAAGGATAAATATAGATTCACATTAAACTCCCTGCATTTCTCTATTATTAATCTTAGATTGAATATATGATCTCTTGATCCTCTTCCTTGCCTGAAGCCAGCTTGGACCATATTGACTTCTTCTTCTATTTTCTTTCGAAGTCTACCCATTATGATTTTTAACAGAATTTTACTGGCATGACTAATCAGGGCTGTATACAACTAAATTAGTGAGAATTCTGTATTTTCTCAGTGTTAATAGAAGTGACGTCAGATGCGAATAGAAAAAGTAGCTTTTCTAACTATATGAACAATGGATTGCTCTTAAGAACGTATTGCAGATATCACAGTGCTACCTAGAGTCCAGTATTACGTTATTTTTTCTTTTCATATGAAGAACTATATTTTTCTTAGTATGAGAGGTAAAACTTAGAGGGGATGGAAAGATGGACGGGGATGAACATTACATTGCTGTATAGAAGGGATGGAAAGGCGGACGGGGATAACCTTTACATTGTTGTATAGAAAGGATGGAAAGATGGACAGGGATGACCATTACAATGTTGTATAGAAGGGATTGAAAGATGGACGGGGATGACCGTTGCATTGCTGTATAGAAGTGATGGAAAGATGGGCGGGGATGACCATTACATTGCTATATAGAAGGGATTGAAAGATGGACGGGGATGACCATTACATTGCTGTATAGAAGTGATGGAAAGATGGACGGGGAAGACCATTACATTGCTGTATAGAAGGGATTGAAAGATGGGCGGGGATGACCATTACATTGCTGTATGGAAGGGATTGAAAGATGGACGGGGAAGACCATTACATTGCTGTATAGAAGGGATTGAAAGATGGACGGGGAAGACCATTACATTGCTATATAAAAGGGATGGGAAAATGGACGGGGTAAAACCATTACATTGCTATATAGAAGGGATGCAAAATGGACGGGGAAGACCATAACATTGCTCTATATAAAGGGGAGGAAAAGATGGGCAGGGAAGACCATTACATTGCTATATAGAATATAATATAGTATTACTCTGTGCATATGAGGCTTCACCAAGCTATATCACTCTGTGACATCGTGTCAGGTTGTGAGTGAGTCACAGCATCGTCTCATTTTGTGAGTGAGTCACAGCATCGTCTCAGCTTGTGAGAGAGTCACAGCATCGTGTCAGCTTGTGAACAGATCGTGGCATCTTTTTTTTTAAACCCTGAGTGCAGCTAAAAAGCGGGGGGGGGGGTGTGCAGAACTTCTTTAGCGGACTCCACCACCGCAGTGACTGCGGCGATCCCTGCCCCGTTAGCCAGGCGGAGTTTGCTACTGGGAGTACCAACAGAGGTGAGATATTAAGGGGGGGGTGGTCAGTTAAGGTTTGCCAACCATGACGTTAGCAAGTCAGGCAGACAGGTAAGTGTAAGGACAGTGTTAAGAAAGTAAACACAGGTGTTAGTGTCTCAGGTAACATCGTGAACACTCTCTGCGGGGGCGGTCAAAGACCAGGCTTGGTCGGTTAAGCGGAGAGAATTACACCAGAATGAACACGCTGTGCTGGGTTGACTTGCTACTATGCGATAAACGAGTTATTGTTCTACCATCCAAGGACTGAGTGGTCGAATGATACTACCATCGAATGACTGAGTGATCTAATGATACTACCATCGAATGACCGAGTGGTCGAATGATACTACCGTCGAATGACCGAGTGGTCGAATGATACTACCGTCGAATGACCAAGTGGTCGAATGATACTATCATCGAATGACTGAGCGATCTAATGATACTACCATCGAATGACCGAGTGGTCGAATACTACTATCATCGAATGACCGAGTGATCTAATGATACTACCATCGAATGACCGAGTGGTCGAATGATACTACCGTCGAATGACCGAGTGGTCGAATGATACTATCATCGAATGACTGAGTGGTCTAATGATACTACCATCGAATGCCCGAGTGCAGAATTATACTACCGTCGAATGACCTAGTGTTCGAATGATACTATCATCGAATGACTGAGTGGTCTAATGATACTACCATCGAATGCCCGAATGCAGAATTATACTACCATCGAATGACCGAGTGTTCGAATGATACGGCCAATGAATGACTGAGTGGTCGAATGATACTACCATCGAATGACTGAGTGATTGAAAGATGCTGCTATCGAATGGCTGAGTGATTGAATGATATTACCATCGAGTGACTGAGTGATCGAATGATACTGGTGCGCTGTTGATATTTATAGAAGGTCGAAGTTTGATTAACAATAAATTAAACTGTTTAAAAATAACAATTTTATGAATATAAATAGAGCTATTGAATTTTTATACATTTTCATGAACAGTAATTCCATTGTGGAAAATTAAATTTACTGTGGATATTGTAATTTACATCTCTCTCTCTCTCTCTCTCTCTCTCTCTCATTCTCTCTTTCACTCTCTCTTGCTCTCTTTTCAGTCTTTCTCTCTGTCTGTCTCTGAGAGAGTCACAGCATCGTGTCAGCTTGTGGGAGAGTCACAGCATCGTGTCAGCTTGTGAGTGAGTCACAGCATCGTGTCAGCTTGTGAGTGAGTCACAGCATCGTGTCAGCTTGTGAGTGAGTCACAGCATCGTGTCAGCTTGTGGGAGAGTCACAGCATCGTGTCAGCTTGTGAGTGAGTCACAGCATCGTGTCAGCTTGTGAGTGAGTCACAGCATCGTGTCAGCGTGTGAGTGAGTCACAGCATCGTGTCAGCTTGTGAGTGAGTCACAACATCGTGTCAGCTTGTTAGTGAGTCACAGCATCGTGTCAGCTTGGGAGTGAGTCACAGCATCGTGTCAGCTTGTGAGTGAGTCACAGCATCGTGTCAGCTTGTGAGTGAGTCACAGCATAGTGTCAGCTTGTGAATGAGTCACAGCATCGTGTCAGCTTGTGAACAGATCGTGGCATCTTTTTTTTAAACCCTGAGTGCAGCTAAAAAGCGGGGGGGGGGGGTGTGCAGAACTTCTTTAGCGGACTCCACAACCGCAGTGACTGCGGCGATCCCTGCCCCGTTAGCCAGGCGGAGTTTGCTACTGGGAGTACCAACAGAGGTGAGATATTAAGGGGGGGGTGGTCAGTTAAGGTTTGCCAACCATGACGTTAGCAAGTCAGGCAGACAGGTAAGTGTAAGGACAGTGTTAAGAAAGTAAACACAGGTGTTAGTGTCTCAGGTAACATCGTGAACACTCTCTGCGGGGGCGGTCAAAGACCAGGCTTGGTCGGTTAAGCGGAGAGAGTTACACCAGAATGAACACGCTGTGCTGGGTTGACTTGCTACCATGCGATAAACGAGTTATTGTTCTACCATCCAAGGACTGAGTGGTCGAATGATACTACCATCGAATGACTGAGTGATCTAATGATACTACCATCGAATGACCGAGTGGTCGAATGATACTACCGTCGAATGACCGAGTGGTCGAATGATACTACCGTCGAATGACCAAGTGGTCGAATGATACTATCATCGAATGACTGAGCGATCTAATGATACTACCATCGAATGACCGAGTGGTCGAATACTACTATCATCGAATGACCGAGTGATCTAATGATACTACCATCGAATGACCGAGTGGTCGAATGATACTACCGTCGAATGACCGAGTGGTCGAATGATACTATCATCGAATGACTGAGTGGTCTAATGATACTACCATCGAATGCCCGAGTGCAGAATTATACTACCGTCGAATGACCTAGTGTTCGAATGATACTATCATCGAATGACTGAGTGGTCTAATGATACTACCATCGAATGCCCGAATGCAGAATTATACTACCATCGAATGACCGAGTGTTCGAATGATACGGCCAATGAATGACTGAGTGGTCGAATGATACTACCATCGAATGACTGAGTGATTGAAAGATGCTGCTATCGAATGGCTGAGTGATTGAATGATATTACCATCGAGTGACTGAGTGATCGAATGATACTGGTGCGCTGTTGATATTTATAGAAGGTCGAAGTTTGATTAACAATAAATTAAACTGTTTAAAAATAACAATTTTATGAATATAAATAGAGCTATTGAATTTTTATACATTTTCATGAACAGTAATTCCATTGTGGAAAATTAAATTTACTGTGGATATTGTAATTTACATCTCTCTCTCTCTCTCTCTCTCTCTCTCTCATTCTCTCTTTCACTCTCTCTTGCTCTCTTTTTCAGTCTTTCTCTCTGTCTGTCTCTCTCACTCTTTTTCTCTCTCTTTTTCTCTCTTTCTATTTCTCTCTTTTCACTCTTTCTCCCTGTCTGTCTGTCTTTCTTTTTCTCTTTCTGTCTCTCTTTTTCTCTTATTCTTTCTCTCTCTTCCTTCCTCTCTTTTTCTCTCACTCTTTTTCTCTCACTCTTTCTCTCTCGTTCTGTCTCTCTTTTTCTCTCTCTCTTTCTGACTCTCTTCCTGTCTCTCTTTTTCTCTCATTCTTTCTGTCTCTCTTTCTGTCTCACTCTGTCTCCCATTTTCTCTCACGCTCTTTCTTTCTTTTTATCTCTCTTTTCCTCTCACTCTCTCTCTCTTTCTATCTCTTTTTCTCTCACTCTTTCTCTCTCTCTCTTTCACTCTCACTCTTTCTCTCTCTCTCTTTCACTTTCTCTTTATTTTTATCGCTGTCTCTTTCTCTCTCTCTCTCTCTCACTCACTTTAACTCAGTCTCTCTACCATTTTAACTGTCTCTCTACCATTTTCTCACTTTAACTTTGTCACTCTACCATTCTCTCTCCCTCCCTCTCTCTCTCTCTCTCTCTCTCTCTCTCTCTCTACACCATTTTCTCACTTTAACTCTGTCACTCTACCATTTTAACAGTCTCTGTACCATTTTCTCACTTTAATTCTGTCACTCTACCGTTCTCTCTCCTTCCCTCCCTCTCTCTACCATATTCTCACTTTAACTCTGTCACTCTACCATTCTCTCTCTCTCTCTCTTCATCCCAGTTTTTTAAACAAATGTTACTCATGCAATTTACCATGTGGACAACCCGCTGACAATTTCCTCAGCCCTTTGTCTCTGTACCACAGAAATAAACAGTTTTTAAAAATGCAAAATTTACTCTGTTTTAGATTTTGCCAAAACGTCTTTGAACCAGTTGTTTTTGTTGACCAAGATGTTACTGTTTTTAGATCTGGCCCTCTGGTCATTGAACGTTGAGTCCCACATTGATAACTCAGTCACTTGGCCTATTAAATTACCCGCAGATGTTAAAAGTCGTTTACGTATTTGCTCTAAACTTCTTAATTGCCTCATCATCATCAAGTGCCGTGCCGACTAGCGTTGGCTATTATGCTTCTCCAGAGTACACGATGCTTCATGCAGACCATCAGTTCAGTTGGTGATCTCCTCTCACACCATCCCGTCAGACTGTCCAGTATCATTTCTCTTGGTCTTCCTCTTGATCTTCTTCCTTCTATTTTTTTCTGTTGTTATAATATTTTCAATGCCCCCTCTTCTCATTGCATGTCCTATGAAAGTACATTGTCTCTCTCTTATCTTTCTGACAAGGTTTTTTTGTCTCTCCAGCTCTTCTCATACATTCTTCATTAGTTATTTTTGCTGTCCAGGACATTAGCAACATTCTTCTAATAAACCACATTTCTGCTGCTTCCGGTGATTTTTGTGCAGACTTGCCTATTGTCCATGATTCACTTCCATATAACAAGATAGGTTCAATATAGAATTTTAGGACTCATTTTCTAACATTCATTGATAAGGATGTGTTAGCTAATATGTTTCTCATTCTCTGAAATGCAGTCTTTGCTTGGCCTATTCTGTTCCTAATTTCTGTTTTGCATTTCCCATCTGAAGTTATTACTGCTCCAAGGCATTTGAATTTCTGCACCTGCTTTAGAATAGTTCCGTTAATTGCCTGGGTGTACTTATAACCGTAGAATTCATCATATATCTCTTTTTTTTTAAAAGGGGGGGTGTCGTAAAACGTTTGTTATCAGTTTGTGTCAAATTAGATTCATTTTAAAATGTTACATTGTCTTTTAATATGGCTCAGCGTGACGTGAAAGGTGATTTTAGAACAGGTAAATATCACGTTCAGGTAGAAGTCTCAGCGCCTCATCATTTAGCTTGTACAGTTTCCCTTATAACTGATCCTGCCATTGATTGATCGCCGCAGTCAGCCAGGGTAACAATCAGTCCGTGTTTGTATAGCAAGGTTCGGTCTTAATGACCTCGCGTGTGGTGTCATTAGGCCTGGTGATCATTTTCCATGGCATGTGACACGGCGACGAGTATACACAGATTCCCTGCCACCGAGTGCCAGGATCTTCCGTCCCTTACCGCTATTCTGACTGCTCTTGGGCGACTGATATAAAGTGCCTCATTCATCTTGTACCAAGCTAGGCCCATGTTTTGTTGTTGTTGTTGTTGTTGTTTGCAAGGGGGTGGGGAGGGGACCTGGACGGTGCATCACTCATGGGCCCAAATGGCTTTCTCTCCCTCTCTCTCTTTTTTTTTTTTGGGGGGGGGGGGAGTCCGCAGTGGATGAAAACAAGATGGCTAAATCAATAAAATGGGGAGGGGGACAGTAGTTGTGGCCCACCTTACAAAATCCTCTTGTGGGCCCTCGCTAAGTCTCATTCAGCGCAGCTTATTGGGCTCCAAAAGACAAATGTGGCTGCAATTTTTTTTGGAAATATTGTTTGTAGACATCTTGTAGGCTACGTTAGGGTCTCCCCATCTTAAATTTCTCGAAACGTCATAGTTGTTATTTACATGCTTGCTAGCTGTTCATGTCAGATAGTTTCAACTTGCCATGTTTGTAACAGTAATAGTAACAGTAGTGATACTGTTGTCTATTCGGTCATTCGATGGTAGTATCATTAGTAGTAGTAATAGTACCAATTGTGATCGTAGTAGTAGTAATAGTAGCAGTAGTAATAGTAGAAGCAAGGGAAAAAACATATGCAGGTGGAAGGAGAAATGCTGATCAGGAAACTGAGCCCATGAAGGTTGTGGAAATTATTGAGGAAAGACGCTGGCGATGGTTGGGACATGTGCTCCGAATGACTGACAACTCACTACCAAAAATAGCACTAAGATGGACACCACAGGGGAACAGAAGTAAGGGTAGACCAAAAGAGACATGGAGAAGAACAACAGAAAGGATGTTGAGTAATAGAGGGCTCACCTGGGCAAGAGCAGAAAAAAAGGCGAAGTACAGGCATTTGTGGAAAACCCTTGCGGAAGCCCCATGTCCCCTGGGCACTTAAGGTTCAGAGAGAGAGAGAGTAATAGTAGCAGTAGTGATATTATTGTCCACTCAGTCATTCGATGGTAGTATCATTAGTAGTAATAATAGTAGCAGTTGTGATAGTAGCAGTAGTAATAGTAGCAGTAGTTTTTATTATGGCAGTCCGAGTGGTTGTAGTAGTTGTTGTTTTTAACTGTAGTAAGAGGAGCAATGATTATTATTATTATTGCTGTATGGGATAGCGTGTTGTGGCAGCAGCAGCGGTGTCACCAGAGTTAGTAGTACACGAAGATATAATAGAAAACACTTGTCAGAAAAAAAAAGGATACTTCCTCTGGTAAATCGAGAGCAAGGATCGGTAACCTTCCTACCAAAAGTGTGAAAATCTAAAGGGACGTAACCATTGCTATAGGAGTGACATGGTCGGCAAACTTTCTACAGAGAGAACAGATGCCACCAGTACTAGTGACCAGCAGGTTTCTGTAGCTAATAAATGAATGTAATAATTATAACATAATAATATGAATAATAGTTAATTCACGTATGTACTATTAGGTAAGAATGGTAATGAAAATAAACGGGTGTATGGTACAGTTTTAACAAAAAATAGAGTGAGGAAAGTGGGAAGAAACAAGAATGGCAGAAAGTAAGATGAGTACATATAAATGAAGGACATACAACAATCCAATATTTCAGCAAAAGCTTTTTTTCAAGGATAACACACAAAAACAACACAGAGAAAAATGCGAGAAATGTATGAAAAATATATAAACTTAGCCATTCGGCCTCCTCCTTGTAATAAATCCGCCACAAAATGCGCCCAGATAGACGTAGTAGAGCATTAAGTGGGAAAAAAAAAGATGTCAAAATTACTGTGGTGCAGGCCGCAGAATGCCAGTCCCTGATCTAGAGAGATGTATCTTTGTTTCGCTTTCTGTAGTATTTTCCTGAATACCTGTGTGTTCGGGTTTCGGTATCTTTGGTTACAAACGACATCTATCTTAGAGTAGATCTTTATCCTAGATCCCAGTCAGAACGTGAAGTTTTACATTGTTAGATCCTCAGCGTTGGTCTTATCCTAGATCCCAGTCAGAACGTGAAGTTTTACATTGTTAGATCCTCAGCGTTGGTCTTATCCTAGATCCCAGTCAGAACGTGAAGTTTTACATTGTTAGATCCTCAGCGTTGGTATTATCCTAGATCCCAGTCAGAACGTGAAGTTTTACATTGTTTAGATCCTCAGCGTTGGTCTTATCCTAGATCCCAGTCAGAACGTGAAGTTTTACATTGTTAGATCCTCAGCGTTGGTCTTATCCTAGATCCCAGTCAGAACGTGAAGTTTTACATTGTTTAGATCCTCAGCGTTGGTTTAATAGACGGTATAGGAAAATGCGCGTTTTTGTGTGATCAGTGTGACTTTCTTGCTTGAGCAAATATACTGTGAGAGCTTTACGTCCCAGATAGTCGTAATAGTCCCTAGAAGGTCAAAGACGAGAATTTAGTAGTAGTAGTAGTAGTAGTAGTAGTAGTAGTAGTAGTATAGTAGTAGTAGTAGTATGAATGACAGTTTTCTCTGTAGAATTACATTTTAAAACGTTTAACCCTTTCTTTCCTAGTCGCGAGTGGAAGTGTCGTCAAAACGTGGGAAGGGAGGTAGGGTGGGGGACAGGAAACGTATCTTGTATGTTCAGTATTATGCGATTTGGTTACGATTACTCTTTGGACTGAGCAGATGTTATGAGCGATGCGTTATCTGCAAACCAGGCAGAGCTGAAACAAGTGGAGATATACGAGAAAGTATAGTATAGATTATGACTTAAGACTTAGAGTGATAGTAATAGATTTAAATATAGTTTAAGATTTAGTGATAGTATAAAACTGAGTGACAGCATAAGATTTAGTAGCTGTATAAGATTTAGTGGGATAACATAAGGATAGTATAAGATTCAGTGTGATAACATAAGATTTAGTGATAATATAAGATTTAGTGTGATAACATAAGATTTAAGAATAGTATAAGATTTAGTGTGATAACATAAAATTTAGTGATAGTGTCAGATTTAGTGTGATAACATAAGATTTAAGGATAGTATAAGACTTAGTATGAGAACATAAGAGTTAGTGAAAGATTTAGTATAAGAACATAAGAGTTAGTGATAGTATACGATTTGATGTGATAACATACGATTTAAGGATAGTATGAGATTTGTTGTGATAACATAAGATTTAATAATAATATAAGATTTAGTATAGTATCAGATGTAGTCAAGATTTAAAAAATTATCGAAAGTTAGAGTCATACAAAAACGTTTAATCAAGAACAAAAAACAGTATTGAGGAAGAATATAAAAATATGTATCGAAAACAGTGGAAACAATTATGTTATAATTAAACAGTGAAAACAGTAACGAGAAACGATATTATGCTTTACTCCTTTTGCTTTTTCCAATTAACTTTTACGTGGGCAGATACAAAAACAACCCTCCGGTTGGCTTGAAAAAATTAAACCGGCTGCCATAGCGACACGGCACAAGTGTTATCTCGTTAAATGCTACTCCACAGTCCATATTGTTCAGTTGTGCACGTGTAGCGACCGCGTGAACATGGATCCCGTAATAGCCGTTCCTGGTACCTCTGAAGTTCCGTGGTGTGATTCCCTTTCTGAAAGCAGGATAAGCCGGCGCTGGTGAATTGGCAGAGGAAGTTCAGAAATGGACGCCAAGTCTTGCAGTAGGAGCGAACGACACTGAATTGTCACTGATGAACTCAAGTCGACCAAGTTACGCGGAGGAGAAAGACGTTTCAGGATTTCAGATCTGTCTACTGAGTTTCCTCAGCTTTCGAGGGCTAGTCTGTTTTCTATTGTCACGGAGATACTGAATTACCGATGAGGAGATCTTGGATGAAATAAGCAGCTGATTGGATGCCGTGGTGGCACCGTTCTCTGACGAGGGTTCTCTGAAGAGCAGGTAACACTGTTCGACAAGTGCTTGAATTCAGATGGCGACAATACAGAAAAGTGATGCACTTATACGTGCAAGATTTACATACTTTTTTTTTTAACAAGCCAATAGGATGTTGATTTTGGAATAGTCCTCGTACGATCCCCAAAGATAGACATCAACAAGCAAATTATTACTACCGAAAATCCCAAGATACTTTTTTTTTTAAAATCTTTGGTCACTAACCTTAGATCTGGAGAACGAAACAAACAATCAGCGCACACCAACATTCCCTTTAAAGTCACTTAGTGGGCGCACTGGTCCACCGTAAGAAACAGTTGTTTTAAGTGTAACTAAATCCACCTTTAGTTGTCTAAGTTTTCATCCACAAATTGTCAGGAAAGAATAATACAAAGAAGGGTTGTTGTTGTTGTTGCATTCATAATATGGTTGTATGCTGTTATCGCCTGTTTTCCCGATTGTATCACTGATGTAAGTAATTCTAGTTTTCAATGTAATTTCTAGTTTAGCTTCTTTCTCCTGTTGTTAGCTTTCAAAGGCTGCTAAAAATCATGATTGAAATTCTCTGGAATTATATTTTTAATAATTCAAAAAATAATAATAATAATAATCTGAAAATGCTAAATTATATGAGAGTGTGTGGGTGGGGGTTTTTTTTTTTTGTTTATTTGTTTGTTTGCTTTCTTTTTTCTTTCGAACAATTTTAGATCTCAGATTTCTGAAAATTTGATTGTTGTTTATGTGGTTATTTTTTAAGGGGGGAGAGCGTATAATGTGTTTTTACTGAAATGTTGATCACATCTTTCTGGCCAACAATAAATCGTTACCTTTGCTGCGGTATTTTATCATAATGCTTGTTAGTCACTCTCTGTGCCGGGTTTTTTTTTCTCAAATTCACTTGTCCAGTGTTTCAGTAACAAGTTTAATGCTTGCATTTAAAATGTATCTTAATTTCCGGCTCTCTGTCTGTCTGTCTGTCTCTCTCTCTCTCTTTCTGTCCCTTTCTGTTTCTCTCTCTCTCTCTCTCTTTCTCTCTCTCTCTTGCTCGCTCGCTCGCGTCTGTCGTCCCCTCTCTCTGTCTTCCGCCCTGTTTCGCTCTCTTTATCGTCCTCTCATCTTCTCTTTATGTCTTTCTCTCTCTCTCTCTCCCCCCCCCTTTCTCTCTCTTTGTCATCTTCCCTTCTTTGTCTGCCTTGCTTTCTCTTTCGACTTGTGTCTCCTCTCTATCTATCTATCTATCTATCAATCTGTCTATCTAGAGATAGAAAGACTGAGAATAAGATAGGTCTTCTCCTCAGTCTTTCTTTCTTTCTCTGTTTTTCCAGTCTCTATATTGTTTCACTTTTTCTCTCTCTCTCTCTCTCTCTCTCTCTCTCTATCTATCTCTGTCTCTCACTCACTCACTCTGTCTTTCTGTCTTCTTCTCATTTTGTTTCTCTTGTTCTCTTCTTATCTGTCTTCCTCTCTGTCTGTCTTACTCACGCTTTCATCGTTCTCCTCTGTCTTTGTCTTCATCTGTGTGTGTGTGTGTGTCTTCTTAGAAAATGTATACTGAGAGGAGATTATCTTGTGGAATGTATATAGAAAAGATATAGATAGACATGATGACCTTCTTTGTGATGGGAAAAAAGGCTTATAAAATTCTGGGAAAAAAAAGAAAGAAAGTATAGGCATTTTGACATTGTTAACGTCCATCTTGTATAGCCTTTGTGTAGAACATTTAATCTAGAAACGTCAAAGAACTAAGATAAGAATAAACTCATCCAGGCGAGATAACTGATCGATATTAACCAAGTGAGCCAGGTCATCTGTCTGCAAACTTAGCAACAGATCGAACGCTTGTCAATGCATAACATCCTTAGAAAAGTAGATCTTTATGAAATTTTCTTTGTAAAGAAAGATAAAAAAAAAGGTGGAATATAGTTTTTAAACTTTCATGGGAAAACGTCTTTTACTTTCAGTTTTGTGCTTGGCAATGGTCAGTCCAAGTTTGATTTGTCTGTGTTTGTTTAAAACTGAAAACCGATACCAGCCAGTGGAAGGAGGTTTTCTTTGATTTTACTTGTTTTATGTTCTACCCGTGTAACATCAAGCGGGTGTCTGAGTGGCCTAGTGGTTAGTGTACTAGTCTCATGGCGAAGTTCGGGGAGGGAGGGGGGGTTCAAATCCGGCAGAAGGTGCCCCCAGTCACACAGTTGTAGAAATTGATACACGAGTTCTTCTGGAGCTGAAAAATGAAAGTCGGCCAGGCTTGATGCTGACATCACCCTCTGGTGTCCCGACATGTCAAGAAAAAGTGAGACACTAGCTCCATGTTCCTATGTGCCACTACAGCATTGACAGGGTTACCTTTATCTTTTTCTAACAGTTGCTCAGTGGCACCGGCATCCAGGTATTGTCAGTGTAACTCTTCTTTGTATTGGTTAAATAGTTGCCGCGGTGGATAGGCACCCCAGAGAAGTGCCTTGCCCAGCGCCTACGGTTCTGTTAAGACAGACCTGATGTTGAGTTCTCTCGTTACGTTGGACTACACCACAGATAACCAATCAGAAAGTACATGTTCGCGTGTGTCCGTAACTGCGACAACCAGAGACGACTTTCACGAGAGCATGGAGGCTAAGTAATATGTTTGATTGATTGGATATACACAATGAGCCATTTAGTTGATTAGATATACACAATGAGCCATTTAGTTGATTAGATGTATACAATGAGCTATTTAGTTGATTAGATGTACACAGTGAGCCATTTAGTTGATTAGATGTACACAGTGAACCATTTAGTTGATTAGATGTATACAAGGAGCCATTTAGTTGATTAGATGTACACAATGAACCATTTAGTCTTCCTGGCACAACGAAACCTCTATATTTTCACGCAGAAACTTATTTCACATTTCAGGATAAATGGAAACCAAAAAAAGTATAGTATCGTTTCGTTATGAATTATGTATAGTCTTTAGTCTTCTGATTATATTTCTGGACTGTGGGTGATGACGATTGCCACGTATAGCAGCATACTTTGGCCGATTAAATGTTATCAATCTAATGCACTTTAAGACAGCATTGTTAACAGGTTCTGTCCTCAACGATAGTATCTTTCTCCGTTGTCATTTTTTTATTTATGAGTACAATACTATTTTGTTCACTTCGACATTTCAGAATGTCACTACACCTGTTAGTATATGGTTCACCACAAGACTGAAATCTTAACACACATAGTCACTGTAAAATTCATATGGCTCGCTCCAGAATCAATTTATAGTTCACGTTTAATGTTCCCCAAACAAAACTCACAAGTGTCAGATTAAAGCATCTCCGAAAGCATTTTACACAGGGTTCCAAAAATATCAAATCTTCTGCATTTCTCACGCAGTACTAATAATCACTTTTCATCTTGAAATGATATCTTCTATCTGTCCTGAACTACTTGTGGTCTCTGTCTCCTTATGTGTATATGCTCTACTTGTCCATCTGTTCTGTCTGTCGTTGCTATCCTATCTATCCTTCTATTCTTCTTTTTCACGTTCTTCTGTCTTCTCTGTCTTTCCCTTTCAAAACTGCATGCTTGTCTTGTATATCGTAAGTCAGTTCTCCAATAAGACACACCTAGATCTTTCTATTTGTCAGCTGGTTCACTACATACTGATTGAACTTCGGGATAAGTCGGCTCACTCCCTTTGGTCATTTTATTGGCCCGCTGGACTATTCATATGTTCAAATTGCGTCCTAGGATTATCTAATATGCCTCACCTGTCAGTAAGTCTATTGACTCTGATCCGTCTATTCAGTTTTCTCTCGTGGGTAAACTCTTCTCATCCTGTTGCAGATGTTTATGATACCTGTACGGGATATCTGTTTGCAGTGTCCGTCTGTCTGTCTCCATATTCTTCATTTTAACCATTTAGTTTAGTCGTGTCAGGACTTATAATGTGGGTATATCTCTTTAATCTGCCTTTCCCTCACCTTCTTTATGTCTCATATATGTAGGTATCTACTTAATTCTGACATAATAATAATACCATATACCATAATATAATTATATTTATATATATATATATGTATATAATGAAAATTGCTCTCAATCAAAATGGAAAAATACATATAGAAGGGACAGATATTGAAGAAGTCAATCAATTTGCATACCTTGGCAGCTACATAGACCAGGATGGTGACACTAGAAAGGAAGTTAGGATCAGAATTGCAAAAGCAGCATCAATCTTCAAGAATCTTGAGAACATACGAAATTCAAAAGTTATAAGCACAAAAACCAAGTTAAGACTATTCAATTCAAATGTAATATCCACCCTCATGTATGCATGCGAAAGTTGGAAAACAAGTAAAGAAATAGAAAAGAAATTAGATTCTTTTGAAAACAAATGTCTAAGGAAAATACTCGGCATCAAGTGGAATGAATTCAAGAACAATGCAGAGATAAGACAGATGACTGAACAACAACCAGTCTCGTGGGTGATCAGGAAAAGGAGATGGACATATGTTGGTCACTTGATGAGAAGAAATGATCAGAGAATCCCAAAACAAGCTATCAAGTGGAACACAACAGGCCGAAGAAAAAGAGGCAGACCGCGTGAAACTCTAAAGAGGACATTATTAAGAGAGGCCAAATTAACAGGCATAAAATCCTTTGATGAGGTTGAAAGACTCGCCGAAGACAGGAAAAATTGGCGAACTACTTTGCGAGCCCTATGTGACGTTTGTGTTCCTCTCGCACCGGTTTTCAAATTTTCAGTGGCTTCTTATCTACTTTCTACTTATCAATAATAGTCATAACTATAATAAAAATGCTAATATTAAGAATAATAATAATATTAATACTATGCTAATTTACAAGGCTATAATAATACTACAGTCTTAACTTACAAGGCACTATGTTACAAAAGCAGATGCCCTCCCCAAGGCAGGGAGCAAAATGGCACAGTTCAAGCACCCAATAACATACCAACAAGCAAAAAAAAACCGTCATCCACAAGAAACTTAACACCTACTGGGAAAAAAAATAACGAAAGTTGAAACAAAAGGGACTCAATTCATCAACTACAGTGAAAGCAGCAAACTACAATTTTCGTCTAAGAACCAGGCACGACAGACTCCAGAGTCACTTCTGTTGTCTTAAAATATCACACATAAACCAGTGTCCCTGCGGCTTTAGTGTCCAGACGCCAGAACGTTATCCCAGTGGCCTGCCCCAACCTACTCAAACATCCGAGCACAGATCTGGCCCGAGGGAGAGGATCTGAAGGAAAAACCTGTGGGGCTGCCACTCTGGCCTGGAGAAGACGGCAGACTTCATCATGGCGACGGGACTGCAGATACAGCATGACCAGTCAGTTCTCAAACGCGGAAGAAGAAGAGCTTCAACGGAACCATCATTTCCTAGACAAGACTCCAGCTCAAACTGCCCCGTATGCCCTTTGTCGTCATCGGTTTCGCGAGTCAGGTCACCCTGCCTGCCTGGTGTTCATGTAAGCGAGACCCACGTTGCACCTTTACTTAACTGCATTGTTTATTAAGTCTTAGAGAACCGATACATGTTACATACGGCTGCAGTTTCTCGCCAGTGTCTTGTTGTAACAGAATAGCCATTCTGTTCAGAGAGTTTTTGTGTATTGCTAATAATTGTGTTGCGTAGACTACAGCTCTTGCCCGCTAGAATTACTCTGCAGACTGTTACTGCAGCTTCCATGAGAGTACTTGGCAGAGTTTACCTACCTATTTCTATTGCTGGTGTCACTGTTTCTCATTGCTTTTATGTGGTTCGCAACATGAACCGTTCCGCCATTCTGGGGCGTGATTTTTTGTCTCGTTCTGGTGCTGTCATCGATTACAATTCTAATACACTAAACATACATAACAAGATGATTCCTTTAGAATTAGATGCACACATTGCTTCTATTCTTCGTGTCCAGCGTTCTTCTCTTCTTTCTCCACGTTCCGTCAGTCTTATTCCTCTTAAACTGAAAGCCCAACCATATTTTCCATCTGGCAATTCTTATATGGTTCAGGGTATTGAGACACCATTCTTATTGTCCCAACCGGAGATAGAGTTGGTAGACTCAGTATGTGAGCTCCACACTAATCGCTATCCCGTGTTGACAGTAATTAATCATTCTAGTAAACACATCGAGCTCAAGCGTGGATGTGTTTTGGGAAAATTGACGCCATTCACGGAGTCAGTTGACTCTATCCAGCAAGCTTCTGGTACTGAGGAGACAACACCTGACAGTCGTTCTGAGACTATCGTTCGACAGGTTCAGTGCCCTGAAGTGCACAAGGACATAATATCCAGGTTGTTGACACAGAACAAGGATGTTTTTGCCTTGACTGATTCCGAGATATCGCATACCTCGACAGTGCAGATGGAGATTGATACAGGCGATCATCCGCCAATCTCCAGGAAACCCTACCGCACTCCGTTGGCGAGTAGAGAGGTGATAGAGAGGGCCGTCGAGAATATGTTGCGTGACGGAATAATTTCTCGCACGATCTCAGAGTGGTCATCACCAGTTGTCTTGGTGACTAAGAAAGATGGTACCCATCGTTTCTGCTGCGACTACCGTGCACTCAATGCGGTGACCCGTTCATTGTCATATCCATTGCCACGCATTGAGGACATCCTGAGCACGATAGGCAAAGCCAAACTTTTCAGCACTTTGGATGCTCGTTGTGGCTTTTGGTGTATTCCCTTGTCCAAGGACGCTCAGCAGAAGTCAGCTTTTAGCTGTCATCTTGGTTCTTTCTGTTTTAATTACATGAGCTTTGGTTTAAAAGGGGCACCATCTACCTTTGTCGCACTCATGGACACAGTATTACAGGGCTTAGGCAAGTTTGCACAAGCCTATATTGACGATATACTGGTGTTCACTGATGGAACGATCGAAGACCATGTTCGCGATCTTCAGGCGGTATTCGACCGATTGCGTGAGCACCAGGTCAAGCTCAAACCATCCAAATGTCACTTTGCGGCCTCTGAGACAAAGTATCTCGGGTATGTCATCAGCCAGTCAGGCATATCTCCTGATCCTGAGAAGGTCAGAGCCATTGCCGACATGCCGTCTCCTTTGAATGTGAAGGAGGTGCGCTCTTTTTTGGGGACGTGCAGTTACTATCGACGTTTCATTCCCCACTTTTCGGAGATTGTGGCTCCCATAGTGGACCTCACCAAGAAGGGTCATCGGTTCAAATGGTCTCCAGTCTGTCAAATGGCGTTCGAGTCTTTGAGGATCGCCTTGCGAAAGTACCGCTTCTCTCGCATCCTGACTTGCATAAGCCACTTACATTGTATACAGATGCTTCCAATGTTGCGGTTGGAGCCTGTTTGGTGCAGACAGCTTCCTCTTCTGATGGACTCTCAGTTGAAGAGCCCTTATATTTTCTTTCGCAGAAGCTGTCGCGCTCGCAGACAAAGTGGTCTACTTTCGAGAGAGAAGCGTATGCTGTCCATTACGCCACGCAGAAGTTGAGATATTTTCTGGCGAATAGACACTTCGCTGTGAAGACTGACCATAGACCCTTGGTGGACGCATTTATAAGCAAACAGGAGATTCAGAATGCCAGGGTGCAGCGATGGATGTTGAATCTCTGCGGCTTGGATATGGAGTTCCAATACATCAAAGGTTGTCGAAATTTTTCGGCTGACCTACTTTCCCGGATAAATAATCCAGAACCTCTGGTCGTTACGGAAGATGAGGAGCTCTGTGAAAATGCCAAAGAGATCGCGGTGATAAATGCAAATCGCTATCCATTGGATTACTACAGAGGGTTTATTCCCTCCGATACGGAATCTGAGGAACCCCTCCTTGACATGGATCGCTTTGATCTGGTGACTGAGCAGGGACGAGATCCTGAAATCGCCAAAATCAGGGCGTCTCTTGAAGCAGCGGGACCTAGCGCCCCGAAGTCTAAGCACTTCATGTTACATCAGGACAGAGTGTTTTTTCTTTCTAAGCCTGATGAACCAGAGGCACGATTGAGATTGTACGTTCCTAGCCATCTCCGATCTCATATGTTGTTACAATTCCATGAAGAAAATGGACATATGGGTCGAGACAAGGTGTACTCTGCGTTGGCTTCTCGTTATTATTGGCCCAACATGTTTCAGGATTGCTACCAACATGTAGAGTCTTGTGGCCGTTGTCGAGAACGCAATATTCTGCACAAGAATGCAACGCTGCAAGAGACAGACATTCCGTGCTTTCCGTTTCAGAAGATCTCGCTGGATTTCTCAGGTCCCTATCCGCTGACCTTGGCTGGAAATAAATACATCCTTCATGTCGTTGATTGGCTAACCCTATGGCCCGAATGTTTCCCAGTACCAGACAGGACAGCCCACACGGTGGCTGAGGTATTGTTGCAGCGGATAATCCCGCGTCACTCCACGCCATCTGTAGTGGTAACGGACAATGGGGCTGAGTTTGTGAATCATTCCTTGAGCCACCTGTTCAAACAGCTCCATGTTCAACACGTTACTACGGCGTTGTATCACCCACAGAGCAACGCCAGGAATGAAAGGATGCATCGCACCCTCCTTGACATTTTGTCCAAGCATGTGCACGAGATTCCACAGATGTGGGATGTGTTCTTACCAATGGCAGTGGGGGCCATTCGTATGAACGTCAATGAAAGTACTGGGGTGTCTCCCTTCTTCTTTTTATACGGCCGGCACCCTTGGTTGCCCCTGGATAATTTGTTGTGCCCCCATGTTAAGTACTATGGGGAGGACCCTACGGAGATCAGGTTGATGCAACAGCACCGTACGTTCCTTCAAGTATTTCGCCAGTTAAATAAGTCTCACTCCAGACAGAGAGCGAGCTATAATGAACGTGCGGAGATGCCAAACATTTCAGTGGGAGACAGTGTAGCGTATAGAATCCATGCACGCCATTCTAAGTTAGATGCGCGGTGGGCCCCGTTTTATACGGTGGTGAAGCGTTTGTCTCCGGTTACCTTCCTGATCAAGAACCAGGCTGACGGGAGAACCCACTCGGTTCATGCAAATGATATACACAAGGTGGAGGTTCAGTGGAGGGAGCCTCCTTCGAATAAATTGTATGGTTTGCGTTCGGCGCGATTTGTTCTTCCACCTATCGAGGAAGGAACAGATTCCAGCGGTAGCGATGCCGACAACGTTGAATCTGATGTCGGTCATGGTGAAACACACACAGGAGGGATTGGCGATCCCCTCTCACACCTTTTGAGGGATGTTCGAAATGAACGGGATGGATCCTCTTCAGAGGCCCCTGTTCCCCTTCAGGAGCTCTATAAAAGGGCGACGGCTCGATTGGGGACGCAGAGTACTCCCCTTTCGGGTATGGATGGGCCCACATCCGTGGTGGCCCCTTCAGGAATTAACTCTTCTTCGAGTTCGGAAAGTGTTCCGTTGGCTAGGTATAAAGAAAGCATAATAGACACTAGTTGGGTAGTGTTCTTCGAAAAAGGAGTTCATCCTTTGCTTCTATCCTATTTCTATGGCAGTAGAAATAGATGGTGTAGTTCACAGAACTCAGTATTAAAAATGTTGTAATATATGTATATTTATGTTTGCACCACAATGTTTAACGTACTTAATTTGTACAAATTGTGGGTGCATGAAATTTTTTTTGTAGCTGCATATTCAGCTTTAAATTCATTGTTATCGCTCACAGTTTGTGAGAGTTTTCTGTGCAAGTTCGCAATTTTTTTTTTTTTGGTTGGAGATATTTGATGGCCAAATATCTACCTTTAGGGGGTGGGGAGATATTCTGTAACAGAATAGCCATTCTGTTCAGAGAGTTTTTGTGTATTGCTAATAATTGTGTTGCGTAGACTACGTCATTAGGAAAGTACGTGTGCAAAGAAGTCGTTAAAAAGGTCCGTGTGAAAAAGCCGGTCGTTAGGCAGTCTATGTGTGGAACTTTGTACTGGAAGGACGTGTTTGGGCGAACGAGAATGGGGTAGAGCGAGTCTTGTTGTCAGAATTAGTTTAGTTTGTTTTTCTGTGTGGCTGCAGTCCTTGGTTAGCCTGTAAGTATGGTTTTTGGTATGAATAAATCATTGTAAGGTTTTCCTTGCCCATGTGGCGTAGATATTTCACGCCGGGCATTTGTTGCTGTGAATTTCTGTAATAAATGTGTGTGTCTGATGATAAACTACAACAATTGGCTTTGTGGAAATTCTCATTGTTGACCAGTTTGTTTTGGTCGGAAGACTGCCAAGTTATGTTCAAGTTGTTGTATTGTACTATCTTTTGTGGAGTTGAAAGCCTGGGTGTTCCATTTGATAGCTTGTTTTAGTATTCTCTGACTGTTTCTTCTCATCACCCGACCGATACTACGTCCATCTCCTTTTTCTGACCACCCATGAGACAGGTTGTTGTTTGCTCATCTGTCTTATCTCTGCGCTGTTCTTGAATTCGTTCCATTTTATACCGAGTATTTTCTTTTAGACATTTGTTTTCAACAGAGTCTCTCTCTCTCTCTCTCTGAACCTTAAGTGCCCAGGGCACATGGGGCTTCCGCAAGGGTTTTCCACAAATGCCTGTCTTTCGCCTTTTTTTCTGCTCTTGCCCAGGTGAGCCCTCTATTGCTCAACATCCTTTCTGTTGTTCTTCTCCATGTCTCTTTTGGTCTACCCTTACTTCTGCTCCCCTGTGGTGTCCATCTTAGTGCTATTTTTGGTAGTGAGTTGTCAGTCATTCGGAGCACATGTCCCAACCATCGCCAGCGTCTTTCCTCAATAATTGTTGTCAGTGGTTTCATCTGCATTTCTGCCAATAAGATGTTATTTCTTATGGTGTTTGGCCAAAATATTTTTTTAATTCTACGTAAACATTTAGTCTGGAAAGAATTCAACTTGTTTTCTATGGTTTTGGTGATTTTCCAGCATTCACTTCCATAGAGTAGTACACTTAGAACATTACTCTTAAATATCCTGATTTTCATATTTATGCTTAGTTTATTTGATTTCCATATATTCTGTAGCATTGCAAAAGCCTGTTTTGCTCTAGTAAGTCTGCTGTTGATGTCCTCTGTGCTGTCTCCATTTTCTACTACTCTGCTGCCAAGGTATACAAATTCGTTGACCTCCTCCACTAACTTGTTATCTACTCTGAGTACATTTCTGTTGTTCACATTTTGCTTCATTAACTTTGTCTTTCCTACGTTGATCTTTAGTCCTATGTTGTTTGCATTCTGGGTTAACTTGTTTATTTTATCTTGCATATCTTTGTGACTGCTTGATAATAGACAAATGTCGTCCGCAAAGTCAAGGTCCTCCAGCACTGTGTTAAGGGTCCATTGTAATCCTCTGCGTTTGTCTGATGTTGCCTCCTTCATTAACCAGTCTACTGCCAAGATAAATAATGTTGGTGATAGTACACATCCCTGTTTCACTCCTGTTTGTACCCTAAAGCTGCTGGAGGTATGTTCTCCACAGATAACTTTGCACTGAAAACCCTCGTATAGGGCTTTGATTACATTAACTATTTTATGGGGGAGGCCATGCCATCTTAGGATTTTCCACAGTGCATCTCTGTTGACACTGTCGAAGGCTTTCTCAAAATCTATGAATAATGCATATGTTGTGCTATGCCATTCATTTGCCTGTTCTAATATTTGTCTAAGTACAAATATATGGTCTATGCATGATCTTCCTTTCCTAAATCCTGCCTGCTCTTTCCGAAGTTTTTCCTCAAGTGTTGGTACAATTCTGTTGATGATTATTCTGCAAAATACTTTACTAGTGAGTGGCAGTAAGGTAATGCCTCTCCAGTTCCCGCAATCTCTGAGGTCACCCTTCTTTGGTAGTTTTACTATAAGACCAGTTTTCCACTCCTCTGGGGCTTTTTCTAAATCCCAGATTTGTTGTAATATCCGGCAAAGTTGTTTTGGTGTTTCTGTTTCTTCTGCTTTCAACATCTCAGCAGTCACTTCATCTTCACCTGGTGCCCTGTCTGATTTTAGCATCTTTATCGCCTCTTTTACTTCATTTATTGTTATTGGTCCTGTATTGATGTTTAGTTCCGCTTTTGCTTCAGGTATATCTATTGCTTGTGCTGCTTGTGTTCTGTTTAGTAGGGTGTTAAAGTGTTCCCTCCATCTTTCAATTTTTTCTCTTTCTCCACTGACCAGTTGTCCATTTTGTGTTCTTACTGCACTTTCACATCTTGTATTGAAGTTACCTGTCATCTGCTTTGTGATTTTATATATGGTTTTCATGTCATTTGTATATGCTGCTTTCTCTGCTGTCTCTGCTAAGTTGTCATAATACTGACGTTTATCTTGACGGCATGATTCCTTCACTTCTTTGTCTTTTTGTGCATAATTACTTAAAACTCGTTCATTGAGCCGTTGTGATTTGGTGTTCAGTAATTTTTTCTTGATTTCTTTTCTTTGCTCTATCTTTTCCCATGTGGTCTCACTTATCCATTCCTCTTTTCTCCTTTTCCGATATCCCAGCACCTCTTTTGCTGTTTCCTGTAGTGTTTTATTGAACTCTAATATGGACATTTCTGCTTCGTCTTGTAGGACACTGAAGCGGTTCTTAAGTATTATTGAGAATTCATTTCTTGTTTGCTGGTCTATCAGTTTTCTTGTATCAAAATGTATCTTTCTGTGTTCTCCGATTCTGGCTTTCCTTAATTTTAGTTTTATTTTTGCTACCAGAAGGTTGTGATCACTTCCTATATCTGCTCCTTTCCTTGCTCGCACATCTTGTAGTGACCGTTTCCACTTGTTGTTTATTAGTATGTGATCGATTTGGTTTTCTGTGGTTTTATCTGGTGACCTCCAAGTCACCTTATGGATGTTTTTGTGTTGGAAAATTGTCCCTCCGATGGTCATCATGTTTTCTTCACAGAAACTGCACAGTCTTTCTCCATTTTCATTTATTTCTCCGATTCCTTCTCTTCCCATGATTCTTCTTCTATCTTCATTTCCTTCACCTACTTTTGCATTGAAGTCGCCCAAGATGAGTAGCATATCATGCTTGGGTATTGTTTCTACTGTGGCTTGGAGGCTGTTGTAAAAATCTTCTTTTAATTCCTCTTCAGCTGCTTCTGTTGGTGCATAACAAACTATAATAGACAGCTTCGTGAATCTTGAGTTGAAACGTGCATATAATAATCTCTCATTTATTGGGGTCCATTTCAGCAATGCTCTTGATGCTTCTTTTGTTATAATCAATGCTACTCCTCCTTCATGAAGATCTTCTTTACCTGACCATATTATTGTATCTTCTGTGTGCTGTGTTGTTAATTTCCTTCTGCCTTGTCCTGTCCATCTTGCTTCTTGTATTGCTAGTATGTCTAGTTTGTATCTGTGCATTTCCTTGATGGTTTGTGCTAGTTTTCCAGTCTGGTTTAGTGTTCTTACATTCCAGCTGCCTATTTGCATCTTTTGTTTAGGTTCCAGGAGGTCTGCAGTCGGGCTGGGGACTTCCAGTGGCTGGCTTTCATCCACAACCTTCATGGGCTCAGTTTCCTGATACGCATTTCTCCTTCCACCTGCATTTGCTTTTTCCCTTGCTTCTGTTTCTGTAGCAGTCTGATTGTTTTTTACCAGATAGGGTTGCTGGCCCTATGCCGAACCCTCCTTAGTCGCCTTTTACGATCATGCATGGTAGGGTACAGTGGTCCTATTCTTTGCAGATCCCGGGTACCACACGGGGGTCAACAGAGTCTAATGTGTTGTATATTTCTTTAGTTGTTTTCCGGCGTTATATTTTTATTAGGAGCAGAAGAGCTGAAAGAAAAGTCTAACACTTTTTCTTTTCTTAAATGATTCAGAAGTGAGTTCCAGCATTTATCTCCGCAGTTAAAAACTCTTGTTACACAGACTGGAACTGGAAAGGAAAATGTGGCTTTGTGGTGCTAAAGAAGGGATTGTGTTTCCTGTGTTACTGGAGCATTCGTTAAGCCGGTGTTGTCCCTTGATGCGCACGATTGATTCTGATTTGTACATTATCTTGAAGCCGTGTTTTCTGAGTGTTACTGTTTTAGTTAATCACTGATTCCAGCCATCAACTTCACGTTTCTGGATTAGTTAATCACTGTCTCAGCCATTCTTCACTTCCAGGCTCTTTCAAACCTAAGGTTAGCACCACACTGACACGAAACTCAAGCCAGTCCTTCGTAACACTTGACATGAGGATTTATTGATGGCATGGATGAAAACGCAGATAATGATGACGATAATCTGACCGCCGGCAGGTTTGCCCTGCCACGTGGCGAGTCTGCTCATACCTGCAAAACTCCAGAACAGATATAAACGTCCATTTACTCGACAGAGACATCACGAAAACCATGCACTCAGGTACACATCCAAACGAAGACTTCACTCGCTCAGCTTTTTTTCACCCACTATCCCCAATCACGGGGTTCACAAACCACGTGACCTTCCGGAAGAATCTCGATCCTTACGCGGCATTCACAATAAAGACTCATAAGGCGAGAAATGCCCTTTCTGTGGATAAGGGAAAAAAAACCATTTCCCATACTGCTACAGTGCAAAGACTGTGCTTATCTCAGTATGTAACAAATTACCTGTTTCAGAATATTTCCGCGCTGAAAATATAAAATGTATATGCTAGATTTCGTATCGCTTTTTAACATCAACCGCCTGTTTCTTCATGTCCCAACCAAATGTGGCCGTGTTGTGCTGTATCTTGGTGTACTTCCATTTTACATTGTGCGTGTGTCACTGTGCTTTCCGCGTCACAACCCATGTACTGCGCAAGTTTTGTATGGTCATACGAACATCCATGACGCCAGATCAGTGTGCGAAAATACCGAATCAAACATTTTATTCGAAAGAAAATTACTTAGTTCGACATCTTACGATCAATTCTTGATTGGAGCATATCAGTCACAGTTCTTACTGCAAAAATCAGATAGCAACCATCAGAAGACTTAACAACCGGACCTACCCCCCACCCCCCGCTTTCTGTTCCTGATATTTATATTTATTTCCCTTATCTTTCTTACGTCAAAGTGTGCTGGAGATTTTCTGTTTCACCCCGGTCACCCTTTTAAGTGACGGTTTCCACAATCACCCTCATAAGTGACAGTATTCACAATCACCCTCTTAAGTGACATTTTTCACAATCACTCTTTTAAGTGACAGTTTCCACAATCACCCTCTTAAGTGACATTTTTCACAATCACTCTTTTAAGTGACAGTTTCCACAATCACCCTCTTAAGTGACGGTTTCCACAATCACCCTATTAAGTGACAGTTTTCACAATCACCCTCGTAAGTAACAGTTTCCACGGTCACCCTCGTAAGTGACAGTTTACACAATCACCCTCTTAAGTGACAGTTTGCACAATCACCCTTTTAAGTGACAGTTTTCACAATCACCCTCGTAAGTGACAGTTTCCACAATCACCCTCCTAAGTGACAGTATTCATAATCACCCTTTTAAGTGACGGTTTCCACAATCACCCTTTGAAGTGACAGTTTCCACAATCATCCTCGTGACAGTTTCCACAATCACCCTTTGAAGTGACAGTTTCAACAATCACCCGATACTTCGGGTTTTTTTTTTTTTTTTGGTTGGAGATTTGTACCTATTTCTTTAAATTCCTCACTGTATTGCCGCAGCAAAATCTTTGAGTTACTTCTGGAATAGTGGACACCAGTAGCTCCCAAAATTGGCGATTCCCCCAACTGTGTACACCCACACACACACACACACACGTGCAGTCAAAGAAGGGCACGTGTTTGCTAGGGCACTGTGTTACAGCCAGCTCATTTCACTACCTACCAGTGTCATGAGAAGAGCTCTCCAGTGAGATCATCCTCAACAAAACCCACAGCAGTTGATACATGGTGCTCCATACTTAACTATGCACTAACCCAGTATCGATTCCGGTATCGTAGTGATATCTTAATGTGTCTGCGGTATCTAGCCACATCTACGTGCCGCAGTCATATCACTACGATACCGGAATCGATACTGGATTAGTGCAAGGTTATATTTTCCGAACGCACTGTATTTGCCTGCTTCAGAACCGTCTTCTTCGACGAATAATGCCGGTAATAACTTCCAGACGTAAACACGCTGTTATGAAGTGAAGACGTGTTTTGTAAGAAATAGAAAGATGTTATGAAGAACTGATAAAGTTATAGCTTGAAAACTTACCTATAGGTAAACAAAATGGAAAAAAGTATAATTCGAGTTTAAAAGAATTTTTTTTTTCCAGATAGGAAGTCGCTGATGAAAGATATATAGAAAGATTTTCTTGGAAAATAGAATTGCACTTTTTGAGAAATATAATTATGAAATGGAAAGATATTACAGAGAAATAGAAAATTGCTATTGGTAAATAGATGGATGGATGGACAGACAGACAAAATGTATAAACTAGGAAAAAAGTAGAAACAGCTTTATTATTTAATGAATACAAAGTCGTGACGTTTTGGCGTGAGCCTTAATCATACAAACACATACAGGACGAAGAATTAGAGAGAGGAGACAAAGTATAGGATCACATAAAACTATGTTAATGAAATAACAACATATGAAAAATATTAACCAAGAACACAACTTATCTGAATATTTTAGACGGCTTTCAAATAATTCTTGGTTTGTGCAATCAACATAAACCGTCTAAAATAAGTTTTGTTGTAATTATATTTCTTGATTAATTTTTTTCATTTGTTGTTATTTCATTAACATAGTTTTATGTGATCCTAAACTCTGAAGAGGACATTGTTAAGAGAGGCCAAATTAACAGGCATAAAATCCGTTGATGAGGTTGAAAGACTCGCCGAAGACAGGAAAAATTGGCGAAATACGGGAAGGATAGAAGATAAAAGATACTTTGTCTCCTCTCTCTAATTCTTCGTCATGTATGTGTTTGTATGATTAAGGCTTACGCCGAAACGTCACAACTTTGTACTTGTTAAATAATAAAGCTGTTCCTACTTTTGTCCTAGTTTATACATTTTGATATCACATCTTTACTGCAGTGCTTTGTGCGTAGTTGTATACTTATACACTTTGTCCTGTGTTAGACAGACAGACAGTTCTTAGACTGATAATCACTCATCTCCCATTCAATCTCCGACAGAGGCGTTTCAGCAAATCGGTGTGGAAAAGCCACAGACAATAAACTCGAGAACCGTCGTTGGATGTTATGAAAACGTCGACCGTATTCTTCCTTATTACCGCCCTGAGGGACTTGACCTTCTGTGGCGTATTTTATTGTGCGGCCCTGGCTTTGAAATAACAAGAATCTGGCCTTGACGATTTGTAGCATAACAGACAGATAAGCAATAGGATACCCCCAACTGGGAAACCTGAGACCGGTTCAAATTAGGAGGTAGCGAAGAAATCTGTGGATTAAGGTTCCAGTGTCTCTTTTCTGGAGAGATGAATGAGTTAGGAGAGGCAACATTCTTTCTACCCCTTCCACACGCACCCCCACCCCCTTTTCCCCCGCGGTCTCGTCCCGTTCAGTGTCCTATTTCGTACAGTACTCATAAAACATTTATAACCAGGACCAGTAGAGTAGGCAGATTTGAAGCCACTGTTTCATAACCCAAAAACTCAAGGCTACCATTGATTTCTTGCATGCTACGCAGTCGCTTTTTTTGTTTTTTAATTGAGAATTTAGACTCTTTAAAGCAGCACAAAATGGTTAAAGTGGGGACACTTGAAAGTGATTCGAGAATATACAAGAGTGAATGAAATGAAAGTCAGGAAAGGCGATTAAAATTTCTGAAAGAACAGATAGAAGTCCCTTAGTATTACCAAGTGTTAGCATCAGGATCAATGACGTCAGGGAAGAGATAGTGTCACCTTCGCTTAGCAGCAGGCAGAATAGCACATGACAAGATGGCGGCTACATTGCAGGCATACTCCAGGGTGGAAGTGCGTTTTGTCATCCGATTCATGCCCCGCACAGATCTGAACCCCACGGACAAACCATCAGATATATCAGGTGTATGGCGATGAGTGCATGTGCAAGGTTCGTGTGTACAAACTGGGTCACGAAGATCAAGACAGGGACAACAAAACAGACGCGATGTGCACGGTGTTCTTTTTGGAATTCAAGTTGTAGTTTACAGGTGGCGCAAATGCACTGCAAATTTGACAAATGTAGGCGTATTTGGCTTTTTTCTAACTTTCATTTGATGCATCCTCGTAGAAAGGTTTCTTTTTTTTAAATTTCCTTCAAAGAAAACACAAAATTGAGACGCAAAGATGCTAGTTTCTCTGGTGTTGTAGCTGCATTATAATACATGAAGCGTTTTTGGAAAACTTGCGAAGATTAGATAAGAAAAAAAAAGGAGGGAGGGGGTGAATTCTGTCTATGTTAGATCTGCACAACGAACCACGGAATCAGAAAGCAGTGTTTATGTTGCAAAGCCCAGCTTCCTTCTGCTTGCGTCTTTTGTCATTAGATTTTCATCATCGTTTCCTACTGAAATGATCGCTGCGTTCTCACGCACTGTCGCCCTCCGCCTGACTCGGGTTTTCGCCCGTTCTCAGAGCTAGTATCTGACAGAAAAAAAATTCATTAATGACTTGGATTTATACTTCTATCCCAGTTTTGATAAAATCTTTTATTATAATAACTTGGGGATATCCTTATATCCCAGTTTTGATCTTCCCTCCAGCCTGCTTCCCCCAAAGAAGTCCGCTATATAAAATTCTCATGAATGTACGCCTTCAGTCCATTCTTGCCAACAAAAGCGAAAGATAATCATATTTTTGCCATTTGCGGGAAATAAGTTATCCAGCAGGAAATTAGCATCTCCCGAGACAAAAGACATGCGAAATTTGACAAAATCATACAACGCATTTATGACAACTGCAAGATCAGTTAACTAATGAAGACCGTAGTGTGGTGCAAAAGAAGAAAAATACGAGCCCATGTAAGTAATGGACTGAGTCAAAGATCAGAGTATGGGATGATAAACGCGCAATACAAAACTGAGTTCAACAGACTGTGATAGGCCTTTCTAGCAATTTAACTCTTTCGTTCCAAAACACCACCAGCACTGTAGATAGATCTTGCCAGTCTAACTCTAGTCAGTATTCAGTGCAGCACATGGGCAAAGTCTAAGTACAATGAAAAATAACACATTACTAATGCAGCCCAGTGTTTTTTAAATTATATAGTAACTTCCTCACAACTCCTGTCTTACACAATTTTTCAGTTTTCTTTCAGCCATAAGGTGGTAAACAAAGCAGGAACAAAAGAGTTAAATCGAAATCCATGTAAGCACTCAATTTAAAACGTTGGGCAGTTTGTTTAGGTTATGGTTCATCATCATCATATCATCATCGCCTTTCATTCCCATGAGAACATAGGCCACGGATAAATGCTCTCCAGTCATCCTTGTTCTTGGAGTTATTTTTTGCCTCCTTCCATGGTTCCCAAAGCATTTTATTTTAGTTTTTTTATCTCACATTCTCCTTAGTTTAGGGCATCACTTGTTATTAAATTATAAACTTTCACATATTTTTGGTACTCCACGTGGAACTGAAAGAACTTCTATGGGGCTCTCACTCGATCCTGGAGAAGATAGCAGACTGTGTCCAGGAGACCAGGTGGCAGATATAGCACGACCAACCAGTGCTCCATCGCGGAAGAAGAAGAAGAATTCCACATAAAAACTTTCAACCGTTTGTAGCATTCTACTTAAAAACCTTCAGACATTTTTAGGATTCTGCTTTTAAAAACTTTCAAACATTTTTAGCATTCTACCATGAAAGCATTTTTAAAATATTTAGCATTCTACATAAAAACATTTTTAAAATATTTAGCATTCTACATAAAAACATTTTTTAAATATTTAGCATTCTACATAAAAACATTTTTAAAATATTTAGCATTCTACATAAAAACATTTTTTAAATATTTAGCATTCTACATAAAAACATTTTTAAAATATTTAGTATTCTGCATAAAAACATATAAAAAATATTTAGCATTCTACATAAAAAAACTTTCAAACATTTTTTTAGCATTCTGTATAATTTGGTCTAGCTGTGCAGGCCCCTTGAAGTGGACTGAAGTACAGAAAACAATGCTGGGTGGCCCTTCCTACTTTTTCCCAGCAAAAATACCAAGAATAAATAGTAATATGTGGGAAAGTCCCCCAGTCCCCACCTTATATTTGCCTTTCTCTGTCAGTCATTATCAACAGTGTCCAGTCTTCAGTTCCCCCAGGTCGATAACCCAATATTTGTGCTCATTTCAGCTTTCGTCCGCGCACACAATGCGTTTGAAAACTGCTGAAACAACCTTGTTTACAGTTCCCTGCCTATTTACGCACATAAACGCACCCTCCAGATGCCGAAAGTCTGAGCCTTTGAACGAGATTTTGATGAATTATTGCGGCAGGAAATTAGATCGATTGGGATGTCTTCGACCTTGCTAAGCAAGCAGCTGGTCTCTGTCTGATCTGAGCTTTTATCTTTACTCTAATCAGGGCATTGCTTGACAAAAGTCGCAAACTTCCGTTAGCATTTTTTTTTTTTTTGCGGAAGGGGGGGGGAGTTTACATTTTTAGCTTTTGCATAACTAGGGCACGGCCTGGTTATCTGAGTGGTTAGGCGCTCGATTTACTAATCAGGTGGTGCCGGGTTCGGTTCCAGCAGTGGGATTTCTGGTACACATCAGAACGGCCTTGGGGTTCACCCAGCTTCAAAAAATGGGTACCACAGAAATCTGGGAAGGTAAAGCGGCCAGCCATGATACTGACCACATCAGACTTTCATGTGCCGAAGGTCTTTAAAAATACGGGCCCAACACCGTATTACCCAGTATTACTTAATGGCATGGAAACGGGAGTTTTACCTTTCTATAACTGGGGCAAAGACAGTCATAATGACCTGAACGATATCCCAGTGCCTTGGTTAAGTAAGCAGCTCGCCCGGTGCAGGACAGAGTAAACCACCGTCCAGAAGCTAGCAGATGATGTTACATCAGCCTGATAGCGAGATCCAGGAAGATATTTACTGGGGTAGAGTCCGCGATTATGTCGACTACGGTAGAATCCGCGATTGTGTCGACTAGGGAAGATTCTGCGATGATATTAAATAGAGCAGAATTCCTGATATCCACGCACACCAGAATCTGCGATGATATCGACTAGAGCGGAATCTTCGATGATATTGACTAGAGTAGACTTCTTGATATCGACCACGGCCGAATCGGCAATTAAATCAGTTAAACCAAAACGTCTTTCCACTCACTCACACACACACACACATCCTTCCCCTTTTATGGCCACTGCTAAAAAATAACCCTAAACACAATCAGCGGTTAACTACCGTGTCACGCAGATGGCACAAACCACCTAGCACTTGAGAACCACTACATTCAGGAATGAGAATCTGGAACCACATGGTCTAAACTCGTTATTCAGCTACATCCAACGTTCTCCTCTTCCACAGTCGTAATCCTTCCCCACTTAGTTCCACTCCCTTCTCACTTGTTACACGTAGCTCAGAGCCTCTTCACAGCATCACATTACAACTCCTCTACCCCAACTATAATCACATATTTCACCTTCTCCCGGCTAGATTACCATTGTATCAATCTCTCTCTCCTCCATGGTTTCCCACCCACTACCCTCAGTTGCGACCCACCTGTCACACATCCCAAGTCTCCACATAAATACTCTCTACACTCCACCATGGCATTTCTGACACACAACGTCGGAGAAGCACAGCTTCTTACACGGTACAGCTAAATGCTTTATTCATTTTATTTAATTTTACTAATATTTTTATCATAGCATTCATGTTAATTTATAATTTATCTCCTTTCTCTATTTCTTCGTCCTGTATGTCTTTGTCTTGCTCACAACCGAGAGCCCTACAGGAGTGCTGTTAGGGAGGCAAAGTTCCGCAAGGGACATGCAAATGAATGAATGAATGTCTTTGTATGATTAGGGCTCACGACGAAACGTCACAACTGTGTACTGGTTAAGTAATAAAGCTGTTCCTACTTTTTTCCTCGTTTATACATTTCAAATATCTTGAAGCAGTAGTAACTTCAGATGGGAAGTGTAGAACAGAAATTAAGAACAGAATAGGCCAAGCAAAGACTGCATTTCAGAGAATGAGACATATATTATGCAATGCATCCTTATCAATGAATGTTAGAAAACGAGTCCTAAAATGCTATATTGAACCTATCTTATTATATAGAAGTGAATTATGGACCATAGGCAGGTCTGCACAGATGTCATTGGAAGCAGCAGAAATGTGGTTTATTAGAAGAATGTTGCGAATTCCCTGGACAGCAAATAATAATAATAATAACTAATGGAGAATGCATGAGAAGAGCTGGAGAGACACACAAAAAAAATCTTGTCAAAAAAATAAAAAGAGACAGACACTGTACTTTCATAGGACATGCAGTGAGAAGAAGGGGGGGGGGGCACTGAAAATATTTTTTAACAGGAAAAATAGAAAGAAGAAGAGCCAGGGGAAGACCAAGAGAAACAATACTGGACAGTCTGACGGGATAGGGTGAGAGGAGATCACTAACTGAGCTAATGGCCTGCATGAAGGATCGGGCACTCTGGAGAAGCCAACGCCAATCGGCACGGCACCTGATGATGATTGATTTCTGTCAGATTGTTTGTCTGCCTATCTCAGTCCGGCGATAGTTCATACAACAATAGACTTACTTTTCTCCCCACACAGACTAGACTTACTTTTCTCCCCACACAGACTAGACTTACTTTTCTCCCCACACAGACTAGACTTACTTTTCTCCCCACACAGACTAGACTTACTTTTCTCCCCACACAGACCCACAAACGTCTAGTTCTTTGACCTACGGCTTACAGGTTTACCCCCACATAAGGTTTCTCTGAAATATAACACCACTTGTAGGTGCTCATCCAGCAAAGCCTTTCTTCTTTTTAATCTAGACCTAACAAAAAGTAATCATCACAAGATTCAAACGAGTGAGATAATAAATCAAATTAGTGAAACACGAACCATTTAGTCGCCCGCTATCGATCTGGCCTCTTCAGAGCGATGACTTAATCAAAGCGACAGTTCAGTTAAAGGACAGAATAAAAGGGCCGAATAAGAAATGTGTCTGCTCAGTATTAGCCTCTCTTTTACAAGCCCAGAGCGCCATGATAATGTGAAAGAAAGTATGGGGGTAGTAATAAAGAAGCAAGAGCTGGAATGTGATATGAGGCTTGGGCGAATTTGAAGACATCTTTGATGTAACTGGGCAACAGAAACAATGGGGAAATAACTCCGGGAAAGAATTGTTGGAACAAGCTGTTCCGGTGAGGAAATGAGTCTACGAAAGTGTTGACATGACGGCTAAGAGGCGCCATGATAACTGAGGAACTGTGATTGTACAGTTATCTTTTCATTTTAGCCAGGAACTGCTTTCGTTCCAGAAATTACGCAAACGCCAGCCGATTGCCCGCTGTTACACATAAAATATCAACTGTTTTCTTTCCCGTTACAGATCTCTTGGTTAGCGGCGTGATTAGCTCTCTCTTCTCTCATGGTCAAGGTAAAGTGGTTCGAATCCGGTCGAAACTCATCCCTATCAGTCTTGCTGTAGAAATGTGCTTTTAGCTCTGCATGAAAAGTGGCCGGAACCAGGTGCGACACTGATCCCATCCCCATCTTCTGGTGTGAGCACTAACATCATGTGCCATATATGTCTCAGTGGCATGGAACAGATCAGGGGAAATATAGGGACTATCATTATGCACACTAAACAATGACACGACACAAAGCTGCCTTTACTTTTACTGCTTACATTTTCTTTATTCTAAAGCAGGTGCAGAAATTTAAATACCTTGGAGCAGTAATAACTTCAGATGGGAAACGCAGAACAGAAATTAGGAACAGAATAGGCCAAGCATTTCAGAGAATAAGAAACATATTAGCCAGCACATTCTTATCAATGAATGTTAGAAAAGAGTCCTAAAATGCTATATTGAACCTATCTTGTTATATGGAAGTGAATCATGGACAATAGGCAAGTCTGCACAAAAATCATTGGAAGCAGCAGAAATGTGGTTTATTAGAAGAATGTTGTGAATCCCCTGGACAGCAAAAATAACTAATGAATTTATGAGAAGAGCTGGAGAGACAAAAAAACCTTGTCAAAAAGATAAGAGAGAGACAATGTACTTTCAAAGGACATGCAATGAGAAGAGGGGGCATTGAAAATATTACAACAACAGGAAAAATAGAAGAAAGAAGATCAAGAGGAAGACCTAGAGAAATGATACTGGACAGTCTGACGGGATGGTGTGAGAGGAGATCACCAACTGAGCTGATGGCCTGCATGAAGGATTGTGTACTCTGGATAAGCATAATAGCCAACGCCAGTCGGCACGGCACATCATGATGATGATAATGCTTACGTTTTGCAGGCGCATCAGTTGGGGGGAGGGAGGGGTCGGTGGGACGGCGACTTTCGGAACTTGTGCGAGTACTGCCCAGCTCTTGCTGGTGGACATCTACTTTAGTACATTATTTGTTTGCAAGAAACCTCACTTATTTGCAAGAAGCCTCGCTTATTTGCAAGAAACGTCGCTTATTTGGAAGGAACATCACTTATTTACAAGAAACCTCACTTATTTGCAAGAAATCTCACGTATTTGCAAAAACCTCGCTTATTTGCAAGAAACCTCGTTTATTTGCAAGAAATCTCGCTTATATGCAAGGAACATACTTATTTGCAAGAAACCTCACTTATTTGCAAGAAACCTCACTTATTTCCTTGAAACCTCACTTATTCGCAAGAAACCCCATTTATTTGCAAGAAACTTCACTTATTTGCAAGAAACTCTATTTATTTGCAATCAACTTCATAGTGAACACACATCGTAGATCATCAGTTCCCAGCCTTGGGCTCTACGAAGGGTGAAGTATGGCTGCGCAGGGTGTAATATGTGGCTGCGCAGGGTGTAATATGTGGCTGCGCAGGGTGTAATATGTGGTTGCGCAGGGTGTAATATGTGGTTGCGCAGGATGTCAAGTGGGCTGCGCAGGATGTTGTGTGTGGCTGCACAGGATGTCAAGTGGAAGTGCACAGGATGTCAGGTGTGGCTGCACAGGATGTCGTGTGTGGCTGGGTTTGATTTTGTAGAATACTGGAATTTTGTGAACGCTGTCTTTTTAACAAATTAAATTTAATGCCAAATGACGAGGAAGCATGGGAGAGCCGCGGCGAATTATAATTGGCTTCCGTGATCTGCCAGTTTCAGCTCCTTTTCATCTCTTAAATAATCATATCTTGTACCTTTCGTGTTCTGTCACCTCAGAAAGTTTGAAAACCACAGGCAGATGTCGTCGTTATTGTGTTCTGATTATGACAGAAAACTTAATGGGCATGATTGTAATGTTTCCAGATATACAGATCTTCGTCTTCCGCAATTTCTTCTCCCTTTCTTCTCTCTCATATTTTCTACCCCCCCCCCCTTTCCCCAATTTTCTGCTTGTATGTGGTTCTTCTCAACGTACCAAACCCTAAAACTTCTTCTCCACTGTGGTGGATGGCAGCTAAAACCGTTCGCCCACATCCAACGGTTTCATTGCAATCTCTCGTGACCTTGAACATGGCCGTTTTCTGCCAGTTTAGTCTGTACAGACCGTGCATACACAACAGCTTGTTCGTGTAAGTGCTGGAGGTTTCTGTGGGTGTGTCACTTCGGCTTTCTTTTGTCACCAATAACGCTGCATCTCATTGCCTCTGATGGCGTTCACGGGCCATTAGCTTCACGGTTTGTCTTTGCTGCCGGCTGTATTAACTCCCATTAGTTGCCATCGACCAGTCAGATTCGATGTTTTGCTGTTCTTTTGTATGATGATGATGATGATGACAGCCCAGCGGGTTCTAAGAATGAATCGAAAGATTTACATATTTTCGACACTTAACGCCTGGCTGCATCAGCAGCAGGGCATCTTGCTTACAACCGATTGGCCTACAGGAGTGCTCTTAAGGAGGCAAAGTTCCGCAAAGGACATGCAGATGAATGAACGAATGAATGAATGCCTGGCTTCTACGAAATCAACTGTTGCCTGGTTTATGGTGTCCAGCCTTTGGTATTATCCATCCTTTCATTTTTTTTTTTTTTTTTGCCATGTTTTCCTGCATTTGATTCACATAAGATTGGTCTTTCCTATGTCATTTGATCTCCCTTTTCTCTTAATATTTGTCTCTTTTCCATTGGTAGTCTCCCGGCACTTTGGACTTTGCTAAAGCGTTTGATATCTTATTTCCTCTGTAGGTCTCTTCGGGTCTGGTCGATCAGTTCTCGCACTTAGAACTTTCTCCTGTAATTTGGGCTTTACTTGACCGTTTGATCTCCTGAAATGATTTGTTATGTTGTTGTTGTTGTTTTTGTTTTTGTTGCTGTTGTTGTTTTCCTTTTTAATACCGTAATTTGTGAAACCATAGTCTATTTCTGTCTGGCAGAATTTTTATTTCATATTTGCCGTGTATTCCTTCAGTGTTGTTTCTCAGAGAAACCTTATTTGTACTGTTTGGTTTGGACTTTTTAATTAAATTTGTCTCCTTCTCTCCCCTTCCTGCACCCTCTCTCGCTTCTCGCTCTCTCATGCTTTCTCCCTCGTGCTCTCTCTCATGCTTTTTCTTTCTCACTCTCTTCCTCGTGCTCTCTCTCGTTCTCTTTCTCGCACTCTCCATCGTGTACCTTCTCTCGCTTCTCGCTCTCTCATGCTTTCTCCTTCGTGCTCTCTCTCATTCTCTCTCTTTCTCACTCTCCCCCACATGCTCTCTCTCATGCTCTCTTCCTCGTGCTGTCTCCATCATGCTCACTCTCTCGCTTTTCACTCTCTCATGCTCTCTCTCGTTCTCTCTCTCTCGTGCTCTCTCACGCTTTCTTTCTCGCCCTCTCCCTCGTGCTACTCTCGCTTCTCGCTCTCTATCTCGTGCTCTCTCATGCACTGTCTATCACTTCTCGCTCTCCCCCCCCCCTCGTGCTCTCTGTCCTTCATGCTGTCTGTCCCTCGTACTCTCTCTCGCTTCTCGCTCCCTCTCCTTCATGCTGTCTGTCCCTCGTACTCTCTCTCGCTTCTCGCTCCCTCTCCTTCATGCTGTCTGTCCCTCGTGCTCTCTCTCGCTTCTCGCTCCCTCTCTCTCATGCTCGCTGTCTCTCTCCTTCATGCTATCTCTCTCTCGTGCTCTCTCCCCCTCGTACTCTCTCTCTCTCTCGCTTCTCGCTCTGTATCCCGTTCTCTTTCTCTCTCGATTCTCGCTCTCTCCCTCGTGCTGTCTGTCTCGTGTCTCGCTTTCTCGCTTCTTGCTCTCTCCCACACACACACACTTCACCCTCCCCTCTCTCTTTCTTTTACTCTCTCTCTTTTCTCGTTTCTCGCTCTTTCTCTCTCTCTCTCTCTCTTCTCGCTTCTTGCTCTCTCTGCCTCTCTCTTCTTCCTCCTCCTCTCTCGCGTCCCCCTCCCCCTCCCTCCCCACTCTCCCTTCTCGCTCTTTCTCTCTCTTCTCGCTTCTTGCTCTCTCTGTCTCTCACTTCTCCCTCCCTCTCTCTCGCTTCTCGCTCTTTCCTCTCCCTTCTCGCTCTCTCTGTCTCTCACTTCTCCCTCCCCTCTCTCGCTTCTCCTTCCCTCTCTCTCGCTTCTCGCTCTTTCCTCTCCCTTCTCGTTCTTTCTGTCTCTCGCTTCTCCCTCCCCTCCCTCGCTTTTCGCTCTTTCTTCTCGCTTCTTGCTCTCTCTCGCTTCTCCCTCCCCCTCTCTCGCTTCTCGCCCTTTCTCTCTTCTTACCCTCTCTCTCGCTTCTCCCTCTCTCTCACTTCTCCCTCCTTCTCTCTCTCTCTCTCTCTCGCTTCTCCCTCCCCCTCTCTCTCTTCTCGTTCTTTCTCGCTTCTTACCCTCTCTCTCTCTCTCGCTCGCTTCTTCTCCCTCCCTCCCTCTCTCTCTCTCTTTCGCTCGCTTCTTCTCCCTCCCTCTCTCTCGCTTCTCCCTCTCTCTCTCTCTCTCGCTTCTCCCTCCCCCTCTCTCTCTTCTCGCTCTTTCTCGCTTCTTACCCTCTCTCTCTCTCTCTCTCGCTCGCTTCTTCTCCCTCCTGCCCTCCCTCCCTCTCTCTCTCGCTTCTTGCTTTCTCTTATGTTCTCTCTTTCTCTCCCTTATCGCTCTTTCTGTCGTTTTCTCTCTCTCTCTCTCTCTGCTTCTCATTTTCTCTCTCTCTCTCTCTCTACTTCTTCCTCCCCCTCGCTTGCGCTCTCTCTCTCTCTCTCTCTCTCTCCGACATTTACGTGTATGTAGTAACACGTCAGAACTAAACAATTTCACCAGAATCAGTTTATATACCATGCGTATAGTTTTGTTTCTTAGTTTACGTTTTGCGTCTTCAGCTCCTGGTACACTGTGGCATCATCTGAAGGGGAGATAATAACATTTCTGCGCCCGTCCTCTTGGCGAGAATGATGATCCTAACTTCATCCGGCATATCTTAATTTATTAATGCTGCTGGTGTCTTCTGCTGTTGTGGCCAAAGGCCAGTTTGATACCAGGTGTTAAAAACTTTTTTAACCTAATTACTGATAATCCTGCGGGTCTGAAGTGTTTTGCGTTCGCAGTTGCTTGCCCATTGTCGCGGGTGTCCTTGATGAGCCTGTTTCTCTTGCCAGGTTTCTGGATTCTGCTGCCGTCGTCTGTGTCCGCTAGGCGACTTCCGCGAGTTGTGTTCGATTTAATGAGAACGAGGACAAATGGTCTTCTCTTCACAGTGATGACTTTGAGGACAAATGGTCTTCTCTTCACAGTGATGACTGAGAACAAATGGTCTTCTCTTCACAGTGATGACTTTTAGAACAAATGGTCTTCTCTTCACAGTGATGACTTTTAGAACAAATGGTCTTCTCTTCACAGTGATGACTGTGAGAACAAATGGTCTTCTCTTCACAGTGATGACCTTGAGAACAAATGGTCTTCTCTTCACAGTGATAACTTTGAGAACAAATGGTCTTCTCTTCACAGTGATGACTTTGAGAACAAATGGTCTTCTCTTCACAGTGATGACTGTGAGGATAGTGGCCTTCTCTTCTCAGTGATGATTTTGAGGATAGTGGTCTTCTCTTCACAGTGTTGACTGAGAGAATGATGGTCTTCGTCCTCATTTTTTACTGTGAATTCATGCGACGACCTTTCTCTGTGTTTTCTTTGAAGATAAAGGTCTTCTGTTATGAATGTTGACCAAGAGAATAGTGGCTTTCCCTTTCCTTTATCTTCTGTTACGTTACATGTAAAAATGCTGTCTCTGTATAGCTTTCAATGAGTGAAATTCATTTCTCCAGTGATTACCGCTTTATGGTCAGATGTCTTTAGCGTCTGACATTGCAAAGACAAAAGTGGAGGATTTGTGAAAGCGTCTTTCTGGGAGATACTTTTAGTAGCGGAGCATTCCCGAGGAAAAGGTGAAAGACATTTTTTTTTTAATTGAAATGCACTCGAAATGACGCTCCAAGAAATCGTCGTCACCGAAATTTTAACAAAAATGTTTGTGGGTGTTTTTTTGTGTGATTTTTTATGTCATTGTTGCTATTGTTGGTTTTTTCCGTGACAGTATGAACTCCCTGGAGTTCATACTCACGTTGTAGAAAATATATTTAGCTCCGACGGAATTTGTGCACTTTACTGACACCGTGTGGAGGAAGGTATTTCAAAAGTTTCTTTAATTCTCGAGTCAAAAGAAAACAGTTATTTAACTCCTGGGAAATACTTTGAGGTTGTTTTTTTTTCAGTTAATTAGTTTTGTTTTGTGTTGCTTCGTTGTCTGGTCTCGCTGTAAAAGTTGCCTAATAAGGAATTAGATATTGGCACATACACAAGGAAATTGTGTTGTAGGAACTTTCGGGTATTGTGAAATTAAAGTTTGTGATAGATAATGTGTCAGTGAAATGAGCCAGGGTGGGATGTATCGGGCCTTGTCAGGCGTGTAACAACAGCCCAGGCAGCGCCGTTTTAAGAAGAGAGACCGACAGAAAGTAGGAAAGTTTTAATGAAGAATTTACAGGCCTTCTATTTTGGGGGGGAGGGGGAGGCGAAGACGCTGTCCCTTTTGGCTATCAGTGGCCATTAGCTGATGTGCTAATGTCAGGGTTAGCTATCCGTAGCTGACCCTGTCCCACCTCTCTATTGGTACCCTCAATAACAGGCCATAACTTGGCTAACGGGGCAAGGATCCCCATAGTTCCCATGGTGGCGGAGTCTGCTAAAGAAGCACTGCACACCCCGTGCTTTTTAGCTGTACTCCGGGACTGAAAACAATAGCCGCCATGACCCGCTTCCACGCCGATACGATGCTGTGCCTCAACATCTCCACAGAATCGGCTGCAAAGAACACCAGCTAACAGTTCCAGGGAGATAGCACAAGACAAGATATAAAAGGGCATTATTCCAGACGAGCATTAAAGGGGATACTATTGGCCCAAAGATATCACTGAGACTATGAGCACTACACTTGCCGAAACAGGCATACAGAATCAAGAAGTTTGCAGATCTCTTGTTAAGAGAGCAGTATTTCTGCAAAGTAGTCCTATCATCCATTGTATCTGAACTTGGAAGCGAAAGGCGTTTCGAAAACAACCTCGCACATCCAAGGCACGTCAAGTACAGTTTTAAAAATGCAAACGGGAACTGAAAAGAAAACGGAGCAATTTCAGACTTTGACGCAATCTTTTATGTTTTCATAAAATATTTCTTCGGATAAAATCAGGTGAGTGCATTTCATGAATTATTTTCCCGTATTTCTACATCATCATCCACATTCATTAATTTTTGTTTTTTGCATGTCCCTTGCGGAACTTTGCCTTTCTGACAGCTCTCCTGTAGGCCTCTCGGTTGTGAGCAAGATGCCCTGATGCTGATGCATCCATTTGCAGATTATCAACGATGTCTTGCAGTCATCTTCGCCTTGGTCTTCCTCTCTTTCTTTTTCCCATTATATACTGTTTCAAGAGGTCTTCACTAGATTATCATGACGTTTAATGTGTCCAAAATATTTAAGTTTTCTTTGTTTAATCCTCTTTACTAGACAGCCTTCTTCAATATTAAGCTCTTGTAGTATGGATATATTTGTTCTTTTTTTTGTGTCCATGATATTTGTTAAACTCTTCTGTAGCATTTACATTCAAAGGCAATTATTTGTTTCTCAGCTGTTTTGTTAAGTGTCCAGGTCTCACAGTCATATGTTGGGATGGGAAAGATGCATGCCCTTAAAAATTTTATTTTTCATCCCCATATAAGTTATTTTCATGGTCATATCCCCGTATGTCTACATCATCATACCCATGTACGTTATTTTCATGGTTATTTCCCCGTATGTGTACATCATCGAACCCTTGTAAGTTATTTTACCAGATGTCTCCACAGCAGTTAACTTCACGCATGGGAAATATGAGCGTGCCATGAACATCATCACGAACCAAAACCAAAGGGGCCACTCCAAGTGCCGCCTCTACTTACTTAACTTCTCTTACAGTCTCTAGTCTTTTCTTTAACACATATTAATGCGTATTCATTACTAATCAAGTTCTAGCCACACTCCCTTAACACAGTATAGCAGCTACTTGCCAACTCACATATACGACAAACATACGTGGAACTCTGTCTGCATCCACATCTAGCGCATATAGAACAATCATGAATGGTTCGATGACACGTTAATTAACCAGTTGTGACTCATTGATGATAACGAAAGATTAACATAGCATACATTATAAATCCAAATGCAGTCGGCACTGATCGGCATAAACACATGCGCAACACACGAAACACATAGGACGACATTTAAGCGTCTGTAATCAAAACGTGAAACATGTGAAAATATGAATGCATAGTAGTATGTGAAATCTACAATGATGAAAAATATACATATCAATGCTTAACTTACTGAACAAGTTATTAAACACTTATCACTGAAAACTTAACACAGTTCACCTACGAAACTCCACATCCGCCATACGAAAACTTACATATATCAACGTTACCAAACATGAGACGGCCCGAGCAAACACCTAACAATCCATTTATCCAACATCACATATATATGAAAACTGCAGTGAACACATCCAGATATACCACGACACCGGGTCCCCAGATAAACATCTGCTGCTCTGCCAAAGGCCCCGGACAGACTGACCTCACTAACACATTACCTCTACCTGACCAACACATCATGTGACCAGGCAGCCCAGAAAACCACAAGGAAGGTTGACTCTTGACACTCCGAACGGCCGATTTCGAAGCACCAACCCTTGGATACTATACTTAGCGAGCATGGGAGGCAACCCCTGGGTAGTATAGTGAGCATGGGAGGCAACCCCTGAATACTATTCTCAGCAAAGGGGGGCGGGGGGCAACCTAAGTATAATAGGTAAGTTAGGCATGATTATTGAATCTAGGGGCACTAACACTTAGCTTAGCCAGAGAATAGTCAGTTTTACACGGCGGTCATTGATGTAACATCATAAATAATACTACGAATGTGAACAAAAGAACGAGAAAACTCTCTGTGCCATATCCTCGGTTTTGTACCCTCACGAATTCAAGTCATTATTCTTTTCAAATAATGGAAAAACCTGCTACCTTGTTTTACCCCTTGGACTGAGTGTTAAAAATAAATGTGTGTGATTATATCCATACTACAAGAACTTAATATTGAAGAAGGCTGGCCAGTAAAGAGCATTAAACAGGGAAAACTTAAATATTTTGGACACATTAAACGTCATGAGAATTTAGAGGAGGCCGTCTTGGAAGGATACATAATAGGAAAAAGAAAGAGAGGAAGACCAAGGCGAAGATGGCTGCAAAACATCGTTGATGATCTGCAAATAGATGCATCAGCAGCAGGGCATCTTCCTTATAACAGAGAGTCCTACATGAGAGCTGTTAGGGAGGCAAATTCCGCAAGGGACATGCAAATGACTGACTGATTTACAACCTGGACATGAAAGCCTTATCAGTCGTCTTTATAATCACAAAGTGACAGGGTTGACAGAAAAAGTGAGACAGAGATATATATTCATGACAAGATTAAGGTTGAAATGAGAACAATAAACCGTGACGTAAAATTGATGTGGCTGTGAACAATAAATTCCGATATGGAAGTTTTACAATGAGCACTACTAAAATTTCACAGTGGAAATTATATATTACAAATTCTCGATGGATATTTTGACAAGTGTTATTTTCAACGTTGTCTATGCATGGGGGGTTTTTTTGCGCTTTTCTTTCTTGTACATTTGTTTGTTTGTTTGTTTAAAGTATTATATGTTTGTAAAGTTTCATACACTGAAATAACACGCTTTTTTTCCGTGGCTCAAACTGTAGTAGTTACTGTAGTAGTTTTGTAATGGCTTTTAGGAACGTTTTGATTAACATGGCCGAAGAATGTTGCCAAATTGAAGCAGGAGTGCGAGATGGCGAAGTTTATTAATGCGCTGTTCTCTCGTGGCTAGACGGCTGCTCGTCCTACCGGAGTCTGTGGTTCAGGTTCCATTTCTCTTGTCATTTTTCTTTCTATCGCTTTTCAAAGTGCTTTATCCATGAAATGGGATCATTTAGAGGCCTAACCATAGTATAATGTGTTCTAATGCAAACCTGAATTACATTGGTTTCGTCTCTAATGTATAGACTATATATAACCTGGCAGCATTCTTTTTCCCAAAGAAAGATAATAAATTGTATAAGTTTATGTGCTATTCAGTTGTCGACCTTCACAATTCAGTAAATTTGCCCAATTCCCAGCTGATGAAGACCTTACTTTCCCCGGTATTTCCCAGAACGTTAACGAGACAGCAAAGAAATGTCCCCAAACTCCGCGACAAATTAACAAAATAATATTGGATGCACACGCACGCAGACTTTATCTACAGCATTCCATCCTACCCCCTCCCCTATCCAAAGTAAATCTCCACTGCGACTGAACTTGCGAGCTGGCGATCTCTGCCCGCAGACTTTACCACTGCACCAGTTATATTCGCACAGCTCTTCGTTCATAACGAAAAATCTAGCAGCTAGGCTAGACTTTAAGTAATACAACCTGAAATATTAAAGGCGAAAGACTAGCATAAATACTGATTTTCAGATCACGTTATCGAAAATAGGTTACCTGCATCTCCCCGCCGCGCGCTGCCACTGGGTGACTCATCATCAGCGACTTAACTCCAGGGACTATCGATGAACATTCAGTATGATATACACGGGCAGATGAGGTGGAGGGATTATGGGAGTATAATGATTTAATCTTCGCGATGATACTGAGAACATAATAAAGAAGAAAGCAGCGTTATTTTGATCACACATGCACACACATTTTTTTTCATACATCTTCTATGTAAAGATCTCTGAATTAGAACAAAATCATTTTCCTAAATTCTGAGTTTTTATGTCTGTGTTATCGAGCTAATATGGCGCCCCCCCCCCCCCCCCCCCCAAATACCACTTATTCAGGTTTCCGAATTACCACCATGATGAAACACCACGATTTAATGTTTAATTTTTAGGAAAGGGGAATCTGAAATGGAACATACATAAACAAATACCCATAGTTATATATAGGAAATACCTTATTTTCCGAATGAATGTATGCGATATGTGATGACGTTATAAATAATCTGGACAACTAAAACCTGTGGTTTTTTCTTGTTTTTCCATATATCAAATATTTTAACTACATACCCCTCTCCCATATGGTACTGATACATACTGGCATTTTTTTTAACGTATCCATGTAGGTGTCTTCTTGTAATCATCGGTTGAAAAATAGATGAAAATTTAAACACTTAGCTCTTTTGATATTCTTATTGTAAGAAAGCCTGGGGTAGAATGATTTTAATCTGTTATATGTTTTTTATATGATCCGTGGTAAAGGCTTTTGCCGAAATATTGGATTGTTGTATGTTTTCCATGCTCATCTTTCTATCTGCCATTTTCGCTCTTGCCCACTTTTTCTCACTTTTTCTGCCTTTGTGTAAAACTGAACAATACACCTTCGTCTATAAAACTAGAACCAGTCTACGACACTCCTCTTTTCTTATATCCGTCTTTTGATGTTCTTTGCTCACTTGTGTCGTCATGGAGTTATGCTCTTTTGAACCAAACTTTTCCCATCGAGCCTGGTGCCGTGCCTCATAAACTTTGTCTCCATGGTATGTCGCACACTTTTCAGACAAGTAATTCGGATCTAATGAAATTAATGCGCTCATCCTAATTACTACTTGATCATCTGTACTATCATCATCATCATCATGTGCCATGCCGACTGGCATTGGCTATTATGCTTCTCCAGAATACACGATCCTTCATGCAGGCCATCAGCTCAGTTGGTGATCTCCTCTCACACCATCCCGTCAGACTGTCCAGTATCATTTCTCTTGGTCTTCCTCTTGATCTTCTTCCTTCTGTTTTTCCTGTTGTTATAATATTTTCAGTGCCCCCTCTTCTCATTACATGCCCTATGAAAGTACATTGTCTCTCTCTTATCTTTTTGACAAGATTTTGTGTCTCTCCAGCTCTTCTCATAAATTCTTCATTAGTTGTCCAGGGTATTCGCAACATTCTTCTAATAAATCGCATTTCTGCTGCTTCCAATGATTTTTGTGCAGACCTGCCTATTGTCCATGATTCACTTCCATATAACAAGATAGGTTCAATATAGCATTTTAGGACTCGTTTTGTAACATTCATTGATAAGGATGTGTTGGATAATATGTTTATCATTCTCTGAAATGCAGTCTTTGTTTGGCCTATTCCGTTCCTAATTTCTTTTCTGCATTTCGCATCTGAAGTTATTACCGTTTCAAGGTATTTGAATTTCTGCACCTGTAATATATGAGGATCAAACCGAAAATCGTGAGCAAATTTTTGTTTTTTTAAATACGAATTTATAGATCGAGAAAATATAAATGTATCACCTTAAATGCATCCTTTGCACTTCATTTGGAGGTCACATGACGTCACCATCATGTGTCACATGATCACGAGGAGCATAAACAAAATGGCGAGTGCTGAAGTTTCGTTTCGTCAACGTGCTGTTATTGAGTTACTCGTCAAAGAGGAAGTCCCCGCTGCTGAAATTAACCAAAGACTTCAACTTACTTATAGAGATGTGTGTATGGGTGCTATAAGCGTGTGAAATGGGTGAAACATTTCAAAGATGGAAACGCGAGCATCCAAGACATGCCTCGTAGCGGTCGCCCTCGAACTGCCTCCACTGAACGCAACATGGAAAGGGTTGACTACGTCATTAAAGAAGACATACGTGTCACAGTATCTGAAATCACTGTAAATCTTGGAATAGGACACAATGCGGTACATGAAATGGTTGAAACCCTAGGCTATAGAAAGTTTTGTGCCTGCTGGGTCCCACAGGAGAGAACGTCCAGAAAGCAGTGCGTCTGTGCCGTCGGTCAGCTGGAACAGAATTCTACCGGGAGAGTATTTTCAAACTTTCAGAGCGATGGGGGGAAAATGTGTGCAGAGAAATGGAGATTATGTTCAAAAGTGAAGAAAATGATGCAAATTAAGGTGATACATTTATATTTTCTCTATAAATTCTGATTTTTTTTTTCATTTGCTCATGACTTTCGGTATGACCCTCGTATCTTGTATAAATCTCACGTGACAACCAAGGAACAAGAAAGGTTAACTAAAATAAGGGCTAAACGAGGGACTCCAAAAGTAGGCTGTACCGCTCTTCTCCCCCCGTCCCGAAAGCTAAAGAAGGTCTGGGCGAATCTAACGCGAGCAACGGGGACAAGGAAAATAACGTGCATGAAGCAGTTAAAGCACTACACAAAGATACATATAAAAACGTATTGCCGGTCCTCTGTTCGCGTATTTTCAACATCTACGCTGTATCAAAGCTGTGAGTGGTGGAGCTGAAGATTAAAACTTAACCTGACAAAAGGTATTTAAAAGAGCCGAAACGCAGAACGAGTGTTATTGGTCATTGTACGCTGATGTAGAAACCAAGGAAGAGATCAGAGCAACTATGGAAGTATCTGGAGTGCACATATGATAGTCCTTATTCACTGTCTGAACCTATGGGTTGGCACATATAAGTTCTTGAGAGCCCACGACAGTAAATAGTGGTCTTCATAATTAACTGTTATTTAACGGGGGTTTTTTGCATTAAACATTGCTTTCATTTGCATTCCTTTAAACTGCGGTTAATGGAACCGTCGGCTTGATTAGACTGATCATGTAATGGGACCAAATCGTATACCCAGTGCCGTGCTCGTGTATACAAAATTTGATTGATTGAATGTTGGAAAGGGTCAGTCGGTCAGCCAATCGGAGCGGTTGTAAGTCGTAATTTTTTTAAAGATCCCTTATTGGTCTTCTTGCGCTCAAAATTGTCACCACTTGATAGTTTGCCAAGCTAGATCAAGTTGGAAATGGTGATAGTGGGCTCTCAAAGGTAATGATCTTGTTACCCACAATGTACCTCGCTGGGTTGATCAGGAGTCCTCCAATTTCCTTTCGTACTTAAATGGTTTCGGAGAATTACTTGAGAGCACTCTCATTTAGCTGTAACTTCAAACCGGGTATCTTTTAAGAAGGTCTACCCATACTCGGAAGATTACTTTTTCTCCAAGATTTCACTTCTTGTTCGTTACTGAAAAGTTGTTTTGGGGGGAGGGGGGGTAGGTTTTGTGTGCGTGTATATCTTTTTTCTTTTTCAGCCAGCCATCGTTTTCGTCATTATCTTCTCTTTTGATGTCTTGAAACTGCACACGTTTATCTCCTAACATTTTAAGTTGTATGTGTCATTACGTTGTTTCTTGCTGTGGAATCCTGTTTCTCTTTAGTGCGATTTCTTTTCGTGGCTTTTGGGAAAAGGTGGATAAAAGAATAAGAAGCTGCAGGCACAAACAGAAAACATTCCGGGGGGGGGGGGATGTTTTGAGAGACCGCTGTAGATGTGGCTTGGGAAGCCCCGTACAAGCTTGGAAACCTGTGGTCTAACCCAAATTTGTGGTCTAATCCAGATCCGTGGTCTAACTCAGACTTGTGGTCTAATCCAGAGGCGTGGTCTAACTCAGACTTGTGGTCTAAACCAGACTTGTGGTATAACACAGACTACGGTCTTACCCTGACTATGTTATTACCAGACTATGGTATAACCCAGACATGTGGTATAACCCAGACATGTGGTATAACCCAGACATGTGGTATAACCCAGACCTGTGGTATAACCTAGACTTTTGGTCTAACCCACGGAAATTTAAATAATGGTGGTAGTGAAGAAACGCCTTTTTTTCTAACCCTGGACATTGTATTCTGTTTCTGCTGCCGTCGTTTTCCAGCTCAGGTGTAAAAATAGGTACCAGATACATGATGTTCAGAAAATATACTTCCGGCAAAACAGTACAATACTTGCTTCCATGGCGAGGAACACTGGATCTAACTGCGGACACGACTGTCTGAGGATGAAAGTTAAAATGAAGTAACTATCATGTGTAACTCGGTAACTCAGCTCCATGAATATGGGCTTTTTGCCCAAGTCACAGAGAGGGTGAACTGACAGAATGTCTACAAACTGTAAATAGGTCCATTTCATCTACATCCTCCTCCTCCTCCTCCTCTCTCTCTCTCTCTCTCTCTCTCTCTCTCTCTCTCTCTCTTTAAATTAAATAAGAAAAGTTCAGTGGCTTAATATGGCCATGAGACTTTATACGACTTCTTCTGATGTCCTGCGATGTTTACTTTTTCAATTTCTTTAGGCCGACACCTATGTTTTTTTTTTCCTCTGCTGTCCGCGAAAGCGAGACTTTATTTATACACATTGGCATTAAATTTCCACTCAGTAGAGAATTATTTATGTCTTCCTTTCATTTGTTTTCTTAATTTGACACTTTTGTGTAAGCAGTTTCTTGCATGTTTTCTGGACATTTTGTCCAGTGTTTAGGAGTTTCTCCATCCAGATCTTTCTCTTGTCATTCAGTGCCTTTTAACTGGTTATGTCAGACTGCTCTATTTATAACTTTTTTCCTCTATTTGTTTCTCTTTATTCATGTCATCCCTTTTCTTTATTTATGTCGATTTATATCGTCTTTTTTGTTTGTTTGTCTTCCCTCTTTCCATATTTGTCTTCCCTTTTGTTTTGTTTTTTTTTCACTGTGTTAAACTGAATGTTTGCAGCAAAGTGAAAGTTGAAAGATGAGTGTCAGACGGGCTTGAGCGCCCAGCTCTTCACCGTTTGAAAGTGTGGTTCCTTCGTTCGTTCTCTTTATGTCTGCCTGTTTCTCTGTTTATGTCTGCCTGTTTCTTCATTTGTCTGCCTGTTTCTTCAATTTATATCTGGCTGTTTCTCTGTTTACGTCTGCCTGTTTCTCCATTTATGCCTGTCTCTTCTCTTTTTTATGTCTGGCTGTTTCTCTGTTTAAGTCTGCCTGTTTATCCATTTATGTCTGTCTCTTCCCTTTTTTATGTCCGGCTGTTTCTCTGTTTATGTCTGCCTGTTCTCTATTTATGTCTGCCTGTTATTTACGTATGCCTGTTCCTCTGTGTCCCAAAACTGGGTAGTAAGAGACCGGTAACCTTCATGCTCCCACGGCTGCAGCTGTTACCGGAAAGTCTCTAAGGGACAGCACCCTGCCGAATCAGATGCTACAGTTATCTGTCCTCTGCTGTACTGATTGCTTTCCGAGCATTGATAGGATAGAGAGAGAGAGAGAGAGAGAGAGAGAGACGCTAGAACCGTTATCACTGAGTGACGTGCCCCTAAGGGGCATGGTGGGAAGGGAAACATGGGCGGGAAAGACAAGGCTGATTAAAATGTGATCGGTGTAACCTTTGAACAAAGATTGATGCAGTTCTTGAATCTTACGGAGAGGATGAGCCTCGACAACTGTTTTTTTTTTATAAAAGTGTTTTCCGTTACAATTATCATTATTATTATTATCATCTTTTAAAGAAAAAGCGAACGATCATTAGTTCCAAAGGGTGAAGAATTGTACAAACATAAAAGGTTTGACATGTTTGCCCTACATTCTTATCACGCAATCAGTTTAGTATTAATATAGAAACCGCATACGAAAACATCATATTTATGTTCTAAGTGTACTACTATAGCAGTATAGGCTAGGGGTTATAACCAGGATTGGTATTTAGGAAATAATTAATAGAGTGAGTACCCTTGTTCGAGAGGTAGGTTGGTTGAGACCATTGAGTGGGGGTGAATGCTGGCAAAACCACCAAAACTATAGAAAAGCAAACTGAATTCCTTCCAGACTAAATGTTCCTGAAGGATCGGAGGAATGTTTGTGGCCAGACGCCGGAAGAAGTAACGTCTTGTCGGCAGAAATGCAGATGAAGCCACTGACAGCAGTTACCGGGGAAAGGAAAGACTTTGGCGATGGTTGGGGGCCATGTGCTCCGGAAGACCGACGACTCACTACTGGAAGTAGCACTAAGATTGGTACCACAGGGAAACAGAGGTAAGAGTGGACCTAAGGAGACATGGAGAAGAACAACAGAGAGGATGTTGAGCAATAGAGGGCTCACCTGGTCTAAAGTGAGAGAAAAAAAAAAGGGGGGGGGGGGGCATTTGTGGGAAAACCCTTGCGGGAGACCCAAGGAGATACAAATTACATAAAAAGACATATTTAAGACTGCATTTAAAAAAACTATTACATTCATAAATATAAGATTTTTTTAAAACCACATTAAAGGTAAATAACCCAACAAGATAATACACGCAGTTACATTTTCAGTGCAATTCTTTACACATCACATTCTTTTTCATGCCGTTCATTTCTAAATAAATTATGTACAGAACTTTTTTTTTCAAGAATTTCGTGTCCGGCGAGTTGATTAGGTGTTTTAAGGAGGCATATAATTACAAGCAACAAAATAATGAAAACAGTTGGAGTTGAAAGATGAAATGTTACTAATGGACTTCAAATGGCAGGGAAAGGATGAAATATTACTAATGGACTTCAAATGGCAGGGAAGGGAATTCCAGAGTTGCACCGCAGAGTATGCACTACATATATAACCCTGTGGATTTGAACACCACTACTGCCACGCCTAATGTTTTAAAAGTGACTTTTGAAAGAGCCCAAAGTGATTGAAGTGGTTGAAACAGAATGGCTAATCAGTGTTGTAAGTGTGTGTGTGGAGTGGGGAGATTAGATATGCTGACGACACAGTATTACTGTCTACAACACAAAAAGGAATGGAAAAACTAATTATGTCAGTCCGTAAGAATAGTGAAGAGCAAAACCTCTGTCTTAATGCGAAGAAAACTAAATTGATGACAACTGACAAAACAAATAAGGCAGCTGAAATGTGCATCAGTGAGGAAAAATTGGAAGAAGTGGAGAGTTTTTAATATCTTGCATCACTACTAACTAATAATGGAGATACAATGAGGGAAATTAAAAGGAGGACATCTATCGCTCTTCAGAAAGTGAAACTAAAGAATATGTGGAGAGGAACAGACATAACTACAAAAATAAGATTTTTAAGGGCATGCATCTTTCCCATCACAACATATACCTGTGAGATCTGGACACTTAACAAAACAGCTGAGAAATATATAAGTGCCTTTTAATGTACGTGCTACAGACGAATTCTTCAAATATCATGGACACAAAAAAAAAAGAACATACATTCATACTACAAGAACTTGATATTGAAGAAGGCTGGTTAGTAAAGAGGATTAAACAAAGAAAACTTAAATATTTTCAACACATTAAACGTCATGATAATCTAGAGAAGACCGTCTTGGAAGGGTACATAATGGGAAAAAGAAAGAGAGGAAGACCAAGGCGAAGATGGCTGCAAGACATCGTTGCAGGGCATCTTGCTTACAACCAGAAAACCTACAGACGTGCTGTTAGGGAGGTAAAGTTCCGCAAAGGACATGCAAATGACTGACTGGGGGGGGGGGGAAGGGGGTGGAGTGAATGAGAATAGTTAGCACCAGCTACCAAAATTCATCTTAGAGTCCGCGCACGTAACCTCCGAGCACCAGCCGACCCGGCTGTATAAGCGAGTATCCTACACGCGTTCTCGGCTTGCGAGCAGACTAAAGAATGGATCTCGTTTGTAACAGGGGAGGACTGCCTGTAATTTAGTCTTATCTACATTTTTTTTTCAGTCTTACCTATAATTACTGGTCGTCTCCAGCGATGAGAATGTAAGAGTTCGTTGTCGCGATTATTTAAGATTAGTTAAAATGTAGAGAAAGTAAGGCATAAATATAAGCAGTGCGTAGAATCTCTGGGGGATGTACTTGGGGCATGTTGGATTTTGTTCAAGATGTATAAAACAAGGAAGTCCGAGCTGTTACGTACAGCACAAAGATGGTTTGGTGTGATTGTTTTTTAAAAGGCTGCCTGACGGAAGACTGTAGAACAGATATGAGTAGCATGCAGCACAGCTGGGGTATATCACAAAGACTGGCCGCAGACCGTGAGAGGTGGAGAGAGTTTGTTGCTGCCCTGCAATACGCCACAGTGGGCTACTTTGCGGTGATTGCGTAGCCGATGTATGTGTGTGTGTGTGTGTATGTATGTATGTATGTATGTGTGTATGTATGTGTGTGTATGTGTGTGTGTATGTATGTGTGTCTGTATGTGTGTGTATGTGTGTATGTATGTATGTGTGTATGTATGTATGTATGTACGTACGTGTGTATGTGTGTATGTATGTATGTATGTATGTATGTATGTATGTATGTATGTATGTATGTATGTATGTATGTATGTATGCATGCAGATTTGTGGGAGATTTGTGAGAGAAAAAGTGTAAATTGTTTGTGGGGGGGGGGGGCGTGTTAAAAGTTTAAGCTGGTGTGGTTTAATTTTCTCTGTTTAAATTGTTGCCCTTTTTTAATTTGTGTGTGTAAAAATTATTACGTTATATTAGTTTTATCTGTGTAAATTAATATATTATTTAAATTTTATCTGTGGGAAAGGTTGTGTCATTTAAGTTTTGTCTCTGTAAATCGTTATTTCAGTTTTACATGTGACTGCTTTTTAAAAATCGTTGTTGGAGAATCAAACCTCTAATGATGCCATGATGAAGAAGTTAGAGCGCGCGCGCGCACACACACACACACACACATACACCTCACATTCGTGTCGGATCTAGAGTGTCAGTGCTGTGGCTGTTTTATTGACCGGTAGCGAAATTCTAAGAATTCTTTTCTCCAAGTCTCCCACTCACTCTCAGAGATGTTCTTGTTCTTGTTCCAGCTTTTCTGAAACTAAGAGCCGGATTCCCCCCCCCCTCCCCCAAATCTACCCCAGCCCCAGCCGATGTGGTGAAGATGTTGAAGCACAAACACTATGTTGGATGGGGAGCGGGTTACGACCACTGTTCCCTCTAAGCTGCGCGCTTACGCGGCCGCGCACAGGAAACAAAAAAAAATCATCTTGCGCACAAAATTTTCGGAGTCGCGCTAAAAGAAAAATGAAACTGCTGCTGTAGTTTTCTTTTCCAGTTTCCTCCGTGCTATAATTGCGAGCAAGAAAAATACAATGATGGTACATATTTTTTTTCCTTCACTGTTTCTTTCTTCTTGAGATATGGCTTTCGGATCGGATGTTTCAACTGGTCTTTTTATCGCGTGGTTTCGGTAGTACTGTAGCAGAATCACTGAATAACTGAGTAAGTAAACAAAGAAATCATCGTTGCAGTTAACTAAATACCAGTGACTGAAAGTACAGCAGGTTTATACTGTTAATAAATGTACAGACTTACGGTGCGTGTTTATATGTGTGCGCGCGTGCGTGCATGTGTGTGTGTTTGTTTGTTTATTTGTTTGTTTGTTTGTTTGTTTGTTTGTTTTACTACGCACATTTGCACACACAATTTTTTTTGCACACGAGCTGAACATTTTGCACACAGACCCCAAACCCTTAGAGGGAACATTGGTTACGACAGCAGCTTAGAGACCCCGGAGCGAAGCTGAAAGGCCTTGCGAAAATTTGCAGCAGTTGTACTCAGCAAAATCCGCCTCCGTTCCGACAGTAGCGAACCTTATCCCCCTCCTTGGCCTGGTACTGCTTATACAGAGACATGGGACAGGGTCTTGACCACCCATGGTTTACTGTCTATGACTGATGTGCCATTAATGTAACGCAGTTGTATAAGCTCCCACTGACAAGGCAGTATGTCAAAAGTGTACTCTGTAGACATGCCTCGTAGATATGCCTCGTAGATATGCCTCGGTTTCTAAATCATTTTCTGCGAACGGCCCTCACATTTATTTTATTCAAATTGACTATGGCCGCTCTCCTGTGCCATTACCATCGCAGCACGTTATTTACCTCGTTCAGCCGTGACTTCCACTATAGCATATAATAGTAATATAACATATAATAGAAATATAACAAATAATAATACGACCAAATAACGACAATATTAAGTGATACGATATTGCTCCGTTTCAGCGTACCCCTGCGTGACCATCTCCAAGTATGTCCTCCACGTGACGAGAGTGCATCATTCTAATTTGTACCCCCTACACTCCAACTCTCCGGCCACATCGGTCCCATTCTATGTTCATGTCACATTGATTCCCCCCCCCCCCCTCCTTTTCCATTAAAAGAAATGGAAAAATTAAAACGAAAATAAAACAAATGCTGCACACATTTGATCTAATCGCCTAGGTTGGCACGATGACATTTCTAAAAAAAAATCACACAGACCTGGTAGGATGAAATCTAAGATCTTTGTTTTCATGTCGCTAATGACGTTTTCACACGTTGTCCCAATGATATACACCCCCCCCCCAAAAAAAAAGCTCGTGCTTCTTTGTACACAGCAATGGGTGATAGAGGTCATAAGAACAAATACGAGAGTTGTGTTTGTGAGACTGGTAGGCGGTAGAGGTCATAAGAACAAAATACAAGTTATGTTTCAGATACTGCGCATAATGTGTGAAAGTGCATGTCGTTTGCTTCGTAAAGAACGACAGCAAAATTGCTTGTTTCAGCGGTTCTCATAATTGTACAGCTGTAAACACATTTTTTCCCCTCCAAATGTTAAACCTTTGAGGCATACTTGCTTGACCCAGAGGCCGAAAAATACACATTTAATTCTTATTAAATTACGAATAATAGTAAACAGACTCGCTCTGAGTTCGCTGGTCAGCTGCCGACCCTTCAGGATACGTGATTGAGCCGCGGCGCTTGAGTTGAAAATGGCTGTAGTAACAGATTGACGTCACAAAGACGGCCAGAAAGGAGATTGTTCCCATTTGCTATGAAAACGAGAGATTTATTACTGCCTTCCACATTGATGATGATGATGATGATGATGATGATGACTGGGGCTGTTCCAACGAACGAAGTAAACTGAGTGTTAAAATGGGGTTATTTTGAAAAACAAATGTGGAGAGAAACATCCCTAAAGAGTGGCGGCCACTTTTAGCATGAAGCACAAGGACAGAGCAGCTGGCAAGAGAACTGTTTATTCAAATAATCACAGTCACCCTCAACATCTGAAGATCATTCCACAATCCGCCAAACCGTGGACGCACCTCCCAAAGGACAATCTCGTCGCGCCGATGAATGTCATCTTTCGCGTTTGAGACACATTCAGATACTGTCTTCATGTGGCTGTCAGTATATTAAGATTAAAATGATTTTCGCGTTATAATTAGTCCAGTCAAATCGTGACTACGACCAAGATGAAAGTGAGTCAGCGAGGAACAAACACCTGAGTCTTAACACACTTCAGGACATATGTATAATAGGTTTCCGTTTCAGTGATACGCATAAGGTCTGTAACAAGAATGGATGATATCTGCCTTCCCAGACAGGTTGTTTTTTTTTTTAATGGCAGATTACGACGGTAAGGAGACCACGTGGACGACCTGAACGGAGATATAAAAGATATTTGTAAGTCATCGGTACGAGATTTTGCTGTCAGCCATGAAGTCTGGAAAGAGCTTGCAGAAGACCGAGTCACGTGGAGAGCGGAAGAGCGCAGCATTATTTGAGAAAGAAAAGACCGGGCTTAAAAGTTTCGAAAGACGCAAGCGCAGGGAAGCCGGACATCGCAGAGCACACATTGCTTGCTTGTGGCTGTGACCGGCTACGAAAGTCCAACATTGGTAGAGACAGCCGCGACAGAAGCTGCTCAGGATAGATGGTGCGTTGGCAACACCCGCAGACACTTGGTATCTGTCTACCTCAAAACCGTTCCCTTAGACAGGGAGTGTCAGTATGAGGTATGGAACGTTGGGCTCGCTCTACCATGATGTCTGCGTCCTTGGATCCATAATTTTCTGAGCCATGTCCAGACTCTTCAGGTACATTTGTTTTATGCGCGTTATTGTTGGAGTAATCTTTAGCTACAATGCCCAGTTAACAAATTCTGCTGTTATTTCATTTTGCTTTATCCTATTTTCAGTCCGGCCCTGGTTTATACGAACACTCAAACTCATGACTGGGGCTTATACAAACACTCAGACTTGTGGTTGGGGCTTATACAAACACTCAGACTCAATGTCAGGGCTTATACAAACACTTAGAATCATTGCCGGTGCATATACAAGGGGCTTGTACTAACACTCAAACTCGTGATCGGGACTTATACAAGCATTCATATTCATGGCAGGGGCTTACAAGCACTCAAACTCCTGGCCGGGACTTGTACAAACACTCAAACTCGTGGTCGGGACTTATGCACACATTCAAACTCATGGCCTGGGCTTATACAACCATTCAAACTCATGGCCTGGGCTTATACAACCATTCAAACTCATGGACGGGGCTTATACAAGCATTCAAACTCATGGCCGGGGCTTATTCAAGCATTCAAACTCGTGGCCGGGGCTTATACAAGCATTCAAACTCATGGCCTGGACTTATACAAGCATTCAAACTCATTACCCGGGGCTTATACAAGCATTCAAACTCATTACCCGGGGCTTATACAAGCATTCAAACTCGTGGCCGGGGCTTATACAATCACATAATAAATTATCAATATGGAAACAGTGCATCACACAAACACTAAAATGGTTGGTAACCCTGACAACGCGCCAAGCCGCCGCCATCATTACTGATTCTCAAAAGCCTATTAAGATAAGTGGAACACAAACCATTAGAAGCGAGTGGCTAGAAACAAATGATATATCGCGCAACAAACACATCACTTGGGTATACTGTCCGGGCCATGCTGGAGTCGATGGAAACAAGGCTGACCAACCAGCGGTAAGGGCCTCGTCAACATGAACAAAGACATATAAATCCGTCAAACAACCAATCACAAAATATAATTTCCTCCAAAGCACCTACCACACGCGACTCACTGTGCGTTACGTGTAGCCAAGGTCACTGAATACAGATCCCAGTTAAACACTAGATCACGTGCAATACACAACTAACACAACAATGGAATCGTTTCAGTCAATCAGTCATTTGCATGCCCTTATGGAACTTTGCCTCCCTAACAGCTCTCCTGTAGGCCTCACGGTTCCAAGCAAGATGCCCTGCTGCTGGTGCATCCATTTGCAGATCATCATCGATGTCTTGCAGCCATCTTCACCTTGGACTTCTTCTCTTTCTTTTTCCCTTTATGTACCCTTCCAGCCAATATGGTCTTCTCCAAATTATCACGACGTTTAATGTGTCCAAAATATTTAAATTTTCTCTGTTTAATCCTCTTTACTATCTAGCCTTCTTCAGTATTAAGCTGTTGTAGTATATTTGTTTGTTTTCATATTTGAAGAACTCTTCTGTAGCATTTACATTCAAAGACATGTATGTGTTTCTAAGCTGTTTTGTTAACTGTCCAGGTCTCACAGGCATATGTTGCGATGAGAAAGATACATGCCCTTAAAAATCTTATTTTTGTAGTTCTGTCTGTTCCTCTCCACAGATTGCTTCTCTAAAGAATCATTTCTCTGAAAAAAACAACAACACTGAAGGACATCCTGATGTCAGAGCCCTAACACAAATGGGCCAGGCCCCGAGTATAATGAAGCCGCTCCCCAGGACCGCCAGAAGGACAAGACCCTTTTACAGTTAATATCATTCTCTAGCCAGACTTAGTATAAATCGTCACACTTCCACATTGATTGAATGCTTTTCTAAGGCACCTGCAGTTCATGGCATCGATTTTACGCTCCAGTTAACTTGATAATCTGTACTGTATAATCGTTATTTCGATAACAGTGCTTAGTCAGTATCGATTAATCGTTTAGGTAATTACAATGTAATTTCGATGTTCTGTAATCGATCAGGCGATAACAGGATATTGATAATCGAAGAAGCAAAAACGTAATCGAAAGCGACAAAACTATATCTGGGATGGCAGAAGTCCGCAGAGTTCTTGTTCTGTTCTTACTGGGGGTGATACAGGAAAAGCTAAGTGGATGTTTTTGTTCTTCGTCGGAGAAGAGTTTTAAAGACGCGCGATTGAACTCACGCTAATGATAATAATTCTAACCCTTCTCTTCAGCAAATTTTATGTAGATTTTATTCACAGCTCTTTCTTTCCTTTCTTTCTTTCTTTTTTCTTGCTCTCTCTCTCTCTCTCTCTCATTTTTCTTTTCTCTTTCTTTCACTTTCTTTCTCCTTTCTTTCTGTTTTCTTTCTTTCTCTCTCTCCTTTCTTTCTGTTTTCTTTCTTTCTCTCTTCTCTCTCATTTCTTTCTGTTTTCTTTCTTTCTCTCTCTTTTTCTTTCTTTCTCTCTCTCTCCTTTCTTTTTTCTTTCTTTCTCTCTCTCTTTCTTTCCCTCTCTCCTTTCTCTCTCTCTCCTGTTCCTTTCTCTCTCACTCTCCTTTCTTTCTCATTCTCATTTTTCTCTCTTTCTTTCTTTTTTCTTTCTTTCTCTCTCTCTCTCTCTCTCTGCTTTCTTTTTTCTTTCTTTCTCTTTCTTTCTTTCCCTCTCTCCTTTCTCTCTCTCTCCTGTTCCTTTCTCTCTCACTCTCCTTTCTTTCTCATTCTCCTTTTTCTCTCTCTCTTTCTTTTTTCTTTCTTCTCTCCTTTCTTTCTGTTTTCTTTCTTTCTCTCTCTCCTTTCTCTCTCTCTCTTCCTTTCTCTCTCACTCTCCTTTCTTTCTCATTCTCCTTTTTCTCTCCCTCTTTCTTTTTTCTTTCTTCTCTCCTTTCTTTCTGTTTTCTTTCTTTCTTTCTCTCTCTTTTTTTCTTTTTTCTTTCTTTCTCTCTCTCTCTCCTTTCTTTTTTCTTTCTTTCTCTCTCTTTCTTTCCCTCTCTCCTTTCTCTCTCTCTCCTGTTCCTTTCTCTCTCACTCTCCTTTCTTTCTCATTCTCCTTTTTCTCTCTTTCTTTCTTTTTTCTCTCTTTCTTTCCCTCTCTCCTTTCTCTCTCTCTCCTGTTCCTTTCTCTCTCACTCTCCTTTCTTTCTCATTCACCTTTCTTTCTCTCTCTCTCTCTCTTCTCTCTTTCTCTCCTTTCTCTTTCTCTCTGTCTCATATTCATGCAGTCTCGACGAAACAGCCATGCTTACTCCTGGACATGTCTACGTCTACCTGTACTGTTGTCCAAGTAACGAATGAGTTTCGTTTCTTAATGTTCGTAAATCGAATTTGTACTTACGTTAGAATATTTATGTACAGTTCGTATCTAACGTCAGTTCAGTAAAACACAGTGCAAGTGCGCCATTATTTGCATGGCAAACTTTAAAGAAACCGAGGAATCCCTGTAGATATCCAGTGTTGTGATGCACACCTCGTAGCACCCGTGTATTATTACGAACCACGCGTGGAGCTCACATTTTTGTTCGTAACTACGAGTTGTACGTAAGTCGGGGGTTCATAACTCGGGGACTGCCTGTATCTGTGTGTAATTATCATGTTTCTTAATAAGATCTTATGGTTTATGGTCTCGTTCTTACATTTTTTTAAAATTATTTTTCTTTCTCTTTTATTTTCAGACACATTTAGATTTCCTTTGTTATAGTACTCTGTTTCCTTTCCTTCTGTCCATTAAACTACCCCCCCCCCCCAGTATCACCACACCCACTTCAGTCCTCTGTAGATCCACATAATTCAGGGCTCCCGTTTTCTTGTCTGTTGTCCCTACGTGTGCGACATGGAGGAATATGGGGTGGACATAGACCTGACAGCTCACATTCTTAATTGCCCTTTCGTTACACATTCCTATAATGAAGTCTTCGTTTGTGTCATGAGATATCTTTCATTTAGACAGTAAAGGTAATAATAGAAGATGGTTTGAAGCTGCGCTGTGGTGGCGTAGTGGTTAGCGCTCTAGCCTGCCAAAACAGAAGGTCTCGGGTTCGATTTCCGCACTCGGGCAGAATCTTTTCTGACAACCCAGCCTTGAAAAGTGTGTTCCTGGCGGTTTCCCCTAGGAAAATAAGCACCGACAGAGGAAATGCTGCAGTGGCCTAGAAATGTGAAGACACAAGACCTTCACACCCTTACGGCAGGCAGATAACCCGGGACATTGCCTTTGTTTTGTTTTTGGAAGCAGAAAGGTGTCTGTGGAGCTTGCCATGCATTATCTGTTTGTGAGCAGTTTTCTTCGTGTCTCTTGCCCTACTTGATTGGCAGAGCCGATCGCGTTGACAACAGTTTGTGCTAGATGGTCTAGTCTCTTGTGCGTCTGCGTCTTCAGTCACAGTTGTGACGCTCATTTTCTTTATAAAAGATGGCGCCCGTGTACCTGATGAAAGATGGCGCCCGTGTACCTTATAAAAGATGACGCCCGTGTACTTTATAAAAGATGGCGCCCGTGTACCTTATAAAAGATGACGCCCGTGTGCCTTATAAAAGATGACGCCCGTGTACCTTATAAAAGATGGCGCCCGTGTACCTTATAAAAGATGACGCCCGTGTACTTTATAAAAGATGGCGCCCGTGTACCTTATAAAAGATGACGCCCGTGTACTTTATAAAAGATGACGCCCGTGTACCTTATAAAAGATGACGCCCGTGTGCCTTATAAAAGATAACACCCGTGTACCTTATAAAAGATGACGCCCTTGTGCCCTATAAAAGATAACTCTCGTGTACCTTATAAAAGATAACGCCCGTGTACCTTATAAAAGATGACGCATGCATACTTTATATTTTTCAGATCATCAATTAAACATGTTCTCCAAACTGCAAAAACGTCAACGTTTATTACGATTATCTTTTGGTTTCCTTCTGTTTTCCGTGTTTTAACTTACTTTTTTTTTGTTTTGTTAAACAGGAAGACAAAGATTTGTGTGAACTCAGACGACATACCTACGCAAACGGTGTGGATCGAGTGACTCTGAAAAAGTTGCTGGGTCGAGTCCTGAAGCCTTGCCGTTGTTCAGAAGTATACAAGGGCGGCGCTTCCATCGAGGTTTGTTTTTTTTCTTTACACATCTTCACCCCCCCCCCCCCCCCCAAAGCGAAACAGGCACGGGTATGCCATACAGAATATGTTTGAGCGGCTAGTTTAAGAAAGTATGGCAGTCACTGTGGGAGCGATTGTCTCATTCAGCACAGCTCCCAGAGACGGTAAAATGGATTTGAAGTGAAACGTAGTCCTCTCAGTCAGTTAGTCTTTTGCATGTCCCTTGCAGAACTTTGCCTCGCTGACAGCTCTCCTGGAGGCCTCTCGGTTGTAAGCAAGATCCCCTGCTGCTGATGCGTCCATTCGCAGAACGTAGTCCTGACATGCCAAAAAAAAAAAAAGCACCAAGAAATGTGATGTTAATGCCCATAAAACATTACAATAAACATTTTTCTGGAACGGCCGTATGCTTGTTTGTTATGTTATGGATGCATCAGCAGCAGGGCATCTTGCTTACAACCGAGAGCCCTATAGGAGAGCTGTTAGGGAGGCAAAGTTCCGCAAGGGACATGCAGATGACTGACTGGCCCATATTTTCCTTGACCAGACGGCTCACTAGAGGGTCATGTGCTCACTTTCTTTTCACATCCTGGCGCTGTACGAAGTCTAGTACTCATTTCTACACAAGAGTGTCTGAGCCACCTCCGACGTAACTGATAACAATGAAGAACAACAGATATCCGATGTAAGGGTGGTGTGGGGGAGGTTATTCATTGAAAATTTTGCAACATGAAAAAAAAATTGACTCATTGTTTTAAATTAACATAAAAAGGAATAAGAACTTGGAACAAACTAAAAAAAAAAATTTCATATCTATAAAGAAGAGTCTTAAACATGCAGTATCAGTGTACGAGTACTTGGTATGTAAGTGAAAGATAAAATCCCGTTTCCATGCCATTAAGGCATATTGGGGATAAGATGTTGGGCCCGTTATTTCTAAGACCGTCTGCACATGATATGGTCGGTATCACACCTGGCCTCATTTACCTTCCAATATTTCTTTGGTACCCCTTTTTTTAGAGGATGGGTGGACACTGGGGCCTTCCGGTACCATAAAAAATCCCCACTGCTGAGACTTGAACCCGGTATTACTGGATCAGTAGACCTAGCACCTAACCACTCAGCCAACCAGGCCGCCTCGAGTGGTAAAATTATAGCACCACGTTCATCGCTGACAGCTTTTTGAAACAGACCACGCTCTTGACGATATGTACATTTACAAACTTGAACACTTCTCGTTTTATGCATTTGTAATTAGACTGGGTACATGAGACCCAACTAGAAGATTTTGATTTTGCTGATGACATAACTCTTATCAGTAACAATATGAATTCCATGCAAGAAAAAACAGATAGCCTGTCTTCAATGGCTAGCAAAATAGGACTTGAAATTAACAAGGACAAAACAAAAATAATGAAAATTGCCATTAATCAAAATGGAAAAATACATATAGAAGGGACAGATATTGAAGAAGTCAATCAATTTGCATACCTTGGCAGTTACATAGACCAGGATGGTGACACTAAAAAGAAAGTTAAGATCAGAATTGCAAAAGCAGCATCAATCTTCAAGAATCTTGAGAACATATGGAATTCAAAAGTTATAAGCACAAAAACCAAGTTCAATTCAAATGTAATATCCACCCTCATTTATGCATATGAAAACTGGAAAACAACTAAAGAAATTAGACTCTTTTGAAAACAAATGCATAAGGAAAATACTCGGCATCAAGTGGAACGAATTCAAGAACAATGCAGAGATAAGACAGATGACTAAACAACAACCAGTCTCATGGGTGATCATGAAAAGGAGATGGACCTTGATCAAGTTGGTCACTTGATGAGAAGAAATGATCAGAGAATCCCAAAACAAGCTATCAAGTGGAACACAACAGGCCAAAGAAAAAGAGGCAGACCGCGTGAAACTCAGAGGACAATGTTAAGAGAGGCCAAATTAACAGGCATAAAATCCTTTGATGAAGGTGAAAGACTTGCCGAAGACAGGAAAAATTGGCGAACTACTTTGCGAGCCCTATGTGACGTTTAACGGCACGGGAAGGATATAAGATATATAAGATAACTAGACGTAACGGCAAGCTCCTTCCGTTACATTGTGAGTGTTCTTTCACCTCCAAAACATTTAGTAAATCCTGCATTCACTTGTCTTCTTATCTGTCTACTAAACGTGCCCGCTTTCACAACCACATTTCTAGGTTTCGTGTATTACTTTTGTTATTCATTTCTAGTCTGCTTTTATCACCATGCTGCGCGTTCGAGTAGTAAAGCGAGCAGTGTATTGTTTCTCATGCCGAAGCTTGATGAACCTGTCTGGAAGATTCTCCAGAGGTAGAGAAAGAACACGGTGAAAGATTACAGATGTCAAGAGATGTGAACAAATTAAGCAAGGTGGGAGATCTTCTTCTTCTTCTTCACCAGCGCTTTCAGACGTGAGCTTGGACATCTTTGTGGAATGCTGCCGTGAAGATCTGTTCAGTTACAGTTTTTGGAACTGCTAGCTTATGATCTTTTGCAGCCGCTGCGGCGAATAGATTGAGGCACGGCATCGTATCGGCTGGGAGGGGGGGGGGCAACGGGGATGGATAACGGCGGCTGGTTTTTTTTGGGGGGTGGGGAGGGGGGGTTAGTCCTAATTGGTACTAAAAGGCAGGGAGTATGCAGTTCTTCTTCATCGGATTTCAACATCGTGGGAATATTGCGATCATTGACCCGTTAACCAGATTAAGCCTCTTACTAAGAACACCAATAAAGATTTGGAACAGGGTCTTGGTCACTTATGGTTCTCCGACCCTGGAGCTATCTTTTTTTTTATGCCTGCATGGGCTTGCTGGATAATTTTACCACGTATGTGGTGAGGGTTTGTAGATTAAAATCTACTTAGCCTGGGTGGAAGGACCGCCTTGTTGATCATGGTACCTTCCGTGCCAGGTAAGTCTAGTGGTTAGGATTACGCACTCTCATCCTGGAGCTAGCATGTCAGCTGTGGGTCACTCTTTGCCACATCAGACGGCGTCTCCTTCGTTCCCCCAACGTTAAGACGTCAAAAAGGGGGAAACAAGATGGAAGATTTGCAAACTTAGGAGATAGCGAAGAGATGTGAATAAGAAAAACCAAGATGGAATATATGATAAGTTACAAAAAATAGAGATAGTAGCAGGGAAGCAAGATGAAAGATACGCCCTGGGGAAATGAGAAAGAGAAGCAACAGAGAAATCTTTGAAGCAGAAGGAAAAAAATCAAGAAGTACGCATGGAGTTACGCCCCTTGAGTGACACCTGGCGTGTGGCATGATAAAATGGAAGTGAGGAACGCGACATCTACTTAACTTTCCATCTTCGCTGATGGTATATCTTAAAACAAGACAGTGATTCTGTTTATAATGGAGGTTTTAGCCTCTTCGTTTCGTGTTCTTTTGATTGAAGTAATGTTTATTGTAATGTTTTATTTTTTTGTTTGTCAAGGAAGACAAAACCATATGTAGTTAACGTTTTGTAGAACGGTAGTATACTTGTTTGTTATGTTGTGATTGGTGTGTTTGCGTGTTTGTTTTTTATGAGTGATAAATTTTACATCGTACATCCTTCCCATGCCGTTAAACCTCACATAGGGCTCGCAAGGTAGATTTCGGCGAGCTTTTCAACCTCATCAAGGGATGTTATTCCCACTAAACTGACCTCCCTTAACAATGTTCTCTTTATAGTTTCACGTGGTAGACCCTTCTTCAGCCTGTTGTGCTCCACTTGATAGCTTGTTTTGGGGGATTCTGTGGGTGAAGACGCTTGTCCGATGAGACAATCAACGACCCAAAGCTGATATGTCAGGGTTAGAGAACCATAGCTGACCAAGACCCTGTCCCACCTCTCCGTGGTACCCCCAGTAACAGGCCTAGCCTGGCTAACGGGGCATGGATCGCCATAGTCCCCATGGTGGTGGAGTCTGCTAAAGAAGCATTGCACACCCCCTGCTTTTTATCTGTACCCCGGAACTGAAAAAGTAGCCCCCATAACCCGCTCCTACGCAGATACGATGCTGTGCCTCAACATCTCTACAGCATCGGCTACAAAGAACAACAGCTCGAATTTACAGGGAGTTCTTACAAGTACAAGTAAACGTCTCTGATTGTTTCTTCTCATCACATGGACGGCATGTGTCCATCTCCATTTTCAAATCACCCATGAGACAGGTTGTTGTTCTCTCATCTGCCGTATCTCTGCGCTGATCGTGAATTTGATGCCGAGTATCATCCTTAGGCATTTGTAATTTGTTGTTTATTTCTTTAGTTATTTTCCAGCTTTCGCATGCATAAATGAGGGTGGATGTTACATTTGAATCGAATAATCTTAACTTGATTTTTTTGCTTATAACTTCTGAGTGCCATATGTTCTCAAGATTCTTGAAGATCGATGCTTCCTTTCCGGTGTCACCATCCTGGTCTATGTAGCTGCCGAGGTATGCAAATTGGTTCACTTCTTCAACAGATGTTACTTCTACATATATTTCTCCTTGATTAATGAGAAGTTTCATTATTTTTGTTTTTTTCCTTCTTAATTTCAAATCCTATTTTACTAGCCAGTGAATACAAGGTATCTGTTTATTTTCTCTTCTACTCAGTCAATACGTATTATGCCATATCATATTATGCAATGCATCATTATCAATGAATGTTAGAAAACGAGTCTTAAAGTGCTATATTGAGCCTATCTTATTATATGGAAGTGAATTATGAACACTAGACAAGTCCGCGCGAGGATCACTGGAAGCAGTAGAAATGTGGTTTATTATAATAATGTCGTGAATTCCCTGGACAGCAAAGATTACTAATGAAGAATGTATGAGAAGAGCTGGAGAGACAAACAAAAATCTTGTCAAAAACATACGAGAGAGACAATGTACTTTCATAGGACATGCAGTGAGAAGAGAGATCATTGAAAATATTGTAACAACAGGGAAAATAGAGGGAAGAAGGGCCAAGGGACCACAGAGAGAAATGATACTGGACAGTCTGACAGGATGGTGTGAGAGAAGATGACCAACTGAACTGATGACCTGCATGAAGGATCGGGTACTCTGGAGAAACATAATAGCCAACGCCAGGTGGTAGTGGTGGTGCATTCTTAATATTGGTTATGGATGAAAATGAAAGTCCCTTAGAAAAAAAAAATTTGTTTAATCGGTTGAAAAGTACTGATTTAAGAAATCACGGCTCAGGAAAGCTGTTAGGGAGGCAAAGTTCCGCAAGGGACGTGTAGATGACTAACTGAGAACGCGGCTGTCTTCTTTCAGGCCATTTTTTCTCAAGTATTCTCCCGTCTCTTCTGTCCCTTTTTCTGCCCTCTACTAGCCAGCTGCCCGGAACTAAAAGGCAGGGCAATCAATTTGTCATTTGTCTCCCTTGTAATTTTTGCACCTGCGTTTCGCAAAGCTATTCACAGAGCACGCGCTGGTTCTAAGGATCGTTGGCTGGGAAAGGTTGGCATCCTCTCCATTTATATTTGACCCCATGTGACACCGCGCATGCCTGGTAATTAAAGATAAATACAGAAGCAGGGCGCAACAAGAGAACGTATATTTTCCGATTATTTCCACGTTTATGCCCCCTTTGCTTGTCTGGTTAATTAGTATAATCGTAGCTTGATTGGCTTGTTCAACGTTTTCTGGTTATATTGTGTTTACATTTTCCATGTCACATCTCATATAAGCTAGCTGATGGACATTTCTTACATAGATATACCTTATTCTCATTGTTTTCCTTTCTTTTCCATTTAAAAAAAATATTATCCTTATTTTGTCTTTATTTGTCATTCTTCTTTTTTTTCATCATTTCTTGTATTCTATGCGCTATTTTTTTTCATGTTTTTTTTTAAATTTCTGTGTGTCAGGTTCACGCGATCTCTGTTCTCTCAATTCTTAAATCCTTCTCTCGTTTCATCTGATTTGTACAGTTTTTTATGACCTGTTTCTCTGCTCTCTCTCTCTCTCTCTCTCTCTCTCCATTTTTCTTTCACTATTCCTTTCTCGATCATTCCTTCTCTCTTTCTCTCTCTCTGTCTCTCTTTTTCTCTCACTCTCCCTTTCTCAATCATTCCTTCTCTCTTTCTCTCTCCCTCCCTTTTTCTCTCTCACTTTCCCTTTTTCTCTCTCACTCTCCCTTTCTCGATCATTTGTTCTCTCTTTCTCTCTCCCCATCTTTTTCTCTCTCACTCTCCCTTTCTCGATCATTTGTTCTCTCTTTCTCTCTCCGTCTATTTTCTACCAGTCAGTCGCCATTCCTCTCCAACAGTTCATTCAGTATATCATCGCTGGTCTTCTCCTCTCCTTTCTCTACTAAATGTAGTGTGTGGGAAGAATGAAAGATGGAGTGATGAAGGGCAGAAAGTAAGACGGGCTTGCGTGCCCCAATTCTTTACCTTTTAAAAATAAAGATTATTCATTCATTCATTCTCTACTTCTATCCTATATACATCTCCTTTGTCCAGATCCATCTCCCGTCCTCCCATACTCTCGGCTTTGCGCCTTCCTTTTAACCTCTGTAAACCACTCATCTCTGATATCTATCGGTATTTTATCTATCTTGTTTCTGCATCTGTTTTTCCGTAAACCTCAATCTCTCTCTCTCTCTCTCTCTCTCTCTCTCTCTCTCTCTCTCTCTCTCTCTCTCTTCACAAAGGAGACCCCTGGCAGAGTATGAAAAGATCAAGATTCATTCATTCATTTGCATGTTCCTTGCAGAACTTTGCCTCTCTAACAGCTCTCCTGTAGGTCTCTCGGTTGTAAGCAAGATGCCCTGCTGCTGATGCGTCCATTTCCGGATTATCAAAGAAGTATTGCAGCCATCTTCGCCTTGGTCTTCCTTTCTTTCTTTTTCCCATTATGTACCCTTCCAAGACGGTCTTCTCTAGATTATCATGACGTTTAATGTGTTCAAAATTTTTAAGTTTTCTCTGTTTAATCCTCTTTCTAGCCAACCTTCTTCAATATTAAGTTCTTACAGTATGGGTATATTTGTTCCTTTTTGTGTCCATTATATTTGAAGAACTCTTCTGTAGCATTTACATTCAAAGGCTTTTATGTGTTTCTCATCTGTTTTGTTAAGTGTCCAGGTCTCACAGGCATATGTTGCGATAGGAAAGATGCATGCCCTTAAAAATCTTATTTTTGTAGTTCTGTCTGTTCCTCTCTACATATTCTTTAGTTTTACTTTCTTAAGAGCGATAGATGTCCTTTTAATTTCCCTCTTTGTATCTCCATTATTAGTTAGTAGTGATCCGAGATATTCAAAACTCTCCACCAATTCCAGTTTTTCCTTATTGATATATATTTCAGTTGCCTTATTTGTTTTGTCAGTTGTCAGCAATTTAGTTTTCTCCGCATTAAAATAGAATTTCTGCTCTTCGCTGTTCTTACGAACTGACATAATTGGTTTTTCCATTCCTTTTTGCGTTGTTGACAGTAATATTATGTCATCAGCATATCTAATATCTGGTATTTCATAACCTCCAATTGTTATGGCATCGTAATATTCTTTGGCTACGTCTTCTGTAACATTCCTCATTATATTTTCAGTATACAAGTTAAATAGGTAAGGTGACAATATGCACCCCTGACGGACCCCTTGTTTTATGTCAAACCAAGTTGTTGTTTCACCTTTTACTCATACTGCTGCTTCTTGGTCTAGATACAGCAGTGATGTTAATTGTATCAAATGTGTTGGAAATCCCAACACAACAGTACAATTCAAACCTATTGACATTTTTCGTCTAAATAAATAGTTCCAAAGTAGACAGATAACAGGAGTTGCGGATCTTGCCAAGCATCATCTTGCAGAGCAGCTGCTCTCTGACTCTGCCAATGCCGGATTTGCATTAGCTGACCACAGTAACAGCAGGCGATGCTTGTGTTGCAAGTTCAAATTTCCTTTCGGCTTGCATCTTCTGGCATTATGTTTGGTCCTCGTGTCCTCCTGGAGTAAATCTGCGCCCTCTGTGCGGAGTTACTCTACACAAGGCTCGGAATTTCGCACGTTCTACTCGAAGCTCAAGGATAATAGGAAATTTCGCACAGCGAAGAGCACATCCTCTATCTTAATGCGAAGAAAACGAAATTGATGACAGCTGACAAAAACAAATAAGGCAAGCAACTGAAATATATATCAATAAGTAAAAACTGGAATTGGTGGACAGTTTTGAATATCTCGGATCACTACTAACTAATAATGGAGTTACAATAAGAGAAATTAAAAGGACATCTATCGTTCTTCAAAAAAAAGTAAAACAACTAAAGAAGCTGTGGAGAGGAACAGGCAGAACTACAAAAATAAGATTTTTAAGGGCATGCATATTTCCCATCACAATATATGCATGTGAGACCTGGACAGTTAACAAAACAGCTGAAAAACACATAAATGCCTTTTAATGTAAATACTACAAAAAAAGTTCTTCTATCCCTACTACAAGAACTTAATATTGAAGAAGGCTGACTAGTAAGAAGGATTAAGCACAGAAAACGTAAATATTTTGGACATTTTAAGAATTTAGAGGACCATCTTGGAAGGGTACATAAGGGGGAAAAGAAAGAGAGGAAGACCAAGGCGAAGGTGGCTGCAAGACATCTTTTATAATCTGCACATGTATGCATCAGCAGCAGGGCATCTTGCTTGCAACCGAGAGACCTACAGGAGAGCTGTTAGGGAGGCAAAGTTCCGAAAGGGACATGCAAATGACTGAGTGACTGACTTTCAAATAGCTTTATAGCTTAGATCAGTGCCCCCCCCCCTCCGAGGGCGTTAGAAAGGGCCAGGGGGCGGTGGAAGAAAAGAAGGCAGCGAGGGGAGAAGTGGGAAGCAGCAGGTGAGGGCAGTAACACCTTCCTTCTTAGCACTTTTCAGCCTGATACTGAGAGACCTGTGCCCCTACATGAAACTCATCCATCACATTAAAAGTTAAGAGAAAAAAAAGCGCAGTAGGTGAGTTATAAATGTACTCCTTCAGATTGTTAAACTGGTTTGCTAGCTGAAGTTTTTAGTTGTGTGATGCATGTCCTAGTTTAATAGGTCATTGTACGAGTAGTGCATAACGGAGGGTGAGTGGGGGAGGGGCATTGAGGATGTGGCCTGGAAGAAAAGAGGGCACAGCCTGAACAAGCCTGGGAAACACTGGTTTAGCCTACCATATCCTCCCCACCATAAGTTCGCCAGACAAAAATCATAGAAATCCTCTCCATCTTTCAACCAAACAAAGCAAAATAAAACTTCCCCATCCTGCGTTATTCCTCTCATTAGCTCTGTTTCAGCATTTCTTTCAGTTTATATAATATAATCTTTTTTTTAATCCGTATTTCCATGTGTAAATCTTTCTGTTAATCGTACTTTTACCTGTTCCTTGTAGCCTGTGTCCTCCTCGGTCAGTATCCATATTTCTTCCTGTAGTTCTTTCTGTACGTGTCTTTCTCATTTCTTCCCTTGAGCATTCTTTCTCTACCGACTCTCAGACTTTCCCCGTCCTTGATTCATCTTTTTTTTTTCCATATGTTTATATTTTTGTCATGTTTTTTTTGTTTCATTTTGTTCGGTTCCCATTCAGTTTCTTCTAAGCGTTGTCGCCGTTTGTTTCGTTACGTTTACCTTTCTTCCATTACCATGCCTAGCGCGAGTACATTCAAGTTGTAACGCATCAAAAATGACGGGAGATGAAATTAACATTTATTATTTTTCCCCCCGGGTTAGGTATTTTCCACGAATTACATTTTTCCGCTTCATCACGCGTGGAAGACTACATTCCGGCAGACAGACTTGTAGCATTAGATATTTAGCTCATTGTAGTCATAATGTTCATTGTCTTGCATCATTAGCTTCAGTAATGTCTTCGACACAGACATCTGGTTGCTTCGACCTCGTCTGGGAAGCAGGCTGAAGAAATGCCAGACATTTCCCTCCACACCCTCCCCCCCCCCTCCAATAACGTATTTTAAATCACTGTCCTATGTAAGTGATCGCGCTAAATGCAGAAAACTCGGCTCGTTGCGTAATTAATTATTTATATCACAGAATTTTCAAATGAGCAGGGGATGCCAGCTTCGCGAGTTAGAACAGTAAGATCAGCTCAACATTATGGACAAAGGTGTTACAGAACTTTTGTAATGTCGCTGCTTTCCTCGTAAGTTGGTAACCCTTGTCTGGTGTCTGATTTTGTTTGCTGACGCACTGTGATTCTTTCGTTGACATTAAAAAAACCAATAACGTCGCTGAGGTTGTGTAAATAGTCCCAGGATGCCGGCTTTTTTTTTTTGTTTGTCTCCTTCGTAATTAAACCTGTCATTTGAAAAAAAACAACAACAACAACAGGAAAAACTCTGTCTTTCTTCCTCTCTCTCTCTCTTTCTTCCTCTCTCTCTCTCTCTCTCTAACTCTCCCGTTCACTCTGTCATCAAAATCTTCAAAATTTTCAAACATTTCCAGGTAAAGTGCAATAAAACCAGCAGGATGACTTCATTTTCAGATCATGACCGAAGCTCAGGCATCATCCACTGTAACTATAGTGACACACACACACACAGAAATGAAGCAGCTTCCAGTATGGAGGTCTGCTTGACTACCTGGAAGCCGCAGAATGGAAACAGGGGACGTAATGCAGTAATAATGAGGTATCCTGTTAGAATCATACGCCACAGGCAACGTACCTTTATATACATCAGAGACTAATCATTTCAAACGGCAACACTTTACAACACCCGTAGTACAAGATGTTCAGGAAGTGACCCTACCCTAGGTGGGGGAGGAGGATATATTTATTTCACAGTAAGTGCTGGAAGTGGCCACCGTTCTTTGGTTTCAAACAAGTGGACGTGGTTAATCATGGTTCGTCAACACTTTTTTTATGTTTGCCGTGCGGGCGCATCGACATAATTCTGAATGTTCTCTTGCAGTTTCTGAAATAGTGTTTACGCATAGCCGCCCTGTCCTTCCACTTATTTTACAAGAAGAAGAAGAGGTGGCTATATATGATATATTATACCACAGGGGTAAGCGTGTCACTAGTAGAAAGATATCCCTTTTATAAGAGCTGCTATCAGGAAAAGTTATCTAGTGTTATTATTCTGAAGTCCACATTGAACTATCTTTTTTAAAATGTCTCAGACTTTGCATTCCTGGCTACACGCTAAGGACGCCAAACAACGCAGGCAACCCAACACCAGGACAACGAAGTCACAAAGCTGAGTCTGGCGATCCACGTGACTTCATTCAACGTTGTGGAGAAGCAACAGGGTCTAAAAAGATATGTGTCAGGCAGACACAAGTTTAATATGAGGATGATGATACATGACATATGGAAGATGAGGGTGATGTTATATGAGATGAGGAAGATGAGGGTGATGATACATGAGATATGGAAGATGAGGGTGATGTTATATGAGATGAGGAAGATGAGGGTGATGTTATATGAGATGTGGAAGATGAGGGTGATGTTATATGAGATGAGGGTGATGATACATGAGATGTGGAAGATGAGGGTGATGTTCTATGAGATGAGGGTGACGTTATATGAGATGAGGAAGATGAGGGTGATGTTATATGAGATGAGGAAGATGAGGGTGATGTTATATGAGATGTGGAAGATAGATGAGGGTGATGTTATATGAGATGTGGAAGATGAAGGTGATGTTATATGAGATGTGGAAGATGAGGGTGATGTTATATGAGATGTGCTGAAAAACTATTCTGCCATACGGCAGGAAAAATTCACAAGCCTGAACACAATATCTTCCAATATACAAATATTTGCCATTGGAAGTCGCAAGTTCGATATTATAATATCTTATCTTATATCCTTCCCGTGCCGTTAGACGTCACATAGGGCTCGCAAAGTAGTTCGCCAATTTTTCAAAGATACTTCAAAGATATGGAACAACACATACGTTCCCCAGTGGAAGAAACTAACTTCTTTCACAAGGTCACCAAAGTCACTACTCAGAAATACTGCACTTTCCCTAAAAAGGACAACACCAAACAAACACCTACATTTTGAGAACCTCTGTAACTATATATTGTCCTGAAGAAACGGACAAACACACACAAACTTCTACAGAAGCATCATAACTAGTAACCGCTTACCCAGTGGTTCTCAACCCATGGGCCGCAGCCCAGAGGTGGGCCGTGACAGGGAGTTTTGTGGGCCGCACTGAAGTCTCAAACGAGAGAGAGAGAGAAGTAGATACAATAAAAAAATTATTCGGCATTTTTCACACAATACATAAGCCCTAGGGGCAGACTGCACGAATGCAAGCCACATAATTGTAGGTCGCTTTGTTAGTAAATGAAAAGAACGTTTGTGTAGCAATAAATATGCAGTTAAACATGTAGAGAAAATATTACATAACATTTTATAAAATTAGATTTATTCCTTGCAAATATAAAGCACATTATATAGTGGGCCGAAAAAAAAATGTTTGACTTTTAAATGTGGGCCGTGCAGCAAAAGGATCCGAGAACCGCTATTCTAATCCATTATGACTGAAGCAAAGGAACTCTCTCTCTCACCTACCTAAACTTTTTCTTCCATCCCTAACCGTCATCTAGAAGGCTCTTCTTCTATTCATTTCAGGTGCCGCATGGTGCTTTTTTCCCCTAGCCCAGCGACATCCCAAGGATCGGGTTTTCCCGATAAACTCAAGTTTCTGCCATCCTAAAATTGGCATGTCCAGTGAATAACTCTTGCACACTACCTTTGACAAGATTGTTCCCCTTCAACTAACAAAAATTTCACGTTCACTGTCTACATTTTACATACTGCTACAAGTGTGCTGATGAGATACGTGAGTGAGATGCTTCAGGTACGTCCACAAGAAAAAGTCGAGGAGTTAATCCAAAGATCGCGCTGGCCGCACCCCTTCTTGAGATCAGTCGGCCTGGAGCTCTTCCATTGGAGCAGTTGTCTTTCTTGTATGGGCTTGTGGCATTGACCTGTTCAAACCACGTGATATGCTTCTTCTCTGCCGATAACGTGATGATGTCTTCGCGGAGCGTCGTAACTTACAGCTCACCGTTCATTGTTTGTTGGAAGAGTATGATAAAGGTGCGGCTACGTGGCATGGCACGCGAGATAGCTAAGCTTCTCTGGCCAATACTCGAGAAGAAAAAAAGAATTTTGCACCGCTCTCCCCCTCTCACATACGCCTGGTGGTTGAATGGCATCTTCAGGAAGGACACTCAGTTCATGAACTTTGCCCTCCAGACTTCTGATAACATGAATTATGTATAATTTGCACAGCAGCACGCGGCGGGTTGGTTTCCACAACATCACGCCACCGCCAACATACACGTAGCGTTTATCCTGGAAGCTACAATCAGAATCCGTCGTTAACACAGGTCCGGTTGTTATCCTGAAATCTTGTCCTAGATAGAATGTTATCTTTCACATCATTCTAATCTCTCTCTATGGGTGCTGGATATCCGTTGTCATGACCTGGATTGTAAAAGTGGGACAGCAAAGGAACGGATCTGATTCTCGTAGTCTTTATATGAGAATAGTTCGACCACAAAATTGTCCCATGTTCATGCAGTTCCGAAAACAGCATGAGACGGATTGTTCACGTGACCCGCCAAATCCAGGAAGAAGTATGTTTATACGCACAAATTCCGTTTTTTTTTTACGTTTTTTTTTTCAACATTTTTTTCTTTTGCTAATAACCACCATTTATCGTGGTTAGGCCTGGTTCAACAACCGGCAGTTTAGTGTTATTATGGGTATCTTGTATCATGTAATCTCGGCTGCACTTTTGCGAGTAAAAAATATTACAGTCCGTTGTTTTGTTTTTTTTTCGTACATTTAATTCTTCCTCTTTTAAGATCCCTGCCGACAGGCGTAGAGTATCATGTCCTTCCACAACCCACGATCCCTTACGCATCTCAACAGGCTTATCGCTGAGCATTTCCAGTGCCAGGATGCCAAAACCATCTTTTTCTGTCTACCTCTTGTCTTTTCTACCTTCAATCTTTCCTGTTGCCATCAGGTGCTCTAGCCTGCATCTTCTCAAAGCGTGCCCCACGTTTGGATTCTGATCTTTCTTATAACTTTCCTTGTTTCTTGTACCTCTTTCAGAACTTCTTCCTTCAATTTCTCGCTGTCCACTGTACTTTCAGCATTCTTCTTAAGAACTACATTTCAGCTGGTTCCACCTCCCTTTTTTTTAATCTCTTTACTGACCGTCCAAGTTTTGCATCCATAGAACAGGATTGGTTCAGTGTTACACTAGTACTCAAAGGATGGACTTTTGCGGAAATAAGTGACCGATCAGCGCCTGATTGCCATGGACCAGAGAGAAAGAGATTACATAAACATGGTTTAGGGTATCTAGACACTGTACATAAGCCAGTGGTTCTGAACTTAGCTATAGCTGGAAAACTGATCTCTGGATGTAAAGAGGTCGGGAACTACTGTTCTAGTGTGCGGAGATGTCAAGGACACCGTGGTCATCGTCATCATGGTGCGCACATGGTATAGTAGGACTACGTTTTACATAGTATCTTTTTATGATTGTAACGAATTCCAGCTTACTACTTATTCATACAAAGAATTGCTACTTACGACATACAAAGAATTGTTACTTACGACTTATTCATACAAAGAATTGCTACTTACGACTTATTCATACAAAGAATTGCTACTTACGACTTATTCATACAAAGAATTCTAGCTTACTACTTATTCATACAAAGAATTGCTACTTACGACTTATTCATACAAAGAATTCCAACTTACGACTTATTTATATAAGGAATTGTTACTTACGACTTATTCATACAAAGAATTCCACTTGCGACTTAGCCACACACACACACACACACACAAGAAAAACGTACATGACGAAAATCAGAGGAAAGGAAAATTAAAAAAAAAAGACAGACTAAACATTTGAAAAGAAAAAAAAAGTTATAAAGTACAGGTGGAAATGGGAGAGGAAGTTTCCAGCTTGCGGTTGTTGTTTTTTGTGACAGAGTGGGACGGATTTGAATCCTGAGTGGGGAGTGCGCACGGACAAGATAAGTGATAAACGGACATTTTATTTAATATTTAATAACTTTGAAGCAAGACTGCTCCAGAAAAGACATTTCCTCCGGGACTTGCTTGGCCAGTATCTTCAGAGCGTCAGTAAGTGCTTCTTTGGCGATTATCCTCTCTTGGTTATTGCGATTGTCAAGTTTTGAAATGAAGAGTTCAAGGGTCAGGATGGAAGTAAGGAGGGAGTCTCAGCTAATGGTAAAGCTATCTTCGAGGACAGTATCCCAAGCAGTAAGCTCTGGAGAGGACAGGGCAGTACAGAATGTAGGACAACATAAGGGACACATTGCGGTAACTTGGATATACTGTCTTCGTAAAAGGCAGGGCGGCTTGGAAGTTTATATGCAGCCTGTTGTAGTAGTTTTGATGATGATGATGATGATGATGATGAAAAGAAAGGTTAATCCAATTAAGATATACGAGGCAGACTTTAAAAAAAAGGTCAAGACCCTTTAATATTGGTAACTGGGCAAATGAACCTAACAGTTATATCACTTACCCACATAGTTCTCCAGGACATCGATGCGCTTCTTGCATCGTTCAGCCAGCTTCCTTCATCCCTTGGGAAAAGTAGCTTCTCTGATGCTCAGGAATCCAGGTGCCCACCGCTTCCTTAACCTCATCATCAGTAGTGAACCAGCCACCAACGTGGAACCTCTTTCAATGGACCGAAGACGTAATAATAGCATGACGCCAGGTCACGCATGAAAGAGGGGAAATGAGGAAAACGTTCATATGCGACTATTCCATTTCCTTCACCGTTGCGGTCGCTGCATGTGAACATTCCCCCCCCCCTCCTCCTCCGTATATATCTGTAGTGGCCGCTGCATGTGAAAATTCCCCCCCCCTCCTCCTCCGTATATATCTGTAGTGGCCGCTGCATGTGAACATTCCCCCCCCCAACCTCCGTATATATCTGTAGTGGCCACTGCATGTGAAAATTCCCCCCCCCTCCTCCTCCGTATATATCTGTAGTGGCCGCTGCATGTGAACATTCCCCCCCCCAACCTCCGTATATATCTGTAGTGGCCGCTGCATGTGAAAATTCCCCCCCCCCCTCCTCCTCCGTATATATCTGTAGTGGCCGCTGCATGTGAACATTCCCCCCCCTCCTCCTCCGTATATATCTGTAGTGGCCACTGCATGTGAACATTCCCCCCCCCCCTCCTCCGTATATATCTGTAGTGGCCGCTGCATGTGAAAATTCCCCCCCCCTCCTCCTCCGTATATATCTGTAGTGGCCGCTGCATGTGAAAATTCCCCCCCCCCCTCCTCCTCCGTATATATCTGTAGTGGCCGCTGCATGTGAACATTCCCCCCCCCCCTCCTCCTCCGTATATATCTGTAGTGGCCGCTGCATGTGAAAATTCCCCCCCCCTCCTCCTCCGTATATATCTGTAGTGGCCGCTGCATGTGAAAATTCCCCCCCCCTCCTCCTCCGTATATCTGTAGCGGCCGCTGCATGTGAACATTCTCCCTCTTATATCTGTAGCGGCCGCTGCATGTGAACATTCTCCCTCTTATATATCTGTAGCGGCCGCTGCATGTGAACATTCTCCCTCTTATATATCTGTAGCGGCCGCTGCATGTGAACATTCTCCCTCTTATATATCTGTAGCGGCCGCTGCATGTGAACATTCTCCCTCTTATATATCTGTAGCGGCCGCTGCATGTGAACATTCTCCTCTTATATATCTGTAGCGGCCGCTGCATGTGAACATTCCCCCCCCTCCTCCTTCGTATATATCTGTGGTGGCCGCTGCATGTGAACATTCCCCCCCCTCCTCCTCCGTATATATCTGTAGTGGCCGCTGCATGTGAACATTCCCCCCCCCTCCTCCTCCGTATATATCTGTAGTGGCCGCTGCATGTGAACATTCCCCCCCCCTCCTCCTCCGTATATATCTGTAGCGGTCGCTGCATGTGAAAATTCCCCCCCCCTCCTCCTCCGTATATATCTGTAGTGGCCGCTGCATGTGAACATTCCCCCCCCCCTCCTCCTCCGTATATATCTGTAGTGGCCGCTGCATGTGAAAATTCCCCCCCCCTCCCCCCCGTATATATCTGTAGTGGCCGCTGCATGTGAACATTCCCCCCCCCTCCTCCTCCGTATAATCTGTAGCGGCCGCTGCATGTGAACATTCTCCCTCTTATATATCTGTAGCGGCCGCTGCATGTGAACATTCTCCCTCTTATATATCTGTAGCGGCCGCTGCATGTGAACATTCTCCCTCTTATATATCTGTAGCGGCCGCTGCATGTGAACATTCTCCCTCTTATATATCTGTAGCGGCCGCTGCATGTGAACATTCTCCCTCTTATATATCTGTAGCGGCCGCTGCATGTGAACATTCTCCCTCTTATATATCTGTAGCGGCCGCTGCATGTGAACAACGCTGGCCCTTGCTATCCCTCGTATATATCTTTTATCACCCGCTGATTTCCTCGTACAGACTAGTAGCTCAACAAATGAATGACCTCCTTGAACCCAGCAACAAAACCAGGACAGAGAAATAACCGTGGACATCCTTCCCACACGACCCTGAAACGCCAAAATAACTTAACACGGTTATACAAATAATTAAGTTTGACAGCAACATCCAGAGAATTTAGAATTAACGATTTGCTGTGATCTCCTGTATACATACATACACGCTGTTTTCAAGTACAGTAATTATGTTGTCTGTTGTTGGTGGATAATTAGCCTCTGTGTGAATGCCACTACCAATGGCTTGCCCTAGCCGTACAATCCTTGGCGTGTTTTTCACTCTTTTGGCAAGTGTACTGGCCTTGCCTGTTAGTTGAAACGCGCTAATTGAGATTCAGGGATATTTTAGATTCTTGAGTGGGCACTAAAATGTTTTTTGAAATGCTTCAATTCATTCCCCACTTTGCGTCTCTAGCAAGCAACCTGGTTGACTTACTGATTTCTATCTTCCTTATAACCCGGATCTCTCTAAGACAACCTGACTGACTTACTGGTTTCTATCTTCCTTATAACCCGGATCTGTCTAAGACAACCTGGCTGACTTACTGGTTTCTGTCTTCCTTATAACCCGGATCTGTCTAAGACAACCTGGCTGACTTACTGGTTTCTGTCTTCCTTATAACCCGGATCTCTCTAAGACAACCTGGCTGACTTACTGGTTTCTCAGTCAATCAAGTGCCGTGCCGCGTGGAGTAGGCGATCGTTTCTCTCCACAATTCCCTGTCTTCAGACTTGATTATGAGATCCGCCGGTGACTTTCTTCCTAGCCATGCTGACAGCCCATCCAGTAACTTCTCTCTTACTCTTCTTCTTCTTCTTCCCTCTGTTTTTTCCTGTTGAAACAGTGTGTTCCAATTTTCCTCTTCTCAGGAAATGTCCTACAAATCTCGCTTATCTGCCTCTTATCTTTGCTGTAATTTGCCTTTTAACTCCAGCCTCTCTTAAGACTTCTTCGTTGGTTTTCTTAGCTGGTTTCCTTAGCTGTCCATGGTACCTTCAACATCCTTATTATGAACCACATTTCCATGGCCTCCATTTCTCGCTGTACTCTCTTATTCATGGACCATGCTTCACATCCATAAAACGAAATTGGTTCGATGTAACATTTATGTACTCGGAATCTTGTTTCCATTGATATGAATCTGTTGCACAAGATGTTTCTCATTTTCTAGAATGCTGACTTGGCCTGAGCACGTCTGCTTTTTATTTCGTTGTGACATTTCCCATCAGCTGTTATAATCGTTCTTAATTACTTGAATCTATCAACTTGTTTCAGTTCTGTGTCATCGATGGTAATGCTACATTTTGACGGTATTCTATTCCTTGAGATGACCGTCACTTCAGACTTCTTTTTATTCAGGCTGAGACCTTTACTTTTACTTTCACGAACCATGATGTCCAGAAGAGCCTGTAGCTCCCCTTCACTTTTAGCAATCAGAACTCTGTCGTCTGCATATCTTAAGTTGTTATGGTTGCACCCGCCAGTTGATATTCCTGGCAAGCTCTCTATATTTTTCATTATGTTTTCGCTGTACAAGGAGAAGAGGTCAGGAGATAGAACACATCCTTGTCTCACTCCAAATTTTATGTCTTGGAATGCTCCTATTTGGTTCTCGATCTTCATTGCTGCAAGTATATGTTTTTGATGAGTTTCAGATCTTTCCCATCTATGTTGATGTCTTCCAGCATTCTTATAATTTCTGTGTGTCTCACTTTATCGAATGCTTTACAGTAGTCTATGAAGCATAAGTATAGGTCCGTCTTTACTTCTATTGATCTTTCCATCAGTGTTCTCAATATGTATATGGCATTATTTGTTCATTTTCATTCGACGAAGCCTCGCTGTTCTTCAGCGATTTCTGGTTTTATTTTGCCCCTGACTCTTCTCATGACAGTACGAAGTAGGATTGTGGTAACATGGCTCATAAGACTAATGGTTCGATGGTCTTCACATTCAGCTGCACCTTGTTTCTTTGGTAGGGCAATGAAAACTTATTGCAAAAGGTCTGATGGGACATACGCGTAGTTACTGTTACAGATGTCAAGCTCTCCTAATGCTTCCAATTCTTCCTTGGTGATTTTATCTGGTCCTGGTGCTTTGTTGTTCTTCGTGTGTTTGATGGCTTCATCCATGTCTGCTTTTAATATGGGAGGCCCTTCATTATTATTTCGTATATCTATTTTGCTTCTATTGTCCTCATAGAGTTCCATAATGTATCTTCAGCATCGTGCCATTATTTCATCTCTATCCATTATTGTATGCCCCTCCTTTGACCTCAGGAAACCAGTCCTGTGGTATGCCCTTTTGTTTGTTAACTCCTTTATGTGTTTGTACATATCTCTTGCGTTTCCATGATGGTGTGTCTCTATTTCATTACATTTCTTATTTAGCCACTCTTCTTTAGCTTTATTGCATTTGTGTCTTATTTCTTTATTTATCTTGTCATATTCATCTTTATCTTCCTTGAGACTTCTTCTCCGATCCATTAGTTGGAAAACTTCTTCTGTCATCCACCCCCATTTAGCGTGTCGTTTATTTGGAGGTAGGATTTCGATAGATGTTTGCTGAATTGAGTCTTTAAGCATATTCCATTGTTCATCAATCGTTTCAATCTTCTCTATAGCATTATACCTATTATGTATTATGATCCTATAGTTCTTGTATTGCCGTATCTTTCCGTAACAGCTCTCTGTCTAGTTCTTTGATTTTACCTGCTACCTTTAACCCTTTTAGCCTGATTGTCACTTTTCCTACGACTGGGATGTGGTCACTGTTGCAGTCTGCGCTTGGTCTTGTTTTCACCGATATTAGTGAGTTCCTGAATCTTCTGTTGATCATAATGTAATCTATCTGGTTACGTATGTTATTATTTGGGCTTTTCCATGTCCATAGTCGCCTTGGGTGTTGTTGAAACCAAGTATTTCCTATTATCATTTTATACTTTTCTACCCAACTCAGTCAACATCTCTCCTCTTGTATTTCTGATACCTAGTGGTGTCTAGCTTCCTTATAACCCGGATCTCTCTAAGACAACCTGACTGACTTACCGGCTTCTAGTTTCCTTACAACTTGGAGCTAAGATACCATGATTGACTCAGCAGCTTATAGCGTCCTTGATAGCCGGATCTCTCTAAGACAACCTGACTGACTTACTGGCTTCTGGCTTCCTTACAACTCGGATCTAAGATAACATGATTGTCTCAGCAGCTTATAGCGTCCTTGGTAGCCGGATCTCTCTAAGACAACCTGATTAATCTAGCGTCTTCATTCGTCTTAACGGCACAAACCTCTCTCTATGTGTGTGACCCGAAAGTTTTATGCCTATGGCCCAAAGACAGCCTGATTAAAATAGCAATTTTTAAAAGTGTTCCTACAATTTAGATCTTCAGCAGGCAACCTGATGACTCAGCAGGTTTTAATTTTCTTACAACCCAAATCTTCAGCATGCAATTTGATTGACTTAATGTTTTGTCGCTTTCAGCCAACCTAGATCTTCCTCAGAAAATTTTTTTTTTTTTGGGGGGGGGGGGAATTAGCGGTTTCAGATTTCCACCGAGTCTGCTTCTCCATGTAAACCGCTGGATCTAGAGGTTTAGCTCCTTTTCTGATAAAATAAGAGTTTCAAGTGATTGATTTTTGTTTTTTAGTATCGTATGTTTTAGTGCACGCTTTGAAACTAACCAGCGTGCATCCATGATTTCACTAATGGTATATACATCTCAGATTTTACTGTTGGTCCGGCTATCTCCTCACAGCTTGTTTGACAGCAGCTAGAGACAGTTAGATTATGTTAGACACCATCCTAAAGTTGTAGGGGCTAGCTGAGATGTTGAACGTTGCAGTTAACATAACAAATCTGTCCAATTTATTCTGTTTCGTTGTGTGTGAGTGGTGGTGCGTGCGTGCGTGTGTGTGTGTGTGTTTAGCGTTGTTAAATTGTTATTTGATGCTCACAGTCACAAACATTTGGTAGACTTCAAAGTCATTTTTGATTAGCAATATCTTGAGTATTTAGCATGTATATATATCAAAAGTTGTGTTATCCAAAATACAGCTGCGTCAAAAGCTCTGTTATCCAAAGCACAGTTGCATCAAAAGCTATAAAAATTAACCTGAACTCGCCCGCAGCAAAAAGGAGAAAATGCAGCGAAGCGAGTGGGTTTAGACTCTCCTTCACCCACACAAGTCCCATATTTTCTTTTTTTTTTAATGTTCTCTTTCCTGCCCACTTTACTCACTGTAACCATACACCTCCGTCCATCTTTATTACTATAAATAGGCACCGCGTTGTTTTCCCGATAAAATAACAACAAAGTTTCCTGTGTCATGGGTATTGTTTGGTTGTTTAAGAGTTGGGCCTAAGAGAGGAAAACATGTGTTTATTGATATCATGGTTTTATACGAGCTGTTGAAATCCCCTCCAGAAGATCACGTGCGCCTGTTTGTTACGTTGTTGTGTTACGTCGATCATTTCTGTTTCTTGCAACTTACATCCTTCTCGTGCCGTTAAACGTCACATAGGGCTCGCATGGTATCTAGCATGGTCTTCTAAGTAGTGATTATAGTTGTTGTTGTTGTTGTTGTTACTGTTGTTGTTGTTATTATTATTATTAGCATTAATGAATATATTGTATGCATAATAGTAACATCTAATAGCAACAGAAAAAGTAAATAGCAAAATTAGAGCAGTGTAGAAAAACAAGCTTCCATGACACTAGTATGACTGGACGCTGACACAAGTAAGCAGAACAGAAAAGACAGGCACAATGAAAAGTGAGGACACAATAAAACCTCCGACATGAAAGAGCAAGATAATGAATTAGGTAAATGAGAATTGTATAGACGGAGTTGACGCAGACTGACAAGTATTAGCTTGCTAATCTTAGGGCGCTATTGCACACGGTTTTTAAATAAAGGATTGACCAACACGGCCAGCTGACCAATTAAATATTTAGAGGCATGGCCTGTTGGACATTTGACTTACGACATATAAGTCACGGGGCAGTTGGAGAGAAGGACGATCGAGTGGGGTACCGTCTGAACCTTGACGATCAGTAAGCAGAGGCCGGTCCAGACATCAGTGGAAGACAGTCCAGACATCAGTAGAAGACAGTCCAGACCTCAGTGGAAAACAGTCCAGACATCAGTAGAAGACAGTCAAGACATCAGTAGAAGACAGTCAAGACATCAGTAGAAGACAGTCCAGACATCAATGGAAGACAGTCCAGACATCGGTAGAAGACAGTCCAGACATCAGTGGAAGACAGTCCAGACATCAGTAGAAGACAGTCTATGCCACGATTCGAAAACACTCACTAGGAGACACGGAGGGGACCGAAACACAGACGAACAAGAAAGAGAACGAGGCGATATAGAACCAGAAGTAGTGTTAGACTGAAGATGTGTTGACATAGAACCAGAAGTAATGTTAGACTGAAGATGTGTTGACATAGAACCAGAAGTAATGTTAAACTGAAGATGTGTTGACATAGAACCAGAAGTAGTGTTAGACTGAAGATGTGTTGACATAAAACCAGAAGTAGTGTTAGACTGAAGACGTTTTTCAAGTGATTAAGAAGATTTGTTACTTTGAAACTTCGAGGAAAGAGATTTCAAACGAGAAATTAACAGACCACGTGTTACAGATCTGTTATAAAACAGAGTTCAGAATCGTCCTCTCCCGTGTGGTACCCGGGATCTGCAAAGAATAGGACCACTGTACCCTACCATGCATGATCGTAAAAGGCGACTAAGGAGGGTTCAGCATAGGGCCAGCAACCCTATCTGGTAAAAAATTATCAGACTGCTACAGAAACAGAAGCAAGGGAAAAAGCAAATGCAGGTGGAAGGAGAAATGCGTATCAGGAAACTGAGCCCATGAAGGTTGTGGATGAAAGCCAGCCACTGGAAGTCCCCAGCCCGACTGCAGACCTCCTGGAACCTAAACAAAAGATGCAAATAGGCAGCTGGAATGTAAGAACACTAAACCAGACTGGAAAACTAGCACAAACCATCAAGGAAATGCACAGATACAAACTAGACATACTAGGAATACAAGAAGCAAGATGTACAGGACAAGGCAGAAGGAAATTAACAACACAGCACACAGAAGATACAATAATATGGTCAGGTAAAGAAGATCTTCATGAAGGAGGAGTAGCATTGATTATAACAAAAGAAGCATCAAGAGCATTGCTGAAATGGACCCCAATAAATGAGAGATTATTATATGCACGGTTCAACTCAAGATTCACAAAGCTGTCTATTATAGTTTGTTATGCACTAACAGAAACAGCTGAAGAGGAATTAAAAGAAGATTTTACAACAGCCTCCAAGCCACAGTAGAAACAATACACAAGCATGATATGCTACTCATCTTGGGCGACTTCAATGCAAAAGTAGGTGAAGGAAATGAAGATAGAAGAAGAATCATGGGAAGAGAAGGAATCGGAGAAATAAATGAAAATGGAGAAAGACTGTGCAGTTTCTGTGAAGAAAACATGATGACCATCGGAGGGACAATTTTCCAACACAAAAACATCCATAAGGTGACTTGGAGGTCACCAGATAAAACCACAGAAAACCAAATCGATCACATACTAATAAACAACAAGTGGAAACGGTCACTACAAGATGTGCGAGCAAGGAAAGGAGCAGATATAGGAAGTGATCACAAACTTCTGGTAGCAAAAATAAAACTAAAATTAAGGAAAGCCAGAATCGGAGAACACAGAAAGATACACTTTGATACAAGAAAACTGATAGACCATCAAACAAGAAATGAATTCGCAATAATACTTAAGAACCGCTTCAGTGTCCTACAAGACGAAACAGAAATGTCCATATTAGAGTTCAATAAAACACTACAGGAAACAGCAAAAGAGGTGCTGGGATATCGGAAAAGGAGAAAAGAGGAATGGATAAGTGAGACCACATGGGAAAAGATAGAGCAAAGAAAAGAAATCAAGATAAAATTACTGAACACCAAATCACAACGGCTTAAAGAACGAGTTTTAAGTAATTATGCACAAAAAGACAAAGAAGTGAAGGAATCATGCCGTCAAGATAAACGTCAGTATTATGACAACTTAGCAGAAACAGCAGAGAAAGCAGCATATACAAATGACATGAAAACCATATATAAAATCACAAAGCAGATGACAGGTAACTTCAATACAAGATGTGAAAGTGCAGTAAGAACACAAAATGGACAACTGGTCAGTGGAGAAAGAGAAAAAATTGAAAGATGGAGGGAACACTTTAACACCCTACTAAACAGAACACAAGCAGCACAAGCAATAGATATACCTGAAGCAAAAACGGAACTAAACATCAGTACAGGACCAATAACAATAAATGAAGTAAAAGAGGCGATAAAGATGCTAAAATCAGACAGGGCACCAGGTGAAGATGAAGTGACTGCTGAGATGTTGAAAGTAGAAGAAACAGAAACACCAAAACAACTTTGCCGGATATTACAACAAATTTGGGATTTAGAAAAAGCCCCAGATGAGTGGAAAACTGGTCTTATAGTAAAACTACCAAAGAAGGGTGACCTCAGAGATTGCGGGAACTGGAGAGGCATTACCCTACTGCCACTCACTAGTAAAGTATTTTGCAGAATAATCATCAACAGAATTGTACCAACACTTGAGGAAAAACTTCGGAAAGAGCAGGCAGGATTTAGGAAAGGAAGATCATGCATAGACCATATATTTGTACTTAGACAAATATTAGAACAGGCAAATGAGTGGCATAGCACAACATATGCATTATTCATAGATTTTGAGAAAGCCTTTGACAGTGTCAACAGAGATGCACTGTGGAAAATCCTAAGATGGCATGGCCTCCCCCATAAAATAGTTAATGTAATCAAAGCCCTATACGAGGGTTTTCAGTGCAAAGTTATCTGTGGAGAACATACCTCCAGCAGCTTTAGGGTACAAACAGGAGTGAAACAGGGATGTGTACTATCACCAACATTATTTATCTTGGCAGTAGACTGGTTAATGAAGGAGGCAACATCAGACAAACGCAGAGGATTACAATGGACCCTTGACACAGTGCTGGAGGACCTTGACTTTGCGGACGACATTTGTCTATTATCAAGCAGTCACAAAGATATGCAAGATAAAATAAACAAGTTAACCCAGAATGCAAACAACATAGGACTAAAGATCAACGTAGGAAAGACAAAGTTAATGAAGCAAAATGTGAACAACAGAAATGTACTCAGAGTAGATAACAAGTTAGTGGAGGAGGTCAACGAATTTGTATACCTTGGCAGCAGAGTAGTAGAAAATGGAGACAGCACAGAGGACATCAACAGCAGACTTACTAGAGCAAACCAGGCTTTTGCAATGCTACAGAATATATGGAAATCAAATAAACTAAGCATAAATATGAAAATCAGGATATTTAAGAGTAATGTTCTAAGTGTACTACTCTATGGAAGTGAATGCTGGAAAATCACCAAAACCATAGAAAACAAGTTGAATTCTTTCCAGACTAAATGTTTACGTAGAATTAAAAAATATTTTGGCCAAACACCATAAGAAATAACATCTTATTGGCAGAAATGCAGATGAACCACTGACAACAATTATTGAGGAAAGACGCTGGCGATGGTTGGGACATGTGCTCCGAATGACTGACAACTCACTACCAAAATAGCACTAAGATGGACACCACAGGGGAGCAGAAGTAAGGGTAGACCAAAGAGACATGGAGAAGAACAACAGAAAGGATGTTGAGCAATAGAGGGCTCACCTGGGCAAGAGCAGAAAAAAAGGCGAAAAACAGGCATTTGTGGAAAACCCTTGCGGAAGCCCCATGTGCCCTGGGCACTTAAGGTTCAGAGAGAGAGAGAGAGAATCGTCCTAGTATCACATGTAGAATATCTTGAAGTTGAGAACATTGCCGAAATGCTGTATGTAGAATATGATAGAGTTTGATATTGTGAACAAATGATTAAATGATTCAATCCAAGTGATGTTGTCGACAATACATCTTGAATTTATTTGTCAGAATCAAATAATGCAGTGAACATTTCATCGGACTTGCTCTGGTCTAGCATATGTTGTAATGTTTGTGAAACCTCGAGGAGTTATGATCAGAGAACCAAAGAACACTTACACTATCAATCATTAAAAGAGAAATACACAACTGAAAATAATATAGGTAGTTCGCCAAGTTTTCCTGTTTTCGGCGAGGTTTTCAACCTCATCAAGGGTTGTTATTCCAGCTAAACTGGCCTCTCTTAACAGTGTCCTTTTTAGAGTTTCACAGGGTCGACCTCTTTTTCTTCGGCCTGTTGTGTTTCACTTGATAGCTTGTTTTGATGTACTCTGAGTGTTTCTTCTCATCACGTGACCAACATATGTCCATCTTTTTTTTCTGATCGCCCATGAGACAGGTTGTTGTTTGCTAATCTGTCTTATCTCTGCATTGTTCTTGAATTCGTTCTACTTCATACGGAGTATTTTCCTTAAGCATTTGTTTTCAAAATGATTTCTTGTCTGTTTCTTTAGTTGTTTTCCAGCTTTCGCATGCGTAAATTAGGGTGGATATTACATCTGAATTGAATAATATTAACTTGGGTTTTGTGCTTATAACTTTTGAATGCCATATGGTCTCAAGATTCTTGAAGGTCAGTGCTGCTTTTGCAATTCTAATTCTAACGTCCTTACTGGTGTCACCATCCTGGTCTATGTAGCTGCCAAGGTATGCAAATTTGTTTACTTCAACACCTGTTCCTTCTACATATATTTTTCCTTCTTGATTAATGAGAAGTTTCATTATTTTTGTTTTTTTCCTTGTTAATTTCAAGTCCTGTTTTACTTGCCAGTGAAGACAGGGTGTCATTTCTGTTTATGCCCTGGAAAAAGAAGAGAAGTCACAGCAACCAGCCGTAATTGTCAGCACGAGCGCTGTTGCCATCTCTGGGCCGCTGGTATAAAATATTCGGGTCATGTGTTGCATTCAAAGCAAGAATAACATAATCATTTCTTGATTGCATAACATAAAGTCGTCAGTTCCTGATTTATTATAGCCGTTTAATGACTATGTTTTCACGGTTGTCCCTGAAGACTCTTTCAGTTATTCTGTGCCAAACATTCATACATGTTATAGTTGCTTTTAATCTCCTCCGATTTTATAAAACCGGCCCATTTATAGGAGCTGACGAAGCACCTCATTCATTCCTTCATTTGCATGTCCCTTTCGGAATTTTGCCTCCCTAACAGCACTCCTGTAGGCCTCTAGGTTGTGAGCAAGATGGCCTGCTACTGATGCATCCATATGCAGATCATCAACCATGTCCTGCAGCCATCTTCGTCTTGGTCTTCCTCTCTTTCTTTTTTCCCATTATGTACCTTTCCAAGACGGTATTCTCTAGATTATCATGATGTTTAATGTGTCGAAAATATTTAAGTTTTCTCTCTTTAATCCTCTTTACTAGCCAGCCTTCTTCAATATTAAGTTCTTGTAGTATGGATATATTTGTTCTTTTTTTGTGTCCATGATATTTGAAGAACTCTTCTGTAGTATTTACATTCAAACGCATTGATGTGTTTCTCAGCTGTTTTGTTAAGTGTCCAGGTCTCACAGGCATATGTTGCGATAGGAAAGATGCATGCCCTTAAAAATCTTATTTTTGTAGTTATGTCTGTTCCTCTCCACAGATTCTTTAGTTGTTATACTTTCTGAAGAGCGATGGATGTCCTCCTTTTAATTTCCCTCATTGTATCTCCATTATTAGTTAGCACTGATCCAAGATATTAAAAACTCTCCACTTCTTCCAGTTTTTCCTCATTGATACATGTATCAGCTGCCTTGTTTGTTCTGTCAGTTGTCATCAGTTTAGTTTTCTTCGCATTAAGATAGAGGTTTTGCTCTTCAATATTCTTACGGACTGACATAATTAGTTTTTCCATTCCTTTTTGTGTTGTAGACAGTAATACTGTGTCATCAACATATCTAATCTCTGGTATTTCATAACCTCCAATTGTTATGGCATTGTAATATTCTTTGTCTACATCTTCTCTAACATTCCTCATTATATTTTCAGTATACACGTTAAATAAGTAAGGCGACAATATGCACACCTGATGGACCCCTTGTTTTATGTCAAGCCAAGTTGTTGTTTCACCATTTATTCTAACTGCTGTTTGTTGGTCTAGATACAGCAGTGATGTTAATTGTATCAGATGTGTTGGAAATCCCATTTTTTTCCCATTCTTTCCCAAAGTTTCTGGTGTTGTACACAATCAAATGCCTTTGAGTAGTCTATAAGGGCTAAATATAGATTCACATTAAACTCTCTGCATTTCTCTATTATTAATCTTATATTGAATATATGATCTCTTTATCCTCTTCCTTGCCTGAAACCAGCTTGGACCAGTGGTATGAATACAGTTCTTTTCCATTCTTTTGGCTAAATACCTGAATGCCATCTCTTTTTACATAGTGCATGATAGATTGTTGCACATTCCTTTCCTCCTGCTTTAATAAATTCAGCTGTTATCTCATCACATCCTGGTGATTTACCATTTTTCAGATTCTTTATTCCCCATACAACTTCTTCTATTGTCGGTTCGGGCTCTTTCTCCTCCAATAATAATTCACACTGTTGATTTCTGCTTTCACAGTCAGTTGTTTCATACATTCCTCTGCAATATTCCTTCCATCTTTCTAGAATTTCCTCTGTCTTTGTCAAGATATTCCCCATCTTGTCACAAATTACATTTAGTTAGGTGTGACATTTTCGTCAATGTCTTCATTTCTTTAAACATTTCACTATCTCTTCCACACTTCTGATGTCCTTCTGTTCTTTCACAACAATCTTGTGTGTATTGTTTTTGTCCTTTCTTATGTTTCTTCGCACTTCTTTTGTTAAAGATTTATATTTCTCTTTGTTGTTGTTTGTCACTTTCCATTGCGTCTTCATTTCTCTACGTTGCATTATCAGTGTGCCTGCTGTAATCCATTCATTCTTTTGTGTTTTCTTTACTGGAACCATGTCTTTAGCTGTTATTAAGATATCTCTGGCCTGTGTAGCCAAACCATCTGGTGTCATCTCCTCCTGTACAGCCATCAGGATTTCGAAACAGTTCTTCACTTCTATACCGTATTGTTCTGGTATTTTTGTAAGATCAAAGCGGAGTGGTCTTGATCCTGCAGCTGTCTTTTTTATCTTTATCTTCATGTCTGCTATTAATAACTCATGGTCCGTGTCACGATCAGCACCTGGTAAAGTTTTTGCTGATGTTATACTTGATCTCCATCCTTTTTGCACTAAAATGTAATATATTTGATTCTTGGTTTTCCCATCAGGTGATGTCCATGTGTAAAGTCTTCTTGGATGTTGTTTAAAAAGTGTGTTAGCAATCATTAGCTGATTTTCCGTGGAAAAAGCCATTAGATTATCACCTGCCTCATTTCTATGTCCTATGTTAAACTTCCCTACAACATGTCCTTCATCTTCTGTTCTTTCTGTACCAGTCTTTGCATTAAAATCCCCCATTATTAATACAGTATTATTTTTCCGTACCTGGTCTATCGTCGTTTGAAGTGTTATAAAAGTCTTCATTCTCTTCTCTCTTCTTCTGCTGCTGATGTAGGTGCATATATCTGGATGATTGTTACATTTCTAGGAGTGCCCTTAAGTCTGATAGTGAGGATTCTATCACTTACTGCATTGTAACCTAGTAATGCTTTTGATGTTGATTTGTCCAAATAAAAAGCCAATCCATTCTTTCCTCTTAATTCTCCACCAGAGTATATAAAGATATTATCATTCTCGCTCTTGAAGTGTCCTGATCCTTTCCATCGATCTTCACAGATTCCTAAGATGTGTATCCCCGTTCTTTTCATCTCATCACTTATTATTTGATACTTCCCCTCATACATACTTCTTACATTCCATGTTCCTACTTTTATTTTTCTTTTTAGTTTGATGCAGGGATTTTCCTTAGTAACACCGTCAGGATTTTGTCCGTCATCACAATTACTAGTATTGACCTCTGTCTCACACTCTTACCCAGTGTTAAAATTAGATCTATCTGGCCTGGGGGCCTCACCACCAGATCTTTTTTCCTATTTGACTTTCCATAATTGCTGTTTGGGTTTCTTGATATATTTTCAGAAGATAGTTTACCATTGCTTTCCTTCAGGGCAGTGACTGTACTAGTCATTGTCCCTACATTGAGATCATCTGCCTACCATCATAGAATGCTGACCATAACCAACTTTATCTGTCGGCTGCTCTCCCATTCCATCCACCACCTGCTCCCATGGCTTCACGTCACCCTGATCTGGGGGCTATACGTGTACTCCACCTTGCCCAAGAGTGTCCCGTAGACTGACGGAGGCAAAGAGGCGTCTTACTTCTCCTTTGATAGGGGATACCCCTACCCCGCTAACCAGACGAAGCACCTAATGCTTGGAAAAACAAGCAACGCAGTTCCCCTTGGAATACGACACCGGTTATATGATAGATTTTGTTTGCTTTAAACCGGACTGGCGCCGCAAATTACGTGAAGTATGTTTGTGCTGGCTGGCGGGATTGAGGCGATTGCCCTTCTTGTTGTTTCTTTACACATAGAAAGAGAGCCACGTGTGTCTTGTTGTGTAACCAAAATTTGGCAAGAAGAAAGAAAACGTTTGATTCGTTTGCTATTTTTGTCTCTATTTAGCAATAATATTTTGTTTGTGTTGGCGGCCCTTGCAAGATTGCCAATCATCGCGGGCAGAGCAGCAGTAGTAGATGTCCCAGTTGATTTTCCTGTTTTAGATCACAGCAACAGTGGAAAAAAGAACCAGAAAAACTAGACTTTTTTCGGGGGTGTTTTCTTCCACACCACCTTCTTTTTTTCCCTCTCCTCTCTACAAATTCATCATCATCATGTGCCATGGCGGACGGTGTGGGCGGTCAAACTCCTCCACAGATCTCGATCCTTTGACATTTCTGAGTAACTCTGTTGCTGATTTCTTTCTATGCCACAATGTCAGGCCTTCTGACATCTGTACCCTCTGTCGTCCTCTGCCTCTTCTGCCTTCAGTTTTGCATCGAGACCTGTGTCTAGTCATGATTGCCCCAGTTTCTTTCTGTCGGTTTATTTACTGTGGTCTCCTCCAGCTTTTGACTCTGAAGAGACCCCAGCCCATTAAGGCAACGGGGGGGGGGGGAGGATATGGCGCCGATGGTCACATCACTCAGATACGAGGTAGTTTATGAAGTTGGCACCCCCACACAGTTAATTCCCCCTCTCTCAACCACAATCCCCCGGTTGGTCCACAGCTGCTTATTCGTTATATTCGCAGCTAACCCCTCTATCTAGAGGCCACTCCACCATCCACCACCCAGTGGACGCACCTGGTAGGAGGACAGGCTCCACCCCCAGGAGAGAATAACTCTACAGGTTATTGTATTTAAATGTCTGTGAAAACAGTATAATGGTTTTGGTTAAAAACTGAGTTTGAATTTCATGTTTTCCATGTTGTTGTTTTTTTTTGGGTGGGTTTAACTCTTTATAAGTTGCCGAGCTTATGAAATCTTTCAGGGTTTTGAAATATTGGGTTCCCCCTCCAACCCATGAAGTATTCTCTGCCAGTGTTTATATACAAATGAAAGATACATCCTTACACAGAATGAAGGAATTGGAGTGAGGAAATAATAATCTTCCACTTTTACAGAAGCGACGAACTTATAATCAACAGTTAGTGTACGCGTAATACGTTGGGTTTTTTTTTTTTAATCAGACTGTGTATTAGGTTCTGGGTGTCATCGCGAACAAGATGCTTCCATAATCGCTCCACCGCCTGTACCAGTGAATATCGCACAGAATATTCATCGATGGTCCTTCCCGTCAGTCCTTGATGGCGAGTCACTCAGTGAGGACGCCATTTTTTTTTTCGGAAATATAAAAGTCCGCATGCGAAACTAGTCAGCGTCGCTCTTGGCACGAACTCTGCAGGTAAGGCGCCAAGCCGAACCAGGAGACACTAGGACCATCATAGTTCACCACTGGCCGAATAGACATAACTAAGAACCGCCATTGCTGTTCAGGGTGACGTTCACAGATCACATTGGTGCCACAGCACTCAACTCAGTTGCTCGACGCACAGAACCGACCTCCATCATGAAACCATATAGGTATCTTAATGGTATTTCAGTAATTTTTTTTCCTTATTTTAAACATCAGCATGAATAAATACAAAAAAAATGAGAAAGGCTTTGCTTTGTTCTACTGATACATACAGCAATTGTCGTGTTAGTGCATTTGTTTTTCATCCTTTCTCTCCGTATGTATGTGTGTATATATCATATTAACATATGTCTGTAAGATTTTATAGAAATCTATTTTATCACTTTCGGTGCTGGAGGAAGAAACACAGACGTGTAGTTGGGTGCCAGAGTAAAATCGCGGGTCTTGATATGTTAGGGGGTATAGTTATAAAATGGAATGGAAAACAGTATTTCCATGTACTTCCGTATATTTATTATGTTTCAAAGTATAACTAAATGAATGAAAATTTCATAAGTGCAGAGTTTTTTTTAGGAAAAAAAAATAAAATATGATGTCTTTAGACAATGATTGTGGCCAGCTTACCATCGGCTAGGTCTAGATATGCACTATTTACCATCCTACTTGTCGATCTCATATTCTTATTCTATGTTGCATTCTCGCTAAATTAGTGTTTGAAATAACTCCTAACTACTTCTCCAGTCGTCTAAATATGTCTAGATCTACTTGGGATACATTCAAGAGCAGTGGGGTGGTCACAGGCCATGTCCATACCCCTATCTACATCATCAGAAATTGAAAATTTTTTGGTCTTTCTCTTCCTTTTTCTCGCTCGGCATCGCTCGTAACTAAGGACTGTTTCGCCATTTTGAAAAATGTCACCGGAATCGCGGACGAAATATGTACAATCTAAATGTTACACTGGTTGATTTATTGAAACAAACCAATGATCATTATAATGACCATTGGCACGCATCGGGTAGACCGGAGGCGTCATTATAATGACCAAAGGCACGGAAAGAGTTATCAATATCCCAGTGCAGTTCACTGTCCCATGACTGGTGTCTCTAAGTGAACAGATCTTAGGTCGTGCTTTATTTTCCTTAATTGTCCCATTTTATATTGCTTGTGACATGAAATCCTTTTTTTTAACAGAAGACTGTTCCAAGTGTACTCGGGTGCAGAGATGATCTTCCACCAGCTGGCCGTGATACGGCGACCAGTGTCAACAGCATAGTCTGTGGCAGTCATGAAAGGGCAATGTCTATAGAGGAGACTGTTCAGTTGTTGGATGTTAGAGAAGAAGGTAAGGACCCACGTGGATTCATTTTTTAAAATGCTCCATGCAACCTGCATGCGCTGTTTCTATAGTGGTCACGGTGCGGCTGTGTCAATGAAAGTTCCTGGGCGATTCATAGCAGTATGTTATTGTGTGGGCGCAAGGAGCGCCCTTGGTTTGAGGGCATCTTTTGTACTCCTGGGGGGGGGGTCTCCAGAAGCTTCGAGAACGGTCGCATAATTTGGAATCTCGTGACGGCTTGATTTTTGTCCTGAGTAAGTTAGTGTTTGTCTGACTGCGGCCCAGAGCGGTTGTGGTTTAACATCTAATCTTGGTGTGGGTGGGTGGTATGTTGGATTGCCATATGGCAGGGCAACCTGCCGGCATGTCATCGTTTTTTGTGAGTCATTATTTTCCATGTTCGTCGAGTCCATCAGTTAAACGTCTCACTGAAAATGTTTAAGCCAAGTTGTTGAGTTGTTGCAATGTGTATTGTGTCAACTAATAGTTGTTGTAGAGCTTGGATTGTGTCTGAGAGCTGAAGAAATTGTTTATCTGCTTCAGGTTAACTCTCAGGTGGAGGAATGTAAGATGTTCAAAAGAAATTGGATTAATTTGACACTAGTTTTGGCTGGCTGCAGTTAAGAGGCACACCGGTACCACTTCAGTTTGATGCCTACAGAAGAGGCACATGCCACTTCAGTTTGATGCCTACAGAAGAGGCACATGCCACTTCAGTTTGATGCCTACAGAAGAGACACGTGCCACTTCAGTTTGGTGCCTAGACAAGGGGCATATTACTTCAGTATGGTGCCTAGAGAAGAGGCACATGCTACTTCAGTTTGGTGCCTAAAGAAGAAGCACATACTGCTTCAGTTTGGTCCCTAGAAAAGAGACACATACTACTTCAGTTTGATGCCTAGAGAAGAGGTATATGCCACTTCAGTTTGATGCCTAGAGAAGAGATATGTACTGCTTCAGACTGATTATGTTTCTTGCCAGTTATCGTCGCCGATTCGCTCCCCCCCCCCCCCCTTTCTGTTCTTTACCTGGTGTTATAATCAGTTCAGCTGGCTCCTTTTTCTATGATTATCAGGTATTCAGATGATTCTGACATGGCTCCCTCTCTTTTCTTCACCTTGAGTTTTCCAGTAACTGCGGGTCCCTCTCCTTTTCTTCAACTTGAGTTTTCCAGTAACTGCGGGTCCCTCTCCTTTTCTTCAACGAGTTTTCCAGTAACTGCGGGTCCCTCTCCTTTTCTTCACCTTGAGTTTTCCAGTAACTGCGGGTCCCTCTCCTTTTCTTCAACTTGAGTTTTCCAGTAACTCCGGGTCTCTCTTCTTTTTCTACAACTTGAGTTTTCCAGTAACTGCCTGGTTCTGTAACTCCTGTCCGGTTAAGACATGTCCAAAAGTTTTCTTGTCTTTTCATTATGGTTTAAATTACTTATCCTGAAGCGCAGGATAATGTTTACTTTGTGTTGCATATGCAAGATCCGCTTTTCACTGTCTCAAAATCCCACTGTTTACTATTTTGAAATCGCACTGTTTACTGCCTCGAAATCTCAGTGTTTACTATTTTGAAATAGGACTATTTACTGCCTCGAAATCTCACTATTTACTGGCTAGAAATCTCGCTGTTTCACTATCTCAGAATCTCACTGTTTACTATTTCGAAATCTCACTGTTTACTGCCTCGAAATCTCACCGTTTCACTATCTCAAAATCTCACCGTTTCACTAACTCAGAATCTCACTATTTACTGGCTCGAAATCTAACTGTTTACTACCTCGAAACCTCACCGATTACTATCTCAGAAATGTCACTATTTGTCATCTCGTCAGACTCAGCCTATGGTAGTTAATGGATTCTGAGAAGTCTGCCAAGAAAGAACCTCATTCATTATTTACGTGTATGCTCCTCACTTACACGTCCGTTCCTTCCCCCCCCCCCCCCCCCCCCCCTCAAAACCGTGCCCTGCATAGACGACTTTGTCAACAGTTATAAATAGAATATTTTTCTAACCACTCTTTCTCTCTCCCTCTCTCTCTCTCATCACCCCCCCCCCCTTTTTTTTCTCTCTCTTTTTTTCGGATATTTTGAGGAAATTTCCAGTTTTAGACCACAGTGTAACAAACGAATATATACGTTAGTTTCACGTGGTGAATGGTCACACAACTCTCTCCGACTCTGACCTTCACCTCTAAATTTCATTAAATGGCAAACATTGAGAATCACTTGAAGTCTTTCGCTCCTGAATTAATTCCCATGCTTTCCCAGAATAAATTCTGGTGAGATATTTTGGTAGAAGGCAGGAAGGAAGTTGCACTGTTAAAAAAAAAAATATATATATATATATTAGAAATGTGCTACTTTAAGACTTTGGCTAAATGTAAAGCTCCGAGCATAGGAGTGAAAGAGTTAATACAGTTATACTACTGTACACATAATGGACAATAATGAAAGAGTAACTGAATAACTTCCATATTATCAGTTAAATATAGACATTGCGTCATTTTTTTATGTTTTTATTATGAAGTTGTTTATTTGGTTTTATGATTATTGGTCGGGAAGTATGAAGAGATAATGAAAGCCTGTGCTTCGTCAACGACCATCATCATCATCATCACTGAGATAGATAAATTAGACGGTGGCTCCAAAGCAGTTTTTTTTTTTTTTGACGACTCAGTAAGTTGGGTCTTGCTTCTGCAGTCAGTGATGAGGGTGGTCTGTGAAGGGACTAGCGAACTTTAGAGAGGGGAGGGAGTTCATGTGAGAGGGCTGCTGGGTTGATCGCGTGGTGATGTTGAGTAGAGAATCTTTTTTTTTTTTTTCTAATGGCAAACCCCGCATTTGGGAACGCAGTGGAATATTTTTAGAGCTTGTTAGAACTAAAAGAAAGTATACCAAATATATAATACGGTATTCTCAGTCAGCCACTTGCATGTCCTTGCGGAACTTTGCCTCCCTAACAGCACTCCTGTAGGCCTCTCGGTTGTAAGCAAGATGGCCTGCTGCTGATGCATCTGTTTGCAGATTATCAACGATGTCTTGCAGCCATCTTCGCCTTGGTCTTCCTCTTTTTCTTTCCTATTATGCATCCTTTCAAAACGGTCTTATCCAAATTCTCATGACGTTTAATGTGACCAAAATATTTCAGTTTTCTCTCTTTAATCCTCTTTACTAGCCAGCCTTCTTCAACATTAAGTTCTTGTAGTATAGATAAATTTGTTCTTTTTTGTGCCCATGATATCTGATGAACTCTTCTGTAGCATTTACATTCAAAGGCGTTTATGTGTTTCTCGACTGTTTTGTTAAGTGTCCAGGTCTCACAGGCATATGTTGCAATGGGAAAGATGCATGCCCTTAAAAATCTTATTTTTGTAATTCTGTCTGTTCCTCTTCACAGCTTCTTTAGTTGTTTTACTTTTTGAAGAGCGATAGAAGTCCTCCTTTTAATTTCCCTCATTGTATCTCCATTTTTAGTAATGATCCAAGATATTCAAAACTCTCCACCTCTTCCAAATTTTCCTCATTAATACATACGTCATCTGCCTTATTTGTTTTGTCACTTGTCATCAGTTTAGTTTTTTCTTCGCATTAAGATAGAGGTTTTGCTATTCGCTGTTCGTACGGACTGACATAATTAGTATACAATTTTTTGAAAAATATTCACCCCGGGCATTACACTTCGTATAATAATAATGATAACAGTGGCTAATAATGATCTATCGACTCCCTTCTTTCTCCTCTCCCCCCCCCCCCCCCCCCCCCACACCACCCCTTCTTAACCTCCTCATTTTTTTAAGAATCGCAAGTTTCAACAGGTTTCCAAATTCCCTGGGAGTGTTTCTACGATATCCGAACAGACTCCACTACTTTAAGAGAAAAATTGTACCCAACCTTAACTTACCAGATCTGTGCTAGCAGAGCGGCATGACGCAGAGGGTATCTGTATTGGCGTGCCGAATGTCCTAGAATTACTTTTCTTCGCTGATCATAAATTACAACACAATTTGACAAAATTTCTTCAGGGTCTGAAGTTGTTAGTCTCAGTAAGTTGTGATGAGTGGCTGCCGCATGTAGTAGAGTCACACAAAAGTGCTTGCTTACAGTTTTACGAAAAAAGAGATAGAAGGGCCAAAGGAAAATAAATAAATTAAAAGTGTGAGGGAAAATAAGCTGAGTCATATTCTCTCAAGAGTGAAGAAATATTAAGATAGAGTCACATTCTCCAAAGGAGGACAGAACATTAAATGAGAGTCACATTCTCCAAAGGAGGATAGAACATTAGGTGAGAGTCACATTCTCCAAAGGAGGACAGAACATTGAGTGAGAGTCATATTCTCCAAAGGATGACAGAACATTAGATGAGAGTCATATTCTTCAAAGAATGACAAAACATTAAGTGAGAGTAGCATTCTTCAAAGAAGGACAGAATGTTAGGTGAGGGTCACATTCTTCAAAGAATGACAGAACATTTAAGTGAGAGTCACATTCTTCAAAGAATGACAGATCATTTAAGTGAGAGTCACATTCTTCAAAGAATAACAGAACATTTAAGTGAGAGTCACATTCTTCAAAGAATGACAGAACATTTAAGTGAGAGTCATATTCTTCAAAGAATAACAGAACATTAAGTAAGAGTCACATTCTTCAAAGAATAACAGAACATTTAAGTGAGAGTCACATTCTTCAAAGAATAACAGAACATTTAAATGAGAGTCATATTCTTCAAAGAATAACAGAACATTAATTAACAGTCACATTCTTCAAAGAATAACAGAACATTTAAGTGAGAGTCACATTCTTCAAAGAATAACAGAACATTTAAGTGAGAGTCACATTCTTCAAAGAATAACAGAACATTAAGTAAGAGTCACATTCTTCAAAGAATGACGGAAGGTAAAATGAGACTCACATTCTCCAGAGAATGGCGGAACACAAAATGAGAGTCACATTCTGTAAAGAGTGATAGAACATACACTGAGACTCATATTCTCGAATGGTGACGGAACATGAGTTGGTAAAGAAAGGAATCTTATGATAAACCACCAGTAGAGAGAAATCTCTAAGTGTTGTTTACCAGACTGTAGCCTCCACAACGTCACATAGTGCTACACAGAGATTGAGGTTAATGCTTGTATGTTTATGTTGTCTTGTTTCATTGCTCCGTGATTAAACTTGCAGAAAGGTGCTAACTGTAGCAAGCAAATGTTAAAACAACAAAAGTGTGTCACTATTTTTGGTAGCAATAAACACACACGCGGCTTGTTTTTGTTGAGTTTGAACATTTCTGAGATTTGTTGATGTTTTCGAGGGATGCTAAGTGCAGTGAAATAAAAATAAAAATAATAAAATTTTCATTTCTTTTCCCCATCAATATTTTGACCAGTTACAACTTCAGTATGTGTAATCAGGACCTTTCCGGTCCTCAAGGGACAGCACTAGGACACATCTCCACGATAAACGTCACTTCCTGTTTCCTAAGATCAGAGAAACAGTTGGTTACTAATTCAATTATTGCTTGTCTGGGGAAAGGTCTCTCTAAATTGAGAACATAGCATAAAGTATCTAAGGAAAAAAAAAGAAATAAATGAGAACATTAAAATCTGTTTTCTGTTTGTTCTGTTGCCTCCTCGTGTTGTTGACCCAGATAGACATCTGTGTTGTTACTGCACTTACTTCTGGTGTGGTATTTGTGATAGGGGACGGGTATCCAAGGACGCCGTGAGTGTTGTTGTTGTATGGCTTCTGTTGATCTCTGCTTTCTCCTCTCATTTTCTGGTCCATTCATTTCTCGTGTCAACTTCTTTGAATATATTTGTTTGTCGAAAGTTTGTGAAGTATTAGTTCTCATTGTTTTATTAGTCGAGTTTTTGTTAATTGCTTCTGGTGGGTTATGGGTAGACAATTGCTTCTGGCCGTTTTGGAAGACGAGTAATGGTTCTTGATGTTTTAAGAGTAAAGCAATGGTTCTTGGTGTTTAAAGAGTAGAGTAATGGTTCTTGGTGTTTTAAGAGTAGAGTAATGGTTCTTGATGTTTTAAGAGTAGAGCAATTGTTCTTGGCGTTTAAAGAGTAGAGTAACGGTTCTTGGTGTTTTAAGAGTAGAGTAATGGTTCTTGATGTTTAAAGAGTAGGGTAATGGTTCTTGGTGTTTTAAGAGTAGAGCAATGGTTCTTGGTGGTTTAAGAGTAGAGCAATGGTTCTTGGTGGTTTAAGAGTAGAGTATTGGTTCTTGGTGTTTAAAGAGTAGGGTAATGGTTCTTGGTGTTTAAAGAGTAGGGTAATAGTTCTTGGTGTTTTAAGAGTAGAGTAATGGTTCTTGGTGTTTTAAGAGTAGAGTAATGGTTCTTGGTGTTTTAAGAGTAGGGTAATGGTTCTTGGTGCTTTAAGAGTAGAGTAATGGTTCTTGGCGTTTTAAGAGTTGAGCAATGGTTCTTGGTGTTTAAAGAGTAGAGCAATGGTTCTTGGTGTTTAAATAGTAGAGCAATGGTTCTTGGTGTTTAAAGAGTAGAGTAATGGTTCTTGGTGTTTTAAGAGTAGAGTAATGGTTCTTGGTGTTTTAAGAGTAGGGTAATGGTTCTTGGTGCTTTAAGAGTAGAGTAATGGTTCTTGGCGTTTTAAGAGTAGAGCAGTGGTTCTTGGTGTTTAAAGAGTAGAGCAATGGTTCTTGGTGTTTAAAGAGTAGAGCAATGGTTCTTGGTGTTTAAAGAGTAGAGTAATGGTTCTTGGTGTTTTAAGAGTAGGCTAATTGTTTTTGGTGTTTTAAGAGTAGAGCAGTGGTTCTTGGTTTTTTAATAGTAATTTGATGGTTCTTGGTTTTTTTTATGAGTAGAGTAATGGTTCTTCGTGTTTTCAGAGTAGAGTAATGGCTCTTGGTGTTTAAGAGTAGACTAATGGTTCTTGGTGTTTTAATATTAGACCAGTGGTTCTTGGTTTTTTAATAGTAGATTGATGGTTCTTGGTGTTTTATGAGTAGAGTAATGGTTCTTGATGTTTTAAGAGTAGAGTAGTGGTTCTTGTGTTTTAAGAGTAGAGTAATTGCTCTTGGTATTTTAAGAGTAGAATAATGGTTCTTGGTGTTTTATAGGTAGAGTAATGGTTCTTGGTGTTTTATGAGTAGAGTGGTGGTTCGTGGTGTTTTGTTTTTTTTTATGGTGGTGGTGGCGGCATCATTATGCATTTTGGTATTATGAAGCATTTCCATAGCGAAGTTTATTGTTCATAAATTACAAAATAATTGCTGTAATGGAATTATTATGCTTTGTTCTTATGTATACAATTTATTGTTAATTACCTCTCATTTAACACTGAGTGTATATATATATATATATATTATATATATATATATATATATATATATATATATATATATATATATATATATATATATGTATATACGAACCTAAGTGCCCAGGGCACATGGGACTTCCACAAGGGTTTTGCACAAATGCCTGTCCTTTGCCTTTTTTTCTGCTCTTGCCCAGGTGAACCCTCTATTGCTTAACATCCTTTCTGTTGTTCTTCTCCATGTCTGTGTTGGTCTACCTTTACTTCTGCTCCCCTGTGGTGTCCATCTTAGTGCTATTTTTGGTAGTGAGTTGTCAGTCATTCGGAGCACATGTCCCAACCATCGCCAGCGTCTTTCCTCAATAATTGCTGTCAGTGGCTTCATCTGCATCTCTGCCAGTAATATGTTATTTGTTATGGTGTTTGGCCAAAATATTTTTCTAATTCTTCGTAAACATTTAGTCTGGAAAGAATTCAACTTGTTGTCTATGGTTTTGGTGATTTTCCAGCATTCACTTCCATAGAGTAGTACACTTAGAACATTACCTCTTAAATATCCTGATTTTCGTATTCATACTTAGTTTTTTTTTATTTCTCATATAGTCTGCAGCACTGCAAAAGCAGATACACACACACACAGAGGTCAAATGAATATGCAGAATGTGGAAGACACTCCAAACGCAAATTTGTAATTTCTTGACCTGCCGCAATTGCTGTGTGAGGTCGCGCATTGCTGTTACAACGCGAAGAACTGAGCAAACCGCGCCGTTTTGACATGATTGCATGTTTTAAGCGGTTCTCAAGCAGGTCGTAGTATGCTTCCCTAATGATAGTGGTTTCTTTGGGCATGTAATATTCCAACAAAGATTGGCCCTTCAGAGTTCCAGAAAGGCGTGGGTATCAATTTTCAGGCTAGGAGAGTTGTACGAACTTCTTTGGATTATGCGAGGGAAGATTATCACCACTCCTTGTTGGCTGATTTTGTTTCTGGCTGCAAGTAAAGTACCTAACATTTATCTCCTGTGACTATACATAGTAGAAAGCCATATCCCTCAGTTTCATGACTTCATAAAAAGTGTTTCACAAACTTCCTTGCGACGTAAGGATCATATCACCATGTGATTATCATGTGATTTCTGATCGGGGGTGAGCTGTTCTGGTGCTCACTTGGCGGAGAGTCTTCGGTACTGCAGCGCGTCATGAATAACGTGATGCGCCCCGCCGTGACTAAATCTTCACTTCTCCAACCACTTTTATCGGCTGTTTCCCGCCGGTTTTCTCATATAATTCTTTCCGCATCGGGGTAGCGTAAAGATCCTTCAAGTTCGATGGCCACATACCATCGGTAATGAAGAGCTATGGAAGAAAACGAACCAGCACACAGTGAAAGAAAGAAATGATACTGAAAAGACGTTAGAGATAGATAGGACATAACTTTATAAGCCTGCCATAGAGTTATATATTTTGGACACATTAAACATCATGAGAATTTAGAGAAGACCATTTTGGAAGGGTACATAATAGGAAAAAAAGAAAGAGGAAGACCAAGGCGAAGATGGCTGCAAGACGTCATTGATGATCTGCAAATGGATGCCTCAGCAGCAGGGCATCTTGCTTACAAACGAGATGCCTACAAGAGAGCTGTTAGGGAGGCAAAGTTCCGCAAGGGACATGCAAATGACTGACTGACTACAGACATAACCAGACAAGCTCTCACCTGCAATCCGCAGGGAAAGAGGAAACAAGGAAGACCTAGAAACAAACGTCGAAGAAATCTTCAAGCAGAGATCAAAAAGATCGACTACACCCGAAGTCGGATAGAGGAAACAGCCCAGAACAGAAATAAATAGAGAGCCCTTGTTGATGGCTGGTGCCCCAGGCAAGGGTAAAGAAGGCGAGAAATGACGGCTAGCATGAAGCCTTTTCACAGTTTCAGACCGGTCGCAGTTTCGAGCCGCGTCGGCCAAATTAGACATCCGACTTGTAGACCTCCTGACCATCAATGTACCTGTTGAATCGTCACACACGTGCCCCTGGATTGCATTTTCTTTCAGCGATAAAAATCTGCAGGTTTCTCACCTTCAGTACCCACGAAACGAATAACTGCCACTGTTCTTCTCTCGTGCCTGCTTCCAAGGAAGCGGTCACCTTCGATCTAGTCTGCTGACGTAATATTCCCATAATGGCCGACATACCTCCGTACACGTACATCTAGAGAGGAATGACATAACATAGATATACTAAAACTATCTACTACCCGATTTAGATTTTTTTGAGTCAAATTAAAGCTACTGTTTTACTCACTCTCGTAGTTTCCTGCGTACGACATTCATTCGTTCCCCACTCTCATAGGTTCCTGTGTACGACATTCATTCGTTACTCACTTTCATAGTTTCCTGTATACGGCATTCATTCGCTACTCACTCTCATAGCTTCCTATGTAGGACATTCATTCGTTCCCCACTACCATGGTTTCCTGTGCACGACATTCATTCGTTCCCCACTCTCATGGTTTCCTGTGCACGACATTCATTCGTTCGCCACTCTCATGGTTTCCTGTGCACGACATTCATTCGTTACTCACTCTCATGGTTTCCTGTGCACGACATTCATTCGTTACTCACTCTCGTAGTTTCCTATGCACGACATTCATTCGTTACTCACTCTCGTAGTTTCCTATGCACGACATTCATTCGTTCCCCACTCTCATGGTTTCCTGTGCACGACATTCATTCGTTACTCACTCTCGTAGTTTCCTGTGCACGACATTCATTCGTTACTCACTCTCATGGTTTCCTGTGCACGACATTCATTCATTACTCACTCTCATGGTTTCCTGTGCACGACGTTCATTCGTTCCCCACTCTCATGGTTTCCTGTGCACGACATTCATTCGTTACTCACTGTCGTAGTTTCCTGTGCACGACATTCATTCGTTACTCACTCTCATGGTTTCCTGTGCACGACATTCATTCGTTACTCACTCTCATGGTTTCCTGTGCACGACATTCATTCGTTGCTCACTCTCATGGTTTCCTGTGTACGACATTCATTCGTTACTCACTCTCGTAGTTTCCTGTGCACGACATTCATTCGTTACCCGAGGCGTTGACTTGACAGATGTTCGTCAAACACACATTAAATCTCAGCTCTGCATATGAAGAGGTGCATGTGATTGGAACTATTAACAATTTTATTTCCCACCCCAAAAAAAATTCTTAAACACGAAATGCAATCCAAGTTAAAGATCACAGCTTACCAGCTGTTTGCATATTCCAAAGGATTGACACGACATATGATAGATAATAAACTGTCTTTCCAAATATTTTTCGTGCAGGTGCTTATGTATTTCCTTTCTACTAAGGAAAGGCTTTGGCATATAAAAATATTACGTAAAAAATTGTATAGCTTAATAAAAGATGCATCTCTTTAAGTACATAAAATTTATATGTTTGTTTTCAATCTCCTGTTATTTTTCCCCCCACAAGTTACAGTTAATAAATAACAGAAATTTCCACATATAGAAATAGCTCATTCAGTTTCTCAGAAATATCGCCTTTTTTTTTTTTACTAGACGGCCTCGTATATCAAATTAATCGTCGATTCTGACAGCTTGTAACGCTAAACTCCATAAGATAATCCTCAAACTATTGGTAGTCCTGTGCATAGGAGTAAACTGGAATTTGTGACAACGTAAACAAGAGGATGAACCATTCTTGAGAGCGTTTTTTTGGGTTTTATTTTCCCAACTTTGGCCAAGTCTGCTTGTAAAACAAACAGATATTACATAATAAGACATGCGACAGCTGATGCAAAATTCATCATTTGCGAATCAGATTTCAGGTCACACTGGCCGTAAAATATTTCGCATGAAGGAAGTAAAGGTTTAACATTTGATTTAAAGCAGCGTTTTGTATCAGCTTTTGGTAGATCCTAAATCCGGAGCAAGAGCAGAAATGTTGACGTGGAAGCACTTCTCTGTTTCAACAACAAACAAACAAAAAATAGCACAAACCTTGATCAGGGTTGGCGGACCATACCTAACCAAGACCCTTTTCTACCTCTCCATTGGTGGTCCCAGTAACATGCTTAGTCTGACCATCGGAGTATGGATCACCATAGCCCCCCCCCCCAACTGCGATGGAGTCAGCTAAAGAAGTATTGCAGACACACCCCCCGCCCCACCTCCAAAGGATTTTAGCTCCATTCAGAGACTGAAAACAATAGCTGCCGTAACCCGCTCCCAATCCGACACGATGCTGTGCGTCAAAACTTCACCACATCGGCTGACAAAGAACACTAAGCTCGCAGTACCAAGAAAGAGAAGAAAAAGAAGGTTGAAGGATCGCGCTCTTGGGAAGAAAAAAAAAGAAGAAAAAGAAGGTTGGAAAATCGCGTTCTTGAGAAGAAAAGAAGAAGGTTGAAAGATCGCGTTCTTGGCAAGAAAAAAAAGCCGACTTCTGGCTGTAATCTTCCAGTGTTCTCTTTCGAAATTTTCTCCAAGAAACACACACACACACACAGAAAAACAGAATTTCAAAAAGTGGGGAGGGGGGGTGGTGGTGGGGGTGTAGACAAAGCACATGGCGAAGAACCTTTCAGATGTAATTCTAAAAATGCAAGAAAGACATGGATGGAAATAGAAAGCATTATCTAAATCCTGACCGGCTTTCAGGTTTTTATCGTCAGTATTTATCCACCCCAGGAACCCAGGGACATTCGGCAGTTCGGCCAGTATCATCTTTCTGACAGTTGAAGTCCAGATTTAAAAAATGCCGTGGATGACATAATCCCAGATTGCAGTAAGGACAGTGGTTCTTAATTCTTGCCGTGGAGTCCCCTTTCCAGCCAGTGTGGACCCCTCAACAAAAACAAAGCTAAACAGGGCCCCGATGACGCTGAGGTATTTTTTTAATTTCAGCCAGTCTATTTGCTGTTCCATGAACCCCTCCAGAAACCCCTTTCGTGGACCCTCTGCGGGTACACGGACCCCAGGTTGAGAACCAGTGTTGTAGGAGATCTGTATTCCACCAGCGTTTTCTGAGGATGAGACTAAACAAGGAAATAAGCAGATAAGGGAGTCGTCAGCTTCTCCGGAAATCGAGCTTTCATGATATCCAGCATGGATATGGAAAAGATGATGCTCGCGTAGCACGTCTCTGAAGGAAAAAAGAAAGAATAAACTCGCCAGAAGTCTGTAGGCGGGCCACGTTTCCCTCTGCGGTCATGTTGATATGAATGTGTCTGTAGCATTTTTTTTAATAGGCGTTGCTTGACGCTCTTTTAATAGCAGCTGTCAGATGTTCTTTCTTTACATTCGTAGCATAGTTATTGTTCTGTTTTACATTGTAACCAGTGTTCTGTTAATGTTATTACATATGTTGGAGCTGTTGTAGTGTGCTGCTTATGTTGTAGGTACAGCTGTTGTCTTATCATGTTTGTTACTTGTCCAACTTAAAAAAAAAGTATATGTGTGGTCAACTTCGTAAAAGAGCTGTATGATTTAAGGGGTGTGTCTGCCGCCTAAACTATTAATGGTCTTGTTGCTGTTGCACACTTTGCAAAATCTACTCGCATAGCAACACAGCAAGAACACAGTCTCAGCAGTTCTACAACAGACCACCTGCAATCAATCAACTCCACCAACATATAACATTCCACGAGAAACTGAAGCGAGGCTACTTTTTAAACAAATATTCAGTATCACATTTAGTAATGTGTAGAATGAAGGGTGATATTATGAGGATGGAAACAGCCCATCAGGCTGAGAAGACAAAAACAATGATTCCCGTCTTGAAATATTCAACGCCATATGGGAAAAAAACCTGACAATTAACTTATGACAAATGATACATACTTACATAAATATCACAACTGAAATCACCTGTATATAACAAACTCCTCAAAACTATTACAAATCTCACAAGGAAATCCTACAACCCATTCCTACCAACAACTGTTACACAAAACATTCCTACAAAAAAAAAACTCTGAAAAAATCTGTCTCTAAAACACAAGACATTCTCCTGTCCAAAACCAGTAGTTTCTCTCTCTCTCTCTAGCCTAATCTTGGTGGTATTTATACTATAATTGTTCTCACTCGGTTTTCATGCCGCATGTATATCTCAGGAACCTCGCCTGCGCTCTTAACTAAATTACCTTTAAAACAAAAGTACTCGCTCTGTTAAACTTTTTCCCCGCGTACCAATTCTGCTTATGTCCCATCTGTTTGGAGAATACTGTCGTAAACTCATAGTAGTAAGTTTTTTTTAATGACATGTCAGATGACGATAAGGAGGAGGAGAAGGAGAAAGACCCATTCCAGATTCTGCGCTGCCACCCCTTCTTTTTACGTTAAATGGACCTTCCTTATGAGTGCATCTGCTGTACAGGCAGTCAGTCATTTGCGCGTCCCTTGGGGAACTTCCCCCCCCCCCCACAACAGCTCTCCTGTAGACTCTGTTGTAAGCAAGATGGCCTGCTGCTGATGCGTCCATTCGCGGATTGTCAACGATGTCTTGCAGCAGTCTACGCCTCGGTCTTCCTCTCTTTCTTTTTTTCCCTATTATGTACCCTTCCAAGACGGTCTTATCTCATTTCTCATTACTATCTGATGTATAAATATCCGTTATTTGTCGTTTAGTGAACCGCTTATGAGATAGAAAGATTAACACACACACACACAAACGAAAAATTGTGTCAAAACTTAAGAAATATTTCATAACCTATTTCATGTAAGACTTCATGAGCAAAAGCCATTATGCTGTTCTTTATAGAATAAACCCTTCGCATATTATGTTGCATTAACCTAGCATTGACATTGTCCTCGATCTTCGTCCTTTGCACAATACCTTGCACCGACTGCCTCGGTACCCTTAATAAAAAAAAAAAGTATCACAAGCTTAAAGAATTGTATACCGTACAGTCAGTCAAGAGGCAACTGCTATAGGGTTTCTAGAGAAAGAAATGAAAGGCTTTAGCTTGGCAGAGAATAATAGATGAATCTCTAGTTTTAGTAACAAGCTGGAATCTGGGGAAAGATGGAGCATGGAAGAACTGCGGGGTTCGTATGGAGAACTCTTGATGATGGCGGGAGTCATGGAGTCAGCCAGTCTTCTTGTGTAGAGGGCTGAGCATATGAAAGTGAGAAGAGGGGAGACATATCAAGGTGTTTAAGGCTCACGACACAGATTATGTCGACATTTTTTTAATGTGGGCAACAAGTATTCGCAGTCCCATCCGTCCCCCTCTCTCTCTCTCGTGTGTGTGTGTGTGTGTGTGTGTGCGTGTATATATATATATATATATATATATATATATATATATATATATAGTTTTGAAACTTATTTATTGACCTGTTTTCAGTAACCGACTCCCTCCAAGATTTCTGGTTTTTCTCCATTTTAATCAGTAATTTATCGGTAATTGTCGGCTAACGCGATCACTGGCTAAGACACCTTCCCCAGAGCGATTGCCTGCGAGAAGCGTGACAGCTAAGTAAACAAATCCACGCAGCTAACTTCTGCCAGCTTGAGAACCGTCTTGTAAGATGAGAAGGAAGAGGTCATTGTTAAGCGCCCAGGTCATGCTTCTGTTTGCAGGTATATCAACGCTTCTGAGCTATCTGGAGATACATCCTGAAAGCTTGGTTGAAAACCTGAGCCATGTTTACTCGTGCTGTTCTGTGAGCTGCTACGGGGGTCCACGCCAGCTGATGGCAGTCGCCAAGAAGGTAAATAGAACTTCGTGGTCGCTGATTGTTGGACTACTTTTTGTGTCGTGGTTGTGTTCGTTTTGTTCATCGATTCTGTGCTCTCAGCATCGTCATAACATCGGCTTCCGAGAGTTAACATTTTGAAACTTGCAAAGGGGGGGGGGCATCGTAACATAACTAGACAAGAATACAACTTTGCTGTGCGTGGTTTTATTGTTTTTATATGTGTAAGTTGAAGAGGTACTGTGGTCAAGTGGTTGGTCGTATTGTCACAGTGATCTAATTGGTGGTCGTGTTGTCACAGTGATTTAACTGGTGGTCGTATTGTCACAGTGGTGGTCGTATTGTTACAGTGATCTAACTGGTGGTCGTATTGTCACAGTGATCTAACTGGTGGTCGTATTGTCACAGTGGTCGTATTGTCACAGTGGTCAAACTGGTGGTCGTATTGTCACAGTGGTATAATCAGTGGGCGTAGTGTGACAATACGGGGGGGGGAGGGATCAGTATCCAAAGAGCCATCAGGTCAACGAAGGGAATCGGTCGTGAAAAATAAATTAAAATAGCCAGGCGGGATTCTCTGAAGTCTAGGAATAGAAATCACGTGACATTTATGTCAAGGTTCTGGCTGTACGTGGGAGAAAAGTAAAACAGGAACAGATAAGCCGGTGGGGGAGTTCGCGGGATTGTGAAAGGTCCCCTGGTACGGGAGTGCAGCAGAAAACTCACTTAAGTAATTGACACTGCTGTGTTGAGGGGAAGACTGCGCCCTCTGAAAACATGTAAGAGATCCGTCTATTTTGCAGAAGCAGTCCGAGCCAGAGTAGGGATACACTTTACACACTGCGACCAAGTGGTTTGAAGAAGAATGGGACTTTCACGTAAGATTTTTTCTTTTTTTTTTTGGGTCCCGCAGATTTGAGACTTCGTAGCGCTTGAACGAAAAACCCAGAGCCAGTGATATCTTGATAACACTGACATTCTAAGAAGTAGGTCATAAACATGCAGACCGTGTGCATTCATTTTTGACGGCCATCAAGACCTGCTCCACAAGTCTCTGGAGATGAGCAGATGTAAAATACTTAATAATGAAATAAATGTAAATGATAAAAATGGATTATGAAAGTTGAAACTTGTGTAAAAACAGCAGTCTGTACTCGGTTAATATGGTTATTTTTTAGAGAGTGCGTGAAGTAAACAAAGTACAGCGCTTGGACCGTGCTCTGCGCCACTCTTTTAATCCGTCAAGTATTTTTTTTTGTCTTCGACTGTCCCTTTTTGTCTTCTTCTGTGCCTTTTTTTATCTTCGTCTGTCCCTTTGTCCCTCTAATTTTCCTATTTATCGCTAGGTGTTACCGTTCGCCTTTTCTCAAAACATATAACCTACAGATCTGAGCGTCATGTTCTGAATGTTGCCGTAATTCCTCTCTTTTGCCCGGCCTCACTTAGAACCTCTGAAGTTGTTTTCTTGGCTGTCCATGGTATTCTCATCATTCTTCTTAGCAACCACATCTCGGCTGGTTCCAGTAGATTTTGAGTGATCTTTGTTACTGTCCGTGCTTCGCATCCATATAACTACAGGTTCGATGTAGCACTGAATAAATCTCTCTCTCTCTCTCTCTCTCTCTCTCTCTCTCTCTCTCTCTCTCTTAGACTTCGATTAGGCCATCTGAATGTATATCACCTATTAGGTAAAATTCCTGAAGTAACACACATATTACATCAAAATTTCCACATTTTTGGCTTCTCTGAAAGCCGTTTAAATAGGAACATAACCGATGAAGATATTAGAATTAACGGTTTTAACCTGATCCGGCGTGACCCAACCAGGAAACTAGAAACGGGTCTAGTAATGTATGTCTCCACAGCTATCCAGTTTAGTCGTAGAGAAGACCTCGAATCATCAGAGGTAGAGTGTATTTGGGTGGAAGTTAAAATGCCAAACCAGAGTCCATTAATTATTGGACTTTTGTACCGTAATCCAAATGCATCATCTCTGTGGTACGATCACTTCACGACTATGATGGATGAGGTTTCAACCTTTAGGTTCAAAGATATTATCATTCTTGGAGACTTCAACATAGATCTAACACAATCACATCTAACTTGGAGCAATATTATATTATCCTATAATCTTTGCCAAATTGTCACCAAACCTACCAGAGTAACAGAAGTATCATCCACATTATTAGATCATATATATGTAGCCCAACCAGAAAACATCATTGAATGTAACATCCCTCATACTTCGTTAAGCGATCATTACCCAGTCTGCTGTACGTGGACAAGAAAGGGGTATAAACTTCCTAAACACAATCACATCAGTATGAAATTTAGGAGCTTCAGAAAATTTAACCTAGAATTATTCCTTAATGATTTGCAAGAATCTTCACTTACACACGTGTACCAACTAACTGACCCTGATGAGGCAATAGAATATTGGCTAAAGATCTTCAGAGATATATTAGACAAACATGTTCCCATGAAAGAGATGAGAGTAAAACACCAGACGAAGTCACCTTGGATAACACCTGAAATACTACAATTCATGAGAGAACGTGATCGGGCGCACAAAATCAAGGACTTTATGACCTACCGCTCACTCAGAAACAAAGTTCAATACTTAATATAAGACAAGAGAAAAAAAATTACTTCAGGAATCTAATACAGAATAAATCAGACAGTAAATCAATTTGGAAAGCCATAAATACCCTATCAAATAAAAGAAAAGAATTTGATTCTCACGCCATCAATCGTACATACACTAGCGCACATATCAGTACACATTTCAGAAAAGAAATCAACGTTCTTAAATCATCAGTATCAGCTGCTGTATGCGACTTACATGAACTACAAACATTCCTGGACAGCAGATGTACTGATTTTAAACAGTTACACATTCCATTCTTAACAGTCAGTGAAGTTCACAGTTATCTCTTAACCTTAAAAAACAACAATACAACTGGGCTTGATGATATTAGTAATAAGATCTTACGTTATGCTGCACCTGTCATTTCACATACACTAACATATATTTACAACCAGTGCATTGCAAAATGTTATTTTCCTGAGGCTTTTAAAACTGCTAAGGTGTATCCTCGCTTTAAATCTGGCTCATCTAACAATCTTACCAACTATAGACCAATATCCATATTATCGTCATTATCAAAACCACTCGAAAAACACATACACAAAATAACTCTACGACACATGCAAGAGAACAATTTACTCATAGACAGTCAGTCAGGCTTTAGACCCAATCATTCCTGCCACACAGCTCTTACCAAAATGACAGAAAACTGGTTAGTAAACATAAATGACGACAGACTATGTGGTGCCATTTTTGTCGACTTTAAAAAGGCATTTGATATGATTGACCACGATATTCTTGTAAGAAAAATAAAGACTTATAGACTGCACCCTGACCTAATAAAATTAATTGCATCGTTTCTGTCAGACAGACAACAGGTAGTATTCTTCAACAATTCTCTATCAAATTCTGCTAAAGTTGACACTGGTGTTCCGCAAGGTTCTATTCTAGGCCCGTTGCTCTTTGCTATCTATATCAATGATCTTCCACTTCATCTTAAACACTCTTCTTGTGACCTTTTTGCCGATGATTGCACAATCTACACCAGTGACTACGATTGTGTTAATCTAGAATCAACTCTTCAGGTCGAGTTATACAATTTAATTGGATGGAGCAAAAATAATGGCATGATTATAAACACCGATAAAACAAAATCAATGCTCATAACAACAAGACAGAAACTACAAAACGCAACAAAAACAACACTTCGGCTCTGTACAGAAACATCACAGATAGAAAACGTTAGCGAGCACAAAACACTAGGTCTTATTATTGACCAACATCTGACCTGGAACTCTCATGTGCAATGTCTAACAAAACTCATCGCACAAAAAGTATACCAATTAGCTAAAATTAAGCACTTCATAGATCAAGACACTAGGAAGACATACTACATAGCTCATATACAAACACATTTAGACTACTGCTCAACAGTTTGGGATGGTTGCTCAGTGTCAAATACAAAAAGGCTTTGCTCTCTCCAAAAGCGAGCAGTAAAGCTTATTAGTGACAAAGATCAAGCACAATCAACTAATCATCACAAACGTATTAAAATACTACCTCTTAAGAACAGGTTCCTCTTCAACAAGGCCAAGTTAGTACATCAAATTCTTTCACGGCATGCCCCGCCTTATCTATGGAACCTGTTTAAATTTAACCCAAAGTGCAGCCAACGCTTGAACAACATATGTCTTCCAAAACCTAGACTTGATCTTTACAAGAAAAGCTTTAGTTATTCTGCTGCTCATCTTTGGAATACCCTCCCATCCTATATAAAAAATATAAATTATACTCCTTCCTACAACTACAAGCTTTCCCAATATCTATTTGATGTCGACTACATGCCTCCATGAATTATAAAACTTAAAAGTTATCTTAAGCTGCTCTTACAGACACCGAATACAATTAATTGTTTTCTGAATAGTCCCGAAAATTTTGTTTAGTAGATAGTCATTTATAATGTATATAGTTATTTCTGTACTGAGTGAATGTTTAAGAGCGAAACGTAAATGTTATATTTTATGTCTCTCAGCTTCAATGTTAGTTATGTTTGTTATATGAACAGCATATTTGTAGAATGTCTGGAATAGAGTGAAAGATGTATGATAAAGGGCAGAATGTCAGACGGGCCTGCGTGCCCAATTCTTAACCCTTTTGAAATAAAGATCAATCAATCAATCAATCTCTCTCTTATTTATTCATCGACCGAGCTTTATTCATACCATGTCTTTCACTTTCTTAAATGCTGACTTGCCCTGGACTGTTCTGCTCCTTATTTCGGTTTCGCTTCTTCAGTCTCATGTCCCTAATTGTTCCTAAATACTTGAATTTGTCAACTTGCTATAATTCTTTGCTTTTTATTTTGATGTTACATTTTGCTGGGTGTTTCGCTCTTTCTTCGATATGACCATGACCTGTCTTCTTTTTATTTAAACTGAATCCATTATCTTCGCAGCTTTTTTTTTCTACGATTTTGTCCAGCAATGCTTGCAGTTCGTCTTGGCTTTAAGCTGTCCGCACCGTGATGTGTGCATATCTTAGATTGTTTGCGTTGTATCCCCCCAATGCTATTCCGTGCATGTTTTGTGTCTCCTAATCCTTTCGCTATATAGGGAGAAAAAGTCAGGGGAGACAAAGCATCTTTGTCATACTCCTGTTTTTATGTTCTCATACTCTCCTGTTTGGTTATCAGTCCTGATTGTGGCTTTTCGTTTCCAGTTTATTTGTTTCATGATTCTCTGGTCTTTTTTTATGTGTATTTATGTATTTTAAAATCTGTATTATTTCCTTGGCTTTTACGTTATTAAACGCCTTGCAGTAATCTGTAAAATATACATTATAGATCTTTCTTCTTTTTTTTCGCTTCTGTCTCGCTTCTGTTAATGTTCTTGTGATGCATATTGCGTTACTTGTGCCTTTTCCTTCATGGAATCCTTTCTGTTCTTCCGCAGTTTTTAAGCTTTATCTTGTTCCTAATTCTCCTCATGATTATACGAAGCACAGTTTTTGGCTTTATCTTGTTCTTAATTTTCCTCATGATTATACGAAGCACAGTTTTTAGCTTTATCTTGTTCTTAATTCTCCTCATGATTATACTACGAAGCACAGTTTTTGGCTTTATCTTATTCATAATTCTCCTCATGATTATACGAAGCACAGTTTTTAGCTTTATCTTGTTCCTAATTCTCCTCATTATTATATGAAGCACAGTTTTTAGCTTTATCTTGTTCCTGATTCTCCTCATGATTATACGAAGCACAGCTTTTAGCTTTATCTTGTTCCTGATTCTCCTCATGATTATTCGAAGCACAGTTTTTGTTATGTGGCTCAGGTGTGATGGATTTACTAAATAGATTTATACAGCAATCTTGTACATTGATTTGGCACTTTCGCAAAACTGATGTGTGTCTTATGTTTACATGATAGATTTATATAGCACTCTTTACGTGTTAGATTTATATAACACTCTTTACGTGTATATAACACTCTTTACGTGTTAGATTTATATAACACTCTTTAAGTGTATATAGCACTCTTTACGTGTTAGATTTATATAGCACTCTTTACGTGTTAGATTTATATAGCACTATTTACGTGGTAGGTTTGTATAGCACTCTTTACGTGTTAGATTTATATAGCTTTCATGCTGGGAGGAATTTGTATGATGAATTTGATTTGTAAAGGTAAGAAAAGGCTAGGTGAGAGAGAAGATGATGAGAATGATGATATCAGGCTGAGGGAGGCACAAGCAGCCGCCTACCCATCTCGTCTGACGGTTGTCAGTCGCAGGGAATCTACGCCTGCCATGATGCTTCCAGATGTTGAACCTGCTCCACTGTTTTCGGTGATGTATCGCCTAAGTCTGCACCCGGTCTTAACCTGGAGAGGTTAAACCAAGAGGAGTTAGAGCTGCTGGAGTATAATAAGCTAGTTGGGGAAGCCAGTAGGGCAGCTGAAGAATATTGGTCACTGCGTTTCCCATAAACATCTACCTTGTGGGAAATATATACACCAAGAGCGATTAGCTACTGTGATGGTTTGAATATGACTGTGTTGTTACTAAGTAACAGTTAAACTGAAGTGTATTGTTACCTGAACTAGTGATTCTTGCATTTCACTCCACATCCCGAGTTCATGTAAGTGCCCTTTGTTATGTCGGACAGAAAATGAGACAGAGGACTGCAGAAAGTTGGGCCATTGCCTTCCGTTGACTGTGTATTGTTGTGATGTGGACTGTCGGTGAAATCGCCAGAGACTTGAAACTTAATGCGATTTTGTCGTTGAAGGTGTTTATGTTTTCCTGCATTTCCTTTCATCATGCGGTCATAGTCGTACAGTCAAGCCTTTGGTAGATTAATAGATTTATAAAGAACACTAATTCATTGAATTTCTGTGATACTTTTCACTCAGTAGGTTTATATAGCTCATTCGTTCTATAAATTCATATGATGCATTCACTCTGTAGATTTGAATAGCGCGTGTGTCCAATAAAATTTATGTGTATGGTAAATAAGTTACCACTCAGCAAGGCCTGTCTCGTCGGAGGAGAATTAGTTCCAAACCATGAAATAAAGATTTGCAAATCAGAGAAGAAATACGGTCTGTGTATCATTCCATTACTCTGTCGCTATCTGTTTAGTTGTTCGAATCATGAGCAGTGACCAAGACCAGTAAAAAAATCAGAGCTGTAAATTATTTCCTCAAGAAACACAACCCCAGAGTCAGCAGTGGACATGGTCTGTAGACGGCCATAACGATATTAAGACTGGAACACTGTACCACTAGTATCGGTATGCGGACACTTTTACAGCTTGGACAAAGGGAGACCACCGCAGCAAATTCATAAACGTTAACTCTTTGTTATAAAAACACAATCAGAGGATATTTGTATCATAAAATAACCCAGAAAAAAAGGAGGAGGGTGGTGGTGGGTGAGTGGGTGGGTGGTGGTGGTGCACATTCAAATACTGGAACAAGGACTTTACAACTTTTAAGCCATCGGCCCTTGAAACGACCAATCGCTGCCCTACAACCACCAAGCTGTAAAGAAGAAAGTGTATCTTTTATACACCTACGTTAATAGAACTGTCTTAAACCTGCAAGGCAAGGTAGGCTAGAGCGCACGGTACACGTCCGCTGTCAATGTTTGAAATCTAAAAACGCTCACGAATTTGTGTAGCTAAGCGCGGTAGAGAGATCTGACAACCTTCACGTTAGAATTATCAGTGATTTTATACATCTGTCCATCCCTCTTCTTTTCAGTGTCCACCCGTGGCTATGGCAATTGCTAGACAGCGGAAGGAGGGGAAGAACTTCTCCGACAGCAACCGAGTCGACTTCAGCGTCATCGACTTGTGTGACTCCATGGGCTGGGATTCTGGAGTAGTGAAACAAGAACTTCTGTCTCTGCAGTGGGAATCAGGTCAGTTTGTGGGTTTCAGTAAGTCACTTTCTGTAATGTGACGTGTCTTCGCGGAAATATGAGGCGTTCCGTAGCGGATACGCTAAGACACCACACTGAGGTTGTTGGTGTTTTTCAGCTGGTCTGACAAAGAACGCATCATGTATTTCAGGCGGCGTCTTGGTTTGCTGGGAAAGTGATATCACGTGGGAAGACCTTTCGGCGGTAATCTCCACACGGGAAGACCTTTCGGCGGTAATCTATACACGGGAAGACCTTTCGGCGGTAATCTTTGCACGGGAAGACCTTTCGGCGGTAATCTCTACACGGGAAGACCTTTCGGCGGTAATCTCTACACGGGAAGACCTTTCGACGATAATCTCTACACGGGAAGACCTTTCGGCGATAATCTCTACACGGGAAGACCTTTCGGCGGTAACCTATACATGGGAAGATCTTTCGACTGTGACCTCTTCAGTATCAAAACTGTTCTTATATATAGCCTATGGCATGTACGTGCAACAGAAGTCTGAATTGTTGGTATATTGATATTTCTTAAGTTAAATTTGCATTAATGCAAGTTACAAAATATTAAGTGGGAATAATTTAATTATGGGGGGAAAATGGAATAATGTACCAAACAATCCCCTTGTTATGTACAACAGTACTTGGAGGACATATTCTGTCTCCCTCATTACACAACCAACCCAGGTTTCTTTCCCCCCTCACCCCTCCCCCTTCCTTGGCCAATTGTGAATAAACTTCTGAAGCACCTGACATTCAATACAACAGTACACATGACATATGCAACATGACTGAATAAGTCTGTAATCAGTAATGCACAGTTTTAAATCTCACATTTAATCTCAACAACAGCATACAACTGGCACTGATATTGAGCATAAGTGGAAGAGCAATAATAACGAATTGATGAGTATAAAAAAAGCAGTGCAGTAATAATGCAAGCATAATAACATGTAAATATGAACGTTCCCTTGCTTCCGTTTCTGTATCAGTCTGATGGTGTTTTTTTTACTAGATAGGGTTACTGGCCCTATGCTGAACCCTCCTTAGTCGCCTTTTACGATCATGCGTGGTAGGGTACAGTGGCCCTATTCTTTGCAGATCCCGGGTACTTTGCGGACGACATTTGTCTATTATCAAGCAGTCACAAAGATATGCAAGATAAAATAAACAAGCTAACTCAGAATGCAAATAACATAGGACTAAAGATCAACGTAGGAAAGACAAAGTTAATGAAACAAAATGTGAACAACAGAAATGTACTCAGAGTAGATAACAAGTTAGTGGAGGAGGTCAACGAATTTGTATACCTTGGCAGCAGAGTAGTAGAAAATGGAGACAGCACAGAGGACATCAACAGCAGACTTACTAGAGCAAACCAGGCTTTTGCAATGCTGCAGACTGTATGGAAATTTTAAAAAAACTAAGCATAAATATGAAAATCAGGATATTTAAGAGTAATGTTCTAAGTGTACTACTCTATGGAAGTGAATGCTGGAAAATCACCAAAACCATAGAAAACAAGTTAAATTCTTTCCAGACTAAATGTGTACGAAGAATTAGAAAAATATTTTGGCCAAACACCATAAGAAATAACATCTTATTAGCAGAAATGCAGATGAAACCACTGACAACAATTATTGAGGAAAGACGCTGGCGATGGTTGGGACATGTGCTCCGAATGACTGACAACTCACTACCAAAAATAGCACTAAGATGGACACCACAGGGGAACAGAAGTAAGGGTAGACCAAAAGAGACATGGAGAAGAACAACAGAAAGGATGTTGAGCAATAGAGGGCTCACCTGGGCAAGAGCAGAAAAAAAGGCGAAGGACAGGTATTTGTGCAAAACCCTTGCGGAAGCCCCATGTGCCCTGGGCACTTAAGATTCAGAGAGAGAGAGAGATGAACGTTCACTGGCCTGCAGTATTAATATGATGACATATATCTTAGAAAACTCACTAGGGCTTTACATAAGTCCTCCATAAAAATATGAGTGCAATTGCACTTAATCTTTGCAGTCATGGCTGCTCATGAGACATAGATTTCTATAATCAATATTGTGTGCAATCGCACTTAATACTTAGCTGTACATGTCTTACATGACTGAAATCAATACGAATGCAAGCACATAATCAGTATGGATTAATAGCATATATAAGATCAGACACGCAGTACTAATCCAATATGAATAATACTCACAATGAAATCATAACGTATTTAATAAACAATCACTTACTAATTAGGTATCTGTATCATCACAACCTTAACTATTAACAGAACCTAACCTTCACACAAATTACATCACCACACATACTGACTGGAAACCTGCATCAAACATATTGCACATTGCACAAAAACGTGCACTGCAATGAGATAAGCACGGGCAATAATCGTAGCTAAACAACAGGCACGGGCAGTAATCGTAGCTTTAAAAAAAAGCCAGTCGTCCTTATCACAATGATATAACAGAAAATTACAGCACAATCCAAAAGCACAGCGAAAACAAAACATAGCCCGGCCATGCCTCAGACACGAATGATGTAAGAAAAATGATCAGTCACGCACTGACCCCAGAACCACTGCCAAGTCTCGTGGACGATTACGTTTCGGTCAAGGTCGTACGCCCTTCTACCCAAACGCAGATTGTCCACAGCTTTGTAAGACGGGGATGGGGTGGGGGGGGGGGGGGGGACAGCAATTGTCTAAGCTGGCTTTAACCCCTTTTTCTCTCTCAACCCCTATCGGTACCCATTTCTTGAGGCGAGTCGACGCCGCTGTCGACATACAATAAATATGCAACACCAGTGGACAGATCTCGGGATCTTCTTATTGGCAGACCATTGCACTAACTACTACAGCACAGCGCCATCAAGAAATTATTCTTTACCTCGCAATACATGTCTTGATTAGTTTATATGTTTCTGGAAAAGTTAATATTTTTATTAACGCATTCTTCTTCTGCTGCTGCTGTCTCTCAGGAATTGAGAGCTTGGTGTTGTTTGCAGCTGATGTGGCGAGGATGTTGAGGCACAGCATCATGTTAGATTGGGAGCTGTTTCTTTTTTTTTCTCAGCGCATGAGTGTAGGTAAAAAAAAGCAAGAAGTTTGCAGTGTTTCTTTAGCAGACTCCACCACCATGGGGACTACGGCGATGTATGTCCTCATATCCAGGTTATAGCTGTTACTAGGGGGTGTAAACTGAAAGGTGGGACAGGGTCTTGATCATCAGTTATTCGCCATCCCTGACGCTAGCATGTCAGATATGGGTCGTCTTCGCTTCCCATTTAACGCATTAATTATGACACAGTGTGCTATGTCGGCTCCACTTTTATCAAGGGCCCCCCCCCCCCTCCGTTGTGTATAATTTGTAGCGAGAAGAACTATGTAGCGAGTTAATGTATAAACTAGGAAAAAGTAGGAACCGCATTATTACTTAACAATTACAAAGTTGTGACGTTTCGGCGTGAGCCTTAATCATACAAAAACATACAGGACGAAGAAATAGAGAGAGGAGATAAAGTATAGATTCACATAAAGACTATGTAGCAAGCTAAACTGTAGCGAATATACCCTAAAGTGAGTTGGAGGTAGCAGGTTTGTCTGCAGCGAACATTATTTGTGCCTGACGTAACGAACATTCCAGATCCCCGTCGACACAACGGCCGTGAATATCGACTAGTGCTAGATTGAAATGTTTTGTCTAGTATTGGCTGAAAATAGGATATTGTAGCCTCAGTTCCTAAACCAGACCCGCTTTTATAGCTTTTATTGACCGTCTTTTAGCAGCCGATCAGAAATCATGAGAGGGGAGAGAGAGAGAGAGAGAGAGAGAGAGAGAGATTAATTGACTGAATGATTGACTGAGCTTTATTTGCAAAAGGGTGAAGAATTAAACATGCAGGACCGTCTGACATTCTGTCCTTTCCCTTGGTTCCAGGCATTATATATCAGGCAGTACAAATATGATCTTTATATAACAAGCATGATTAAGATTGAAATAACAGAAATGAAATTGCAAAAACTGAAATTTTCACTCCTGACCCCACATTCAATACAGGAAATAACTGCCCACAGTATGAATGTTACTATCTCATTCGTGCATCGTAATGAATATCTTAGCAAAATATCCCATTCGTGCATGTTAATGGATATCTACCAAACAGTGTTAATCACACCACTGAGATTCAGTTCTTGCAACAAAGTAATGTGAAAATAACGAAGAGATCTTTATTCTGGAAGGGTGAAGAATTGGGAACGCAGGCCCCGTATGACATTCTGCCCTTTATCGCTCATCTTTCATTCTTAACACACATTTGATTTACCACAGGTACACGAATTACATGAAGAACATATCTAGAATTGTAAAATGAGACTATTACATTCATAAATACCAGATAATGATTACATGGGAGGTAACTAATATAACATGATCTCAACTCACTAATCCAAGCACAAAAATACATTTTCAGTGCACTTCCTGTCACGTCACTTTCTTTTTACATAATTAAGATAATTTCTGAACAAGTGTTCCTGTAGAACAAAACTTTGTGGATAGCGAGTCAACGGTATGAGAGGCGAGTAGATATTTTAAGGAGGCGTATAACTGCAGGCAAGTAAATACTGAAAAAAGGCTGGCTTTAAAAGACGAAATATCACTTACGGAATTTAAATGGTAGGGAAGGAACTTTTAGAGGTGCACTGCAGAGTGTGCAAAGCTTTTTTCCACCAGAGTTTAGGAAGAAGACAATTGTTTAAATGTTGGCTATGTTTAGTGTTAAACTTAAACAGTCGCTACAAATAAGGCGGTTTTTTGTTGTTTTTTTTTTGTTTTTTTGTGCCACAGAGTTCTACGAACTATCTTGATTCTGTTCAGATTGATTCTATAGCTGAGGAGTAGAATTTTCAGTTGCTTATGCTTATCTGCCGGGGTAGTTTCTACGAATTAGATTTGCTGCACGTGTTTTTGTTTTGTTTTTTTTTGGAAGTGGGCAGAGTCTTTCTGTCTTTGAGCAAAAATCCCATATTGTATGAACAGTATTCTAAGTGTATACGGAGAGGAAGAGAGAGAGAGAGATTAAATTGCTGCAAAGATTTTTGCAAGGAAGTTTCATTTTTTCGACATCAGTTGAAACAGCAAATACATTTTCTAAATATTTCGCCTCTGCGGAAGTTATTTAACCATTAGCCCGTTAAATATAGTTATCATTATTCTTTCTTCTAAGCAGTGATCATCTGATTATCTGTTATAATACGATTGGTCTAAGCAGTGAATAGGTACTTATTTTAGAAATGCCTGACAACTCATTGAAAATATTGTAACAACGGGGAAAAATAGAGGGAAGAAGACCCAGGAGAAGACTGAAAGAAATGATACTGGACAATCTGATGAGATAGTGTGAGAGGAGATCACCAACTGAGCTAATGGCCTGCATGAAGGATCGGGTAGTCTGGAGAAGCATAATAGCCAACGCCAGTCGGCACGGCACCTGATGGTGATGATGGTGCTGACAACTCAAAATCCCAGCGAAGAACTATAAACAAGAAATTTAGATCCTACCGCCGTCCCATCCATCCCGCCCGTGTCCCAAACCCCCAAAACAGAGTCCTTGCCTGCGACATAATCTTGATGTATAATTCCGACGCCATAATAATGTTAAAACTGGAGATTTATTGGGAAAGAACTCCCATAGTTTGCGTGCGATGTATAAACTGTCAGTGATGATCTATACATCACGCCGCGCACGAGACACCCCGAGAATCAAGAACTGACCTTCTAGTAAAGTATCTATCGTCGCATTACTCAGTGTGGAGTTGGCAGCGAGCGTAAGCTGCTGGTTAAAGTGCTCAATTTGGGGACTGGATAAGGTGGTTTTGTTCAATAAACGAATTTCTCCTATGCATTTATTTGTGCAGCTAAACAGATGACAACATTTCCGTGTCAAATTTTGGTAACAAAATCTTTCATCCTGTTATTTGTGTAGAGAATGAGTCAGCCTGTGTCATAAAACTTCAGCCATCATTCACGTAAATTCATATTTTAGTTTTGTTTTAGGGAACACACACATACATAGCCTATGTACAGATAACATATGGGTTCAAGTCCCAACAGTAGGGCATTTTCCAACATGTCTACATACATATATGTAACAAACATCACATGCACATATATGAACACATATATACGTTAGCACATAAACATGTATTACGTTATACAATACGTGCATTAACTATGTAACACATATTATCAGTCACATAAGTGTGGTTATACACAATATAATAAAGATAAATAGTTCCGTTTTACAGCAAAAAAAAAGGATAGAAAGACTGAAGAAAGAAGCGAGACCGGCAGAAAATAAGATGAGCACGTACAAATGAAGAAGATATAACAATAAAATATTTCGGCAAATGCCTTAATCAAGGACCACATACAGAAACAACACACGAGATAACAGCAGGAAAAATAGATGAAAGATTAACACTTTGGTATCCTCCTGGTAAGAAAAACGGGCACAGAATACCGACACATTGTACACTGGTATTCATTTTATTAAATCAAACACTGGAGGGAGTCCCATTTTTTAAACACCAGTTTTTAAGACCTGGCTCTTTTATCCACACTATTCTCCTTTCTTCTTTTATTCTCTCTTCTCCTCCCACTTTTTAGTATTCATTTCTGTTTTCCCATCACATTTTTCCATTGACTTTTAAAAAACTTTACTCCACATTTCAGCTTTTGTGTAGAGGATTCATTTAAAAAGTAGAACTTAACAGCTTGTACTTTTTAACGAAAGAAAATAGTTACATTTTGCTACTGGAAACTTCAGGTGCTGGTTTGGTCCAGTTCTGGTGTTATTGTTAAGTTTTTCCTTCATGGTCATGAACAAACGAAAGATGTTAAGAAAGAAAAAGAAACATTTTAGTGAGAATGAACATGCCTCATGAATATTCATCACGTTCTATCAGAAGGGTTATTCCGTGAAGTTGGGATTTGTGTTAGTTGTTTCTCGACCATCTTTCATGTTCTATCTTGTCTTCAGGATCCGGCGTTGTCCGCAGAACCGGCGTGCGGGTAGAGTTGTCAAACCTTGCTTTTCATTTCCGGTCACGAGGTGATCTGACGTCCAGTCAGATCGATGGAATCCTAGACTACTTGTACTTGCGAACGCAACAACAGGAGAATGCCGAACTCAAGCAGCTGGACATGTTGTCAGAGGCGCTGAAAAGGTGGGTGCATGGGACATGGTTTAGTGAGTAAATCTAAATAAATTAAAATAATCGTGTTGGAAAAATATTTTGGTAAGAAAATTTCGAATACTTTCACTGCGGTTAGAGTTTTAATTTTTTTTTTAAACTGAGTTTTAAATATAATTTGAGTTGTTGGGATTTTAAGATTCAAGGTTCAAAATTCAGACTCCGGCTTCACTGCATTCGGGACACCCCCATATATACTCCACCGCATGCCGCAGCTTCCATCCAAGAGTATGTTTGCTAATAGTTCCTGTCAAATGTTGGTTGTTTACGGTGCGTTTTCTGTCACACAGTTCGGACTTCCTACCAGCATTCTTAATTTGTCCTAGCTCCATCGATCTCCTCAGATCTACATAGTTCTTCCATTCCCACTCTTCGTTTTCCCGCAGTCTGTCCAATACAGCTTTACCAGTGTCACCACTGTCCATTATCAGTCTGCCATTTATTTTAGCCTGTCCAGCAAGTCTGCCTGCCACATCACTGCCATGTACTCCCTCGTGCCCTGGACAGTAAAGCCACGGAAGGCGTCTCACGGTTGACTGGCTTAACGGTTGAACCCATTCTTTTCGAAGCAGTTCTTTTCCTCAGTCTTTGTCATACTCTGTGTATCCGCCACAATGACGCCATTAACCACATCAGGAACAACTAACCATTCCATTGCCACCTATGCAGCCTCCCATTCCCAGTTCCCATGCTTGATGTGCTGACTTCAAAGTCTTCCGAACCCTGTGCCACCACTCTTCCATTTGGAGGAGGAGTTCATTGTTATGTAACACTAATTATTTATGTCACTACTGTATCATCATATGTCAACACCATGTGTCAACATCAATCCAAGACTATGTATTCGATCGTAAATACTTTTTTAAAAATGTGTTATCACATGTTCATTAATAATTTTAAACAAAAAAAAAAAACACTTTTTAACGAGAAATCCTGTTTCCACTAATCTGCTTTTCGTATTCGGTCAACGGGATCAACCGAATAGTAAAGACTTGGCGTTCGAGTAACAGAATAGTTTCAGTCTATACTGTATGCACCGGCCGGGTATTGAGGATTGATCTTGTTGACTGACTTGTTGATGTTGTCCTGTTTTCAGCGTGTCCTACAGGAACTACTGGATGTGCTCTGACGACGTCGACCATGGAAGAAGCGACAAACTGAAGGACAAACTCACCAGCTACTTTGACAGTGAAGGTCGTGGCTTGGTCGATAGCGGAAACTCTGAAAATATGACTGAGGTAACGGCTGTTCTCTCTCTCTCTCTCTCTCTCTCTCTCTCTCTCTCTCTCTCTCTCTCTCTCTCTCTCTCTCTCTTTAAACTTAGAACATAAACTCTAACATTTCTTTCTGAATCCCACACGGCACCCAGTCAGTCAGTCAGTCACTTGCATGTCCCTTGTGGAACTTTGCCTCCCTAACAGCTCTCCTGTAGGCCTCTCAGTTATAAGTAAGATGACCTGCGCTGATGCATCCATTTACAGATTATCAATGATACCTTGCAGCCATCTTCGCCTTGGTCTTCCTCTCTTTCTTTTTCCTATTATGTATCCTTCCAAGACGGTCTTCTCTAAATTCTTATGACTTTTAATGTGTCCAAAATATTTAAGTTTTCTCTGTTTAATCCTCTTTACTAGCCAGCCTTCTTCAATATTAAGTTCTTGTAGTATAGATATTTGTTATTTTTCTGTGCCCATGATATTTGAAGAACTCTTCTGTAGCATTTACATTCAAAGGCATTTATGTGTTTCTCAGCTGTTTTGTTAAGTGTCCAGGTCTTACAGGCATATGTTGCGATGGGAAAGATGCATGCCCTTAAAAATCTTATTTTTGTAGTTATGTCTGTTCCTCTCCACAGATTCTTTATTTGTTTTACTTTCTGAAGAGTGATAGATGTCCTCCTTTTAATTTCCCTCATTGTGTCTCCTTTATTATTTAGCAGTGATCCAAGATATTCAAAACTCTCCACTTCTTCCAGTTTTTCCTCATTGATAATATTTCAGCTGCCTTGTTTGTTTTGTCAGTTGTCATCAATTTAGTTTTCTTCGCATTAAAATGGAGGTTTTTCTCTTCACTATTCTTACGGACTGACATAATTAGTTTTTCCATTCCTTAGGTATCTGCTACTGCATGATATGGGATGCCTCTGTATCTCCAGCCGCATTGTTGAGAATAGATATCTTTGAAGGTGTATGTGGGGTGGTTGGGGAGGGGGAGAAAAAGGGAGATTATTGATGAAAGTGGTGCTCACTCTCCGAGAGCGGAATTACTATAATAGGCGTTCATTTTCTTATCTCTTGGTCTGGTTGTATGATAGTTTGTTTCAATATAGTACGTTAAAATTGCCCGAATAATAAGGATAATTATTTAACCTGCGAATCTTATGTACTAGAGTATCTTATCTTATATCCTTCCCGTGCCGTTAAACGTCACATAGGGCCCACAAAGTAGTTCGCCAATTTTTCCTGTCTTCGGCGAGTCTTTCAACCTCATCAAAGGATTTTATGCTTGTTAATTTGCCTCTCTTAATAATGTCCTCTTCAAAGTTTCACGCGGTCTGCCTCTTTTTCTTCGGCCTGTTGTGTTCCACTTGATAGCTTGTTTTGGGATTCTCTGATCATTTCTTCTCATCAAGTGACCAACATATGTCCATCTCCTCTTCCTGATCACCCATGAGACTGGTTGTTGTTCAGTCATCTGTCTTATCTCTGCATTGTTCTTGAATTCATTCCACTTGATGCCGAGTATTTTCCTTAGGCATTTGTTTTCAAAAGAGTCTAATTTCTTTTCTATTTCTTTAGTTGTTTTCCAGCTTTCGCGTGCATAAATGAGGGTGGATATTACATTTGAATTGAATAGTCATAACTTGGTTTTTGTGCTTATATTACATTTGAATTGAATAGTCATAACTTGGTTTTTGTGCTTATAACTTTTGAATTCCATATGTTCTCAAGATTCTTGAAGATTGATGCTGCTTTTGCAATTCTGATCCTAACTTCCTTTCTACTGTCACCATCCTGGTTTATATAGCTGCCTATACTAGAGTATAGGAAAACAATTAAAGCATGATTGTAGTAGCCATAGAGTATTGGGAAACCAAATTAAAGCATGATAGTAGTAACTGTAGAGTATTGGGAAACCAAAGTAGCCGTAGAGTATTGAGAAACCAAAATAAATCATGATAGTAGTAGCAGTAGAGTGTTGAGAAACCAAAATAAATCATGATAGTAGTAGCAGTAGAGTGTTGAGAAACCAAAATGAATCATGATAGTAGTAGCAGTAGAGTATTGAGAAACGAAATTAAATCATGATAGTAGTAGCAGTAGAGTATAAGAATACTAAAATAAAACATGAAAGTGGTAGCCATAGAGAAACCGGCTGTGTTGATTTGCTTAAAATCATGGCATTATAGAAAGAGATAAGTAAAGAGTCTATGGCGTAAAGTAACTCTAGGTATATCTTGCCATGGAGGCAACTAAGGAAACAGCTGTTATCGCTTATATGTACCATCACTTGCCGGCACACTAGATCAGTGTTTCTCAAACTGGAGGCAAGTGGCTCTCCTGGGGAGGAATGTCAGATCTAAGGAGAGGAACTCTATAAAAGAATATATAAATGTGAAAAATCCTTTGTGGATGATGATTTAATATTCAGGGGAAGATTTAGAGGCATCCTGGTTCAGAAGGAAGGTTTCGGACTTTGAAAACCATTCTGTAGAAGGTGATGTGATCGGCGTCAGCCATGCATGTGTGATCAGCGTCAGCCAATCGCTATCCATGTGTGATCAGCGTCAATCATCCATATGTGATCAGAGTCAGCCATCCATGTGTGATCAGAGTCAGCCATCCATGTGTGATCAGTTTTAGCCATCTGCCATCCATGTGTGATCAGCGTCAGCCATCCGCCGTCCATGTGTGATCAGCGTCAGCCAATCGCTATCCATGTGTGATCAGCGTCAGCCATCCGCCATCCATGTGTGATCAGCGTCAGCCAATCGCTATCCATGTGTGATCAGCGTCAATCATCCATATGTGATCAGAGTCAGCCATCCATGTGTGATCAGAGTCAGCCATCCATGTGTGATCAGTTTTAGCCATCTGCCATCCATGTATGATCAGCGTCAGCCATCCGCCGTCCATGTGTGATCAGAGTCTGCCATCCATATGTGATCAGTGTCAACCATGCATGTGTGATCAGCATCAGCCATGCATGTGTGATCAGCGCCAGCCATGCATGTGTGATCAGCGTCAGCCATGCGTGTATGATCAGCGTCAGCCATGCATGTGTGATCAGCGTCAGCCATGCATGTGTGATCAGCGTCAGCCATCCATGTGTGATCAACGTCAGCCATGCATTTGTGATCAGCGCCAGCCATCCATGTGTGATCTGCGTCAGCCATGCATGTGTGATCAGCGTCAGCCATCCATGTGTTATCAGCGTCAGCCATCCATGTGTGATCAGCGTCACCCATCCATGTGTGATCAGCGCCAGCCATGCATGCTGTACTTCTCCAGAAGCCAGGTATCAGTTTCTGCAGGTGAGTGGCTTGGGCGCGCTTCTAGTTCCATTCGAACCATAAACCTTCTCCGTGAGAGATAAGCACACTAATAGCTACGCCATTAGCGTGCCTGTGCTAAAAAGATAGAGCCTCAAAAGGCGTGATACATGAAATGTAGTTCCCTGTTTACAATTTTGTAAGAGTCTATAGGGGGAAAAAGCAAGGGAAATTATGAGACAGTAAATGTAGTGTTATTTCCCTTTGTGGACCCATAAATCACTGCTTGTTTTGTTTAAACTGTTACAACTTATTTGTCTTCTTGATTCTATTTGTAACAGACGAGATTCAGTTTTGGTGCTTCTAATTTATTTATTTTTCGAGTGATATGATACTAATGATAGTAATATATATCATCCATCCACAGACCGACTCTAGCATATCTGCACAACTGTCTAGTGACATACGACATTTCATCTCTCTGTATGGCCAGGACCACAATCTGACTGGACGTGCCATTGCTAGGATCTTTCACGGGATTGGTAGTCCATGTTATCCAGCAGAGACCTGGGGTCGTGTGAGAAGGTTCTGGCGATCCCATTTGGACGAAGATTTCCATAAGATCATTCGGGAAGCAACGAAAGCCCTCGTGGCCATGAGATGAGAAACTCTGTATTTAACTTTAGCGCCAAAGGGGAAATAATATGGAGAGAGTAATATATATTTTGATCAGTGTCCTCCCTTTATAACGTCCACATGGTACTGTACTTAGTATGTGCGTGCGTTATGCTATTATTTGTTATTGTGAGACTTTCTTTAAAAAATAAAACATGTTTTAATGCGATTTATTGTTTTCTAAGAGAAATGGTCGTCTATGGAAAGATGTACCTTACTATAATTGCCATCTATGACCTAAATAGTATGTACTATTTTCCTAATCTAGGTTATCAGAGGTTCTCATTCTGTGTTGAACAGCCTCATCTAAAAATGTTCTTCCAAGAAGCAGCTAGTTGTAGTCATCACTCATTATAAGAGAGGAGGGGGGGTATGATTTTTTGCTGAAATTTTTGCATATTTTTTTTTCTTCAAAATCACTCCTGGAAGTAGGCAGGTCCTGGCTCGACAAAGAAGATATCTTTAGATTTGACCATCAAGAGAGAGTAGTGTTCAGTGATGGACAGCCCTCTTAAGTAATAATCTAGTTGCAGACTGATATGTCATAAAACATTCACTCACCTCCTGAATAATGTCTGCTTGACTTGCAGGATAATAATAACTACAGGGAAGCCATATCAGACTTTGTTATCTGTAATAATTTATCATTACTTTCAAAGACACTAGGAAAGGTAAAGGTAAAATCCCTGTTTCCATGCCAACAGGACATTGAGGATACGGTGCTAGGCCCATATTTCCATGACCTTCGGCACATGAAAGTCTGATGTGGTCAGTATCACACCTTCCAAGGTTTCTCTGGCACCCATTTTTTCAGGCTGGGTGTACCCTGGGGCCTTTATGTTGAGGTAGTACCAAAAAAACAAAAATCCCCACTCCTGGATTTTTATCCCGGTACCAACAGATTAGTAGAATGAACTCCTAGCCAACCAGGCCACCAAAGACACTAGAACCTTTTTTTTTTTTTTAAACAAGCTTAAGCTTTATTATTTAGTTGAAATTACTTTGTGTGACGGAGCAGAAAGCTTACAGTTATCAGTGGTTTCAGAGAAGCAGAATCTAGTTACATGTTAGAGTGGAAATTTGAGTATGCTGACACACATCGGTGATTTTTAGCATAAAAGTTGAAACGTTTCAGATGTTTTGTAAAAGGCAAATGAGAAACGCCTTGGTGCTGTACAAAATACTGATACTCTACTCCATGATTTTGGATGTAGCCCGCCATGCCACGGAGACATCTGGAAGATAATAGTGTTAGTGCCCATATTTTCCTCAACATCTGGACACACGACAAGGTCAGTCAACATCGTGCCTGACTGGTCTTCCTTCCACAACTCCAGAAGGAGTCATGTACCCATTTCTACAGCTGAGTTCCTGTTATATCCTTGGATGATAGGATTCTGAACATCTTCAGACTCTCTTCGGTCTTTTTGACCCAGACTAACCCTGAATCCTGATCATCCAGAATGTCTCAAGACTGGACTAGAACAGTCAGCCTCACTGTTAGAGATAAGTTTCACAAATGCCTGAACCACTCGTATGCCCACATGATTTGGAGCTTAAGTAAAACAGAAATAATAATAATAAAACAGAATAAATAAAGAAAGAAAACAAAACTAGTGTTGTCATTTTGTTGCCTTATTATATTTGGTATTATAAAAATCCGCCGGCTAAATCCACATTTACTCATAAATTGATGAAATAAAGTTATACAATAAGTATTTAGCGTTTGCCATAAAAGCTGTAATACAGCAATGGTAGATGAGAATTAACAAAGAAACCCACACATTCTTTAACTCTCCACTGTTACGAAAAATAACAGGCTGAGGTGGTTCTGGCATTTAGAGAGAAGGGAGAAGGATAGACAAACAAAGATGGCCTATACAGAAGTGATGAAGAATAACACATAGACAATGATGGCAAGACAAAACTAGAAGAAGATATATGCGCTCTTGGAGTCGACAACTGGCAAGAAAAGATCAGGAACAGAGAGGAATGAAGGCGTGTCGTGTCTGCAGCAGTGAGCTTCAGTGGCTCGGAAGGTTGCTGAAATCAGCAGCTGCTGAAAGATATTATCTTCTTCTTCTGTCTCCCTAGTGTAGGAATTATTAAGAATGAAGTGTATATATATTTTATGTTTATATTGTTTGTATGTTACCGGTACAGGAGACTGATGTTTACATGTTCTTATACGTTCTTAATCAATTGTATCTGGCTCGTGATCTGCTCTTTGCTCTGGCCTGTTTCTCATTAATTCCTACACATCAACACAATACATATAAGGAGGAAAAACACGAATAAACGATTCTTCATCAGTGGATCATTAGTTATATTATTACCAACAAAATCAAATCAATTTCTTTCAATGTATTTGGATCCTTCAAAGGATACCGACAATCAACTAAAATCAATAAAACATCTTACGTATGTGGGTTAGTCTGATTTACAACACAATCGGTCCACATACAAATCTCGACTATCATACGTAACAATTAAGATTCTGATTGTAACAAAGAGGATTAATTGGCAAGAATTTTATAAAAAAATAAAAGGTAAAGATAATCCTGTCGTGCCTTAGAGGCACATAAGGATATGGTGTTAGAGCCCATATTTTCCGAGGCATATACATAAAAATTCAGTGACATAAACTTTTGTGTACATATAAACCATCATTGCATATTATCAAAACCATCAATTTCCACATAGAACAATATACCATAACTGAATTATGATTACTCATGTACTATTCAACTAACACAATGATACGTGAGAGGGTCGGTATGGTTCGGAGGAGTCGGCAGTAAAGCTTGCACGCGCCCACATCACAGAATATAAACCAGTACTAACCCAACATATATATATATATCCACCAACGAATAAACATACTCATTCGTGCTTGAACGAAAACGTGACCTCCTCTGATCTGCTGGCATCTCCTACGTGCTCAGCGTACAGATCCCGACATCTTAAAATTCTCTCACATTTTCTTGTTATACTCGGTCAGTCGGACAGATTTTCTCAGAGTTGCACACCTCTAGTACTGAGCCATTGTTATTCTCACGCTTCAGGGTTGCCAGCCAACCTAGGTTTATTATGTTCTTATTTCTGCTCATCTTACACTAGAACTGCAAACTGATTTTTTTTTTTTGTTGCTACAGTGCTAGGAAGTTGATGAGACACGGCATTTTTATCGGACTGGGAACAGGTTCCAGCTAGGTTTTTTTTTTCAGTTCTAATGCAGACTCCACCACCATGGAAACTGTGGTAATCCCTGCCCCGTTAGCCAGGCTAGGCTTGTTACTAGGAGTAGCAAAGGGGGAAAAATGAGACAGGGTCTTGGCCAGCTACGTTTCGCCAGCCCTGACACTAGCATGTCAGCTATGGCTTGCTGACTGCCACATCGGACAGCATTTTCTAACACCAAACTGGTCCTCCTCTTCTTCCCCACCTCCACCTCCCCTCATTTTTTGTTATTAGAGGAAATTGATTTGTTGTGCAGATGGAAGGGAAGACTAAGAAATTTTGAGGGACGCTACATATTCATTTTTTTTAAAAGGTTGTAGTTTTATTTTTAAATGTTTAGAACAATGGTTCTCAAAATTTTTTGACCTGCCGCCCGGTGCTTCCCAGACCACATTCCCGGTGCCCCCCCCCAAAAAAAAAAGTTTTCGCTTATTTGGTGCTAATGCTTATTGTCACTTCACGTTCCCTGGCCACATCGCTGGATCATCATTCTTTACCTTTTAAAAATAAAGATTATTCATTCATTCCACCATGATTAAGGCCTGTCAGAACGCAATAATTTGGTGCCTCAGTCAACTCTTATGTAAAAATGAATACCTGACACACACTGCATTAAGGAAGTTTCAACTGACGGCTGGCCCAATTAAGGGATGGGGGGGGGGGAGTCTAGCTGGTATAGTGTTCGGGGCTCGGAAAGCCTTTCCCCACTCTCTCTCTCTCTCTTTCTTTTTCCAAACCAAATCTCTCCCACACCCGTTCCATCCCTCACAAAAACACACTCTCTCTCTCTCTCTCTCTCTCTCTGTGTGTAGTTGTTTGTTTTTGTGGGAGAGATTTGGTTTGCACAACTTTACAAAATGAACTCTATGAAACCCTGTCTACAATGGAAGGAAACCACAATAGTCCGTACTTGTTTTTTTTAAGGTGAAAGAAGATTTAGGTTACATTTTATTGTTGTTTTTTAATATCTATCTCGTAAATACAGGCCAACGTCCTAGTTTTACATCCGACAAAAGATTAGTCTCACTTTAATGCAGTATTAAGCTTTCCCTAATCTTTCTTCGTGTCCAAGAAGGGTGGCAGCTGGTTCAAAGGACTAAGATGCAAAGAAGAAACAAATTGGATGTACCGAAGTGAACACACAGAGCACCAGCGAGAGGTCATTTGTTAAAATCAGATTAGCGAAAAAAAGTAATCAGAGCATCGAACTGCGTGAACTTGATGGGATTACTACTGAGGATTTTATGACAGGAGCGCCAAGTTATCTTTTGTAAAATAAGTTAAAAGATTATGCATAAGTAGCCATGTCGTCAGAAACTGGTCATATGATATGGGTACTGTTTGTAATGGCCTGTGCTACAGGAAGCTGATCGTGGAGACTAGAACTCGCGTGTTTCTTCTCGTGTTTTTTTTTTTTTTGTCTTCTCGTTTTGTCTTCTTGGAACTGGAAGGTTATTTAGCAATCGAAGCCCTCGGAATGTTGGAGCATATGCAGGCTTCCAGGATGGAAAGTGGGCCAGCTGAGAAATGCTTGAAGAATTCGGGGTGGATTCCAAAAAGTCCAGCGTTTCTGAAGACACCATGGGGAAGCCGCCACGAGCCCTAACCCGTTAACCAGTCTGGCTAACCATATGGTAGCGTGGGTATCTGTACCCTTACACTGACAGCCGTGCCTGTCTCGTGTCACGCTGATACCTGTACCGTCACGCTGGTACAGTCATATCTGTCCCATCTCACACTGGTAGCTGTACTGTCGCACTGGTACAATCATATCTGTCCCATCTCACATTGATAACTGTACCATCACACTGGTACAGTCATATCTGTCCCATCTCACACTGGTAACTGTATCGTCTCACTGGTACAGTCATATCTGTCCCGTCTCACATTGATAACTGTACCATCACACCGGTACAGTCATATCTGTCCCATCTCACACTGGTAACTGGGACAAAACTGTGATGAGTCCGTGACTGTGAAAGTGAAATCTCCAAGAAGTGATACAGCCACCATCAGGGGAAACAAAAACTTGAGTCCAAAAAAAAAATTTCGAATCCAATAAACAGTTATCATCACAGCCAGAAACCAGTTATCACAACCTACACCATTTGTTATCACAACCTGTTACCACAGGCTATATCACTCATCACAGCCTATACTATTTGTCCTTAAAACCTGTATCAGCTGTTATCATATCATATACCATTTGTTATCACAACTATATCAGTTGTTATCAGAACTCAAGCCTGTACCATTGTCGTTATAATCACTAGCAGGTGATAATGTCACCGCCACCACCAGCTGGCATTTAGATTTATCTACTCAAATTTCTAATGTTCTACACATAAATCTATCAGTTTCTGTGACTTTTCCGTCGCTAACACTTAGTGATATAAGATCCAGCCCTTACGTCCCGTCTAGACAGGAAACGTGATCACTTCTCTCTCTAACTTATAATTCAAAGCCCTCGGCATGTTCCACGAATTGACAAGAAAACTTTCCTTGTTTGCCTCGTACATACGTCCAATCTGAGAGGGCCAGTTGTCCTAATCTTTTGTCATGACCTAGATTGGTTTGGGGGGGTGGGGGAGGCACCTTATGTGATATCTTACACATACAAATGTGTGACTGTATATACATATAACATATTGTTTTCGTTTCATTTTCTTGCTGGTTCTCCTATGGGAATGTTATCATCATCAGGTGCCGTGCCGACTGGCGTTGGCTATTATGCTTCTCCAGAGTACCCGACCCTTCATGCAGGCCATCAGTTCAGTTGGTGATCTCCTCTCACACCATCCCGTCAGACTGTCCAGTATCATTTCTTTTGGTCTTCCTCTTGATCTTCTTCCTTCTATTTTTCCTGTTGTTATAATATTTTCAGTGCCCCCTTTTCTCATTGCATGTCCTATGAAAGTACATTGTCTCTCTCTTATCTTTCTGACAAGGTTTTTTGTCTCTCCAGCTCTTCTCATACATTCTTCATTAGTTATTTTTGCTGTCCAGGGGATTCGCAACATTCTTCTATGGGAATGTTATGCAGATTGCATATTATTTCTCTCAAACCACACATGCTTGTCCCATCAATCGGCCATTCTGTTTTCATCTACTGTGGCCAGCATTAAGATAAAGACAGTTCTTCGAGCCCCATGGAAATGCGCTGACTGGACTCTGTATCTTACCGAGCCTGTTCCCATGTTGCCTTCGACAAAATTCCCAGAAACTGGCAGAGAACATGACCAGCTCTCTAAAGTGGCGTGCACGAGCGGCTGTCGGGTCTAGGAAAGCAGAAATAACTCTCAGGTCTAAGAAAACAGAAATAACTTTCAGGTCTGAGAAAACAGAAATAACTTTCAGGTCTGAGAAAACAGAAATAACTCTCAGGTCTAAGAAAACAGAAATAACTTTCAGGTCTGAGAAAACAGAAATAACTTTCAGGTCTGAAAAAACAGAAATAACTTTCAGGTCTGAGAAAACAGAAATAACTTTCAGGTCTGAAAAAACAGAAATAACTTTCAGGACTGAGAAAACAAAAATAACTCTGAGGTCTAAGAAAACAGAAATAACTTTCAGGTCTGAGAAAACAGAAATAACTTTCAGGTCTAAGAAAACAGAAATAACTATCAGGACTGAGAAAACAGAAATAACTCTCAGGTCTAAGAAAACAGAAATAACTATCGGGTCTGAGAAAAAAGAAATAACTTTCAGGTCTGAGAAAATAGAAATAACTTTCAGGTCTGAGAAAACGGAAATAACTCTCGGGTCTGAGATGGCAGAAATAACTCTCAGGTCTAAGAAAACAGAAATAACTATCGGGCCTGAGAAAATAGAAATAACTCTCAGGTCTAAGAAAACAGAAATAACTTTCAGGTCTGAGAAAATAGAAATAACTTTCATGTCTGAGAAAACGGAAATAATTCTCGGGTCTGAGATGGCAGAAATAACTCTGAGGTCTGAGAAAACAGAAATAACTCAGATCTGAGAAAACAGAAATAACTCTATTATCTGATAAAACAAAAAAATAACTCAAGTCTGAGAAACCCGAAATAACTCTCTTGTCTGAGAAAACAGAAATAATTCGCAGGTCTAATAAAACAGAAATAACGATAAATATTGCTTGAAGGGCAACAATTTGTTTATCTAATGGTGGGACCAGACATGGAGTATGTTACTTATTTCTAATAAGGCGCTAATAGCTGTCTTCATGAAGGCCAGAAATATGATAAGCTTTACGAGGACAAGAAAGTTTTCAAAGAGGACCGATGCGTTTTTATGAAAAAATTCGTAGATAGAGGTGTATAGTGTAGTTTTACAAAGTGAGGGAGGGCGTGAGTAAGGTGAGAAAAAAACGAATAGAAAGTATGAGAATGTATAAATGAAAAACATACAAAAACTGTATCATATACCTCTATCTACCTTTTTTTTTTTTAATTTAAACCAGTTTTACTGCAGTCGTCATCCCTTTTATCTGTGAAAAAATTCACGCTGATGTCTAATTATGTGTACAAAAGGAAAGAATTGATGAGGCTGACACGAGAGGCAATGGACAAGAGTTAAAGTGTGATCAAACAAGGCCATAATTTGATCACTGAAGAAAGAAAACAATTGTTGAACACTGAAAACTGGCACCTGTTTTCAACTTTTTTCACATCCAAGAACCACTTTTCTGACTACTTATAAGTTGGAGGCCACCATCTTGTTATGTGATATCGCAATACCATGAACCTATAATTGTTTTTGTTCAATAGGCGATAATTAATATCAAATAGATAATGTAGCCGTGGACGATTTGAAAATGTTGCAAGGACCACTTGTGTTCCAGAGACCGCAGGCTGGGAACCACTGTTGTAGTGTGCCGACAAATGAAAGAAAATACGAGAACCGTTACTTATTCCCCCTTGTCGCTAATTATTTCCCCTTGTCTCTTCTATGTCCTTCCTAAGCGCAATCTTCTCCTCTTCACTATACAACCATGTTAACAGAAATGTGACCTGGAGCTATTCTACAACCTAATCTATTCTCATTTGCTCCTAGTTCAAGGTCGACTGCGCTACTCATTCGTTCTCTTCTGCTCATGAAGTAGATTTCCTTCATATGTCACAGAACAACAAGGTTTTGAACAAGAATTTTGTCACAAGATTACAAGCTTCATGTTTTGAAAACTGATTTAATGGCGTTTTACACTCGATTACAAAGCGTGAACACCAACAGATGTCATGCGTGAACGAACTGTACAGCATTCTGTCCCACCTCTCCGTTTGTAGCCCCAGTAACAAATCTAGCCTGGTTAACGGGGGCAGTGGTTGCCATAGTCCCCGCTGTGGTGGAGTCTGCTAAAGAAGTACTGCACGCCACCCTGCTTTTTTTTTACCTCCATTCAAGGACAGAAAAAATATATCCGGTATAGTTTCTGGCAGTGCGGTACAACGCTGTGCTTCAATATCTTCACCGCATCGGCTGCATAGAACATTAAGCTCGCAGTTCCGGAGAGATTGAAGAAGATCAGAGACGGAAACCCAAGGTTTTTTCAGCTGGGCCAGTGTGCACATCTCTAGGTGTAACTTGGCAAGATTTGCGTTTAATTTTTTTTTCATCATTTTTTTTTCATATTTTTATCTCTTGTGTTGGTTTTGTATTGATTCTTGGGAAAAAGGCTTTTGCCGAAATATTGGACTGTTGTGTATTCTTCATTCATGCGTGCTCATCTTACTTTCTGCCATTCTTTTCTTTCTATTCACTTTCCTCACTCTTTTTTTTTTTAAAGTGAACCGTACACCTGCATCTATTCGTGTGACCATGTCATCAAAAAGTCTTCTGTTTTCCTGTCCTGCGATGAGAATGATAGTGTGGTGATCAAAAAGTCTTCTGTTTTCCTGTCCTGCGATGAGAATGATAGTGTGGTGATCAAAAAGTCTTCTGTTTTCCTGTCCTGCGATGAGAATGATAGTGTGGTGATGCTGATGGGTTTCCTTCACGAATTTCTTATTGTTATGTTATTAAGCTGCTACTGTGAAAGGAGACCACAGGTGAGTTTGTGAATTCCGCAGTTTCTTGAAAGAAAACCTGGTTAACGGGCCAGGGATCGCCATAGTTCCCACGGTGGTGGAGTCTGCTAAAGAAGCATTGCACGCCCCGCTGCTTTTTAGCTGTACTCCGGGACTGAAAAAGTAGCTTCCATAACCCGCTCCCTCGCCGATACGATGCTGTGCCTCAACACCCCTACAGCATCGGCTGCAAAGAGCAACAGCTCGCAGTTACAGGGAGTTCGTACAAGTACAAGTACTGTGAAAGGTACTGCGACTCCTGGTTGCAACGTTACAGTGCCTTGTGTACCACATTTGTTTGTTATGTTAGAACACTTTATAAGCCGTAAATGTTTATTAAATTACAACACTTTATATGTCACAGTTGTTTATTATTTTAGAACACCTTCTTTGTCACAGTTGCTTATTATTTTAAAACACCTTCTTTATAAAAGGTGTTTGTTACATTAGACCATCTTCTATGTCACAATTTTTTAAAATATATTAAAACACCTTCTTTATCACGATTGTTTATTAGATTAGAACATCCTCTTTGTCACAATTTTTTTTGTTACATTAAAACACCTTCTATATCACATCTGTTTACTACAACATTAGGACATCTTCTTTGTCACAGTTGTTTATTACATTACACCACGTTGTATGTCACAACTGTTTATTACATTAGTAATTACATTAGAACACCAATGTCACAGATGTTTATTACATTAGAACACCTTCTACGTCACAAGTGCTTATTACTTTAGAACACACATGTCACAGTTACATATTACATTAGAACACTTCTTTGTCACAAGTGTTTATTACTTTAGAACACACATGTCACAGTTGCATATTACATTAGAACACCTTCTATGACCCCGGGGCATATAGACTACCTTCTTCTGCGTGTTCAAACACTCTGCAGAAAACTTGGGTGACACTGCGTGCCACCGGCGTTGCGCGCACGACACCACAATCTATTACACCAGCTAACCTAAACAGAATCTCAATGTTGGAGTGTCTGTAATTTATACACAATAAAATCTCCACCAAATATCCCGAAAGCGTTCCTTATTTGAGCACCACAAGTTGTGTATTCTAAGCAAGGAAACGTGCACAAACAGTCGCGCCCTAAGAGACTTTCAGAGCGTGACCGTGCATCTTTATGTCCTGTCAAAGAGCCCATGTTTGCTTATGGGAAAGCCCGGAGAAAGACTCCAGGAATTTTAAAATGAGAATGATTCTTTTGTAGAACAAAGAAGAAAGTTGTTTATTAACTTTGGTTTTGCAGGATCTAAAAAAAAAAACAAAAATTCAAATTCTTTTCTACCTATCTTTCTTAAATTTCATAATTCATGTATTACCTGAGATTCTTTACGCAGAATATTTAGAGTTTTTGTGATTCTGATATTTCTAATATCACATCAGCTAAACCGACATTTAGCAATGCTGTGCAAACAGTCACTTCTTCGACTCCTGGTCATGACCAATTTACTTAGGAGCGTCTTTTGATCCGGTACATCGGTTGTTTTGTGCGTCATTTCATATTGAAAAATATTCATCAATTCCTGTCTCGTTTGTGGATATACTAGAGTACCCTTGCCAGAAGTTGGAGGGTGTGAAGTTGGTTGGAAAGACTTTGTGAAGTTGGATGTCACTTGACTTCAGTGGAGTGCTCCAAGAAGGTAGGCCCTGCAGAGACATTTCTGCGCGTATTGGTGTGGTTGTCTGGTTGAGTTTTTGGTTTGTTTTTTTTTTCTAATACATTTGAATTATCTTTCTTCTTCATTTCAGACACTCAGGCTTGATAAATGTATAAATGATAACAGATGTATAAATGATTTCTTTCTCTTTTCAAACACTCAGGCTTGATAAATGTATAAATAATTATAGATATATAAATGATTTCTTTCTCATTTCAAAATCTCAGATCTGATAGATATATAAATGATTTTTTTCTCATTTCAAACTCTCAGGCTTGATAGATATATAAAATGATTTCTTTCTCATTTCAAACTCTCAGATTTGATAGATATATAAATGATTTCTTTCTCATTTCAGATATGATAGATATATAAATGATTTCTTTCTCATTTCAGACTTGATAGATGTATAAATGATTTCTTTCTCATTTCAAACTCTCAGGCTTGATAGATTTATAAATGATTTCTTTCTTATTTCAAACTTTCAGACTTGATAGATATATGAATGATTTCTTTCTCATTTCAAACTCTCAGGATTGATAGATAACTGTTTTAAAAAAAGGATAAAGTCCCCCTTTCCATGACATTAAGACATATTAGGGTTACGGTGTTAGGCTCGTATTTTCACGACCTGCGGCACATGAAAGTTTGATGAGGTCAGTATCATGCCTGGCCGTAAGTACCTTCCTAGATTTCTCCTATATCCATTTTTAGAGGCCGGGGTCGACCCTGGGGCCTTTTTTGTGTACGTGTGTGTACCAGAAGAAAATCACTGCTGGAACTTAAACCCAGCACTACCGGATTGATAAACCGAGCGCCTAACCACTCAGCTAATCAGGCCGTCATAAATGATTATAAATGTATAAATGATTTATCTCCGTTCTTGGTTGTAGCTTTCCATCTTTTGATTTCAGATTCTCTGTTTTCTATGGCTCTTTAATTGCTGTTAAAATTTGTTTTAACCTACATGTTTTATTGGTATTTCATGTACAATTTATTTATTGAGACCATGGCTAATGAGTCGGAGCCGGCAGCTATCTCAAAATGCTATTTAGAAGTAGGCAGGAGAACAATAACTTAGTAAACAGTTACTGTTGTATCGGTGCACTGCCAGATAAGAAGCCCTTCAGTCTATAAAGAACACCAACTTATGTGCTTTATGTACAGCCGGAAAGCTCAGGAAAGCAAAGGCAATTATTAGTGACCGTCACTTATCATTCTGCCCAGATGAAGGCTTCTTGCCGAAATGCCACATGTGTCTTTTGTTACTAAACTTTGCCATTTATTTCTTCTTTTTTTCACACTTAAGTTCAGCGTTTCTAAATGTGATGCTAATCTTTAACTAAGACGTTAAAACGATATCTGTTTTTAAAAAAAACATAAACCAAATGAATAAATATCTAGAATTTACCTAAAGATTTTTCGTAAAATGAAGAGTATGGTCAGCTACAAACCTTTGTGAATGTAGTACCATATCACAAATCATGAACAGACCTGTCAATCAATACCCGTAGCCCCTCCTACAATAGCATAATCCACAAGCAAAGGCTTTCCGGTCATATCCATCTTTAACCTTGTTCTCCGAGTCACTTCATGTGACTCCTTCTGCTTCTAGAACCTTCACTTTATCCCCTTCTCCTTGCTTTCGCTTCCCTTGGGGGTTCCATATCAGTGCCTGTCTTGCTATGTTAACTCTTTTCTTTTTTTTGAGTGGATACCCAAACCACCGCCTTTCTTGTGTACTGTACATGAATAGACCTTTTTACGTCGCTAATTTTACACGTAAGTCCACTGTTTTAGTACACATACGTACACTCACAATGTTTATGGTGTGTATTTTTTTTATTAGAATCATGGCGACCAACGCTGCGATCTTGCCCATGTTCTGGACTCTTCTTTTCATGCCATTAATGGGAGTTCTGTGTCAAAGACCACCACAAGGTAGGCTTCTATTCTTTGAATCGGTCCAGACTCGAAACTTTGGCAGTGTTAGTCAAACAATAGCTTTTATTTAATCATAAATGTAAACCAGGCGCCAGCACAATGTGACACAATAAATCTGTTAAGTCACAGGGGCACTTTAGAATGATGTGGTCAGCATCACGCCTGGCCGCCTTTGCTACCCCACTTCTGAAGGAGACGAGTACCCATTTCTAGAGTTGAATGACTGGGGTACACCCAGCCGGACTTCAACCATTGACCTTCGTTGGAGAGAGGAACGCAATAACCACTGCGCCACACCGGCACATTATGAAAGAAATAGCAATAGAGAAAAGAAAATAAAATGGCTAGTCTGTTTTCCATTCTCTTCTCGATTCATGTTCATGTGACTTTTCTGTCTTACACTCCTCAAACATTGTCCCTCTCATGTGACTTGTCTATTTTTCACTCTCCCTTCAATGTTCTTTTCATGTGATTTCTCTGTCTTGCACCCTCCCCTCAGTGCCCTTTTCGTGTGACTTTTCCTTGAATGTCCTTTTTTCACGTGACTTGTCTGCCTTCCACTCTGCCCTCCATGTACTTTTCACGTAATTTATTTATCTGCTGCTTTCCCCTCGTTATTCTTTACATGTGACTTGTCTGCCTTCTACTCTGCCCTGAATGTCATTTTTCATGTGACTTGTCTGCCTTCTACTCTGCCCTGAATGTCATTTTTCATGTGACTTGTCTGCCTTCCACTTTGCCCTGAATGTCATTTTTTTTCATGTGACTTATCTGTCTTCCACTCTGCCCTGAATGTCATTTTTTCATGTGACTTGTTTGTCTTCCACTCTGCCCTGAATGTCATTTTTTCATGTGACTTGTCTGTCTTCCACTCTGCCCTGAATGTCATTTTTCATGTGACTTGTCTGTCTTCCACTCTGCCCTGAATGTCATTTTTCATGTGACTTGTCTGTCTTCCACTCTGCCCTGAATGTCATTTTTCATGTGACTTGTCTGTCTTCCACTCTGCCCTGAATGTCATTTTTCATGTGACTTGACTGGTAAAAGGTTTTACAGGACTCAGACCTCGTGTGATCGGCGGGGTCGAGGTTCTGACCAGGTGCAAAGCGCCCTACAGCTGGATGGTGGCCCTGCAGTTTGAATCCAGCACTGGCCCTCTCACCTTCTGCTCAGCCGTCATGTTAACTGACCGGGTCTTAGTGACTTCTGGCTACTGTGCTCTACAGTAAGTTTATTTTTATGGAAAGATGGACTGTTTTCGCTCTAATAAAATAAGAGGCGATTATGTCCATTAAAAAAAAAGAAGAATCGATTGTGTTGTCTTATCTTGTGCTATCTCACTGTAACTGCCAGCTGTTGTTCTTTGCAGCCGGTTCTGTGAAGGTGTTAGGCTACAGCATCGCTTCTGTGTGGTAGCAGGTTGTGGCAGCTATTTTTTCAGGCCCGGAGTACAACTAAAAGACAGGGGGCGTGCAATGCTTCTTTAGCAGGCTCCACCACCGTGGGGACTATGGCGATCCCTGGCCCGTTAGCCAGGGTATGTCTGTTTCTGGGGGTAACAATGGAGAGGTAGGACAGGGTCTTGGTCAGCTATGGTTCGCTGATTGCCTAGTCGGACAACGTTTTCTTCCCGCGAAGAATTGATTAGTTTATCGAAAAAACTACAAACAAATTATGAATACTCTAATCACATTTGGTATTACTGAATAGAACTATTGGTAGTAAGTCTTTCATAACAATTTTGAAGTAAAATATTGCATTGAAAATTAAAATAATAAAATAAAGCAGTGCATGGCTGCATCAAAGAATATATGGAGGTATAATTCATGTTATTTCTATCTTCATAAAATTCTAACTAAATATTAAACAATTTTCCTACTTGTCGGTACCCCAAATTGGTTATTGCTTGCCAAAGCTAGGATTTAGCAGAAATAAACTATGACAGCCAAATTAGCTGGACTAAAGAGTAATGTCAACCAAAGAAAGGTCGTGAAAAAAACACCGCAAGAATAATAAAGTACAGAAATAAATAAACTTAACCGGAACATGTAAGCCAGTGTTTCCCATGCTTGTTCAGGCTGCCGTCCCTTTTTCTTCCAGACTACATCCTCAACGCCCCCCCCCCTCTTTCCCCCATATACTATTCATACAATGACCTATTAAACTAGGACATGCATTACACAACTAAAAACTTCAGCCAGCAAACCAGTTTATTTAACAGTATGAAGGAGTACATTTATAACCTGCCTACTGCGTTATTTTCTCAACTTTTAATATGATGGATGAGGTTCATGTAGGGACACAAGTTTCTCAGTATCAGGTTGAAAAGCGCTAAGAAGGAAGGTAGTACTACCCCCTGTCTGCTGCTTCGTTTTCCATCAACGCCCCCCCCCCCCATCCCGGCCCTACCCCCCCCCCTTTATTCCATTGACCTCCTACTGGCCCTTTTTTCTTTCACTGCCCCCCCCCTGCCCGCCCGCCACTTTGGAGAACGCTGATATAAGCCATCTGAAATATCTGAGGATCTAGGCTATTTTTTATGGCTTATTTTAATCATGAACGAAAATACATCTTTTACACGCATATGATTTCTGTCGCCATAGAGTTTTGGTGGACATCGTCATGATAAAGCTGAACTTCGACATATCATAGGTCTTGACAGATTTCTCCAATTATTTCGAAAGCTTGGAAGACAAAATACGAAATGAAGAAAAAATAAAATAAAATAACAAATGCGTAATGAGATCTCATGCGTTCATTTGGCCATATTCAGCCATTAGGACAAATAGTCGGGTTACCTCCATGATTTCCGTCGATAGCAGGATGTTTGTTTTTTGTTTTTTTTTCATGCATGTCTCAGTTTTCAGTCTATGCTGTTTTCCTGGGGGCCAGATTTGGGTTATCCTAGTCTCTTTACTGAACGCAGCAACTCTGGAAAATATCCGAGCATCTTAAAATAGTAACATCACTGAAGAATTTATGAGAGAAGACGCAAATGTTCAGGGCGCATGATTAGAAAGAAAGACAGTCAATGTTTTCGTCCAGGTTACTATCTAGAAACTCAGAGAGGTATTGGAAAGCATTACTGAACAGGTAAGTGTGAAGATGAAGAAATGAAAGGACTGGACTTGAATGCTTCGTCTTCTTCTTCTTCTTGAAGAAGAAAAAAAAAGGCCCCTGGTGTCCACCCAGCCTCTAAAACTTGGTACCAGAGAAATCTGGGGGGTAAACGCGGCCAGGCGTGATACTGACCATATCAGACTTTCATGCGCCGAAGGTCTTGGAAATAACGACCTAACACCATATCCCCATTATGCCTTAATGTCATGGAAACGAGGATTTTACCTTTCACCTTTCCGGTTTAGTGATAGCATATTGTGTTTCGGCAAACAAAGGGTTAAACGCTTCGGCGACAGCCCCTCATGTTGGCTGTAAGAAAGATTAGAAGTTCCTTTTCAGCTTTTTGACTGAAACTAGAAAAGTGTTTCCGCGTTTATTTAGATTGGCAGGCATACACAAATAAATGTGACATTGGCACGCTTGGCTTCAATACTGGCCTAAAAATCAGAATCTAATATTCTCTCTTGAATGTTTATTCAAGGAAACTCTGTTTATTCAAGCAGGTAAATGGTATCTGATATTCCTTCCTGCAGCATGAAATTAAGTGCATATTTATAAATACGCAGTTATTGAACGTCGCATTTTTTAACCGGACTTCTTTCAAAGAAAGTAAAATTACACTGTTGGTGGAGGAGGGGAGGGCACATCTTCGGGTACTGCAAACATATCAGCAATGTAAGCATAAGGTACAAGGTCAAATCTCCGTTTTCATGTTATTAAGCCATACTGGAGATACAGTATCACGCCCATATTTCCAAGACCATTGGCACATGAAAATGTGGTCGCATTTATCTTCCTAGATTTCTCTGGTACCCCATTTTTAGAGGCTGGGTGAACCAACCCCAGGGCCTTTTTGGTGTGGTGGTACCAGAAAAAACAAATCTTACTTCTGATATTTGAACCTGGTACCACCTGATAGTAGACCGAACGCTTAACCACTCAGCCACCCATGCCGCCGATGTAAATATAAGATATCAGTAGTTTTTAAAAAAGTAAAGAATGCCACAGATAAAAGTTGACTTTCTTTTCTACAATAATTTAACTTTAAAAACGCAGAAAATAAATACCCCCTTACCCTTTCCTCATCCCTTTTCGTGTTTTCTTATGTGGGTTTTATTATAGGCTTTTCTGCTATTGGTGGGCAGCATGAGTACCTGCACGGAGAAACTGCTAGAATATTTCAAAACGTGGCATACATTGTCTAACATACATTGTCTAACATACATTGTCTAACATACATTGTCTAACATACATTGTCTAACATACATTGTCTAACATACATTGTCTAACATACATTGTCTAACGTACATTGTCTAACATACATTGTCTAACATACATTGTCTAACATACATTGTCTAACATACATTGTCTAACATACATTGTCTAACATACATTGTCTAACGTACATTGTCTAACGTACATTGTCTAACGTACATTGTCTAACATACATTGTCTAACGTACATTGTCTAACGTACATTGTCTAACGTACATTGTCTAACGTACATTGTCTAACATACATTGTCTAACATACATTGTCTAACATACATTGTCTAACGTACATTGTCTAACGTACATTGTCTAACATACATTGTCTAACATACATTGTCTAACATACATTGTCTAACATACATTGTCTAACATACATTGTCTAACATACTCGAGTTTTCGTTCATATAAGAGTACGAGACCTAGTCAATAAATAAGTCGCAAATCCGCATATACTGAAAACATTTGAAAATTCTTCTTCTTCTTCTTCTTCTTCTTCAGCTCTTCGAGTCATTAAGGCTCATTACTGCAGATAAAGTTCGCCTCCGTTCCTCTCTATATCCTAATCTTCTCTCTCCAGTTGGTGACACCAGTTTCTTTTATATCCTCTTCTATGTGTTGTCTTTCCTTTGTCTTGTTTCCCTCATCTCTTGCGCATACATCATTTTCGTTTGTTCTCTTCCGTTCTTTCCACATGGCCCAGCCAGTGTAGTCTGTTCAGTTTCAAGACATTTACATTTCGTTGGGATTTAAATAGTTCAGTGGTCTTTCTATCTCTCCATTCTCCATTGTTGGTATCCTGTATGGGCCCAAAGATTCTTCTTAGGATCTTGTTCTCAACGATCTGTAGTTGTTGTTCATCTTTCTTTGTTGTACTCCACGTTTCTGATCCATACATGACGTCTGGTCTTATTATAGTTTTGTAGATTGCTATTTTGGTGATTTGGAACAGGATTTTGGATATTAACAGGTGTTGCAAGGCGAAGTATATTGTATTCCCTATCTGTACTCTGCTTTTAATTTCCTCGCCTACTATGTTGCTTCTGTTGAAGGTCGTGCCTAGATATTTATGTTTCTGCTTTCCTAATGATCATATCTCCAACATGTATATAATCTGAATCATTCTAGGCCCGGTCTTTTGATATCTTCATATACTCTGTTTCACCTTGGTTTAATGTCACATCTCTCAGGTATTGATAACTTCTTACATGGTTTCCCCCACTAGGTTGATGTCAATTTGAAAATTCATTAACCTTTTTTTTTTTTGGCCGTATGTAGGAACATCAACTGGCGTGAATTTAGAGTCAAAGCTATATCCCAACATGCCACAGTTATTTACTAGCAACTGTTTTAATATGGCGAGTGTGTTATGTGTATATGTACACGAGAATATGTATATGTGTGTTATGTGTATATGTACACGAGAATATGTATATGTGTGTTATGTGTATATGTACACGAGAATATGTATATGTGTGTTATGTGTATATGTCCACGAGAAGAACAGGGTGGAGTTGGGCTGAAGGGCTGAGTACAGAGGAAATGCACAAAGAAATGCTTGAAGTGTGGGATAAGAAGTGGAAGTCAAGGAAAGCCATGTATAACTGGATCCAGAAATTCAATAAAGGACGAATCCACCTGGTGGGTGTCATTTTCGAGACCACGAAGACCTTGCCAAGGGAGGTAATTCTTTGTCTGCACCAGCAGGCATAAGACCTGTGATGCTGGCTTTCAAGAACTTGTGAATTGATGGGTTAAGTGTCTGAATGTTTGTGGAGTGGGGGGGGGGGGGAGAGATTTATGTTTAATTTTCTTTTACTTTCAAACAAGTACTCACAATTTCCCCCCTCCTCACCCCCCATAGCTCGTTTTACGCTTTTCCCTGTTTTCCCTTCAGCGTGCCAGTATTGTTAAATATGACCTGTTCCTGTTTTCAAGTATAGAATGGTGGCTCTATTTACAGCGTGGCGTAATCAAAATGGTCCATATCTATAGCTATGCAGGCGCATGAGAAGCGAGTTAAGTTGGTGCACTTGTCTCTCAAGGCAAAGTCGGTACGTCAAATCTGGCCAGAGGTGGCCTAGTTGTCGAGCTACAGAAAGTTGTACCTGGCTTCTTCTTGAGCTTTTGAAGGGAAAGCAGTGGTCCTGGCCATATCACTGTCTAGTATGCCGACATGCCAAAGGAAAATATTGGCACTAGCACAATATTCTTCTCGTACGGCTACTTTTACATTCTTTACGGCTGTGTACAGCTACTTTTACATTATTCACAGCTGTGTACAGCTACTTTTACATTATTCACAGCTGTGTACAGCTACTTTTACATTCTTCACAGCTGTGTACAGCTACTTTTACATTCTTCACAGCTGTGTACAGCTACTCTTACATTCTTCACAGCTGTGTACAGCTACTTTTACATTCATTACAGCTGTGTACAGCTACTCTTACATTCCTCACAGCTGTGTGCAGCTACTTTTACATTCTTTACAGCTGTGTACAGCTACTTTTACATTCTTAACAGCTGTGTACAGCTACTTTTATATTCTTTACAGTTGTGTACAACTACCTGTACATTCTTTCTTTTTTTTTTTAAACACTTCATGAAAGGTCTTTCAACAATCTTTCTACTCTTAGTACCAACAAGATGATGCATCAGAACTGCGATTTATGTTACACTTTGTGCTGTTTTGTCACCAAGGAGGCAAGTCACAAACGAGTCATAGCAGAGTCATGAGATGTATTACTAAACACAAAACATATTACATACAAAGTCATGCATTCTGACTCTCTTTAATCTCCATCGATTTTCAACATTACATTCTTCCTTAACAGGCTCCATGTTTACAATGATAAATGGAAACTGCTTGCGGAAAGCTGTTTGCAGCTTTCAGATTGTTAATTTTAGACAGTTAAAACTGTTAAGTAGATACTTTCAAAGGGTAAACCATGTTGTTTATAAGTTAAAAAATATTACACAAGGTACTCCAGGTCTAGGTAAAGTTTTTTTTTCTAACTTTAAAATAGTTATCTAACTCAAGAGGCAGTTAACATACATAACCAAAAATAAAAAAGAGGTAATTAAATTTTAATTTAGAAAAAAGAAGGTTTTTTTTTGTATTTTCAGTATCTACGTAAGTCTGGATTTCAGAGCGCTGTTTTATGATAATGTTCGGAAATTTGAGCATGGTTTGAAATTAATGTTCAAAATAGTTCGTTTCAGTTGCATTTTATGGGACTTATAAAAGATGAACAAAAATATATATAGCTCCTTCAGCATCCCCTCCACTTCTGAGTTGCTGGGATACCTGTACACAGAGAAGGAATAGACCAACTACCTCCTTATGGCAATGTTTTGTGAGAGGCGAAGGAAGGTAGGTTTATAACCACTGAGAGGGAAGATACAGGAGACCCAACAATTAATTCTGGAACGCAGAATAACCAATCCCGTTTTAGATCCTGATCTAAATGAACCTGTCAGCCACAACTCCGTTTATTTAATAAAGTCTTTAAAACCAGATGTAACATTTAAGAACTCTTTAATGTTGTATTGAGCTGCTTCAGTTTTAAAGGTGTGAAGCATGGTCTATGAATAAAAGACTACATCGAAAAATCTAGGACATGGAAATGTGGTTTATAAGAAGGATGTTGAAGGTACCATGGACGGCTAAGAAAACCAATGAAGAAGTCTTAAGAGATGCCGGAGTTAAAAGGCAAATTATAGCAAAGATCAGAGGCAGACAAGCGAGATTTGTAGGGCACTTCCTGAGAAGAGGAAAATTGGAACACAATGTGGCAACTGGAAAAATTGAGGGAAGAAGACAGAGAGAGAAGTTACTGGATGGCCAGTCAGTGTTGCTAGGAAGAAAGTCACCGGTGGAGCTTATAATCACATCAAAGGACAGGGAACTCTGGAGAGAAATGATCGCCTACGTCAGGCGGCATGGCACGTGATTGATTGATTTTAAAACCCACAGAACATAATTGATCGCCAAGTGTATGTTTAGATAAGTGTTCATTTTCTGTTAGATATGTTTTCATTTTCTATTGTATGTTTTAGATAAGTGTTCATTTTCTGTGAGATATGTTTTCATTTTCTATTAGATATGTGTTAATTTTTTAAATGAGGAATCAAAACAAAACGAAAGCCACACATAATATTTTTTTAAACAGGATATCTATCCTAGGCGAGAACCCAATATCAGCCATCGTTGGTGAGCGCGATTTGCTACTGAGAGACATTGGTGAGCAGCGCATAGGAGTTGAGTCATACAGGTTTCATCCGGGTTACAACAGCACAACGTTTGGTAAGTGTAGTGATCCATGCAAATACGGGACATTCTTGTGGTCGCTTTAGTTGCAAATACGGGACATTCTTGTGATGTCTTTAGTTGCAAATACGGGACATTTTTGCGATGTCTTTAGTTGCAAATACGGGACATTCTTGTGATGTCTTTATCTGCAAATACGGGACATTCTTGTGATGTCTTTAGTATCATATGTATGACCGCGGAGTAGAAGCCCTTGCTAGCAGCTTCCGTGTTTAAGATATTGAAACAAACAAGCAACGTCAGGAAGAAAGACGGCCGTGCTTTCATAACGTCGCAGAAAGTTCAAGACAAACTTCTCAAGACTGCCCTGAAATGAACCAGATCTTAGAACCAGATCTTATTTGTAAGGCATTTATGAGAGATCTTCCATCAGAAGCCAGCAGAGGAAAGAACTGAAGAAAGAGATATCGCATGGAAAACTATCTTGTGTGGGAAAGTTAACGCTGTTTGAGCCAGAATTGAAGGCAGAGAAGCAGACGGACGGTCTTTTCAGTACAAACGTTGTCTTATGTTAACATTATCTAATGTTAACTCAGTCAGTCAGTGAGACAGTCATTTGCATGTCCCTTGCGGAACTTTGCCTCCCTAACAGCTCTCCTGCAGGCCTCTTGGTTGTGAGCAAGATACCCTTCTGCTGATGCATCCATCTGCAGATCATCAACAGTGTCTTGCAGCCATCTTCGCCTTGGTCTTCCTCTCTTTCTTTTTCCCATTATTTAACCTTTCCAAGACTGTCTTCTCTAAATTCTCAGACGTTTATGTGTTCAAAATATTTAAGTTTCTGCTGAAGTTACTGTAGACAGGAAATATTGATAAAATCGGCGATAACTGAACCTGATCGATAAACTATCACAGAAAACTACTGCACACAGCTATTTTCCATCTACGTCAAATTCATGCTCCAAAATGAAAGAATTTAATGTTTTAATGTCATTTACGAAAAACATTAGATTCAAAAAATGTAACTTTACTATTAATAAACCAGAACAGTGAATTGAGCGAAGGGACAGAACCCAGAAAAATATGAAGTTGAAGAAGAAAATTTAATTAACTGCCCTTAAAGCTCCATCTTGAAGACAATTGGCTCTTCTCTTTCCTTGAGTTCAGTAGCCATTTTTTTGCGTTTAGTATGATCTTTCAAACGTATTATCGTATCCAAGAGAGCTGTGCGGTTAAAAAAACATACCAATATAAACAATGTGTGCCTCTCAAAGATAGTTACTACTCCCCTCTAGGGTTAGTAAGCGGTGGTATAGGGTTCAAGTCCCAGTAGCAGGGACTTTTTTTTTCTGGTACCACCACACTAAAAAGACCCCGGGGTCCACCCAGCCTCTAAAATTGGTACCAGGGAAGGTAAACGCGACCAGGCGTGACAATGACCACAGCAGACTTTCACGTGCCGATGGTTTTGGAAATAAGGGCCTAACACCGTGTCCCTGATATGCCTTAATGGCATGCGAACAAGACTTTTACCTTTTTTTTACCTTTACCTTAACTCTAGGGTCTGCACTTAAGGCAGTTGTACAGTCCTATTGAGAATGCTTGCCGTAATGTGATGTTACATTAGAGCAATACCGAACTTTCCTTCACTTATTTTTCATAATTTTTTTTTTCATTATTATCTGTTCTCTGCATAATTCATGACTTTTTCTGCATGCTTTTTAAAAAAAATGTTAATGCATGTTCATGAAATGTCATGGACATACATGCAGGGCTGGAACATAATTCCTCCGCTGTTATTATTTCAGACAACAATATAGCACTTCTCCGGCTGGCCAGTCCAGCCACACTAAGTTCCTGTGTCAAGCCAGCCTCGAAGATGGAGATCGATCCATTAGCTTGCTCCGACATTGACCACTCATGTATGATTGTGGGCTGGGGCCCTTATGCAAGTAAGATGTTACTTTAAACTTTTGTTTAGAGAGACTGAAGAAAAGATAAAGAGAGGCAGAGAGAGATAGAGAGAAGAATAGATAAAAAGAGGCAGAGAGAGAGATGACTAGGTAAAAAGAGGCAGAGAGAGAAGAATATGTAAAGAGAGGCACAGAGAGAGATTAAAGAATAGGTAAAGAGAGGCAGACGGAGAAGGATGGGTATAGAGAAGCAGAGAGAGAGAGAGAGAGAGAGAGAAATAGAAAGAGGCCCTCGTCTTATTTACCGAATTTCAAAATATGATCATTCTTATCATCGTCTCTTCTTTCTTTCTTGACTCCTCTCTCTCTCTCTCTCTCTCTTGACTACCCCTCCAATTCTCTCTGACTCCCTTCCCCTCCCGTCTCTTCTCTTTCTCCCTCACTTTCTCTCTTTCTTTTGACTCTCTCTCTCTCTCTTTCTCGACTCCTCTTTCTCTCTTTTGACTCATCTCTCTCTCCTCTCTCTCTCTCTCTCTCTCTTTACCCTTTAAAAATAAAGATTATTCATTCATTCATTCTCTATTCCCCTATACAATCGATTTTTTAAAGCATCCAGAAAGCACTAAACTGCTTTAATCATACTCTTTCTTCCTGGAAAACAATGGTCGTTTAGTTTTTAGGTCAGTAGGTCAGTATTTTAATATGTACCAACTGACGAAGCTTTTTAATACCTTTCTTGGGAACGATAAAGTTTGACGATAAAAGCGATATTATTTTACTTCAGCTCATCAAAAACAAAAGAAAACGGCAACGACAATAGCAGAATGAGTCACTCAATATTTGTGATAAAGGTAAAGAAAAGGAACGGATACTAAAGGGAGAGAAAAGACGGAAGAGTGGTCTGCTCTTGTTGCTTTTATCAGCAGCGTCTGTCATCTGTTTACTGTTTGCCAGTTTACTCTCATGTCTGTCATCTGTTTACTGTTTGCTAGCTTACTCTCATGTCTGTCATCTGTTTACTGTATGCCAGCCTACTCTCACGCCTGTCATCTGTTTACTGTTTGCCAGCTTACTCCCATGTCTGTCATCTGTTTACTGTTTGCCAGCTTACGTTCACGCCTGTCACCTATTTACTCTTTGCCTGCTTACTCTCACGTCTCCCATTACCTGCTTCTGCACCAAACCAGGGAACGGAATTGTTTTACTTTTCTTCCGCCTTTCCCCACTTTCTGCTGGTATTCATCTTCCGATATCAGCGTGAACCTTTTCAATGAGAGTAGAAGACTTTTAAGGTGTATTAGTCACACGCTTGCCCACCAAACGATCCGGTTTCAGTTTCCAACAGTGGCTTTCAAAACAAAAACAAACAAGCAAACAAAAACAAAAAAAAAACTCCCGGGGTTCGCCCAACCTCAAGAAAAAAAAAAGGTCATCAGGGTTAACGCTCTTGGAAGGAAGAGGAATGACGCCGCTAGCTACGGAGTTAGTGCTGACGACGACACTAGTCGGCAGTCTCTCTGGTCAACTTATGGTTTGACCGTGTGCAGTGACACTGGTTCACAGCTCATACCTTTACCTTTCCTTCTTCTTTCAGCTCGAATTCCTGGTTTATATTTGTTTTCCCTTATGCTATTTTCACTGTACAGACAATATAGCTGTGCATAAGGAAAAAAACTGTCTAGATCATCCTGGGTCTAGGATTACACGAGTAATGCAGACAACGTCAAAGCTCTACAACAGTGGTTCCCATGCTTTTTACACGCAAAGACCTCTTTTCCATCTACATGGGGACCATCAGCTTATGTATGAAATATTAATCTAAGTCCCATCGCATCTGCCTGACATAGGAGTGTAAAGTAGGAGTGTTTATGCCACCACAGCATTTGAGGTAGGGGTGCCAGCACCTGTTCTCTCTGCCAGCACCTGTCCTCTCTGCCAGCACCTGTCCTCTCTGCCAGCACCTGTCCTCTCTGCCAAGACCTGTTCTCTCTGCCAGCACCTGTCCTCTCTGCCAGCACCTGTCCTCTCTGCCAGCACCTGTCCTCTTTGCCAACACCTGTCCTCCATGCCAACATCTCTTCTCTCTGTTAGCACCTGTCCTCGCTGTCACCATATGTTCTGGCTGCCAGCAACTGTCCTCTCTCCCATCACCTGTCATCTCTGTCAGCACCTGTCCTCTCTGCCAGCACCTGTCCTCCCTGCAAACACCTCTCCTCTCCGTTAGCACCTGTCCTCTCTGCCAGCCTCGGTCCTCTCTGCCAGCACCTATCCTCTCTGCTAGCACATGTCCTCTCTGTTAGCACCTGTCCTCTCTGTCTCTGTTATCACCTGTCTTCTCTACCAGCACCTATCCTCTCTCCTAACACCTGTCCTCTCTGCCAGCACCTGTCCTCTCTGCCAGCACCTGTCCTCTCTGCCTGCACCTGTCCTCTTTGCCAGCACCTGTCATCTCTGCCAACGACTGTCCTCTCTCCTTACACATGTCCTCTCTGCCAACGCCTGTTCTCTCTGTTAGCACCTGTCCTTTCTGTTAGCACTTGTCCTCTCTGCCGGCACCTGTCCTCTCTGCTACCACCTGTCCTCTCTGCTACCACCTGTCCTCTCTGCCACCACCTGTCCTCTCTGCCAACACCTGTCCTCTCTGTTAGCACCTGTCCTCTCTGCCAACACCTATCCTCTCTGTTAGCACATGTCCTCTCTGTTAGTACCTGTCCTCTCTGCCACCATATATTCTGGCTGCCAGCAACTGTCCTCTCTGTCAGCACCTGTCCTCTCTGCCAACACCTGTCCTGTCTGCCGACACCTGTCCTCCCTGCAAACACCTCTCCTCTCTGTTAGCACCTGTCCTCTCTGCCAGCCTCTGTCCTCTCTGTTAGCACCTGTCCTCTCTGCCAGCACATGTCCTCTCTGCCTTTGTTTCCCTAGAGAAAACTCAGAGCTGAGCTTGTTCCGCAAGGGACATGCAAATGAATGAATGAACATTTTGTTGCTGGCGAAGACCCTACTTTGTCTCCTATATATTTCAACAATTTTAATGCTAGTCAAGACCCTACTTCATCTCTCTTTCCTGCTAGTCGACCCTAATTATTCACTTTTATATTTCAACATTTGTTGCTAGTCAAGATGTTAGTTTATCTCTCTTTAATGTCAAATTATTGCTGCCAGTCAAGACATTACTTTGTCTCATACATATTTCAACATTTTGCTGGCAGTCAGTGTGGTAGTATTTCTATCTAAGGGATATAATTCATGATAATTTTAGTACTTTGACCAACTGATTAAAGACCTTATGTAATTATGACGTAGATTGTTGGTGTAAAGGAAACTCATTTTTGATACTTTAAAAATCCCGAGATTTATGATCATGTTTGATGAACTTTACCTTGACATGTTTTTTTTTTTACTCAAGCTTAGTTAAGACCTTGGAAAATCTCGGGGAGTAGAGAATTTTATCCTGACATGTTTTTATTAAAAGTTAACTTTGGAATATTCAGTTAGTTTTTCACTGAAGGTCATTTTTGGACGTTGAAATCCCGAGATTTTGATTGAACTTTCTCTAGACTTGTTTTTTTTTTTATGGCTAGCTAAAATTAGGTTGTTTTTTAGAGGTCTTAAAGAGGCGATTTACAAAAGTTCAGGGCATGAGTCAAGTTTTGTGAACTCTCACGTGCTATAGTGAAGGCTATAACCTTTTGCGTGAATGTGAATTTCATGGAGAGATAGTTCTGGAAGGATAGCAGAGAAAATACCTGTTATATAAAAGAACTCAGAGCTGAGTTGAAGGAGGATGATTGGGAGAATTGTTATTATGAGGAAAGTTAGAGAGTCATGTAGAAGTTGTGTCTGAGTTTGTTTTTTTTTCTAGAAGTCGCTATTGAGTAGAAGTTTTCCAGTTATGCCTTAGATTCACTACTATAGTAATTGTCCTGTAGGACAACGTTTTTATTATCAAGAATGTAGTTAGTGTAGTAATATTGTTATTGACTAAACTGAAAGTGTTACAGTGGTTCTCACCTTTTTGAGGATGTGTGGTATTGTGGATGACTTTTGGAGTTTCATAGAAATGTAAGTTGTGCCTTCATTTGTAAATACTCTGATGTTGGTTATTATTTCCTTCCCCATGGCACTGGCCTCATGCCCGGGAAGTACAGTGTACTCTTTGTGATCACCCTGCCATGTTGGCAGCTCTTTATTTTGCCTCATCCACATAGTTCATCCAATATTTTTTTTTTCATTCAATAAATGTTGACTTTGTATTGTAACTTGAACTCTTACTTCCTTCATGAGTTCAAATGTGAGTTTAGTCGTGTGTGTGGAAAGTACTGTGACACTGTGTGGCTATTGTAAATTTGGTGAACCTGGTTTTGTTGTTGAGTCACGTAGTGTATAATAATGTGAAAATCTGCCGCTTGGTTTAACAACAAGTACCAAGCTTACGGCAACAACAACATGTAATAATTCAGCACAGTAGTTTTCAAATCTTTAATAGCAACAGACCGCTCTACACAAGTGTCATCTTTTCACAGTCGTATTCTCCTAGTAGCTGTGCTCTAGAGAGAGACAGTAATACTATCTGCAGCTGATAATAAAATATTCCACCAGATAACTGAAGAGAACCAAATACTGGGTTAACTGGCGCCGTGTTGGTACATCAGTACTCAGGCCCGGCCAAATACTGTCCTCTCTGTCAGCACCTGTCCTCTCTGCCAACACCTGTCCTGTCTGCCGACACCTGTCCTCCCTGCAAACACCTCTCCTCTCTGTTAGCACCTGTCCTCTCTGCCAGCCTCTGTCCTCTCTGTTAGCACCTGTCCTCTCTGCCAGCACATGTCCTCTCTGCCTTTGTTTCCCTATAGAAAACTCAGAGCTGAGCTTGTTCCGCAAGGGACATGCAAATGAATGAATGAACATTTGTTGCTGGCGAAGACCCTACTTTGTCTCCTATATATTTCAACAATTTTAATGCTAGTCAAGACCCTACTTCATCTCTCTTTCCTGCTAGTCGACCCTAATTATTCACTTTTATATTTCAACATTTGTTGCTAGTCAAGATGTTAGTTTATCTCTCTTTAATGTCAAATTATTGCTGCCAGTCAAGACATTACTTTGTCTCATACATATTTCAACATTTTGCTGGCAGTCAGTGTGGTAGTATTTCTATCTAAGGGATATAATTCATGATAATTTTAGTACTTTGACCAACTGATTAAAGACCTTATGTAATTATGACGTAGATTGTTGGTGTAAAGGAAACTCATTTTTGATACTTTAAAAATCCCGAGATTTATGATCATGTTTGATGAACTTTACCTTGACATGTTTTTTTTTTTACTCAAGCTTAGTTAAGACCTTGGAAAATCTCGGGGAGTAGAGAATTTTATCCTGACATGTTTTTATTAAAAGTTAACTTTGGAATATTCAGTTAGTTTTTCACTGAAGGTCATTTTTGGACGTTGAAATCCCGAGATTTTGATTGAACTTTCTCTAGACTTGTTTTTTTTTTATGGCTAGCTAAAATTAGGTTGTTTTTTAGAGGTCTTAAAGAGGCGATTTACAAAAGTTCAGGGCATGAGTCAAGTTTTGTGAACTCTCACGTGCTATAGTGAAGGCTATAACCTTTTGCGTGAATGTGAATTTCATGGAGAGATAGTTCTGGAAGGATAGCAGAGAAAATACCTGTTATATAAAAGAACTCAGAGCTGAGTTGAAGGAGGATGATTGGGAGAATTGTTATTATGAGGAAAGTTAGAGAGTCATGTAGAAGTTGTGTCTGAGTTTGTTTTTTTTTCTAGAAGTCGCTATTGAGTAGAAGTTTTCCAGTTATGCCTTAGATTCACTACTATAGTAATTGTCCTGTAGGACAACGTTTTTATTATCAAGAATGTAGTTAGTGTAGTAATATTGTTATTGACTAAACTGAAAGTGTTACAGTGGTTCTCACCTTTTTGAGGATGTGTGGTATTGTGGATGACTTTTGGAGTTTCATAGAAATGTAAGTTGTGCCTTCATTTGTAAATACTCTGATGTTGGTTATTATTTCCTTCCCCATGGCACTGGCCTCATGCCCGGGAAGTACAGTGTACTCTTTGTGATCACCCTGCCATGTTGGCAGCTCTTTATTTTGCCTCATCCACATAGTTCATCCAATATTTTTTTTTTCATTCAATAAATGTTGACTTTGTATTGTAACTTGAACTCTTACTTCCTTCATGAGTTCAAATGTGAGTTTAGTCGTGTGTGTGGAAAGTACTGTGACACTGTGTGGCTATTGTAAATTTGGTGAACCTGGTTTTGTTGTTGAGTCACGTAGTGTATAATAATGTGAAAATCTGCCGCTTGGTTTAACAACAAGTACCAAGCTTACGGCAACAACAACATGTAATAATTCAGCACAGTAGTTTTCAAATCTTTAATAGCAACAGACCGCTCTACACAAGTGTCATCTTTTCACAGTCGTATTCTCCTAGTAGCTGTGCTCTAGAGAGAGACAGTAATACTATCTGCAGCTGATAATAAAATATTCCACCAGATAACTGAAGAGAACCAAATACTGGGTTAACTGGCGCCGTGTTGGTACATCAGTACTCAGGCCCGGCCAAATACTGTTTTGTCAATATCTTGTTTAATCTTTCTTATGCTTCAATATTTTGTTTGTACTTTCCCTCGCCAATTCCCCCCTCCCCCAACCTTGTTCGTTGGAAACACATAGTTTAAACAAAACATCATCATACAAGACCTGCATTGCCTCACACATCCCATTTCTCTCGTAGAAATTAATAATAAGTTGGATGTCACGTTAGTTACGGGAACTGAACAGGAGAAAATACCAGCGTGTCTGTTCTGAAGATGAGAGAACAAATTTTGTAGGATTAGACCTCGAATTTTTTCGAGGTCTAATCCTACAAAATTTGTTCTCTTACTTTATCGTACCAAAGACTCGTAGTTTCCTATTTTTAAAAAATTGGTCTGAAGGTGTTTCATCTTAGAGCACCCCCGCTAATTTGGCCCTGTATTACTTTCTGTGCATGATTTTTTACCGGGAGTTTGTAACCATTTTACCACAAAATCTTTAACAAGGAAGGCCATTACTCCAGCTTATTACTGCAAAATAGGCAACAGTTTGTAATAAAATTGTATAAGTACTTTTTTTTTACATTCCCTATTACGGACGTTAAAAAAGGCAGCGAATTTATTGTCATGCGTGAAAAAAGCAGCATTATCTTTTCTCTCTGCAGACACCGGAAGGGCGGTCAACTCGCGACTTCCCCGTTACGCATCAGTGACTGTCTATGACGAGCTGGTCACCAGTCTCTGGTCACGCTATGGGATAGGTGTGAGCCATCCAATAGGCTCGGTCTATGCTGAGGCCATCAATCCCAAAGCCAAGGCCTGCTACGTGAGTTTCTTTATCTCGTTATCTGAGCTTACTAAATGTGGGTTATCTGAAATATACACTGAGCACTAGGAAGACAGGGCTGTTATCACTGAACACCAGGAAGACAGGGCTGTTATCACTGAACACTAGGAAGACAGGGAGAATTGTTATTATGAGGAAAGTTAGAGAGTCATGTAGAAGTTGTGTCTGAGTTTTTTTTTTTTCTAGAAGTCGCTATTGAGTAGAAGTTTTCCAGTTATGCCTTAGATTCACTACTATAGTAATTGTCCTGTAGGACAACGTTTTTATTATCAAGAATGTAGTTAGTGTAGTAATATTGTTATTGACTAAACTGAAAGTGTTACAGTGGTTCTCACCTTTTTGAGGATGTGTGGTATTGTGGATGACTTTTGGAGTTTCATAGAAATGTAAGTTGTGCCTTCATTTGTAAATACTCTGATGTTGGTTATTATTTCCTTCCCCATGGCGTTAGTCTCATGCCCAGGAAGTACAGTGTACTATTTGTGATCACCCTGCCATGTTGGCAGCTCTTTGTTTTGCCTCATCCACAAAGTTCATCCAATATTTTTTTTTCATTCAATAAATGTTGACTTTGTATTGTAACTTGAACTCTTACTTTCTTCATGAGTTCAAATGTGAGTTTAGTCGTGTGTGTGGAAAGTACTGTGACACTGTGTGGCTATTGTAAAGCTGGTGAACCTGGTTTTGTTGTTGAGTCACGTAGTGTATAATAATGTGACAATCTGCCGCTTGGTTTAACAACAAGTACCAAGCTTACGGCAACAACAACATGTAATGATTCAGCACAGTAGTTTTCAAATCTTTAATAGCAACAGACCGCTCTATACAAGTGTCATCTTTTCATAGTCGTATTCTCCTAGTAGCTGTGCTCTAGAAAGAGACAGTAATACTATCTGCAGCTGATGATAAAATATTCCACCAGGTAATTGAAGAGAACCAAATTCTGGGTTAATTGATGCCGTGTTGGTACATCAGTACTCATGCTCAGCCATATACTGTTTTGTCAATATCTTGTTTAATCTTTCTTATGCTTCAATATTTTGTTTGTACTTTCCCTCGCCAATTCCCCCCCCCCCCCCAACCTTGTTCGTTGGAAACACATAGTTTAAACAAAACATCATCATACAAGACCTGCATTGCCTCACACATCCCATTTCTCTCGTAGAAATTAAGAATAAGTTGGATGTCACGTTAGTTACGGGAACTGAACAGGAGAAAATACCAGCGTGTCTGTTCTGAAGATGAGAGAACAAATTTTGTAGGATTAGACCTCGAATTTTTTCGAGGTCTAATCCTACAAAATTTGTTCTCTTACTTTATCGTACCAAAGACTCGTAGTTTCCTATTTTTAAAAAATTGGTCTGAAGGTGTTTCATCTTAGAGCACCCCGCTAATTTGGCCCTGTATTACTTTCTGTGCATGATTTTTTACCGGGAGTTTGTAACCATTTTACCACAAAATCTTTAACAAGGAAGGCCATTACTCCAGCTTATTACTGCAAAATAGGCAACAGTTTGTAATAAAATTGTATAAGTACTTTTTTTTTTACATTCCCTATTACGGACGTTAAAAAAGGCAGCGAATTTGTTGTCATGCGTGAAAAAAGCAGCATTATCTTTTCTCTCTGCAGACACCGGAAGGGCGGTCAACTCGCGACTTCCCCGTTACGCATCAGTGACTGTCTATGACGAGCTGGTCACCAGTCTCTGGTCACGCTATGGGATAGGTGTGAGCCATCCAATAGGCTCGGTCTATGCTGAGGCCATCAATCCCAAAGCCAAGGCCTGCTACGTGAGTTTCTTTATCTCGTTATTTGAGCTTACTAAATGTGGGTTATCTGAAACATACACTGAGCACTAGGAAGACAGGGCTGTTATCATTGAACACTAGGAAGACAGGGCTGTTATCACTGAACACTAGGAAGACAGGGCTGTTATCACTGAACACTAGGAAGACAGGGCTGTTATCATTGAACACTATGAAGACAGGGCTGTTATCATTGAACACTATGAAGACAGGGCTGTTATCATTGAACACCATGAAGACGGGACTTTTATCACTGAACACTAGGAAGACAGGACTGTTATCATTGAACACTAGGAAGACAGTGCTGTTATCATTAAACACCATGAAGACAGGGCTGTTAAAATTGAACACCAGGAAGACATGCTGTTATCACTGAACACCATGAAGACTGGACTTTTATCACTGAACACTAGGAAGACAGGACTGTTATCATTGAACACTACGAAGACAGTGCTGTTATCATTAAACACCATGAAGACAGGGCTGTTAAAATTGAACACCAGGAAGACATGCTGTTATTACTGAACACCATGAAGACAGGGCTGTTATCATTGAACACCACGAAGACAGGACTGTTATCATTTAACACCACGAAGACAGGACTGTTATCATTGAACACTAGGAAGACAGTGCTGTTATCATTGAACATCAGGAAGACAGTGATGTTATCATTGAACACTAGGAAGACAGGGCTGTTATCATTGAACACTAGGAAGACAGTGCTGTTATCACTGAACACCACGAAGACAGTGCTGTTATCATTGAACACCATGAAGACAGTGCTGTTATCATTGAACACTAGGAAGACAATGATGTTATCATTGAACACCATGAAGACAGTGATGTTATCATTGAACACTAGGAAGACAGGACTGTTATCATTGAACACTAGGAAGACAGGGCTGTTATCATTGAACACCATGAAGACAGTGATGTTATCATTGAACACTAGGAAGACAGGACTGTTATCATTGAACACTAGGAAGACAGGGCTGTTATCATTGAACACTAGGAAGACAGTGATGTTATCATTGAACACCATGAAGACAGTGATGTTATCATTGAACACTAGGAAGACAGGACTGTTATCATTGAACACTAGGAAGACAGTGATGTTATCACTGAACACCACGAAGACAGTGCTGTTATCATTGAACACAATGAAGACAATGCTGTTATCATTGAACACCATGAAGACAATGCTGTTATCATTGAACACTAGGAAGACAGTGGTGTTATCACTGAACACTAGGAAGACAGTGCTGTTATCACTGAACACTAGGAAGACAGTGCTGTTATCATTGAACACTAGGAAGACAGTTCTGTTATCATTAACCACTAGGAAGACAGTTCTGTTATCATTGAACACTAGGAAGACAGTGCTGTTATCATTGAACACCACGAAGACAGCGCTGTTATCATTGAACACCACGAAGACAGCGCTGTTATCATTGAACACTAGGAAGACAGTGCTGTTATCATTGAACACCACGAAGACAGTGCTGTTATCATTGAACACCACGAAGACAGCGCTGTTATCATTGAACACTAGGAAGACAGTGCTGTTATCATTGAACACCACGAAGACAGCGCTGTTATCATTGAACACTAGGAAGACAGTGCTGTTATCATTGAACACCACGAAGACAGTGCTGTTATCATTGAACACCACGAAGACAGCGCTGTTATCATTGAACACTAGGAAGACAGGACTGTTATCATTAACCACTAGGAAGACAGTGCTGTTATCATTAACCACTAGGAAGACAGTGCTGTTATCATTGAACACCACGAAGACAGCGCTGTTGTCCAAGAATATTCACATTACAAACAAAACTGAGATTTGCAAAGCGCTCTTTCTATTCTGTTTTACTGTACAGACCAGAAACTTGGATCCTAAGTAAAAGTAGAAAAGAAGAATTCATGCAGCAGAAATATGAATCTACAGATGATTATGCCATATAACCTGCAGAATGAAAAGAACAAATGCACATGTTTTAGAACAACTCCAAGTACAATGTGAACTTCTCAAAGAAATAAACATCAAGAAAACAGAATACTTTGGCCAAATCAAAAAACATAAACATACTGAAGTCCGTGCTAGAAGAAAAGATATAAGGAAAAAAAAAGAGCGATAAGTAGACAGAGATGTAGATGGTAGATGTGAAGATAACATACGAGAAGAAGACAGAGATGTAGATGGTAGATGTGAAGATAACATACGAGAAGAAGACAGAGATGTAGATGGTAGATGTGAAGATAACATACGAGAAGAAGACAGAGACGGTAGATGGGAAGATAACATACGAGAAGAAGACAGAGACGGTAGATGGGAAGATAACATACGAGAAGAAGACAGAGACGGTAGATGGAAAGATAACATACGAGAAGAAGACAGAGACGGTAGATGGAAAGATAACATACGAGAAGAAGACAGAGACGGTAGATGGGAAGATAACATACGAGAAGAAGACAGAGATGGTAGATGGGAAGATAACATACGAGAAGAAGACAGAGATGGTAGATGGGAAGATAACATACGAAAAGAAGACAGAGATGGTAGATGGGAAGATAACATACGAGAATGGATAGGAAACAGCCTGGCTGAGTGGCACCTTCAAGGCGAGGCAGCCAGGAAACTGGAGACTCAAGACCGCCAACCTTCGTTCTGAAGATGGCACATGATGATGATGGTGGCGTTACTGATTAATCTGGCGAAGAAACCCGAGTATAAAACTGGTGGTAGTTTGATGACCTTGTAAGTGCTGGACTAAATTCTTGGCGGCTTAAGAGTTCGTGGTGAAGGTACAGGCAACAGGCAGAAAATAGGTTTGAGGCGTGGGTCATTGTAACATGAAGTGGATGTTTTTTAAAGAAGCTTCTCAGCCATGTCCCAGGTGGATCTGAACAATAGCCTGTTTTCAGGCGTATCGAAGGGAGGTTAATAACGTATTGGCCAGCTATGGCTTACCGGCCTTGATGACGGTAGATTCTGCCCTACAGAATACACAGTGGGGTAGCTGGCTCCAAAATACATTTATGATGAATTTAATATCTGTATACAATTTTTCCGACCAATACGGCCCTGAGGTCAACCCAGCCTCGTAAAATGGGTACCAGAGAAAATCTGGGAAGTAAAGGCAGCGAGGAAAGGAACTGGTCACCCTACCTCATACGCTGATGACCCAGCATAATGAGGTCTCTAACGCTTCACCCCCTACGGCATTTGAAATGCTATGGGACTATCTTTACTTTTATACAAGAAGACTTACATATCTTATACCAAGAAGACTTACATATCTTATACAAGAAGACAGTGCTGTTATCATTGAACACCACGAAGACAGCGCTGTTATCATTGAACACTAGGAAGACAGGACTGTTATCATTAACCACTAGGAAGACAGTGCTGTTATCATTAACCACTAGGAAGACAGTGCTGTTATCATTGAACACCACGAAGACAGCGCTGTTGTCCAAGAATATTCACATTACAAACAAAACTGAGATTTGCAAAGCGCTCTTTCTATTCTGTTTTACTGTACAGACCAGAAACTTGGATCCTAAGTAAAAGTAGAAAAGAAGAATTCATGCAGCAGAAATATGAATCTACAGATGATTATGCCATATAACCTGCAGAATGAAAAGAACAAATGCACATGTTTTAGAACAACTCCAAGTACAATGTGAACTTCTCAAAGATATAAACATCAAGAAAACAGAATACTTTGGCCAAATCAAAAAACATAAACATACTGAAGTCCGTGCTAGAAGAAAAGATATAAGGAAAAAAAAGAGCGATAAGTAGACAGAGATGTAGATGGTAGATGTGAAGATAACATACGAGAAGAAGACAGAGATGTAGATGGTAGATGTGAAGATAACATACGAGAAGAAGACAGAGATGTAGATGGTAGATGTGAAGATAACATACGAGAAGAAGACAGAGACGGTAGATGGGAAGGTAACATACGAGAAGAAGACAGAGACGGTAGATGGGAAGATAACATACGAGAAGAAGACAGAGACGGTAGATGGGAAGATAACATACGAGAAGAAGACAGAGACGGTAGATGGGAAGATAACATACGAGAAGAAGACAGAGACGGTAGATGGAAAGATAACATACGAGAAGACGACAGAGACGGTAGATGGAAAGATAACATACGAGAAGAAGACAGAGACGGTAGATGGGAAGATAACATACGAGAAGAAGACAGAGATGTAGATGGTAGATGTGAAGATAACATACGAGAAGAAGACAGAGACTGTAGATGGGAAGATAACATACGAGAAGAGGACAGAGACGGTAGATGGAAAGATAACATACGAGAAGAAGACAGAGACGGTAGATGGAAAGATAACATACGAGAAGAAGACAGAGACGGTAGATGGGAAGATAACATACGAGAAGAAGACAGAGATGTAGATGGTAGATGGGAAGATAACATACGAGAAAAAGACAGAGATGGTAGATGTGAAGATAACATACGAGAAGAAGACAGAGATGGTAGATGGGAAGATAACATACGAAAAGAAGACAGAGATGGTAGATGGGAAGATAACATGCGAGAAGAAGACAGAGATGGTAGATGGGAAGATAACATACGAAAAGAAGACAGAGATGGTAGATGGGAAGATAACATACGAGAATGGATAGGAAACAGCCTGGCTGAGTGGCACCTTCAAGGCGAGGCAGCCAGGAAACTGGAGACTCAAGACCGCCAACCTTCGTTCTGAAGATGGCACATGATGATGATGGTGGCGTTACTGATTAATCTGGCGAAGAAACCCGAGTATAAAACTGGTGGTAGTTTGATGACCTTGTAAGTGCTGGACTAAATTCTTGGCGGCTTAAGAGTTCGTGGTGAAGGTACAGGCAACAGGCAGAAAATAGGTTTGAGGCGTGGGTCATTGTAACATGAAGTGGATGTTTTTTTAAAGAAGCTTCTCAGCCATGTCCCAGGTGGATCTGAACAATAGCCTGTTTTCAGGCGTATCGAAGGGAGGTTAATAACGTATTGGCCAGCTATGGCTTACCGGCCTTGATGACGGTAGATTCTGCCCTACAGAATACACAGTGGGGTAGCTGGCTCCAAAATACATTTATGATGAATTTAATATCTGTATACAATTTTTCCGACCAATACGGCCCTGAGGTCAACCCAGCCTCGTAAAATGGGTACCAGAGAAAATCTGGGAAGTAAAGGCAGCGAGGAAAGGAACTGGTCACCCTACCTCATACGCTGATGACCCAGCATAATGAGGTCTCTAACGCTTCACCCCCTACGGCATTTGAAATGCTATGGGACTATCTTTACTTTTATACAAGAAGACTTACATATCTTATACCAAGAAGACTTACATATCTTATACAAGAAGACTTATATATCTTATACAAGAAGACTTACATATCTTATACAAGAAGACATATATCTTATACAAGAAGACATATATCTTATACAAGAAGACTTACATATCTTATACAAGAAGACTTACATATCTTATACAAGAAGACTTACATATCTTATACAAGAAGATATATATCTTATACAAGAAGACTTACATGTCTTACACAAGAAGACTTACATATCTTATACAAGAAGACATATGTCTTATACAAGACTTACATATCTTATACAAGAAGACTTACATATCTTATACAAGAAGACTTACATATCTTATACAAGAAGACTTACATGTCTTATACAAGAAGACTTACATGTCTTATACAAGAAGACTTACATATACAAGAAGACTTACATGTCTTATACAAGAAGACTTACATGTCTTATACAAGAAGACTTACATGTCTTATACAAGAAGACTTAAATATCTTATACAAGAAGACATATATCTTATACAAGAAGACATATCTTATACAAGAAGACTTACATGTGTTATACAAGAAGACTTACATGTATTATACAAGAAGACTTACATATCTTATACAAGAAGACTTACATATCTTATACAAGAGGACTTACATGTCTTATACAAGAAGACTTACATATCTTATACAAGAAGACATATATCTTATACAAGAAGACTTACGTGTCTATACAAGAAGACTTACATATCTTATACAAGAAGACTTACATATCTTATACAAGAGGACTTACATGTCTTATACAAGAAGACTTACATGTCTTATACAAGAAGACATATATCTTATACAAGAAGACTTACGTGTCTTATACAAGAAGACTTACGTGTCTTATACAAGAAGACTTACATATCTGTATACAGGAAGATCTAATCATCTAATTAATCTCTTCCCTCTTGCTATCCTCAGCAGGATGAGCTAATCTTGTGGTGCTGCTTACGTTCATAACTCCTCCTCCTTCTTCTCCTTCTTTCGTTCAGACATCGACGCCTCTCAGGTTTTCAGCATCACTGTCGAGCTCTTCCTGCATAGGGCAGTGATCTGGCCAAAAAGTCCTTTGTCTGAGTGGGTTGCGTACCTTGCAACTCTGGAAGATGTGATGTGCTGTCTGTTGCTCTTTGCTGCAGACACATACTTCTGTTGGGCTAATTTTCAGTTTCTGTTACACCTCTCACACAGCGGGGATATACTGATATCCAAAACACGTCGAGGTCTTCCGGTGAGCAAGTCCAACTCTAGACTAAACTGGTGCAACGAAAACCAGTGTCACGTAATCCCAATTCTGAGACCCACCAAGAATACAGGCTCAAGCCCTGCGATACTCTGAACCTCTTGTGGTCCTCTGGGGGATCTCGTGTGGTCTGCACAGGGGGGACCACGGGATTTAATGGGGACCACAGGCGTAAATTCAGCAGGATCACAGGGCGGTCTTGGTGGTAGAAGCGAACGAAGAAGAAGAAGAGGTTTCTGTTAGAGATGGTGTCTCAGTATGCGGTGTCTTTTTCTGTTGTCTTTCTTTTATTCCTTTGCCCTATACTTTTCTCTCTGATTAATGGTAAAAAGGTAAAAGTAATCCTGTCATACCTTAGAGGCACATAGGGATATCGTGTTAGTGCCCATATTTTCCTTGACCTGTCGGCACACTAGAGGGTGATATGGTCAGTATCACGCCTGGCCGCCTTTCCTTCCCCAACTCCAGAAGAAGTCAGGTACCCATTTCTACAGCGGCTTTGAGCGAAAACTAAGCCTAGCTCCGTATTACAATCTATCATTAGTTCTGTTTATTTTATAGAAGCGCAGGTGTAGTGAAGAGAATAGAAACTGGGTGTCAGTAGATGGGAATAGGGTATACGCCAGCTCACGGCACAGATCAATCGGCCCAGACAAAATATAGGGTACAAGACAGTAAGATCAGACACGTATTTGGTAACATAATAACGAATGTAAGATCAAACAAATTCGTAACTAGAAGCTTAATTATTGAAGGATTTAACATTCATATTGCAAAATTGCAAAAGCGTGGTTTTTTTTTAGAGGGGGTGGGGGTCATAAAAGTCAGTTTTGAAGCAGGTAGATGCTATGATTGAAAGAGTCGCCAAGCATCATTTCAGTGAGCATTTTCTCTTGTATCTAATTCTATCAAGATGTCTTCCTTATAATTGCCCTACAAGAGAACAACAACACACCACGTTCATGTTGCAAAGTCCAGTCTCTTTGCTCTTATGTCGTTCAGACATCGACGCCTCTCAGGTTTTCAGCATCACTGTCGAGCTCTTCCTGCATAGGGCAGTGATCTGGCCAACAAGTCCTTTGTCTGAGTGGGTTGCGTACCTTGCAACTCTGGAAGATGTGATGTGCTGTCTGTTGCTCTTTGCTGCAGACACATACTTCTGTTGGGCTAATTTTCAGTTTCTGTTACACCTCTCACACAGCGGGGATATACTGATATCCAAAACACGTCGAGGTCTTCCGGTGAGCAAGTCCAACTCTAGACTAAACTGGTGCAACGAAAACCAGTGTCACGTAATCCCAATTCTGAGACCCACCAAGAATACAGGCTCAAGCCCTGCGATACTCTGAACCTCTTGTGGTCCTCTGGGGGATCTCGTGTGGTCTGCACAGGGGGGACCACGGGATTTAATGAGGACCACAGGCGTAAATTCAGCAGGATCACAGGGCGGTCTTGGTGGTAGAAGCGAACGAAGAAGAAGAAGAGGTTTCTGTTAGAGATGGTGTCTCAGTATGCGGTGTCTTTTTCTGTTGTCTTTCTTTTATTCCTTTGCCCTATACTTTTCTCTCTGATTAATGGTAAAAAGGTAAAAGTAATCCTGTCATGCCTTAGAGGCACATAGGGATATCGTGTTAGTGCCCATATTTTCCTTGACCTGTCGGCACACTAGAGGGTGATATGGTCAGTATCACGCCTGGCCGCCTTTCCTTCCCCAACTCCAGAAGAAGTCAGGTACCCATTTCTACAGCGGCTTTGAGCGAAAACTAAGCCTAGCTCCGTATTACAATCTATCATTAGTTCTGTTTATTTTATAGAAGCGCAGGTGTAGTGAAGAGAATAGAAACTGGGTGTCAGTAGATGAGAATAGGGTATACGCCAGCTCACGGCACAGATCAATCGGCCCAGACAAAATATAGGGTACAAGACAGTAAGATCAGACACGTATTTGGTAACATAATAACGAATGTAAGATCAAACAAATTCGTAACTAGAAGCTTAATTATTGAAGGATTTAACATTCATATTGCAAAATTGCAAAAGCGTGGTTTTTTTTGGGAGGGGGGTGGGGGTCATAAAAGTCAGTTTTGAAGCAGGTAGATGCTATGATTGAAAGAGTCGCCAAGCATCATTTCAGTGAGCATTTTCTCTTGTATCTAATTCTATCAAGATGTCTTCCTTATAATTGCCCTACAAGAGAACAACAACACACCACGTTCATGTTGCAAAGTCCAGTCTCTTTGCTCTTATGTCGTCTTGTCTCCAGTTTTGGTCCTCGATTCTTACTGAAGCAGTTCATCACATGCACACAGAGTCTTTCTCTATAATGACATTGTATTTCTGTCTGTCGATCCCAGTTTTCTTTGCTCGTGGAGAAATCTATCATGAATGTCTGATAACCACCGTTTTCTGGTCAAGTCGTATGTTACTACTGTGCCATTCAGGCACAAAACACAATATGTGATACTACAGTTTAGACTTCTACCAATAGAAAAAAAACAGCTCCGTTACTTTGCTAGACTCTTAAGTAACAGCATTCACCACAGGTACAATACTTCACTCTTCAACAACAACATTGTGGCACTGGACTCTAAGTAACAGCATTCACCACGGGTACAATACTTCACTCTTCAACAATAACATTGTGGCACTGGACATAACTGAACATTTTCATCAAACATACGACAGCGATAACAGATAGAACGCTGATGTTAAACAACAGTAAAAGACGGCATTTACCAAGTCATTAAACATATTTAATATGAGAAAATGATGAGTATGAATCCTGATGGATGGAAGGAAATGAAGCAATCGACGCAAAACATCAGAAGAATCAAAATACCAAAATATGCAAAAACTTCCCGACGAAGTTTACTTCGCCATAGGCAAAACACATGAACTCAAACGTAGTACATTCTCAATGGAAACACCCAACCGAATAAACTCTGCCAAAAATAATCTACACACCACATTCCCACAATCACTCAACGAGCATAGTCCGTGCTTCAAGAACAAGGGCATTCACTCTATCTTTACTACAGTGACCTAACCTAATCATTTCAGCGTCCCTTACACTGTTACACTGGCTTCGAACGAATACCACTATGAACTACAAGCCCATCTACACAAAATGAAAACCGTACAAAAATCCCATTCTGCATGTGCCAAAACTGTCTCCAGAATGCAAAACATGTCTTGTGCTCCTGCTAGCGATGACATTCGTGGATGCAACCTTTTTTCCTTGCCTTGATGGCTGAGTGTATGCAAGAAGAAGAAGATGATGATGGTGATGGTGATGATGGTGATGATGGTGATGATGGTGATGATGATGATGATGATAAATGCCTTACGAAAACGTTAGCACTCAGACAAACCAGACAAATACTCGACAGAGCTGGTACACACTTTCAAACACTAAAAATATTGATTTTGTTTCCCAATCACAGTTTGACTGGGGCGGGGTGGTGAGCTGTCTGAGAAACGGATACTACGTCCTTCGGGGTGTTATCGGCGATCACAACTGCAACTCTGGCACCAACGTGCCCATGCTAGTGACTGACATGCCCTACTTTCAGCCCTGGGTTGACAGGTGCATCAACGAATGGGACAGATGTTAAATGTCTTCTTCTGTGCTTGCGAAGAACGAGAAACATTTGCTTCTTCATATTTAACAAAATCGTTGTTGACTTTATGTGTTTTTATTAAACGTTTATTGTGCATTACATATCCACTAAATGAGTTATGTTTATACTAATCTATACTGTGTTAATATTGACTCAAGACGTGTGGGGTTTCTAAATACAAAGTCAAGTTTAAATTGTGACTACCGCAAAATATTCAATTTCAACATTTTCTACATTAGATCTAGTAATTTTATTTTAGTTAATAAGATCATATGAGGACACAGGAAGTTCGCACACTAAGTCTGGTCCTTGTTTTTACTTTCATAAGGTTATTGTGAGACACAAGACGTTCATAATTAGATCTAGTCTTTTTTTTAGTTAATAAGGCCATAGGGAACACAGGGAGTTCACACATTCAATCTAGTCCTTGTTCTTGCCTTCATAATGTCATCGTGAGAAACAGGAAGTCTTATGCCAGCTATTGTCTCTTGCTTGCTAAAATCTGCCAATGGGAGTTGAGAGTTTACTGATAACTTGTAGCTAACGAAATCCCGTTAAGTCATGAACAGGCAGCGCAGATCTCGTCCTCTTTATTGTCATATCTAGAAGAAATAATGCGGGTATTATCTACTTCATTTCCTCCACCTCGGAGCCTAGTCTAGAGTAATGGAAGCATTCGCCTGCCTGCCTGATCCCGAGCCAGCATCCCCGTTCACGTAACAGATATTTTCTAAAATAACAGATATTTTCTAAAATAACAGATATTTTCTAAAATTACAGATATTTTCTAAAATTACATATATTTTATAAATCTCACTCTCAGAAAATAATGCTCCACTAAAACACTCAAAATAAAGGAAACTAAAGTGTCCCTTACAATTTTTATATAGAGCCTCCACCAACTTGTGCGGCTTTACGACAGCGTGAAATAAATGCCTGCATGCATTGCCTGTAGCAGTTCTTGTCTTGTTCACGCAACCATGTCTTTATTACATGAATCATATTCTCGCCATCTTCAACCAACCTTGTCCCCCTCCGATAGCATCTTTAAGGTAGCGCCCCACCCCCCAAAAAAAATGGAAATTTGAAAGTGCCAGGTCTGGACTTTACGTTGGATGAGACATCACTGTCCAACTCAGTTTGGTTACTTCTCGATTTCTCAGACTTGTATGAGAGCGTTGGTGCTCCCAGTAGCAGGCATAGCCTGGTTAACGGAGCATGGATCGCCATAGTCCCCATGGTGGTGGAGCCTGTTAAAGAAACACTGCTTTTTAGCCTCTGCCATGGACTGAAAAAATAGTCACCGTAACCCGCTCCTAATCCGACACGATGCACCTGCTACATCAGCTTGCAGTTTCAGTGAGATAGTAAACAATCCATACATTCAACAATGTCTGTAAATGAAAACATACCATAGACGCCATGATCACGTTCTTTACTTTTTTTCATCAATCCTACCGGTTATTAACCAGGATTAATCCATGGTTGCATTGGACTATTAGAACGGAATGATAGGGGTATGGGACTCAATCGCTGAATATTTCAAATATCAAAATGTAAAGTTGAACCAAGCTGTTGACATCTCTTGTAAGTCATCCTAGTACTCGCTGAGACTGTAAGTGCTGATCGTTTCGACGGCCTAGTGAAGGGATTACGGGAACACACTGGACAATCCACTTGGAGGTCTGTGGAGGCAAACACGACGAAGAAATCCTCCATCCCCTTATCGTGCGTCTCTTCTTCTGAGAACATTGCAGATGTTGTAAAATCACATTCCAGATCTGTCTGAACATTTTAGAAGTAAAAATCCATGGAGGCTACAGAAGATTAAAAACTAACTTCCATTTTAATATCAAATAATTCAGAGCAAAGGGGGAAAACCCTCAGAATAACAATTACTTTTTTTTTGCCCCGATAAAATAAAATCTTGTTCTTGTGCCCGTTACAGCTTTGAGTGTCATACTTGTGGGAGAAGCTGCTTTTGTTCTTGTGCCCTTTACAGTTACGAGTGTCATACTTGTGCGGGAAGCTGTTTTTGTTCTTCTGCCCTTTACAGCTATGAGTGCCTTACTTGTGGGGGAAGCTGTTTTTGTTCTTGTGCCCTTTACAGATATGAGTGTTATATTTGTGGGGGAAGCTGTTTTTGTTCTTGTGTCCTTTACAGCTATGAGTGCCATACCTGCTGGTGGGGAGGGGAGCTGCTTTTGTTCTTCTGCCCTTTACAGATATGAGTGTCATACTTGTGGGAGAAGCTGTTTTTGTTCTTTTGCCCTTTACAGCTATGAGTGTCATACTTGTGAGAGAAGCTGTTTTTGTTATGAGTGTCATACTTGTGGGAGAAGCTGTTTTTCCCCTTAAAGATACCATAATCTGGGCGTCTGAGTAACGAAATGTTTAGTGCACAGGTCTTTCATGGTGAAGATCATGGGTTCGAATCTGGCCGGGGGCGCCCCTGTCACTCAGGCTATATAAATGTATACCTGGGTCCTTCTGGAGCTGTGGAAAGGAAGGTGGCCAGCCGTGATGGCGACCACATCATCCTTTACTGTGCCAACAGGTCAAGGAAAATATGGACACTTAACACCACATCCCTCGTGTGCTCTTTTGCTATAATAGGTCATCTTTACCTCTTGCCTTATGCTATAATTTATTTATTTACAGAGGAGTTCTTCAAAAAAGAACAAATATATCCATGCTACAAAAACTTAACTTAATATTGATGAAGGCTGGCTAGGAAAGAGGATTAAACAGAGAGAGCTTAAATGTTTTGGACACATTAAACGTCACGAGAATTTAGAGACCATCTTCGAAGGATACATAATGGGAAAAAGAAAGAGAGGAAGACCACGGCGAAGATGGCTGCAAGACATCATTGATGATCTGGAAATCATCAGCAGCAGGGCATATTGCTTACAACCGAGAGGCCTACATAGGAGCTGTTAGGGAGGCAAAGTTCCCAAGGGAATGCAAATGACTGACTGACTGAAAATTTATTCATCAGATATTCAGATATTTGGGCAAGGCCTGTTGTTCCCCTTTTCCTGTTATATAACTGTACTGTTATACAATGAAACCCGGGAATGGAAGAACAGTGCAGATCTGAAGAGACTGCTGAGGCTAAGACAAATTAAAGGTCCTGGTAGGAAAGGGTTTGGGCAAGTACTGTTGTCCCCCATTTCCTGTTATATTACTGTACTGTTATATTACTTGCAGGGGCACATTACTGTCTAACCTTGTCCTTCTTACGCCACAACAGCCTGACGAAAGACGAGTGCGAAGTCCTGAAGTGAGTATACACCATCCAGGTCCAGGTTCTTTCTTACGTCTAAAAGCACAGAACATGTCGTAGTAACCAAGTCCGATCTTGAGAACGAACAGAATGTTTAGTGGAAGCAACAGGATGATTGTGAGGGTTATGCATGCCATGTAGTATAACAAACTGATCAGATATAGTCGCAGACATCTTGGTAGCAAACATTAAGCCTTTCTTACTGGAAACATCCACAACCATCGAAACTGTAAGCGAACACAAACATGTCCAGCATTCTTGCTTTCACTCCACGGCCAGACTTTCATGGTTGTTAACATTCTTGCTATCACTCCACGGCCAGACTTTCATGGTTGTTAACATTCTTGCTACCACTCCACGGCCAGACTTTCATGGTTGTTAACATTCTTGCTACCACTCCACGGCCAGACTTTCATGGCTGTTAACCTACAACCACAACGTGTTCGCTCCGCTCAAACTTTCCAGTCATTCTCTCTTTCTTACACACACCTCAACTATTAGGTCTTTTGGGTTTCCACGTGCTCAAGTTACACTGACTATTTGAGTCTCTTTACGACATAATAACTTGTTTATGTATAAACAAGTGGTTCAGGGGCAGCGAATACCAAACACTTATAGGGTAGTCACCTGTTTCAACCATACTGATATAATTGTACTTGACCAAGTAGCAAGCCACACCTACCTAGTAAAGCAGTATCCTTAGTTTGGTGATTCAATCTTTTACTCTTCTATGTGCAAAATGTAAACTTGTTGCTCATCTCTCTGTAAATTTCCACTATTGTCCACTGGAATAATGTTCTTTCTGTTTACAACGACAAGTGTTGACTTGATCAATTACTGTTAATATTTTATCTCATTTGACCTACGACTATTCTACGTTGTTTTGCGTCTGTTTTGTTACTCACTTCACAGACTTACTTGCTCTCAGGTTCATTCTCTCTCAGTGGAAATAGTAATACAGAAGCAGCAACTTTACAGTTGAAATGACTTTAATGATGCACGGGATGACGATGAGTCGATGAGCGATATGACGAAAACGACAAAAGGCATCAACAAAATCCATGGACACAAGACTGGAAATCTCCACGATATATGTTCCAGCAGACTGCTGTCGCCATCTGAAAATCCTAATACACTCTGTTCTACATCTATTTCACTAAACAACAACATTTCTAACAGACTAATCTACGTCTATCTCAGACGAAACACAAAACACAACTATCCCTCAGTCATGTGATTTCTCTCTCACCTGACCTTTTTCCTGTCATACCTTAACCATGACCCTCGTGCAACCCGTGACAAAGCAGATGGACTCTACTCACAAACAGCTGATTACTTTAGAAGATAACTCATTTTATACAAATGTTCTAATTCTCAGATGAGTTATCTATCTTACATCATAACATTCAGTATACTGCTATACTAGGACAAATGTTAACTAAGGTTGAGGGACATGAGACTCAGATACAGAGACGAATAGAAATGGCAAGACGCACATTCAACATCATGAAGACAAATTTACACTAACTGCACTAAACTGCTGTACACAAAATGCATATTACTAAACTAATTATATAGCTGCGGCCACCTTGGTTAGAGATGGCTTGCTGTACCAGTACATAAGATATATGTAATTGTTCCACAATGTTCATAAACATACACATTCTGAGGTATGTACACACACATAAAAAGATCCAAACTTTCACAGCTCATAGAATCTTAGAAGAAAAAAACCCAGACATGTTCAGTAATTGTTTCGGATACTATCTTCCCTCCACTTTATAGCTATGCAGCCTCTTCTCTTTTGCTTACTTTTTCCAAGCAAGCACGGGAGATAACTAGAATTACTTGTGATGCCACCGTTTCAAAGATGCGTAGAAACTAACGTCCTTTTAAAAGCAGTACTACTCATATCTACATATTTACAGAAAGAAAAGATGCATAACTATTATAAGTATTTTAAAAATGAGTTCATTATCTATCTTTCTCTCACACTGCTAAATATACCTCTTCTTTCTGTCAGTTCCGCTCAGCTCGATATGAGGTTTTCGTTCTTTTTATTATTCCATGACTGTATCCATTACTGCGAATATTTTGCTAGAAAGGTGCTGGCGAAACAGCCAAGAACAGAATCAAAGTACCTCAACACCAATTTCTTCTTTCTTTTTTTTTTAAAGTTGGTCTGGTCAGTCTCGCTAAAATAACTGAGTTTATTCGGCTATTCTTCGTGACGTGCCTGAGTTTGTTCAGCTAACCTTCATGAAGTACTTGAGTTTGTTTGGCTAACCTTCATTTAGTGTCTGAGTTTGTTCGGCTAACCTTCTTGAAGTGCCTGATTTTGTTCAGATAACCTTCTTGAAGTGCCTGAGTTTGTTCGGCTAACCTTAGTGAAGTGCCTGAGTTTGTTTGGCTAACTTTCATGAAGTGTCTGAGTTTGTTCAGCTAACCTTCATAAAGTGCCTGAGTTTGTTCGGCTAACCTTCATAAAGTGCCTGAGTTTGTTCTAGTTTCTGAGTTTGTTCGGCTAACTTTAATGAAATGCCTGAATCTGTCAGGTTAATCTCAATACACGAATGTTTCTGGTTGTTACAAGGTACAAATTATTGCCCAGAACATACAAAACTATGAATGGAACACATAATGTCATCCACCTACTTACAAAGCACACCAGCCTATCCAGTATATATTACTAAAACATATTTGCATTTTTTTCCGGTTAGGATGAATTACATCAGTTTTTTCCAGTCTGTATTAATGTAATACATGAATTGTCCAGCTGGAATGAGTGAAAGAGATGGACCTTTTTTTTTTCCTCGGTCTACTTCAATGAAGCTCACGCAAGAGGAGGAACTGTTTGGAAGAAGAATGTTAGCTTACTCTCTGGTGTTAGTGAAGAACTTACATTTTTCTGGCTTGTATTGATATACCTCATGACCTGTCCGTCTTTACGATACTTACTTTTATTATCATTATTATTATTATTATTGTAATTTTTGCCTGATTTTGTTTCCTTCTGGGCAAAAGATAATTACCAAAGGAAAATGGCGCCAAAATTAATGAAAACCTGTGAAATTCTTTGTTTTTGCGCCAAGGGTTAAAGAAAGTCTTGGCTCCTCAATCATGTCCCTTCTTTGGCGACTGTTAAATTCTGCATACTGGACACGGGTGCTCATGTTTGGATATTGGAGACGCATCCCTGTGAGAAGGGAACGAAAGAGCTGCTGTTTCTGGAGGAATTGTAAGTGGCTGAAGGTGGCGTTTTAGGGACGATGTACTCATTAGCAACGCAGAATTCGTGACGCATGACGTGCGGCCTCGGCACCTCAGAAGTCTGGGCGCTGTTGCCAACACTGAAAGGCTTGTGCGGGAGGGTGTCTTCCTCGTTCTGTGAATCAGAAAGTTCCGTACTGCAGGTTAATCTTTGATCAGAGCTTTGATCTGAGCTTTGATCTGATAGACCATGGACGATGCTTTTGCCCTGGGTGTTATCGCTGTTGTAATCGATCACTTCGTACTCGTTGTTTTCAGTTTTCCTGTTGCTGAATGAACAGAACAAGAACGAATGGCGTCGAGTGCACATCATCCAAGAGAAGATGAGAAACACTGTCACGCCAAGAGACACAACTCCTCCCAGAAACAGATAAAAAGCTTTGTTCATCTGGGAACCGCTGGTTTCAGCTTGGTTATTTCCCATTTCCCGTGGTTCTGAGATCATGCCTGGTGTTAGTATATTTGTACTTAGCTTCAACACTGGGCTTGCCATATTTTGCTTTTCGAAAACCTCAACACGAAACCGGATGTTGCCGGATTGTTCAGGATAGAACCTAATGGAGCAGCTTGTGTCATAGCATCCAGTTGTTTCATCGCGAACATTTCCAGCGTTTGTCATGTCAGATGAGTCTGCTGTGTTGACGTAGGAGGTTTCATTTCTTACAGAAATCACAGCCTCTGGGAAAATGCGGCACGCTAGCTCAGAGTACACTTTGAGAATCTGGCAAGACACTTCTACAGCACCTTCTATGTCTGAAACTGAGCTGCAGATCACGTTGTTAGGTTGCCTGCATACGTTGACCGTATACGTTTTCATAATCGATATCTCATCTGGATTGTTAGAGCCCGTGTCGCCCATAATGCATTCGATGACGTTCTGTTTGAAGTTGGCGTCGACATTTTCTATTGTCAGCGTGCTTGTGAATGTTTTGCCCTCAATGTGTGTTGCCACTGTGCAGAGATATGAGCCATCGCAGTGTGTGACGTTCTCACAAATATAAGAACCTTCGTCTTCGGCGTCTGATAGGATGTTTGAATCTGAACACGTCAGAATCTCGTTTCTTGGGCCACTTGAGTTAGATTTGCCTACCCAGGACACATACCTGTAAATATAAGCAACACAGGAATGAGATTCATAAACAGGATTCTCCTGCTCATATAATCGTGAAATTGTTAACACTGCTAACAAATATTCAGTGAATGAGCCGGGGCCGTGCACTCTGAACACCTGCGTGACATCTGCAAGGCACAGGTTCAAATCACGGTAAAAATCAAGTTGGTTTTTTTTCTTTCAGGAACGAAGTTAAGAATCCAGCCGTTACACTGCGTGTTGACCGCTATATATGTATATATATATATATATATATATACACACATACATACATACACACACATACATACATACATATATATATACACATATACAGACACAAACACACTAGCTAATTACCCGGCGTTGATCGGGAATTTATTAATTATTAATATTGCGAAGTGGATATGAGATCGCCATGTTTCTCCCACGGACGTGTTCACCCAAGAAATTATTTATTCTTACTCCTGGAGGTTAAACTAAAAATGTTGTATATAATCAAGTTTTGAGCTAGATTAATATTATAGTGAATTTGCGAAAGACTTTACTCTATAATGTGTAGACTGCTCCAGTGACTTGTTGATCGTGACTGAGAACGCAAGTCTCACTGGAAATTGCAATCTCTTAAAGTTAAAAGGGAGATCCATCGGAATGAGTGGTATCCGTGAGATAAAAACTCCTTCACCCTCTCCTTGTCCTGTTAAGATAGCCATTTCTGCTAAATTTCCCAGCATCCTCTTTACATACAGCCTTGTGCCGTTGCAAAGTTTTGGCGGGTAGAGGTTCCGTAGCAAAATAATTGGAGATCCAACCCTAATTTTCACCACCTCATCCCCATGTCGAAGGAGGTTGAACTTCGACGTAAACGGCATCGGGAGTGCCACTACTCATCTCAACGACCCCGGAAACTATGGAATTGACACTAATATCAGTCGTTTTCGATTACTTTTACATGTAACCCACATCCCACCCCACCACTCTCTCACCCCTATGCCGATGGGGGCTGACTAAGAGACCATCAAAATTATTTAGACTTGCCATCATCATCATCATCATCATCATCGCCTTTCACTCCCCCCGAAAGCATAGGCCACGGATAAAGGCTCTCCAGTCATCCCTGTTCTTGGAATTATTGTCTGCTTCCTTCCATGTGCATCCCTTATGTTGCTTGCTCAAGGGTGGGTTAACCCAAAAATTATTTATTCTTGCTCCTTGAGGTGAAACTAAAAATGGTGTACATAATCAAGTTTATATGTAAATTAACATTATAGTTTTCTATTTCCATGTCAGTGCCTGTCTTGCTATGTTGGTGTCGGGCTTCCTCAGAGTGTGGCCAATCCACTTGTTTTCCTCCCCGTGTTTCTGTAACACTCCAGTTTTTTTTAATAGGGAACAGGTCGTTGGCCTATCCCCAAACCTCCTTAGTCGCCTCTTACGAGACACGTGGAAAGTGACAGTGGTCCTATTCTTTCTCCCCAGACTTAGATCTGGGCCCCGGTAACCACGCGGGGCTTGTCATGGGAGACTACAAATGCTGCTCTTAGACCAGCACCGCTCTATTTCACGATCATCTCCATTAGACCAATCTTTTTTCCTTCTTGAATTTAGTGGATAGTATGTCACCCCCTTCCCATCCCCATCCCTAGGGGTGCTAGGGGTATCATATACTTTTCTCCAGACTTTACGTCATATGTGTACCAAGACTGGTTGATATTGCTCCAGGCGTTCCAGAGTTATGCTGGAACATACACACACCAACACACATACTTATATGTATATATATATATATATATATTGATATAAAATTGAAAGACTTATTTCCATTTTTTCTGCTCACTTATATCTCGCGCGATCTTCCACATTCAGAGAAATAAGTGCCGCGTAAAGTCCTGTTCTGCCTTCATCCATAGAGAGGCATGTATCTAGTGTAGTTCAGACTGCCTTGCCATGTAGACAGATATTCAGTTTTTTAAAGGTAGTTTTCCTCAACACACTGTGCTGAGTATCCATTTTCAGCTGGATCGACTGGATGACGGCGGCGGAAATGCAGCCACTGTCTTCAGTCAGAGAACAGCCGCAACGCAATTGACTGGGTTAAACTATGACTCCCTAATATGGACTACAACCAAACAAGATGAAAACCAAATACAGACATTTGAGAACAGAGTCCTGCGAATAATCTATGGACCGGAAAGAGACCTTAACAGAGCTGCAGGTGCTGTAAGAAATAACAAAGAAATCTACCCATATTTTAACTCTCCCGTAACAGCGCTGTAGGTGTTATAAGAAGTAACAAAGAAATCAACCCATAGTTTATAACAGCCGTCGTAAAACAGATTGAGAGACTAGAAGAGAATAGACAAAGATGGCTTATACAAAAGTGACGAAAGGGGATAAATCAGGAGGTAAAAATAGACAACGATAGCGAGACAATCTAGAAGAAGATATACGCGCTCTTGTAATCGACAATTGGCAAAGCGGGGGGAATCAAGAACAGAAGAAATGGAGACGTGTCTTGTCTGCGGCGACAAGCCTCAGTAATTCAGAATTCTGCTCAATTCAGCAGCTGCTCAAAAGAGAAGAAAAAGAAAGAAAAAAAAAACGTATAACCGTCTCACGATTTGTAATGAAGCAGAACTACTAGGTCACAAAGTTGCAAACACGTGGGTTACAGTTTGGCGTTCAGCAATGGACCATTGTATCACAGGATGAAGGCTTGCAGTTTAAACCCAGTTCTGTTCTGACTGAAGGCAAAAGGAGTGACTCTTGACTCTGTGCTTGCAGATCTTGCTGTGATTTAATCGTGGGCGTTGTTCTGATCTATGAAACGGCATCATCCGTTCGTGTGAACTTGAGCAAGTAAATGTGTAACATTTTTTTCTGGGGCTTATTTCCCCGAGAAAGGTGAGAGGTTTCTCAGCAGTTTGTACGCTTGTCTGCGGTGCTATGAAGTTAGTGTACACGGCTACCTATCAGAAAAGTCCTGGGTTGGATTTCCAACCAGGGCGGGGATCGACCGACACCAAGGTCCATCCAGCCTCAAGAAATAGATTTTCTATAGGAAAGACCAGTGAGAACTCTCCCCGTCTAACTGTGCTTAGAAAGTTTAATGAACTAAACACCACACGCCTCTACGGCATGCATTTTCTCGTGAAACATCTTATATTTACTCTGCACTGCAGTTTAATACAGATTTGAGCCAGGTCAAAGACAGTTTTAGATGCCGTCCTGCTCATATTCAACATCCCACTCAACCAAACTGGGACATGAGACAAGACAGAGACATTGGAAAACACAAAATAATCTTATTTAACCAACAAACCAGGGCGTTGATGTGATGAGAGTAACTTCCCTTCTATGATTGTTTTCAAGGAGAAGATAAATCTTGCGTGATTCATTTCCGCTCAGCGCAGCCTTTCAGCCACATGCTGAGTGCTTGACTGATAATGATATGAACACCAGGAACCGAATATGGTTTCTGAAGTGTCCCATTTTTAAATGAGGGAATAGATTACTAGAAGTGTTAAAACTAAAACTGAAGTTTCCAGTTACGTTCATGTTAAATATCGGGTCTAACAATCACACTCGTCCACTCAACATCATTCGTAGTCACCCTTCGCCGGTCACGGCAGTATATGGATGCTGAAACGACAAGTTCGTGGAAATACCGGCGAAAACGTTGAAGCACGGCATCCTGACTATTTTCTCAGTCCTTGGGTGGAAGTAAAAACAGCAGGGGTTGAGCAGTGCTTCCTAGTAGACTCCGCCCCTCAAGGGGACTATGGCGATCCCTGCCCTGTTAATCAGACTAGTCCTGTTACGAAGGGTACCAACGGAGAGGTGAGGCAGGGTCTTGGCCAGCTATTGTTCGCCAGCTCTGACGCTAGCATGCCAGCTGTGGGTGGCGGACTGTCAAATCGGGCTGCGTCTTCTCCCCCTCCCCCCATCCACCCGCCCCCCTTAAAGTTTCAGAATCCAGCATCATCCCATTCAGAAAACTCCGCCACATGCACCAGCATCCCCTGAGGAATCAGTTTATTAGCGGTTCCTGTCAGATGTTGGTTATTTATTAGCGGTTCCTGTCAGATGTTGGTTATTTATTAGCGGTTCCTGTCAGATGTTGGTTATTTATTAGCGGTTCCTGTCAGATGTTGGTTGTTTATTAGCGGTTCCTGTCAGATGTTGGTTATTTATTAGCGGTTCCTGTCAGATGTTGGCTGTTTATTAGCGGTTCCTGTCAGATGTTGGCTGTTTATTAGCGGTTCCTGTCAGATGTTGGTTGTTTATTAGCGGTTCCTGTCAGATGTTGGTTGTTTATTAGCGGTTCCTGTCAGATGTTGGTTGTTTATTAGCGGTTCCTGTCAGATGTTGATTGTTTATTAGCGGTTCCTGTCAGATGTTAGTTGTTTATTATACGTTTTCGCAAACTTAATCCCTAAAGTTTGTTTTTTTCTTAATGATTAAACATCTTCAGTGCGAAAGCTGGCAGATTATGATGGCTGGTCCATGTAGAAAGAATGGAAAAGAATCAGATCAGACCTGCTTATATACAAGAGATGGAAGAGACAACAGGCAGATTAAGGCGAAGATGGAGAAATATACATGGAAGATGAACAAAGAAAAGTTCTTTTTTTTTTAAACTAAATATGCCCCGTAGACAAATAGTCATAATAATTATGTTTTTTTTTCTCTCCATCTCCTCCTCAACCAACAGAACTACAACATGAAACAACCCACTTTTAACGTTTAGCATTATTATTCCTGCCACACAGACGTCCCTCAACAACAACAACAACAACAACAACAACAACACAGGCGATTGTTTTAGACGTACCATACTGACTCATCGGCCTCTCCTGAGCACTCAAATGTGGCCGTACCGCCTTCCATGAATCTGATTACGTCTTGACAGTTCCCGCTCATTATATTCAAGGCAATCAGCAGACTCACAACGGCCTGTGCTGTATCCATGCTGGAATAGTACACGACACGCCCTGACGAGTGAAGGTCTCAGAATTCTGACTGTGAGATTTCGGTCTTCCATAGAAAGAGCAAAGTTTTTTTTTAATGTATTTAGTATTTGGTTTAAATAAATAAAAAAATAATAATGCAGTAATTTGAATAAAACAAAATCAATTCATCGTTAAATAAATCGGATGCCTACAACAAACTACATTTTAAAATGAACTGAATTGTAGCCTGAATAGAAGCGAACGCCTCTGGATTTGTCCAGAGTTCAAAGATGGCAACGTAACCCATAGAGATCTGGGGGGAGTTTTGTGTCTGTCTTTCTTACGAGGAAGATACCAAGGAGCTAAGCGCTTAATATTTCATCTATTGTTCGTGTTTTTAATTTATCGTGTTCCTTTTTTTTTTGTATGTGGTCCTTGAATAAAGACATTTGCTGAAGTATTGGACTGTTGAGTTTTCTTCAGCTATACGTGCTCATCTTATTTTCTCCAACCTTCATTCCTGGCCATTTTCCTCATTTGATTTTTCTTGTAAAACTGAACCATGCAACCTCTGTCTGCCTTTATTACTATAACCAGTTAGGAAGACCATCATGCATGCACCTCTGTCTATTTGTATTACTATAACCAGTTAGTTAGGAAGGGCCATCATCCATGCACCTCTGTCTACCTTTATTTATTACTATAACCAGTTAGGAAAGACCATCATCCATGCACCTATGTCTACCTTTTTTACTATAACTAGTCGGTTAGGAAGGACCATTATCCATCTACCTGTCTACCTTTATTACTATAACTAGTCGGTTAGGAAGGACCATCACCCATCTACCTCTGTCTACCTTTATTACTATAACTAGTCGGTTAGGAAGGACCATCATCCATCTACCTCTGTCTGCCTTTATTACTATAACTAGTCGGTTAGTAAGGACCATCATCCATCTACCTCTGTCTACCTTTATTACTATAACTAGTCGGTTAGTAAGGACCATCATCCATCTACCTCTGTCTACCTTTATTACTATAACTAGTCGGTTAGGACAGACCATCATCCATCCACCTCTGTCTACCTTTATTACTATAACTAGTTAGTTAGGACGAACCATCATCCATCCACCTCTGTCTACCTTTATTACTATAACTAGTTAGTTAGGACGGACCATCATCCATCCACCTCTGTCTACTTTTATTACTATAACTAGTTAGTTAGGACGGACCATCATCCATCCACCTCTGTCTACCTTTATTACTATAACTAATCGGTTAGGAAGGACCATCATCCATCCATCTCTGTGTACCTTTATTACTATAACTAGTTAGTTAAGACGGACCATCATCTACGCACCTCGGACACACCCAAAGGTGGTTCGATGTCCTTTTCAGTCTCTACTTGGCGTACAGCAACTGAAGACACCAGTTCTGTGTCGATTAACCATTCATCTTGAAGTCTAGTGATACATCCAGTGGAACAGATGGGAGTATGTGCGTCAAATGATGGGGCTATGTGAGTCAAATGATGGAGGTTTGTGAATCAAATGATATGGTATGTTTTACTAGGATGAGGCCAAAAAAAGCTAACTCTATATATTTTTCATCCATTTTTTGTGTGCTTTTATCTCTTGTTTTTTTTTAATGTGATCCTTGAAAAAGGCTTTTGCCAAAATATTGGATTATTGTATATGATGTTCATGTGTACACATCTTGCTTTCTGGCATTCTTGTTTCTGCCCACTTTCTTCAGTCTTTCTATCTTTTTCTAAAAATGAACCATACACTCCATCTATTTTCAGACTCGGTGGAAGAAAAGCCGTGGTTATTTCCCTTGTCTGTTATCAATCTAATTCGGAGGATTCTAACTGGTGATATCCATACCACCTTTAGGACAGGGGGTTGGGGAGGGGCGTGAACCAAATGGCAGGGGTATGTGAGCCAATAAGGGTACGTGAACCAAATGATGGGGGTATGTGAACCAATAAGGGTACGTGAACCAAATGATGGGGGTATGTGAACCAATAAGGGTACGTGAACCAAATGATGGGGGTATGTGAACCAAGCGATGGGGGTATGTGAACCAATAAGGGTACATGAACCAAATGATGGGGGTATGTGAACCAATAAGGGTATGTGAACCAATAAGGGTATGTGAACCAAATGATGGGAGTATGTGAACCAGTAAGGGTACGTGAACCAACTGATGGGGGTATGTGAACTAATAAGGGTACGTAAACCAACTGATGGGGGTATGTGGACCAATAAGGGTACGTAAACCAAATGATGGGAGTATGTGAACCAATAAGGGTACGTAAACCAAATGATGGGAGTATGTGAACCAATAAGGGTATGTGAACAAAATGATGGGAGTATGTGAACCAATAAGGGTACGTAAACCAACTGATGGGGGTATGTGGACCAAGTGAACCAATAAGGGTACGTAAACCAACTGATGGGGGTATGTGGACCAAGTGAACCAATAAGGGTACGTGAACCAACTTGATGGGGGTATGCGGACCAAGCGATGGGGGTATGTGAACTAATAAGGGTACATGAATCAACTGATAGGGGTATGTGAACCAAATGATGGAAGCGTGGAACTCGATCTCTGAATTATTTCTTTTTAAATACTAGCTTAGACTTTTCTCTCATTTGCTCTGCTCCGAGCTGTCCGTACTTGAAGTAAAATCCAACTACTAGCACTACTACCTAACATAACTGATGATGATGATGATGATGTGGTGAATACCGGGTATGGGAACATATTAGATAATGCAACAGAGGTCTATAGTGGTAAAGTTCAAAATCTCCTATCTAACCGAGGAGTAGGGGAAAGGAAAACTGGAGTGAAGGGAACAAGAAAAAGCGTTATCTTGAGTGTCCCCATATATCACACAAGACTGATTCTGGTGACGAATTATTTAGTGCACGTTGAACCACAGAGCGTTGTGTATACTAGGGTGTATTTTCCCAACACAGTACCGGTTCAGGAGCCAAATGAATCTTTGCTGTACACGGCGACTGACAGATATCCGGGGTCATGTATATCGTATTGCCGTGTGATTGGCTCTTACACTGTCGAGTATTCTCGCCCGCGATGTCAGCACAGAAGCTGAAGTAGGTTGGTTTTTTTTTAAAATTCATTTTCCAGGGCATTTTTTTCACTACGACGTCTTCTTCTGCGTCTAACACACAATAATTATTGTGTAGTTATACAACTATGCACAAAGCAATGTTTGTTTTTGTTGAATAAAGGCTCGCGCCGAAACGTCACAGCTGTGTAATCGTTAAATAATAAAGCTGTTCCTACTTTTTCCCTAGTTTATACATTCTTCTGCGTCTACTGCTACTACTACTACGACTACTACTACTGCTACTACTACTACTACTACTACTACTACTACTACTGGTAGCGCTACTACTATTACTATTACTACCACTACTACTGCTACTATTACTACTACTACTACTACTACTGGTAGCGCTACTACTATTACTATTACTACCACTACTACTGCTACTATTACTACTACTACTACTACTACTGGTAGCGCTACTACTATTACTACCACTACTACTGCTACTATTACTACTATTACTACTACTACTACTACTACTACTACTACTACTAGTACTACTACTACTACCACTGCTGTTGCTAACACTAGTACTGCTGCTGTTACTAAATCTTCTGTTACTGCTACTACTGTTACTATTACTACTAATACTACTACTTTTACTTTTTCTACTACTGCTACTGTTATTACAACTACTATCACTACTACAGCAGTGACTTTATACATACTTTATATATATATATATATATATATATATATATATTTACATGACTTATAAATACATATATATATACTATTAATTCTACTATTATTACTACTACTTCCATTGTAGCATAGCCTTGTAAGTAATGATTATAGTTATTATTATTATTATAAGTGATATGATCGTGAATATAAATAAGAAGGTATTAGAGGCAAAATGGTAACATCAAACAGCGACGGAAAAGTAGATAATTAGAAAGGCAAAACGCTGACGGAGATGGGAGAGGTAAACTCCCGCGACATAGTAGTAGGACGGGACGCTCCGAAGAGCAGATACTTAGAAATTCAAAACCCGGATCAAAGGTAAACAGAGGAGGCAAGAGACAGACATGGCTACGCCGAGAGATAGTAAATTAAGCCAGTACTAACAACACAATGACTCGAAAACCACCCGTGCACCTAGCCGAGATGGAAAAACTGACATCTGACACTGACTGATGTAGTTAGGGGCCAAAGGTCTTACTAGTAGTTCGTGACTGAACAGAGAACGGACTAAATTCTGAAGTAGACGCCATGAAAAAGATGGTGGATTTAATTAAAAATAACAATTGGATGGACGGAATTGAAGCGACTAACACGTATAGGTTGTCGCTGGTTTTAGGACGCTATTTGCGACCGGTTCTGGGAGACAAAGGAAGATCCAATGACCAATACAACATTTTGAGGCGTGGTCTATTGGACAATTAACTTACGAATATAAGAGGAGATTCAGAGACAGATTCAGAAAGAGAGATGTTTCTTCTACTACAGCTCTCATTACAACTGCTATTTACACTACTACTAAATACATCTACTATTTATACTATTACATCTTGCACCATTTTATTGAACAGAGAATGTTCAATAAAGTTTGAAAAGAAGAAAAAGTCCCTTCTAAATGGAAAAAAAGGAATCATTGTTAACATACCGAAAAAAGGGAACCTTAGCGATTGCAACAACTGGAGAGGAATAGCCTTATTACCAGTTGTATCAAAAGTATTTTGCAAAGTTATTCTGAATAGAATTCAAGATATAGTGTATGCTGCAATGAGAGAAGAACAGGCAGGATTTCGAAAAGGGAGAAGCTGTCTCGACCAGATCTTTACTCTGAGAATAATACTTGAAGAACATATTGAAAAGCAAAGACCATTAATCCTGAACTTCATAGACTTTAAAAAGGCATTTGATAGCATACACAGAGAATCATTATGGAGGATTTTAAGAATATATCGAATACCATCTAAGACTTCAACATCATTAGTGACCTCTACAATGGATATGTTTGTGCGGTAAATACAGACGAAGGAATGAGTGAATGGTTCCAGATTGAAACAAGCGTGAAACATGGATGTATATTATCTTCTTTGCTTTTTTGGAATTACCATAGACTTCATAATGAAAAAATGTTGCAAAGGTAAAACGAGCATTGATTGGATACCCAACTGGAAGATCTTGATTTTGCAGATGACATAACTCTTATCAGCGACAATATGAAATCAGTGCAAGTAAAAACAGGTAACCTATCTTCAATGGCTAGTAAAATAGGACTTGAAATGAACAAGGATAAAACAAAAATAATGAAGGTTCTCATTAACGACGAAGGACAAATATACGTAGAAGGAACAGCTGTTGAAGAAGTAAACCATTCTGCATATCTCGGAGAGCTTTATAGATCATAATGGTGACACCAGAAAAGTAGTTAGAATTAGAATTGCCAAAGCAGTACTGACCTTCAACAATCTTGAGAACATATGGAATTCAAAAGTTATAAGCACAAAGACCAAGTTAAGATTATTCAATTCAAATGTAATATCCACCCTCATTTATGCATGTGAAAGCTGGAAAACAACTAAAGAAATAGACAAGAAATTAGATTCTTTCGAAAACAAATACCTAAGGAAAATACTAGGTATAACGTGGAATGAATTCAAGAACAACGCAGAGATCAGACAGATGAGCAAACAACAACCTGTCTCATGGTTGATCAGAAAAAGAAGATTGACATATGTCGGTCATGTGATGAGAAGAAACATTCAGAGAATCCCCAAACAAGCTATCAAATGGAACACAACAGGCCGACGAAAAAGATGTCGACCACGTGAAACTCTAAATAGGACATTGTTAAGAGAAGCCAGTTCAGTGGGCATAACATCCCTTGATGAGACTGAAAAACTCGCCAAAGACAAGACATCTTGGCGAACTACCATGCGGGCCATATGTGACGTTTAACGGCATGGGAAAGATGTAAGATCTTGCACCACCACTACTTTTCATACTACCACTACGATTAATACAATTTCTACTAATATTACATATTCTGAAGCAGACTGGTGAGTTTTGTGAAAGTTGGCATATATCACTTTGCCGAATATCTTGTCTCATAACATCAAGTCTATTTGCGCTTACATCCTTTTATCTCATTTTTAAATTTATCGTTTTCACTATCTGGACAAAATAATTACGTAATGAAAAGTAAACAGATAAACAGTATAAGAAATGAGTGGAGCTAGGCTTGAAAAATAAGTATAAATAAAACTACCAGTCATAACACTTCTCTGACAGGTTTGTTTGACACGGCTTACAGAACTACGTCTGTGAATCCCCTTAAAGACTTTAACAAATAAATAAATGTTGATGTATAACATGAAACAACACAATCTGCATTACTGTTCATAGTTTTACATTATATAAAACGAGTGCACGTTCCATTTTTCACTCGAATGAACATTTAGCGAGAACGCTGCAAATTTACTTACCGAAAGACAAGCGGTGTCCTTACACGACAAGGAGTTGGCAGGAAGTAGCGCAAACATGTTTTTAATATATATTTTTAGCTCGGGAACCTCTCTTCCTGATAGGCCCCGGATACATGAGCGCATGCTTTCAGTTCTTATCGAGGGTTGCACAGAGCGGGATTTCCTTCTTTTGAAGAGACGGGGGTAAGTCAGTGGCAGCAGCTTGTGTTTCATTGGTGTATAATTTTAGTTTGGGAAATCCAAACCGCTACATGTTGGCTGCATTGTTAGAGCGTTTAATACTTCATTAAATATAGTCAGAGGTCTTTTATACAGTGGTACCACGGTATACGTCTTAATCCGTCCCAGATCCTTGGACTTATACCAGACTGGACGTATACCAAACGAACTTTTCCAATAAGAAATAAAGGGAAAATAATTAATTCGTTCTTATAAAAAAATCATATTGTTATTATTCTAACACTGTTTAATACTAAAATACAAATGCAGTTGGTGAAATATATACTGTACATAAATGAAAATTTATTAAATGTATTTATCTCTTCTCTGTCTCTTTTCAAAAGATCGGCATGTATCAGTTTTGCCTTTTCGCAAATTATCGCCTCTGATACGATGTCACCAGCTCACTGTTTTCCTGTTATCCAGATGACTTAGTCCAGCGATCATGGAGCATACGGATCCCTTATTTGTAAAAGTCAGCATCTTGTGCCAGTTGAAAGTGGTCTCCAGCATGAATGACTTCATCATCTGAAGAAAATTTGCGACCACTGACCTCCTTTTTTTGAGTTTGGTAAGCAGGTAATAGTCCGAAAGGGCCAGATCTTGGGAATAAGGAGAATGTTCAAGAAGCTGGAAGTCGCATTCATGAATGGCAGCCATTGCCAAAGCCGATTTGTGAATTGGAGCATTGTCTTGCTGAAAGATGACTCCTCTCGTCAATTTCCCTCGACGCGTTTCCTTCAATTTGACCCGCAGTTGCTTCACAAGATTGGCGTAATATGCCCTTTTGAAGATAGTCTTCCAATAGCACACCTTCTGAATCCCAAAAGATGGAAGCCATCACTTTGCCTGCAGATAGAACCACCCTTGCTTTCTTTGGAGGTGGGGATCCATGATGTTTCCACTGCTTTGATTGTTCTTTGTTTTCTGGTTGAAAATGATGAACCCAAGTCTCATCCGTAGTTACAAATTGCTGAAGAAACTTTTCAGGATCTGCAGAAAAATGGTCAAGATCTTCTCTTGACATGTTGAGACGCTGTCGTATCTGATCAGCTCCAAGAAGTTTCGGGACCCATCGAGCAGAGACCTTTGTCATTTGAAGATCATTGTGAATAATGGCATGAACACGTTCCTGTGAGATGCCCAACTCAATAGCAATGTACCGCTCAGTTAGTCGTCGATCCTCCATTATCACGTCATGGATTGTGACGGTGGTTTCATTGGTGGTTAAAGTTCTTAGTCTTTCTGGACAGGGATCATCTTCCAGACTCTCTCTTCCATGTTTTCAACTGAGCTGCCCATTTCTCCCCTAGAGTCTCCACCATATCCCCATAGATCTCCTTCAAAGATAAGCCCTTGTTGCAGAGGTAGTGAATGACTGCTCGATAAGGAATGTTATCCATTTTCTCAATTTCTGCCATCCTTTACCACTTCAGTAGCCTGTATAAAAAAAAATTGTTTCAATTAATTTCTTGACTCTTGGTGTTTAATCTTACATTAACCTGATCTACAAGTGCACCTAATATCATCTGTGTGTTTCAAGTATTTGTACCTTATGTCGAGAACTTATCAATCACCCTTCGCCTCTGTGTGTGCGCGTGTGTGTGCGCGCACGCGTGTGTGTGTGTGTGTGGGTGGGTGGGGGGGGCGTTACCAGCAATTACCGATAACTTACCGATTTTAAAAAAAGGAACTTTTGAAGGATATTGTTAAATATATGGTAAATATATTAATATCGTATATAAATATTGAAGGTTGGCTAGTAAAGATGATTAAACAGAGAAAACTTTAAATACTTTTAATATTTTTATATCTTTTATATTGAAAACTTTTAATACTTTTAATATTTTTAATATTTTTTTATATTGAAAACTTTTAATATTTTGGACGTAATAAACGCCATGAGAATTTATAGAAGTGAGCCTTGGACGGGTACATAATGGTAAAAAGAAAGAGAGGAAGACCAAGGCGAAGATAGCTGCACAACATCGTTGACAGTCTGCCAATGGATGATGCATCAGCAGCAGAGCATCTTGCTTACAAACCAAGAGGCCTATAGGACAGCTTTTAGGGAGGCAAATTTCTGCAAGGGACATACAAATGACTGAATGACTGTTGCCGCAACCGGTTTACATTGTTAGAAACAAAAATCTAGTAAAAACCAGCCAGTGAAATTGGTTGGAGGACAATCAGGCCAATAGGATAATGGTGCTTAATTTGCATGAAGAAGAATCAGTCAGCATGTCAGCACGTGTAACATTAAATCTTGCTGCAAGTAAAGTAAAGAAAAGAAAAAAAATCACATGAACATTCCTGCTGGTTTTTTGTAAAGTGTGTTAATTTTACATTAAAAGTATAACATACCGATTGCTGTATTTACAAAACCGGTACAGTATTTCGGAAAATATTTCATGCAAGACGAAAGACAAGTACAACTGTAGCGCTTTCGAAAGATCCTAGTGCTATTATTCATATATATATATATATATATATAAGAGAGAGAGAGAGAGAGAGAGAATGTATGGCAAAAGATGTAATGAAACGAGCACGTAGAAGAGTAAAACAATAACAAACCAATATTTCTGCGACAAGCCCTAACCAAGGACAAGGAAAATAACCAAACAGAAAATAAGCATAGTAATAGCACTTACTTTGCAGAGATCTTCTTGCTTCGGACCCCAAGCATGTAATGCGTCCAGATTTGTTTTACAGTTATACGCCCTCATCTCACTGCCTTTTTTTTTTTTTGGCCACTCATTCTTTCCTTTACTTTTTTCTGTCTAATTTGTAAAACTACACAGTGAACCTGTAACTAGCTCCACTTTACTACGAGGGTAATACCGAAAATCGTGAGCAAAAATTTATTAAAAATCAGAATTTATAGACTGAGAATATAATTGTATCACCTTAAACTGAAACCTTTGCACTTCATGTGGAGGTCACATGACGTCACCATCGTGTGTCACGTGACCACGCGGAGCAGAAACAAAGAGGCAGGTGCTAAAGTTTCGTTTCGTCAACGTGCTGTTATTGAGTTCCTTGTTAAAGAGGAAATCCCCGCTGCTGAAATCCACTAAAGACTTCATCTTACTTATGGAGATGTGTATATGGGTGCTAGCAGTGTTAGGAGGTGGGTGAAACATTTCAAAGTTGGAAACATGAGCATCTAAGATATGCCTCGCAGCGGTCGCCCTCGAACTGCCTCCACTGAACACAACGGTGTGGAAATTGTTGACATCATTAAAGAAAACAGAAGTGTCACAGTATCTGAAATCGTTGTAAATCTTGGAATAGGACACAATGCAGTACATGAAATGTTTGAAACTTTAGGCTATAGAAAGGTTTGTGCCCGCTGGGTCCCACAGGAGAGAACGTCCAGAAAGCAGTGCGTCTGTGCCGTCGGTCAGCTGGAACGGAATTCTACCGGGAGTGTATTTTCAAACTTGCAGAGAAATGGAGAATATGTTGAAAAGTGAAGAAAAGGATACAGTTTAAGGTGATACATTTATATTTTCTCTATCTATAAATTCTGATTTAAAAAATATTTGTGCTCATGACTTTCGCTTTAACCCTCGTATTACGATAGTCCAACAATGCTTTAGTGTTTCGTGTTTGTTTAGGAGTTTAAAATCGTTAGTAATTTTGATTTTGCTTCCTCATTTGAGTATCTGCATCCGCCATCTCTGTTTGTTTACTTGTTACAGAAAAAAATTGCAAATTAGGTCAAGGAGAAACGGTTTGAGAGTATATACATTCGAAATGGACTCCTACTGATGCTACGCTGTTATCTTGCAATATGAGACACATGGACTTTGGCTTTACACTCATTCGTACAAGACCGTTAATTTGTGTGATCAGTATTCTACTACTACTACTACTGCTGCTGCTGCTGCTACTGCTACTACTGCTGCTGCTGCTGCTACTACTACTACAACTACTACTACTGCTGCTGCTACAACAACAACAACAACAACAACTACTACTACTACTACTACTACTACTACTACTACTACTACTACTACTACTACTACTACTGACACCATTGTCCTCTTATTCATCTTCTGGTGCCGTCCTGATCGTCGGTGATAATTCTTCACCTCCATCTGGAGTTCCACTTCATCCAACCCAGCAATAAAAATGAGTACCTGATTCCTCTTGGATGGAGAAAGAAAAAGTGACCAAGCATGACGCAGACTACATGACTTCATAGTCTGTCGACACGTAATGGAAATTATAGATATCCCAGCATGCAACAGTGGCGCAGTACAGCTTCCCTTAATCTTAGTGAATTAATACAAAAACATATAACACTTCTCTAATTCACATTTCCCGAAGTATTATTTTCCATATAAGCTACTTTAATATGGAGCTTACTCTAGGGCTGATTTACTACTGTGTAATTATTTCGTTGACACAGGAGCAAAATTAGAATTAAACAAAGACTGTGTCAAGATTTTACAGAGGAAGAAACATTGTTCAATAAAATAAATGAATAAATGCTTCTGCAGTGAAGAGTTCTCATCTCTGCGTCATGCGCGCGCCATAAAACAGAAGCCGAAGCCACGATATAAACTACAGAATATCAGTTCTGATAACTGGAATAAGTATAAATCATTTCTCCACTGATATTTTCCATCTGCAGTCACATCTTAGTAGATCTACTTTCTCCTGATAATAATACCAGTGTTGTATTCAAGTACTTTATGTCACTACCTTCGAGTATCAAGTTGAGTCCCAAGTCCTTTGCAGGCATCTTAAAGCCAAGTCTCAAGCCAAGCTTCACGTGACTAACTTCAAGTCTCATGTCGAGTTTCTGGTCCTTGCAAACAGTTTCAAGTCAAGTCTCAAGTCAGGCTTCACGCCGTTTACCTTCAAGTGTTATATCGATTCTCTGGTCCTTCCAAACAGTTAAGTCAAGTCATGTCTCAAGCCAGGCTTCGCGTCGTTTACCTTCAAGTCTCATATCGAGTCTCTGGTTCTTGCAAGCATTTTCAAATCTCAAGTCTCAAGTCAAGCTTCACGCTGTTAACTTCAAGTCTATGCTTAGTAGTTGTCCTAGCGCTTCTTTCCACTGATGGTCAGGCTGCGTATGGAGGACGACATCAAGCTGAATGACAACAATCACATCAGACGGATGATCAATTGGAGAAGAAAAGAGGAAGTGGACGGAGGGGGGGTCCGAGAGAAGTGGTTTAGCACATGTTATCCACAACCAGTGCATGACTGGCTCCATCAGCAGGCGCACGCTTCAGTGAGTGTTGGAACGGAAGGCGGAACACATATGGGAATGCCCGGAGCGCGGGAATGCCAGTCTCTGGTTACAGTTATAGTTACCTTCAAGCCAAGTCTCAAGTCAAACTTCACGTTGCTAACTTCAAGTCTCATACTGAGTCTCTGGTCCTTACAAACAGTTTCAAGTCAAGTCCGAAGTCAATTTTCATGTCTCAGAGTTGAAATATTAAAAGAGTTGCTGTTGGCTGCTGTCACCTGTCAGAAAAGTCGAAATCGATAAAATGCAGCATGCACCACCAATCAGAAAAACCGAAACATATATAATACAGCATCTACAACCAATCAGAAAAGCCGAAACCGATATAATGCAGCATTCACTACCAATCAGAAAAGCCGAAACCGATGTAATGCAGCATTCATAAGGTCTTGTGAGCAGCGAAAGTGAAAATATCAAATTAAAATAAACAAAAGTAATAAACAATGTATACTTCAGCTTATTCACCACATAATCAAGAATCTCAGCAGTCATTTTCTCGTTTAAATTTTACACAGTATAAATAATACTAAAACAAAAGTTTTAACCTCGGTGTGCTATCTGTGTCCATTAAAACCAGTTTTAGCTTTTGAGTTTCTTCTTAAGTAGCTCCTACTGTCCGGTAATTTATAACTTACTGATCTAGCGAGGAACAAAGAGAAAATTACCCAGGTTGTCATGAACTTCATAATGTAACCCCTAGCTGAAGTGGTAGTTCTGCATGTCAGCCCGACATAGCAAGACTTAAATTCACCTTTTCGGCAAGAAACATTACAACTTCGAGCTACGAGGAGTGATTGATAAGCTCTCGGCATAAGGTACAACGGATTATTTGTGGACAACTTTGTTGGGTTATTTCTCAACATAGTCCCCTTGTAAGTTTATGCACTTAGTCCAACGATCTTGGAGCATACAGATCCCTTATTTGTAAAAGTCAGCATCTTGTGCCAGTAGAAAGTGGTCTACAGCATGAATGACGTCGTCATGTGAAGAAAATTTGCGACCACTGACCTCCTTTTAGAGTTTGGCAAGCCAGGTAGTAGTCCGAAGGGGTCAAATCTGGGGAATAAGGAGGATGTTCAAGAAGCTGGAAGCCGCATTCATGAATGGCAGCCATTGCCAAAGCCGATTTGTGAATTGGAGCATTGTCTTGCTGAAAGATGACTCCTCTCGTCAATTTCCCTCCACGCTTTTCCTTCAAATTGACACGCAGTTGCTTCATAAGATTGGCGTAATATGCCCTTTTGAAGATAGTCTACCAATAGCACACCTTCTGAATCCCAAAAGATGGAAGCCATCACTTTGTCTGCAGACAGAACCACCCTTGCTTTCTTTGGAGGTGGGGGATCCATCATGTTTCCATTGCTTTGACTGTTCTTTGTTTTCTGGTTGAAAATGATGAAGTCAAGTCTCATCCATAGTCACAAATTGCTGAAGAAACTTTTCAGGATCTGCAGAAAAATGGTCAAGACTGTCTCTTGACATGTTGAGACGCTATCGTATGTGATCAGCTCCAAGAAGTTTCGGGACCTATAGAGCAGAGACCTTTGTCATTTGAAGATCATTGTGAATAATGGAATAAACACGTTCCTGGGAGATGCCCAACTCAGTAGCAATGTACCACTCAATTAGTCGTCGATCCTCCACTATCATATCATAGTTATTATCTGCCGGTGGTTTAATTTGTGGTTATCATTCTTAGTCTTCCTGGACGGGGATAACCTTCCAGACTCTCCCTTCCATGTTTGAATTCAGCTGCCCGTTTCTTCACTGTGCTGTAAGAATGGGTACTCTCCCCTAGCATCTCTACCATATCCTCATGGCTCTTCTTTGATGATAAGCCCATGATGCAGAGATAGCGAATAACTGCTCAATGAGAAATTTTATCCTTTTTCTCAATTTCTGCCATCCCTTACCACTTCAGTAGCCTGTATAAAAAATTGGTTGCAGTTAATTTCTTAAAACTTGGTGTTTAATCTTACATTAACCTGATCTACAACTGCACCTAATATCAACTGTGTATTTCAAGTATTTGTACCTTATGCCGAGAACTTATCAATCACCCCTCGTATATATTTGTGACTGCAGGATACTGTCCTGATCGATTATTTTATTTCTCTGACTGTGCCATGGTTGTCTGTATAATATATCAAAGGAGGCTGAGCTGTCACATACCCTCAGTAGCCTTTGTTCAGCAGTACACCTGGAAATGAAGTCACTGAAATATTGTTGTCTTAGATATCTTACTAATACTGCGCTGTGACAGAGCCGTCAGACTGACAGACTAAGATCTACTGGGAGTCTAGTATGAATCTGATATTAACTTCATATACATGGTAGATCCTATAAGATACTACAAGAACTTAATATTGAAGAAGGCTGGCTAGTAAAGAAGATTAAAGAGAGAAAACTTAAATATTTTGGACCCATTAAACGTCATGATAATCAAGAGAAAACCGTCTTGGAAGGGTACATAATGGGAAAAAGAAAGAGAGGAAGACAAAGGCGAAGATGGCTGCAAGACATCGTTGACGATCTGCAAATAGATGCATCAGCAGCAGACCATCTTGCTCACAACCGAGAGGCCTACAGGAGAGATGTTTGGGAGGCAAAGTTCCTCAAGGGACATGCAAATGAATGAATGGATGAATGAACTTGGTAGATCTATTGAATAATGTGTAATTCTACGCCACGAAATGATACTGTTATCGGCAGTTTGAGATATTAGTTTCACAAAACAGTTCAGTCGGAATTCAACAGTTCGAAAAGAACTGTATCATAGCAATTTTATTTAAAGTTATGTCACTTCTAAGAGATTATGTCTTCATTATCATGTATCTCTGAAATGAGAGAGACTTATGGCGGATTAAATGCGCACTGTACGTCACATGATTTCTATTGGTAAATAAACTTTCATAGAACAAAGTAAGCGATGCATTAAACAGCTCATAATCGTTTGCGGTTGCATTGACCAGGAGTCGTTTGCAACCAAAGTTTAATGGAAAGTTTACACAGACGTGCAATAAATCTGACTAAAATATTTAAGCCAAACGAAGGTCTTCTTTTGACCGTAAAGATGGCATTGTCTGAAAATAATTCAGCCAACCTAAGACGTCTACCTTGCGTGAACGTGTGCCATACAATTAATTCAATCAAGCATTTCGAAAATTTACATCAGAAAAGCAGGATATGAATTGAACTCTTACAAGCATTTCGAAAAGTTACATCAGAAAAGCAGGATATGAATTGAACTCTTACGTCTTGTTTGTAGACCCAAAAAATGTTATAATTCTGTCTTCATGTCGATTTCGTAAACACGCTTTCATAGACCTTGTAGATTTTTTGTTGTTGTTAGTCTCGCACAGAAGTGAAGTGATAAATTTTTAGTTGCGATAGGGGAGACAACTTGCACAAAACGGGTTCCTTATTTGAGCAGTTTGTACTTCGACCTATCTTGTATGCTTCTGCTAATATTTCTTTTCGCACAACAGTGGGACCATGGCTTCGGCGAGCGGAAAGACTTATCTTCACACAAAAATAGAACAGTCCTGCCAAAGATTTTTTTTAAACTGAACAGTGCTGTTATCTAAATGTTTAATAAATGTGTGTGCTGGAACATATCTGTCCGATTTAGGCAAACGAAAAATGTGCCACCTTCTACATTATGTGTCTCTTGCGTTTTGGTACTACCGTCACTCTAGGTAATGTGCAAGTGTGGATAATTACACTAGATTTATAGTAAGGGGAACAATATACTTCACTACTATCATGATGTGCCGTGCCGACAGGCGTTCATTCATTCATTCATTCATTTGCATGTTCCTTGCGGAACTTTACCTCCCAAACAGCACTCCTGTAGGCCTCTCGGTTGTGAGCAAGATGGCCTGCCGCTAATGCATCCATTTGCAGATCGTCAACGATATCTTGCAGCCATCTTCGTTTTGGTCTTCCTCTCTTTCTTTTTCCCATTATGTATCCTTCCAATACGGTCTTATCGAAATTATCATGACGTTTATTGTGTCCAAAATATTTAAGTTTTCTCTCTTTAATCCTCTTTACCAGCCGGCCTTCTTCAATATTAAGCTCTTGTAGTATAGATATATTTGTTCTTTTTTGTGTCCACGATATTTGGAGAACTCTTCTGTAGCATTTACATTCAAAGACATTTATGTGTTTCTCAGCTGTTTTGTTAAGTGTCCAGGTCGTTAAAAGCCACAAATCCACACATTTTCTTTAATATATCTACCATCAGATCTTTTGACGACTTGCTGCTGAGTTAGATTGTCCATGATCTTCTCTCTTGACCTTCTTCTGTGTCACTTTCTATTTACCTTTCCTCGGCTGGAAAGTAAAGAGTTAGACACTGGGAAAGCAGCAACAGTAGTGAAGTTGGTGAAGGTCTTTGACATTCTGAATCCCCAGTTTGGTTTCCTAAGCTGTTTTATCAATTGTATTGTTCTGTGCCAAGATCAAAAGGCGATCTACATTAGGTGAAGAGTATCATTCATTCATTCATTTGCATGTCCCTTGCGGAACTTTGCCTCCCAAACAGCACTCCTGTAGGCCTCTCGGTTGTGAGCAAGATGGCCTGCTGCTGTGGTGAAGAGTATACGTTGGTTAAATCTGGCCACGGTCTTCATGCAAAGGATAGCTCTGACAGGCTTAACACAGGGAAATGAGCCTTGACAGTAGATACGGCACTGCGTTGACAGCCAAGACTGACCAGCCCTGACAGTCAGCGACCCATAAGTGGCATGCTAGAGTCAGGGCTGATGAATCAATGTGGACCAAGACCCTGTCCCACTTCTCCGTTGGTACCCATAGTAACAAGCCTAGTCTGGCTAACGGGGCAGGGATTGCCATGGTCCCAATGAAAGTGTAAAATGCTAAAGAAGCATTCCACATCCCATACTTGTTCGCTCCATCCAGGAACTGAAAAAAAAAAGCCGCCATAATCCACTCCCAATCCGACTTGGTGTTGTGCCTCAACACCTTCACCTCATCGGCTGCAAAGAACATCTCAAGTTCACAGTTCCAGGGAAGAAGAAGAAGATGATGACGATGATGATGATGATGATGATGATGATCCAGAAACAGGGGAAGGTTGAGCGATCAATCATTTGCGTTTATTAGATTCATCACTGAACTCGCTGGGTAACCTTAAAGCAATAAATATCATTTTCAATATTTGGGCACAAAAAGAATGGTCAGCTGTAGCATGACAGCTGAGGTAATAAGATCGAGTTTCAGACTATATATATATATATATATATATATATATATATATATATATTATAGAAACCTTGTCTTCTCCTACGCCTCTACAAGGAACATAATAAGAAAGCAGGTGCAGCGTTCTGTCGATGACTTCTATGACGAGGACGACCAAAATTATGTACAAAATTAATGTAGCCCAGCCAATATGGCCACTGAAACACAATTTTGGCCGAACTGAAATGCTACGATAAACCTGTCTAGTTCTGTGGTACCGAGCTAAGAGCTCAGAAGACCAAATGAAAGTCACTGAAGGTAACTTGATTATGGTTAAATGTTACAGCTCCTGTGCAGCAAAGGATGACTTAAGAGTTTGGCCTTATAATTTAATTTGAGTTAAACATAATTTTCAAGAAATCAGCAATAGACATTGTTATGTTATGAGATAACGATGACTTGAGATCTGCAACAGGAAAGATAACTAGGAAGAAAAATGCAACAATGCAAAGTTTGACACGATAAAGTTATCAACTCAACAAATCTGAAGACCCTGTGACTTGATGCAGTCTTTTAACTCCATTCTATTCGACAGATGATAATGAAGGCTCAAGCAACGTAAGCAAGCCACATATTTTACTTCCTGCAAGTGAGAAGAACAACAGATAGCACAAACATTTGTTCAGGGTTGCCAATTCTGACAGCAGATAGATCGGTGACGATAGAGCGTCAAATCCTAGCCGTTATCCGCCAGTTATTTGAACATAAGTTTTATCAGACTTGCTAGATACACTAGTTTCTCTGTGCTTGGTACCCCGAAATTACAGTTTCAAATCTGCAAAACGGGAGAACAAACGAATGAACTTTTATTTTAAAACAGGGAAGAGCTGGGCATTAGACCCGTCTGACATTCTGCCCTTTATCATGCGTACAACGTTCTCTTCTCTCTCCCGAGCATTCTACGTTAGTTTGTATAAATATGTTATCCATATAACAAACACAATCTAAAAATGAAATTTAAAAAAAAAGAAATGAAACAGCAAACATTTTATGTTCTGCTCTTAACCATAGGCCTAATACCGGCGGTAACTACATGTATACTATAAACTTATTCTCGTGGCATCCTACATCAAGCGAAGTAGTTAGTGCATTGATCTCTTACAGCCAAGGTCTGTGTTTCGAATCTGGCCGTAGGCGTCCTGATCCACCCAACCGTAGAAATGGATACCTGGATTCGTCTGGAGTTGGGAAAAGAAAGGTGATCATGCTTGACATTGACCACATCACCCTCCAGTATGTCAACAGGTCATGGACAATATGGACACCAACAGCATATCCTCTAGGTGATGCAAGCAGGGCATGCCTGGGAGAAGTACCGTCGCCTGTCATTGACCGTGTTGTCATATTTCGTGAGAACTTGTTTATTATCAGTTTTCATTGTCCTGGGTTAAACAACTCTATATGTTTTGACCAGCGGATATTTGTAACAGAATAACATTCTGTACAGATTGTTTTGTGTGTCTTCTTCTTCTTCGTTCGCACTGTCTGTCTATATCTGCAGTCCTGTCTCTTGGATAAATTTCACTGTTTTTTGTAACTCATGTATGGAACCGTAGAGCTTATCTTCTTTAGTGGTTTCACTGGGCCAGTAATTATTTCTCAGTGTCTCGTAGTTGATGCAGTTCTGGAGGATATGTTCCACAGTTTGGGGCACCTGGGCACATGTACATAGACTAGTAGTACCAACCTTAAACTTTGTATACATATGACTTCGGAGTCGGCTGTGTCCTGTTCGGAGACGGAAGATGGTGACTTGTTCCTTTCTGTTTAGCATGTGATAGTCAGCATGTGGTGGTGTTTGTGGCTTCCTGTAGGTTTTTATCATGCTTTTCTTCTGATTATAGGTGACTGGTATGTCTGGTTGCTCCATTTCAGTGCCCTCTTTGGCCAGATGGTCAGCTTTCTCATTGCCTGGTATCCCACAGTGGGAGGGAATCCATTGCAAAGTGACTCCATGTTGTAAGCCAATTTTTGATAAGGCATCTTTAAGGTCTGGTAGTTTGTTGCACTGAAGAGCTTCCAGTACTGATCTTGCATCTGTGAGAATTACTACAGGACATGTATCAATTCTGGAGTCTGATAGTTTTTCAACTGCAGCAATAATTGCCCTAACTCCTGCATCAAAGTTGTTGCAGTATTTACCAGTGGGTATGGAAATCTTGTCAATGGTGTTGTTTGGATATTCAATATATGCTCCTGCCCCTCCATTCTTTATGGCATTATGTGCAGATTCATCTGTATACACACGTATCCAGGTGTCACATGGATATTTGTCATCTAGAACACTAAGTGTGGCTGTTGATCTTACAAGACTGCTCTGCATCTCACCATTCTGCATACCTTTCACTTCAGTCTGAATAGTTATTTGTGTATAATCTGCTTCTTTCCATGGTGTATGCTCTGGTATAGATGATAATGGAGCGACTACAGTTGGAAGGTCAGGTATCAGCTTACGCATACGCTTGGCCTGATTAATGAAGCTGCTTCTTTTAAGCCGTCCTAATGCCAAGTTATTGAATCTCTCCTTCAGGGGATGGCTTACAGAGCTGAGGAATTTCTCTCTCAAGGTCATGACCTTTGTGTCTCTACGTTCTTTTAGCGCTTGAACACCAACTATTTTCTGCATTTCTACTACTGGTGTGGACATCATGGCACCTGTGATAATCCGTACTGATTTTGAACCTTGTCTAGATTATGCAGCGTAGTGTTTGATGCTGTGCACCAAGATGTTGAGCCATATTCTAAATGTGGTAGAATACTTTGCTGATATACATTTTTGAGGATTCTTTCACTAGCTCCCCATGTGGTTCCACTCAATTTTCTTAATATGGCTAGTTTTCTTCTGGCTTTTGCTTCTGCACTGTTGATGTGTTGCTTCCACGTCAGTTTTGAGTCAAGAGTCACTCCTAAGTAAGTGGGTTGGTTGTCCATCCTTAAGGGTATTTCATTTACAAAGATCTTACCTGCTTTCTGTTTAGATGAGAGGGTGAACAGAGTGGTACTTGATTTCTCTGTGTTGATACTTACACACCTTTTGTTTGTCCATGATGTCAAGATGTCTGCTTCTCTTTGGAGTCTCTGTGTAGCAACTGTCGCATATTCATCTGTACACCACATGACCAGATCATCTGCATACAGTGCCGCTTTGATTCCATAGGGAAGTTCCTTGACCAGGTCATTAATGAATACAAGGAATAGTGTAGGCGAAAGGACTCCTCCTTGTGGTACACCGTGTCGCAGAAGTACTTTCTGGCTTTTGTGTCCATCCATTACTACTCTAGCTCTTCTATTGTGTAAATAGGACTTTATCCAGTTGTACAGTCTTCCATTCACATTGCAGTTTCTTAGTTTCCACAGCAGACCTTTTTTCCATACTTTATCAAAGGCTTTCTTCGGGTCTATCCACGCTGCTAGTACAGTTTTGTGTGTAACCCTGTGGCTGTGGTCTGATAGACCACAACTCATCACTGTATGCCAAGCACGGAGAAAATATCTCTTGTTTCGAGAGAATTCTGAGTCACGTGGTTTAGGTTAGGCGGGAGGTGTGAATGAGTTGAGAGAGGAGTTTTGTCGTCTGAATGTTGTAGAGACAGGTCGTATGTGAGTTTTCTCTTGTAAAGGATGTTTGTTAGGGTTTGTTAGGGTTAGGATGTTTGTTTTGTAGTTGATTGTCCTTGTTAGGACAAAAGGTCAAGTTATTTTGTAGGGTTGTAAGTCTGATTGTCCTTTTTAGGACAAAATGTGATTCTATGTTGGAAGGTTGAGTATGTTTTTGATGTTGCATGTTAGTCTGAGGGTCCCATGGCGATGTTAATCGTCCAGACCATTTTTCTATTCTCATTGTAATTTTTTTCCATCAAGTTTACACTTTCATCAGTGCAACATACATCCAACAAATGGGTTTTCATTATTAAACATTGTTTGAGTTGTGGCTGATGAATCCTGTGATGTTTGGATTCATGTTAAGTGTTAACTGCGGTGTAGAGTTGTTGATTTACATGTAACTGGTCATGTCGTGTATTGATGAGTAGTGGAGTCAGTGTTACCTGGGTTGTCCTGTTACAGAGTGTATATCATTGTAACGTATGTTGAGTCTCTGAGCCTAATGCTCATTGTCTGAATGTAATAGTCACGGTACATAACAGTATATGTACAAACAAGTTTATTGCTCAGTAATATAAACAAGTCGCATCACACAGGAAGAATGACTCCCTGTTTAGAAGAATTTCTGTTTTAGTAGTGCTGTGTTACGGCTTTAAGTAGTGCCGCGAATACTGTTTTATATTGTTCACTTGCTTTTTTGAGTGTCCTGCATGGAGAACGATCCTGTAGTTCTCCCACGCATGACCACAACCAAAGGAGGACTTTAACTTAATATCTTTTCTCTACTGTTCGATCTCGTTGATGATCTGCAAATGGATGCATCAGCAGCAGGGCATCCTGCTTACAACCGAAAGGCCTACAGGAGAACTGTTAGGGAGGCAAAGTTCCACAAGGGATATGCAAATGACTGACTGACTGTTCGATCACGCACACAGAATGAAAAGAAAATTTACACCGTTGTACAGATTCGTGCAATCAAAATAAAAGGACACGTGTATACAAAAAAAAAAGGGAGGAGTGGGAAGAGAGTGTTGTACTCCGCTTCGAGTCCAAGCTTGTGTTTCATGATTTACACGGCTTTGAAGAAGAGATGTCAGCTGCGAGAGAAATCATCCAGCCAACCAATTAGGAAAACCCCCGCCGCTAGTTCTTGCAATTTCTCTCTAGTTTTCCCGGTAAGGTGACAAATGTTTTTCAGAAAGTCTTGGTCCCCAGTTTCTCTTTCAGAGTATAAAATGAAATATACAAAGTTTTCGTGCATAAGAACATGAAATTAAACACAAAATCACACACACGCACAGACATTGGTGTCATACATCACTGGCATCCTTTCCCATTCACAGTTTCCAACACGTCTTCACGTAAGTCTCAAGTTTAAAAAAAAAATAGGTAACGTAAAAATCCCCATGTTCACGCTATTAAGCCGTATTAGGGATACGGTGTTAGGGCCGTATTTTCAAGACCGTCGGGACATGAATGTGTGATATGGTCAGTATCAAGCCTGACTGCATTTATCTTCCCATATTTCTTTAGTACCAATCTTTAGAGGCTAGGTGGACCCAAGGGCCTTTTTGGTGTGGTGGTACCAGAAAAATAATTCTCACCACTGGGAATTGAACCCAGTGCCACCGAATTAGTAGACCGAGCGTCTAACCACCCGGCCAACCAGGCTGCGCCCACACGACGAGGGGACATTTTTTAACTTCCAATCATATTTAATATACATCAACCGCGTAAATCCACCTTTCTTTTCTTTTACTATTTCTTCATTCCGTATGATTCTGCATGAAGAGAATGAAAGCCGAAAGGTTACAATTATTTGTTCCCTTGATGCTACTACTTAAAAAAAAAAGTTTAGTAAAATGAAACACGATCTTTCTGGATCTTTCTGTTTCCACAGAGTGTGGGCTTATCGAAATCGAGCCATTTCTCGAGTGATGTCAAGAGTTATTTATATTTCCTGCTTTGTTTTGGGAACATAATTTTGCACGTTCCTGGGGCAAGATTCTTTTGTCGAGGAAAAAAAAAAGCATTAAGCAATAAGCTGTAACCCCTCTAAAATTACGAGACAAGAAATGAAAATACGCTCTTATTAACTGCCCACGTGACTGATGTTTCACAGGTCTAAGTGGCCACAGTCTGACTTGGACTGAACTTAACAACTTTTTTCCCCTCTCTGTCCACACTTAACCACGACACCAGACACTTCACGCAGCACTCCACTCAAACACGATAGTCGGAAAAGAAATTTTTTTTAAGAATAAAACATGAAAAAGTGAAAGTAAATTTTTTTTTTAATGCATGAATTTATAATCAGGGGGAAAAAAATCTTGCTTCTCTATTAATAGCGGTAATGCGGTACAAAAACTGTTGAGTATTGTTATTTTATATTATTGTGATAAGACGGCGGCTCGAATAAACGTACAGACAGACCGTCAGACCAAGCATATTATATACCTCAGTAAATCCTCTTGACTGTCTACAGTATTCGTGGGTCTTATAGTTTCAACAGTTCCTAGCTGTCTATATTTTCAACATAATCTCTTCTGTTCTAATGTTCCTTTGTTTATTAAAACTTCTCTATTCTCTCTTCTTTCATTCTGTATCTCTCTTCCTCCTCTTCCTCCTCCCCCCCCCCACTCCCCATTTTATTTATCCTTCGGTTCGACAAGTTCTCGAGAAATTTACTCTAATTAACATAAACGTCTCGAATGTTTTGGGTTCCTAGAAACTTTATTTTGATAACAGGCATGGAATATTTTGGGTTCCTGGAAACTTTATTTTGAAAACAAGCATGAATACTTTAAGTTCCTAGGAATTTTTACTCTAAAAATAAACATAGAATGTTTTAGAGTATTTCACCAGTAAACAGGTGATGTTATTGTTACAAGCTATTAGCTGGCAGTATATTAATCCAAAACTAATGTTTCCTTAAGTAACAGAGCACTTACGTTAGCCTACAGTTTGACAAATCATCAAATACAACGTATATTTTATAATAAAATGCTGAATGTCTCACGTAATTTATCGAATGCTTTACTGAAAGTGAAAAACGTTATGGCTCTATGGGTATTCGCTACTGACGTACACAGCTGAAAGCAAACTCGCCAGTGGTGTACACAGGTGACAGCAAACACGCCACTGATGTACACGGCGGAAAGCAAGTTCGCCATTGACGTACACGACTGAAAGCAAACTCGCCACTGACGTATACGGCTGAATGCAAACTCGCTATTGACGTACATATCCGAAAGCAAACTGAGCCTGAAGAATGTTTGAGGCAACGGACTAAAATTAGCTGCTGGATGATGGGGATGATACAGTGACAGGGTCATCAGTTCTCTTTCTTCTGATGAGGCTAGAGACCGCGTTCTGGGGGTATCGACGCTTGTTTGATGGTTTAGCAAGTGCAGTGTTCTGCAGGAGGATATCAAGTTTTTAATGTACGGTTTGTTTCTTCTTTTCGTTATATATTTCTCTATGGCAAGCGAGAGCATCCTGTTGAGAGAGAGAGAGAGAGAGAGAGAGAGAGAGAGAGAGAGAGGTGTATTTTACCTAAAATCGCTAACCTGGGAAAATTTCAATATTAAAAACTTCTAAGCACGGTATCTATTGAATGCATATCGCTGTGGCACCATCGCAAAATCGAAATATGGTAAATCGAACCATCATAAGTTGAGGAATACCCGTCTAAAGCTCAACTGCCCTACATTTTGGATGTTGACCTCTGAGACCAAGAGTCCGTGAATGTAGTCATCGAGACTGGTCAGCCAAAAGATATTTTCAATGGCGCTCTACCAGCAATGTTACACTCTAGGGACATTCTTAATTACGGATACGTGAAAGGGGTTTGAAACCCCATTTGAGCAATTCTGAAATCTGAGAAACTGTTGCCAGACTGGACTTTTCTTTTATCTGTTTCGTTCCTATCTACCCAGCTGTAAAAGCCAAGCTGTTGGCAATGTTTGAAGTCAAACTAGTACCTAATACGGCAGGTGGTGATGATAATGATGATTTCGATAGTCTGGTGAAGGGATTTAAGGACACATTGGGCGATTCTGGGGGTGGGGGTGGGGGTGGGAGGAGTGGTTTATAATCATGAAAATATTTTAAACAACCCCGTCCTTCCACAATGTTATTTGTTTTATAGAGATTTAACATGTTACTTTGTTTTAAATAGACTTTTGACATGTTGCTTGTTTTATATAGACTTGACATGTTGCTTGTTTTATATAGACTTGACATGTTACTTGTTTTATATAGATTTGACATGTTACTTGTTTTATATAGATTTGACATGTTACTTGTTTTATATAGATTTGACATGTTACTTGTTTTATATAGATTTGACATGTTACTTGTTTTATATAGACTTGATTTATTACTTGTTTTATATAGATTTGACATGTTACTTGTTTTATATAGACTTGACATGTTACTAGTTTTATATAGATTTGACATGTTGCTTGTTTTATATAGATTTGACATGTTACTTGTTTTATATAGACTTGACATGTTACTTGTTTTATATAGATTTGACATGTTACTTGTTTTATATAGACTTGACATGTTTCCTGTTGAACCGATCTTGTTCTAAATAAAAAGGTAAAGATAAAAATCCACGTTTCCATTCCATTAAGGCATACTGGGGATACGGTGTAAGGCACTTACTTCCGCGACCTTCGGCACATGAAAGTCTGATGTGGTCAGTATCACACCTTCCCAGATTTCCATGGTACCCATATTTTAGAGGCTGGATCGACCCTGGGGCCTTTTTGTTCTGTACCAGAAAAAAAACCCACTGCTGGGACTAAACCCGCTACCACCGCCTGATCACTCAGCTAACCAGACATCTTGTTCTAAATGCTGCTATATAGAAATAAGCTAGCCCTTTACCCCTGTAACGATACTATTAATTACAACTAGGTAACAATTGTGGTTAATAGTTTTTTAATGGAAAGATGCCCCGTCATCTATTTATCTGTCACATGCCGTGATAACTGGCCTTTAACCCTGTAACGGTACTGGTAATTATAATTACGTAACAACTGTGGTTAATATTCTTTTTAATGGAAAGATCCTCCAGAACTGCATCAACTACGAGACACTGAGAAATAATTACTGGCCCAGTGAAACCACTAAAGAAGATAAGCTCTACGGTTCCATACATGAGTTACAAAAAACAGTGAAATTTATCCAAGAGACAGGACTGCAGATATAGACAGACAGTGCGAACGAAGAAGAAGAATGGAAAGATGTCCCGTCATCTATTTAACTATCGCATGCCGTGATAACTGGCGTTGATTGTCATAACTTTCCCCAATGTTCTGTCTTGTGTTGTCTCCATGAACTTTTGTGGTGTCCTCTTTCCATGCTATCTTGCCAATCGAGCCAGGATTTTCTCTCTTGTTCTACCTCGGCCTCTTTTCCCCTCTAACTTTCCTGTTGCCACGATGTGTTCTAGTTTGCCTTTTCTCATGGTGTGTCCTATACATTTAGACTGTCTTTTCCTGACCGTTGTAATTATTTGTCTTCTCGTATTCGTCTCTCTCAACAACAACAAAAAATGTTTCTTTTTTCATTTGATTTTCTTGCCGCCCACGATGTCTTTAACATTCTTCTAAGAAACACCATTTCCGTGGCTGCTAGACGTACATAGCATTTCTATATAGCATATATATATATATATATATATATATATAACATATCTAGCATCTCTTTAGTAATCGTTACACCTTCACATCCATAAATTAGAGCTGGCAATGTGTAGCGCTGGAACGTCCTTTTCTTTACCCTCAGTGATAGTGATTTGGTATACAAAATATTTTTCATCTTCTGAAACATTATCTATGCTGGATTATTCTGCTCTTTATCTCAGTTAGGTGATGAGGCTGAAAAGCTGGCAGAAAACAGAAAAACTTGGCAAACTACCATGAGAGCCCTATGTGACATTTAACAGCACAGGAAGGATGTAAGATCTCCGTTAGGCATGATCCTTCTGACGTCAGGATTGTTCCTAGATACTTGATCTTGTCTATCTTGTTTTGAAATTAGGGATCTCTCTTTTCTTGGAGACGGCTGTAACGTCAGTGTTCTTCTTATTCAAGCGTTGCTCTTTCGCTTTCTTTTACCACTCTATCCAGTAGTTCTGCTATTCTTTTTCTCTTCTAGCTATTAAGACTATGTCATCTGAAAATCGTAAGTTGTTGAAATTATATTCACCAACTACCATTCCCATCACAAGATATGCCTATGAGACCTGGACACTTAACAAGACAGCTGAGAAACACATAAATGTCTTTGAATGTAAATTCTACAGAAGAGTTCTTAAAATATCATGGACACAAAAAGAACAAATATATCCACACTACAAGATCTTAATATTGAAGAAGGCCGGCTAGTAAAAAGGATTAAACAGAGAAAACTTAAATATTTTGGACACATTAAACGTCATGATAATTTAGAGAAGACCGTCTTGGAAGGGTACATAATGGTAAAAAGAAAGAGAGGAAGACCAAGGCAAAGATGGCTGCAAGACATCGTTGATAATCTGTAAATGGATGCACCAGCAGCAGGGCATCTTGCTTACAACCGCGAGGCCTACAGGAGAGCTGTTAGGGAGGCAAAGTTCCGCAAGGGACATGCAAGTGACTGACTGACTATTATTCCAGGTATGTACTGCCACAGAGGGCTAAGTTTTCTTAACACATTCAAGCAGCGGAGACCGCGCCGAATCCGGCCTAGATTATCAAGATATTATGAGACTCTCTTATGAAATTCTTGTATCCATGCAGAAATTTGAAGAAGTGAGATTAACGTTTATGCCGGGGCGGGTGGGGTAATCTAACATAAACTGACCCTGATATTTACAGGTCACCTATCCCATAAACACCGTGTCTACATCATGTTTCTTGTTGAAAGAAAAAAGCATTTCCTGTTTGTTTTCGAACTACATCCACACCCACTCATTCATTGTCCACGCAGTAACCAATGAAATCATCTCTTATCTTGGTGGTCTCAGCACACGCATGCTTCTGCTGATGTGCCATATTCTATGAAGCCCATTGATAATTCGTTAAGCATTGGAGAATTTTCAAATACTGTACAGGTGACGGCGATACAGAACATTCTGACTCTGAAACGATGGTCTTGAGTAAGCTGAAGCATATTTAACATCTTTCTATTGAAACTGAAGAAACAGAGAGATGACCTGGATTAGTGGTTCTCACCTGGTGGTCCGTGGAGCACAGGGATCCTCGGAATCTACCGTGGAGTCCGTGATAAAAACTCAGTCTTTTTTTCATTTATTTATTTTCACTGTGAAGTGTTTAACAACCGGTGCTTCGGCGAATCCTATGTGGAGAAAATAACTTTTTTCTTTAAAAAAACATGGTTTTTTTCTCATGCGCGCAGTGACAAACTAATATGACGGCATCATACAGTCAAGCATTTGTGAGAAGAACAAAGAGGATGCTAGAAAGAAGCTGATCTTTGATGTTAATGGAACCTAGATGAAGTTTCAACAACGTCTTCGAGATCGTGCAGTCTAGGCCAGCATAGCAGGAGAATGACTTTCTCAATCACAGTTACTGGTTATAAGAAGGTTGGTGAGACAGGGTTGAAGCATCTCGCTCCCTTTTGTTCCACATAACTTTGTGAACAAACGTTTTCGACATATTGTTACATGAAGAACAAGCACAGGATTCGGCTTGACGCTGATGCAGATTTGAGGTTAAAAACAGGAAATACTGAACCAGATGTGGAAGCGACTGTTCGGAATAAATAAAGAGAGAGAGAGAGAGAGAGAGAGAGAGAGAGAAAGAGAGAGAGATGATCTCTCATCAAATTTAGTTGGGTCAGCTGCTACACATTTCATATTCTGTTCATTTGCCAGAACAAGTAAGAATGTTAATTGATGTCAATTTTTCCTTAACTACACTATTTGTCATTCTGAAAATTCACCAAGTTTGTGCTGTGTTTTTAGCGTAGTGTATGGTTTACTTATTAAAGTAAAATTTAATTTTCTGGAAAAAAAAGTCTTGTGCGTTTAAAGCACATAGCTACCATACAGATGTGAAACTTTTCCAAAGTATGGGGTGCCCCGGCATAGATGTTGAAATAGCAAAGGGTCCGTGGACTTTTGTTAAATGGAAACCACTGGCCTAGATGAATGCACTGTTGCAAATATAAACGCCTGGGAGCTGTTCCTACTGTTCATTTCCAAGGTGTCGTGTCAGTGTTTCCTGTACCTAGTGTCTATATTTCATTGTCAGTGTTTCCTGTACCTAGTGTCTATATTTCATTGTCAGTGTTTCCTGTACCTAGTGTCTATATTTCATTGTCAGTGTTTCCTGTGCCTAGTGTCTATATTTCACTGTCAGTGTTTCCTGTGCCTAGTGTCTATATTTCATTGTCAGTGTTTCCTGTACCTAGTGTCTATATTTCATTGTCAGTGTTTCCTGTACCTAGTGTCTATATTTCATTGTCAGTGTTTCCTGTACCTAGTGTCTATATTTCATTGTCAGTGTTTCCTGTACCTAGTGTCTATATTTCATTGTCAGTGTTTCCTGTACCTAGTGTCTATATTTCATTGTCAGTGTTTCCTGTACCTAGTATCTATATTTCATGTCAAGTGTACAAAAAAAAACAAAACATTGAGTCAGAAAGTTACCATTAAATGTGTGTATTATTTCGTTCATTCCAGATGTACACTGATACGGCTTCTATATCATGTAATGTCATTCACGCCAGGTGTACATTACATCAGAGAGAGAAGGCTTCTATATCTTGTTTATGTAGTTCATTCCATATGTGTATTGAGTCAGGGAGATGTCTTATATATCCTTTTTATATTGGTCATTCCAGGCGTACATATAGTCAGAAAGATGGCTTCTATATCTTGCAACAGTCGTTCATATACAAAGATCATTCCGTCTGAGCGTTGACTTCTACTGTACTTCTATCGTTAAAACCACACGTACAAACCCCAAGAGGACCAAGTTCTTTCATCTATGCCGTGCAAGAAAAGCTACGGATTACCGTGTTTACATGTGTTTGTTTTGTTCATATCCGGGTGCTTACAGAGACTACTAGACGGTATCCGCCCAGGAAAGCAAGCTTCTCTGAAAGTCATATCGCGGCTGTGACTGGGGGAAGGGGGGAAAGGAGAAATCATTAGCAAGTTAAAGAAGACCAAGGCCTACAAAACTGCCGCAAGAACGAGAAAAGTCGCACATTTTAATGGCTCATTTGCGATTCAGTGCAGTCAGCTGTGTCCGTTGGCAGTCAGTTGGAACCATAATACTGTATTTACAAAGCTGGCGGAACTTTTGCTAAAGAGTAGTTCTCAAACAGTTTCGAGGTGCCGCCCCTTAGTCTTTAAAGTTAAAACTCTAGAGGCCGCTGAACAGTTTTTCGCCCGGTTGGTTCTGGGGTCACCAGCTTCTCTTCCTCTTTTTCTTCAATGCTCCACGCCTCAACTTGTCCCATCCCTAACCCCACCCTCGTGAGAAAAGAGGGAGTACTGCCTGTTTTTGGGAGCCACAATACCAGATCAAAGAATATCTTTGATATTACAGAACCTGAATGAAGTTTCGACAACGTCTTTACGATTGTGCAATCTGGGCCAGTAACAAAGAGTTACTTGAGGTGCTGGATTATCGAGGTCAGATGACCTGAGATGGGCAAAAACTGTCTCTATGTAAAGCTCTTTCAGCCTAGCTAAAGGCTAGTTCTAGTCGTCTTCTCTTTCACTGTGGAGGCTGACAATCAAATTTACGCTGTGCCACCGATACCTTTCCTGTAAACCCTGTTGCAGCGGGGAAGAAGCTGTCCAATGTGGCACAATCAGCGACCCACAGTGACATGCTAACGTCAAGGTTGACGAGCCATACCCGACCAAGACCCTGTCCCACCTCCCCAGTAAGAGGTCTAGCTAGACTAAAGGGACCAGGATAGTTATAGCCATGGCAGCGGAGACTTCTGAAGAAGTAGTGGGCACTCCCTGCTGGCTAGCTCCACTCTGGTACTTTAAAAAATCGCATCTGTAACCCCCTCCACATCCGACACGATGCTGTGCCTCAATATCTTCACTGCAGTGGTTGGATAAAACATCAGTTCGCAGTTCCAGAAGAAGAAGGTACTCAGGGAAAAAAAATCACTTGAGAAAATGAAGAATATCAGTTTCTGGGCTGCTAGAAGAATATCAGATTCTGGGCTGACAGAAGAGTATCAGTTTCTGGGCTAACAGAAGAATATCAGTTTCTGGGCTGATAGAAGAATATCAGTTTCTGGGCTAATTGAAGAATATCAGTTTCTGGGCTGATAGAAGAATATCAGTTTCTGGGCTTACAAGAGAATATCAGTTTCTGGGCAGACAGAAGAGTATCAGTTTCTAGGCTGATAGAAAGTATCAGTTTCTGGGCTGATAGAAGAATATCAGTTTCTGGGCTTACAGAAGAATATCAGTTTCTGGGGTAATTGAAGACTATCAGTTTCCAGGCTGATAGAATAATATCAGTTTCTGGGCTGATAGAAGAATACCAATTTCTAGGGTGACAGAAGAATGAGAAAGACTCACATTTTCAATAAATTAATTTTAAAAAAGAAAAGCTTCTTACATAGCCTGAGTAAAACTTTCTGGTCAGCAAGTAGTTATTAGTAGAGATGTCACTCTTTCATTCATTTCTATCCTTGCCACAGTTTTCTTAGATAAATAGTTACGATAAAATATACTGGATAGCAGGCATGACCTAGCTCTGTTGCTGGTCTATGGGAGCTGCTTCATTACACTGAGGACGCGCCCATAAGATTTCTGCATTGGATATTAGGATGTCCTTTAGTGTTTTGGCTGATATAATGTCAATACTATGTTGGTTGAAAACTGCTCATGTTCTAGCTCACAAAAGAGATTTGCTTCCACTTCCTCTGATTACATGTAAATCATTGAGGTGGGCGTGGTATGTACTTTTGAGGAAGGTTTTTCTCCTCTAATTCTTTGATTTGCTGCTTGAAAGACTGATTCAGATATCGAATAATTACAACAGCAGCATTCTTGATAAACTATTTTTTTTTCACAAGCCTGATATGTAAACTGAAAAATGTTATTAAATGTATTCACAAACCAATGCAGTGACTCCTTACACTTCACTGTAATTGATCTCTGTCATGTGATCTCCCATTTACAACTTCTGTTTAATGAGGTTTAACACTGGTCATGACTTGAAAAGAAAAAGAGAGAGAGAGAGGAGAAACAAGGGCAGTAACTTGGATCATCCCATCAACTTTCAATCACTTGAGTTTATTCCATCAACTTTCAAGAACTTGATTTTATTCCATCATCCTCCCATCAACTTTCAATCACTTGACTTTATTCCATCTTCATCACATTAACTTTCAAGCACTTGACTTTATTCCATCTTCATCCCATCAACTTTCAATCACTTGACTTTATTCAATCATCCTCCCATCAACTCTCAAGCACTTGACTTTACTCCATCTTCATCCCATCAACTTTCAAGCACTTGACTTTATTCCTTCTTCCTTGGGAAGCTCAGTTTTACTTCTTGGTCTTCTTTGTTTAGGGAAGCTTTAACTCTATACTTATAATGAGCAATTTAAATAGCTCTGTACATAAACAGATACATTGTAAGTTTTTTTATGTGGTAATGAAAGAGTTAAAATTATAAGTTCTTTACAAGTGGCTCTTGGGTGGAAATCTTGAAAAAAATAGCATCAAGCATGATAGAGAACATCCTGCTGTGACTTTCATTACGTCCCAGAGAGAAATAAAAAAAATGGTAGTCACAAATCAGGTTCTATCATCATGAGGAACATGTTGATCCTTGTTACACACACTCTCTCTCACATCTTCCTTACCCCTTTCTGGGGTATGGACTATCAACAAGGGCTTTCCATTTATTTCTGTCCTGGGTTGTTTCTTCTATCCCTATGTGTAGTCAGTCTTTTTGTTCTCTGCTCCAAAACTCCTTCACCAGGTGCTTCTATGTCTTTCTTGTTTTCCTCTTTCCCTGGAGATTCCAGGTGAGAGCTTGTCTGGTTATGTTTGCTTACGAAGAGGCTGTTATACCGGCAACTGGTTATGTCACATAAAACCTGTTATCCATATCACTGATTGTGGAAACAAAGAATCTTAATCCTTCGTTACACTGTCAGGTTCCACCATATCATATAATTTTCTGTTTAACTGAAGAAACAATATAAAAATCGAGTGCTCATGATTAACAGAATAAGAATTTTGAATTGAGGTTATGATACAAGATAGTTTCATGTTGGAAACTGTTGTATACTACTGTATGGATGTTGGAAACTCTTGTACACTACTGTATCTTATCTTCTTATCTTATATCCTTCCTGTGCCGTTAAATATCACATAGGGCTCGCAAGGTAGTTCGCCAAGTTTTCCTGTTTTCGGCGAGCTTTTCAACACCATCAGGGATTTTATACTAAACTCCTAACAATGTTTATAGTTTCACGTGGTCGACATCTTTTTATTCGGACTGTTATGTTCCACTTGATAGCTTGTTTTGGGATTCTCTGACTGTTTCTTCTCATCGCTTGACCGACGTATGTCCATCTCCTTTTCCTGATCACCCATGATGCTGGTTGTTGTTCAGTCATCTGCCTTATCTCTGTGTTGAATTCATTCCACTCTATGCTGAGTATTTTCCTTAGGCATTTGTTTTCAAAAGAGTCTAATTTCTTGTCTATTTCTTTAGTTGTTATCCAGCTTTTGCATGCATAAATGAGGGTGGACATTTGAATAAACTTAACTTGGTTTTTATCTTATAATTTTTGAGTGTCATATGTTCTCAAGATTCTTGAAGGTCAATGCTGCTTTTGCAATTTTAGTTCTAACCTCCTTTCTAGTGTCACCATCCTGGCCTATGTAGCTGCCAAGGTATGCAAATTGGTTGGCTTCTTCAGCAGCTGTCCTTTGTGTATTTTTCCTTTCTGACTAATGGGAAGTTTCATTATTTTTGTTTTTCCTTGTTAATTTCAAGTCCTATTTTGCTTGCTAGTGAAGACAGGGTGTCTGTTTTTTCTTCCATCAAAAATTCACATTGTCACTGATAAGAGTGACACCGTATCCTGGAACCCATCTAGAGCCAACTACGAAGAACTCAGACAAAGATTGAAAGAATACATTCGTCTGCCCCAAATGTGTTACAAAGATTGGATTTTGGAATGTAAGAACAATGGCAGCATCATCAGAAACTACTTAGGTAATCCAAGAAATGGAGAGATATCACCTAGACGTACTGGGAATCAGTGAAATGCTATGCCAAGAAGCAGGGAAAAGATCGGCGGAAAACCGTAAGTAAATAATACATTCAGGAGGCAGAGATGATGGGAAACACCAAGAGGGGGAAGGTATAATTATGTCAAATGTAGCATCAAAGACATTTATAGAATGGGAACCACTGAACAGTCATATAATAAAAGCCCAATACACCACTGTATGGATGCTGGAAACTTGTACACCATTATATGAATGTTGAAAACTGTTGTACACTCTGTATGGAAGTCAGAAACTGTTGTACTTTGTTATATGGATGTTGGAAACTGTTGTACATTATTGCATGGATGTTGGAAACTACTGTACTTTGTTATATAGATGTTGAACACTGCTGTACACTATTACATATTTGCTGGAAACTGCTGTACACCATTGTATGGATGTTGGAGACTGTTGTACACTGTTTTAAATTATTTTGGAAATTGCAATACAGTTTTGTACAGATGTTAGAGAAGTATACAGCAGTCTTGTTAGAAAACTTTACATGTTTAAATAAGAACATTTTTGACATGAACAAACGATGCATTTTATTTAGCAGAAGAGCTGAACTTTTTTTATTCATAATAATCTCATCATTGATATGTTAAAATGTATTTTAATAAAGTTTAATTTGTGATTTGCTTAAATCACACATTTAATTATTTTTCATACCATCTTGTTATATGTCTGCAAACTCACAAAGATAATTAAGATAATGTTTGCTACATTTTAAATATTTATCACAATATCATACATTGTTCAAAAAATGGAATGATCTTTTTGTAATGTGTAACATATTCTAAATTAAGAATTTAAAACAAATACAAAAACAGCTTTTACTAACATGAAGATGGTATTAACAAATAAATGATTGTCATTAACGGATTGCAAAATAAGCCATACAACTTCATTTTTGTGAGACTTGGGGCTGAGGATTGTGAGACTTGGGGCTAGGGATTGTGAGAATTGGGGCTGGGGCTTGTGAGACTTGGGGCTGGGGATTGTGAGACTTGGGGCTGGGGATTGTGAGACTTGGGGCTGGGGATGGTGAGACGTGGGGCTGGAGCAAGCACAAAGAAGATGAAAATGAAAATGAAACTGAGAAACAGAGATATTCTGCAGAAAAATGCAGAGTATATTTTGGAAGATATTAAAAACTAGCACCAATTTCAGAGATGCAGAAGAAATTGAAAACTGATAAGAACTTGTCTTGTATCTCCTTGTAATTGTGAGCTGGTGTTCTTTGCAGCCTTTGCTGTGAAGGTGTTGGGGCACAGCATTGTATCAACAGGGTCTTGGTCAGCTATGGTTTGCTAACCCTGATGCTAGCATATCAGCTATGGGACAATAATTTAGAACTATAAGGGGAAGACAGTCAAATATTTGAAAATGTCTTAAGAAGACAGAAATTAAGGACATGAGATTAAAATTAAGCAAGGACCACTAAATACCTGGTTGGATTATCAGTGTGGCACAAGAAAGGAAAGCTTGTAAAGCTGATTACAAATAACACTGTACAAAAAACACTGCTTTCGATGATGATGATGATCTTAAGGCACACAGCGTATTTTAGGTTACATTACATTTGAATAAAAATGTGCTTGACGTTTTATAATTAATTTCTCATAGCTCAGAAAAGTAGATACATTCTCAAGAAATTGCTTCCTCCATTTTAAGTGTATGTCAGTTTAAAAGGAAGAGGACTCCTCAACCATATTATACTACATATGTACATGTTAAGGTGACCATATTTTCCAATCTCAAAATAGACAAAACCCAATTTTCCTGACTCCAGACTTGAAGCATCTCATAATGGTGTGGGTTGGGGTGATGATAGGGAAATTTCTTTTAAAACAAAAAGACAGATTGAAAGTGTTTTTTATATAAACATATAGAAACCATTCTTACTTCTCTCAAATTTTCTTAGATCTAAAAACAATTGTTAAGATGAGCTAATGCAGCCACAGAAATGGCCAGTTTGTGTTTTTCACTGTTTAAATGAGCAGTAGTACTACTGCAACCACTATGGCTGACAGAAGAACTCCACACATATATGCACTGCATTTCACGTCAGATTCTGAGATGCTGTTTTTTTTTTTTTTTTATCATGAATAGAAATTCCTTTTGTAATTGTTCACTACAGGAACACTTATATCTCTTTGGGCCTAATTCCATTCTTAGTGAAAGCAAAATTACTTATGAGAAAAAAAAAAAAAGCAAAAATGAAAAGCAATGGATCATAATGCAACTTCTTTCACATACATGTGCTGAGATTTAATTTATGTGTACATAAAAGAAAAGAAATCAGGTCAAAAAAGATTAGAAATCAGGAATCTAGTTACTGACCTTAAAAAATTCACTTCTGTGATTAAAAATTCTCCAAACCAGGACAGTTTTGCTGCAGTCTGAACAAATCAGTGATCCAATTTTTTTTTTTGGGACAAGAACTTTAAATTAAAATGGTCTAAAACTGGGACTGTTCCAGAAAAATCGGTATGGATGGTCACCTTAATGTATGCATATGAGAATACTTGCTCATAATACCTCTTAATATCTTACAAAATTAAAAAAAACTTTTTAATATGCAGCCAACAATATGCAGCAGTGCAAAATCCACTGTACATAAAGAGAATTATCAACATTTTATAAACTGCATCATTTGAGTAAAACCATTCTTATTCCATCAATGTTGTTCGCATGTTTTTAATCTTATTAGTAATCTTCTGCTTGGTTTTTCAAATTCAGAACAGTAAAATTTCAAATAAAACTTCACTCATTTGTTCCAGTTTAGTTCAAAAGTCTTCTTCAGCTTGGGTGAATGACAAAAACCATTTTGCTACAAAGGCACTTAACTCTTGTTTCTTATGTGAGATTCTATGTTATGTATTTAATCCCTTCAAGATGAAGTAAAAAAAAAAAATCTGCAAGAACTACTTGATTTATAGTAAATTTATGTATTTAGAAGTAATTAACTTCTGCAATTTCATTGATAAACCTTAAAAAAAAGATCTCTGATTGGAAGTGAAATGTTAAAAGTGATTTGTGTGCTTTTTCAAATATCTCAAGGGTGGCTGTTAAAGTCAAATATGTAATAAACAATATTTCAAGACTGACTTGTAAAAAAGGATCAATCATTCTTTTTCTTCCAGTGCGGTAACGCGGCCTTGTTCATAAATACGGCCTTCCTCATAAGCCTTTTTCAGCTTCTTCAGAGTAAGAGCCATACGCCTTGCTTTATCATCTCCCCCGAAAACCTGCACCATTTGCCTGAACTTTACCTCCTCCAGCTTTTCTTCATCCAAGCTCTGTACATGTTCTTGTTTTCCATGTGTCTGGTATTTCTGCAAAGACAGTATATACAGTATGTGTATATACATACCCAAACAGGATGAAATAAAGGTCTGTTTGTTCTGCATATTTAGTTGTATGCTGGAACTAGTGACGCAGCTGCTGAGTTTACAGTTTTTAGATTGCATGTGTTTATGAGATGACTTTGCCTACTGTTCTCTACTCTTTGCTGCTAATCATACATTGTCTGAGTGGCAAACTGGTTAGTGCACTAGTCTCTCATGGTGAAGGTCAGGTGTCAAATCCAGCCAGAGGCGCACCAGTGACCCAGTTTGTAGAAATGGGTACCCAACATCTTCTGGAGCTGGGGAAGGAAAAGCAGCCAAGTGTGATGCTGACAACGTCACCCTCAGTGTGGCCGACAGGTCAAGGAAAATATGGGCAGTAACGCCATATCTCCTACGTCCCTATAAGGCATAACAGGGTTACCTCTACCTTTTACCAATACATTCTGCACTTCATCACTTAAAAAATGTACACTGGTTTTGTGAGTATATTTCACATATACAGTATATAATTAAAAATTTATATAAGTATACAATATAATGTTCCAAAAAACTTTTTATGCTGTACAAAATCTAGATGAAAGCAAAAATAAAATTATTAAAAATCATTCCTGAATGTTGAGTGTATAAACAAGAAGCAGCCATATTCTATTCAAGTGGAGTGTCCATTACTGAACATTGCTTCTTGATAGCCAATCTGAAGATATCCATTTGTCAGACCAGGATGTCTGCTCTTAGGAATGTGGTGTTTAAAAAAAAAAGAAATCCAGTAAGAGAATTAAGGTGTACTGTTCAAAAAATGAAACGCATAACTACTGATGACCCAATTTTAGCCATAACTTTGATATTCTATAGCTTTTTAAATTGAATGAATGACATTTTCAAATCGCACACAACAATACCTAAGGGTTTAAACACTCACTTGACAGTTTCTTGCATCTGTGTGACAAGAATTTGTTAGTCCCAGGGGTTCTCAAGTTAGTATAGTGTGTGGCCTCCGCTTGCATCGATCAGCGACTGGCATCTCCTGGCATAGCTATGCAATCAGATGTCTGATGTGTGCCTGTGGGATTGCTGCCCACTCTTCCTGGACTCCTGTTGAGACTGATCATTCCCCATACCATTACACCTCCACCACCATGTGGCAGAGCTTCATCAACACAATTTTGGCCAAAATGTTCATTTGGCCTACAGTTGACCCTTCTCTGCATATCATGGCGGTGCAACAAAAAGGAAGATTTGTCACTAAACCAGACACATCTCCATTGATTGTCATTTGTCCAGGGCCAGTGTTGGTTTGCCCAAACAAGTCGATTTTGGTGATGGGGTCTTGTTAAGACAGGACCTCGGTGAGGTCGCCGTGCCACCAGTCCAGCTTCATGCAGTTTACTCTGGACAGTTTGATCAGACACATGACATCCTACAAGCAATGACTGGACAATTGAGGAAGCTGTTGTAAACCTGTTTCTGAGATGATGAACCAGAATAAAGTGATCATCAGCTGCTGTTGTCACCCTGGGTCATCCACTGTGGTGCTGGTTTTCAGCTGACCCTGTGGCTTGGAAATGGCGCCAAAGCTGACTGATGGCACTCTGCTGCACATTTAAATGCCTGGCAACCTGACTTTGACTTTCGCCTGCAGGCGACTAACAGTAACGTTTTGTAAATTTTGCGATAGATGTGCCATAATTGTCTGTTTGAAAATTAACTGAATTTGTTTGTGTAGCCTCATCCTTTTATAGGGTTTCATTTGCATTGGAAGTGAGTTGTGCTCACCACAAAAATCACGTCTTTTCCATAAATGCAATGTAAATTATGGTAAAAAAATGTGTGATTAGCAAGGGCGGCTACTGCATTTTGACTATAAACAAGAATAGCAAAATTCACGCTAAATCATGGACCTGATATCTTGGTGACAATTTCTGGTTTAGTTTGAGATACCCGAGAAAAAATTGTTTGTCATAACACATACAAAATGAAGCTTATATAAGCTATGCGTTTCTTTTTTTTTGGACAGTATATAATAAGAGACTTCATAATTAAACAGTATATTTAAGACATTTTCTATGGTTGATTTATATTACTGAAAGCCACAGATGATCCTCGCTTTATGAACTGTAGCTTGCTTGTATTGTTTTACCTCTTCTTTATTTTCCTTACCGTATCAGCACTAGGTGATAAATGGAGCAGTGATGCTGGCTTGTAAGACTTTTGCATTTCTGCTCTTCTTTTTGACTGATACTCTCTGTAGAAATTCTCCTCGGCTTCTTTTATTCTGTAGTAAATTTAGTGGTTAAATTAACTAGTTGAAAGTAAATCACCAAACAAATGAATATTTAAAGAAATATAAAGCAAAAAGTTGCAACTATAAATAAATAAAAGACAGTTCTTAATGGTGCACTTACACTTACCAATGAAGAAGTGGTGTACATGCAGCTGTCAGCTTTTTATGTAAGTGCTGAACACCTTCTGTCATGGATGGCTGGTTCTGCTATTATTTAGCTGGCATAATTTACCTCAGTTTAAAAGAAAAATCAGTTGTGTAGCAAAGTCCTGACTTGTGCCTCTTGTCTTCCAATCTGACCCTCGTTTCCTCCAAAAATATTGTAATGCTTCTGTGCAAAGTTAGTCTCTGAATGACTTTTGTCTTTTGCTAGTTCCTCTAAGGCCTCATGACTGATGGAAAGATGTGTCATTGATGCCTTGTAGACATCTCAGTATTAGTCAACTTTTTAAACAAAATATAAGGTATTGAAATACTCACTTCTGCTCCCTTAGCTTTCTTCTTCTCCTTATTCCTTCATAATTTGGATACATTTCATTGCCATTCAGTGACCATGTTCTGGGTACTGGACTTAGTGGTTTAATCTCTGAGTATTTGACCATGGCTCCATGGCCCCTTGGACAGCAGAAATATCTCTTTCCTTTGTATATGCCATTGTGACTGGAATAAACTGAAGAAACAACTCACTAGTCATTTGGGTTCCAACAAAAGTAATCATTTATAATACAAGCAGTTCTTGGGTTACAAAAGACTCCATTCCTAAGTCTGCTCATAACATGAATTTGTGTATAAGATGGAACAGTTAGGTACAGTTCATATCTAATCTCAGTTAGTCAAATATTTATATTAGTATGTAGTATATAGCGTACCTTTCTACACATATAAAAGAAACCATCAAACCATTGTAGATATGCAATGTTTTGGTACGTGCCACAGAGTAGCACCCATTTGCTTTATGAACCATTGCATGTAACTTGAATACTTTATATAAAAGGCTTAACGTGGGTTTGTTTACAGGTACACATATGTAAGTTTGATGATCATAACCTGGGGACTGTCTGTATTTATTTATTCATTTGCATGTCACTTGTGGAACTTTACCTCCCTAACAGCTCTCCTGTATGTCTTGCGGTTGTGAGCAAGATGGCCTGCTGCTGATGCATCCACTCGCAGGTCATCAATGATGTCTTGCAGCCATCTTTGCCTTGGTCTTCCTCTCTTTCTTTTTCCCATTATGTACCCTTCCAAGACAGTTTTCTCTAGACTATCATGATGTTTAATGTGTCCAAAATATTTAAGTTTTCTCTCTCCTCTTTACTAGCCAGCCTTCTTCAATATTAAGTTCTTGTAGTATAATATATTTGTTCTTTTTTGTGTCCATGATATTTAAAGAACTCTTCTGTAGTATTTACATTCAAAGGCATTTATGTGTTTCTCAGCTGTTTTGTTAAGTGTCCAGGTCTCACAGGCATATGTTGCAATGGGAAAGATGCATGCCCTTAAAAATCTTATTTTTGTGGTTCTGTCCCCTCCTCTCCACAGATTCTTTAGTTGTTTTACTTTCTGAAGAGCATAGATGTCCTCCTTTTAATTTCCCTCATTGTATCTCCACTACTAGTTAGTAGTGATCCAAGATATTCAAAACTCTCCACTTCTTCCAGTTTTTCCTCATTGATACATATCTCAGCTGCCTTGTTTGTTTTGTCAGTTGTCATCAATTTAGTTTTCTTTGCATTAAGACAGAGGTTTTATTCTTCGCTGTTCTTATGGACTGACATAAATATATGTATTTATACATCTTTAAAATAGGGTTTAATTAGATTCATATTAATTAGATTCATATTAATGAGTATGTATAGGGTGGTGATAGTGACACCCTGCCCGGGCAAGCCCTTTAACCTCTTGATGCTCTATGTGGGGGTGGGCTATGGCTGTTGGATCAGAGCTCTGTAAGTACCATATCAAAACATTTGAAACTTTCCAACCAATCAACACAACAATGTAGTATGAGACTTACCATTGTCATATAAGCTTACACCCACACGTGTTCTTGGAGGCTGAAAATGACCATTGACTGAACCAGCATACTGAACTGTGCCTGTAGGATTTTTGTTAAATTCACACACATGAAAATACATCAATTTCTGCTACACTGATATTCTATTATAAATTTCTGCATTATTTACACTGTGTTTCCATTGCTGAGAAATAGTATAAGACAACAAAGACAATATCTCAGATTTATAAAATTATTTTCTTATTTATTTTAACCTTATGAATTTTTATATAATTAACATTTCTGTTTGTTTCACTGTTATATTTCATTGTGAAACACTACAATATTATAGAACCTCACACTAGACAGATCAGCATGTTATAATAATGGATGACAATCACATCCCAAAACATCTCTTTATATTGAATTTCCAGAAACAGAAGGACATGAAGAAGACCAAAACTAAAATATCTTTAGTCCATTTTTGAAGGATAAGGAACTGATGCTCGCATCAATCTGTTTCTCAGTTGTTTATATTGTAATTCAGTTTTCACTCTGTTATAGTCTTAGTGGTTATCTGAACAGTGAAGTAGTTAGTGCATCTATTTCTAATGATGAGTTCAATGGCTCAATTCCATGTGGGGATGCTCAAGTCCAGACTCCAAAACATATCCTTCAAGAATGCTAAAACCATGTGGACCTGAGGTGTGAGACATAGCCTGAGGACATAAGCATGGCACAAAAGCGTTGTGCCTACTGTCAGGATCTGGAGAGGACTGCTGGCTTTCCCTGTCAACAGTGATCAGAATCTGACATGATCATTAACCTCAAATGCAGAAGAAGAACTCTCACACTATCTCAAAAATTTCGAACTTTCATAAAGTGATCTAAAAAAAAATCTTTAAAATTTACCAGGGTGAAGGCCTTCTCCTTTCCTTTCTAGAGCCAATCCATTTACCAGAATTCTATCTCCTTTCTTCACTAACTTGTTTTGCTTGCCAAGTGTGGCTGCTGTGCCTGCTCTATCTCGAGACAGCAAAGCCATATGTGTGGTACTGCTATGAAAGGTTCACTTTCTGAAATTTCCACATTGTGCACAAGGGCAGCTGTTGTCTTTCCTAAAAAGCACTACACATTATTTGATGACATAATATAAATAAGAAAGGAGGAGAATTTAATGTTCCAATAACAGACTTAAGGGCTGATAAAGCCTTTTTTTATTATTTTTTTTATTATTTTGGAAAACTGCATTATATGTTTCATAGATCTTCATTTTATGATAGAGTTCTATGGCAGTCAATATTTATTCCTACAAAAATAACAGAAAAGACAGAAAAAAACTGTCAAGAGAATAAGTGATATTTAAACCCAAGAAGTCAAGCACCTTATTGGCAAAATGAAGTTAAAACTAACAATAACTTAATTCTTATTAGGTTATCCTATATAAAATGATTACAGTTATAAAAGGACCAAGATAATGATTAAAAATAACCTCTATGTCAATTTCTCATTGACACACTGCTCATTTTCCCAGATATAAGCTTGTTACAGAATATATCTTCAGATAAGCAGCCATTCTACATTAATTATAAAAAGTACAGATATGTTGAATCCATGGTATTACTATGTATTCAAAACATTTGTTTTCAAAGAATTGTTTATTATATTTTGCTTCCTTTTGAGGAGAAATACCACTGAAAAAAGAAGCCCCTAAAAATAAATGGATGACAGACGACATCTTAGGACTGATGACAAGAGGAAGAGTAAAAATAACAAAGAAAAATATAGCAAGATAAATAAAGAAATAAGGCGCAAATGCAGAGAAGCAAAAGAAGTGTGGTTAAATGAACAGTGCAGACAGATAGAGGACTCTCATAATAAAGACAGCAAAAACATGCACAAACAAATTAGTGAACTCACAGGCAGCAAAACAAAATATACCATAGGATGCCTGAAATCAAAAGAAGGTAAAATGTTAATGGGAAAAGAAGACATTGTGGACAGGTGGACAGAATACATTGGTGAGCTATATGGAGGAGAAAGACCAGAATTAACACCAGATACTGAAAACTGTGATGGACCACCAATACTTGAAGATGAAATCCTAGATGCCATCAAACACATGAAGAAAGGAAAAGCGACTGGGCCTGATAATATAACAATAGAACAAATAGAGGCACTAGAGGAGACAGGAATAAAAATAATAACCAAGTTACTGAATGACATTTACAACAGTGGTTATATGCCCAGTGACCTGCTTAAATCCACGTTTATAGCACTACCAAAGAAACCAGGCGCAAAGGAATGTGATGACCACCGGACTATCAGCCTCTCATATCACATAATGAAGCTACTTCTGAGAATCATTATGAGAAGAACAAGGAGAAAGATAAAAATGGAAATAGCAGATGAACAGTTTGGATTTGTTGAAGGAAAGGGAACACACAATGCCATTTATGCTTTATGAACATTAACAGAAAGAGCTTTAGAAGTACAGAAAGATCTCTACTTACGCTTCATTGATTACACCAAGGCATTCGACAAAGTGAAACATAATGAAATTATTAAAATGCTTGAAGACATCAATATAGACGGCAAAGACCTGAAGATTGTAAAACATCTATACTGGCAGCAAGAAGCAGCAGTTTGAGTTGAAAATAGAACTGGAAAATATCAACCTATAAAACAAGAGGTGCGACAAGGATGTGTACTATCTCCAGACCTTTTTTCTCTGTACAGCGAGAATATTCTAAGAACGATCATCACAGAATCAGTCATAAAAATTGGAGGATACAATATTAACAACCTTCGGTATGCTGACAACACAGTACTGATAGCTGAGAACCAACAAGACCTGCAAAATCTCTTGGATAAAGTCACCAAAGAAAGTGAACAGAGAGGCCTTACTTTGAACATCAAAAAGACAGAGACTATGGTTATATCTAAGAAACAATCCACCAACATGTAGTATAAAATTAAACTGAACTATTTTAAAGCAGGTGCAGAAATTCAAATACCTTGGAGCAGCAATATCTTCAGATGAGAAATGCAGAACAGAAATTAGGAACAGAATAAGCCAAGCAAAGACTGCATTTCAGAGAAGGAGAAACATATTAGCCAACACATCCTTATCAATGAATGTTAGAAAATGAGTCCTAAAATGCTATATTGAACCTATCCTGTTATATGGAAGTGAATCATGGACAATAAGCAGGTCTGACAAAAATCATTGGAAGCAGCAGAAATGTGGTTTATTAGAAGAATGTTGCAAATTCCATGGACAGCAAAAATAACTAATGAAGAATGTATGAGAAGAGCTGGAGAGACAAAAAAAACTTTGTCAAAGAGATAAGAGAGAGACAATGTACTTTCATAGGACTTGCAATGAGAAGAGGGGGCATTGAAAATATTATAACAACAGGAAAAACAGAAGGAAGAAGATTAAGAAGAAGACCAAGAGAAATGATACTGGACAGTCTGACGGGATGGTGTGAGAGGAGATCACAAACTGAGCTGATGGGCTGCATGAAGGATTGTGTACTCTGGAGAAGCATAATAGCCAACGCCAGTCGGCATAGCACCTGATGATGATTCTTTTTTGAAAGTGTAGTGAATGTGTTCTTCTTAAGAACGCTGCTTTTTTTTTTTCACTTTCTCAAAATGGTAGAAACCCCCCTCTCCCCCCCCCCCCATATTTAAGGTGGATGGAAGAGATAACATTTAGCTTGTATAGTACAAACTTCTGAGCCCTTTCAAGAAGTCTATTTGCTGAGAGGTACAAATGTAAGAAGACAAAATAAGGCAAGACTATCTGATCAGATTCTTACTTCTTACCAAACCATCATGTTAAGGAAGCAGACATGTCTTCTGTCTCTCTAACTCTCTTTCCATATTATTTCTTTTATTTTTCCGGTTACTCTTTATTTTGGTGATACCAAATGACCACTGATAATTTTGTTTAAATGTTAAGAATTATATTTTTTCTCCTTCTCTAGAACAGATGCTCTTAACCTGTGATCCATGGATCCCCAATGGGTCCATGGAAGGATTGTTGGAAGTCCATGGACCAGCAAAGGGAATGGTTGATTTTTAAAAATCTTAGCATTATCTCTCTCTCTCTCACTCACTCTCTCTATAACTTAAGTGCCCAAGGCACATTGGGCTTCCACAAGAGTTTCCCACAAATGCCCGTCCTTCACCTTTTTTTTCCATTCTTGCCCAGATGAGCCCTTTATTACTCAACATCCTCTTTGCTGTTCTTCTCCATGTCTCCTTTGGTTTACCCTTACTCCTGTTCCCCTGTGGTATCCATCTCAGTGATATTTTTAGTAGTGAGCTGTTAGTAGTCTGAACTACATGTCCCAACCATCGCCAACAGCTTTCCTCAATAATCACTGTCAATGGCTTCATGTACATTTCTGCTAAAAAGGTGTTTTTCCTATGATGTTTGGCCAAATTATTCTTCTAATTCTTGGTAAACATTTAGTCTGAAAAGGCTTGTTTTCTATAGTTGTGATGATTTTCCAGCATTCACTTCCATAAAGTAGCACACTTAGAACATTGTTTTAGCATCATATGAGCTACATTTATTGCTTTACTTTTAATTAGGGGCACACAGCTGTTCTCGGGCCAGAAAGGGGGCCCATGGCTAAAAAAAAACTAAAAACCACTGCTCTAGAAGTGTTCTTTATTACAAAATGCAACCATTCGAGGAAGTCTGGGAAATAATTTAACAAATCACATTATGTGTTTCTTTCAGTGATCCTTTCCAAGACTTGATTCTACTGAATATCAGTGGAGTTTTTTGTTCTATTACATTAATAAGTTTCAGAATTATTCTTTGCTGCTTGACAAGAAACGTGACTTTTCACGTTTAATGACTGTTACGTTATGACCGCTGAATGACATTCTTTGCTAACAAAGTGAATAGCTGCAAATATATGCATATATAACAAATCTGTTTCACAGTTATACTTTTTTTGCCGAATATAAGTCAGATCAATATGAACACCATGAGATCGTATGCACTTTCGGATGAATCGAAAGTCTGTCTATAGCGTCCCTGCTGCTATGACACCACTTCCGGCAGGTCTCTTACAATTTATATAAACATTTAACAACTATTTAAGCTTAATTACAATAACCTTATAAATATAAAGTATAATAATGAGATAAAAATTAACGAGTTATTGTAGTATGCAGCGAATTACTATGTTTAAGGCGTTAAAATTAATTTCTTACGCTGTAAGCGAGACAAGTACCCGGAAGTGGATGAGAGGTGGAACAGAATCAATACTACCAACACATGCCTATGAGTAATTCTGTTTACTCTAAAACAAATTTCAAGGTTTCAAAGCGACCAAGGTAACTTATTTTCGTCAAACATTAAACACGTGTAACATAAAACAATATAATATGATACAGAAGAAGAATGATGTGTCCTAATGGCTAAACCTTAACCGATGCGTCAGTCAAGTTTTAGAGATAATTAAAAATACTGATTCCTACTTCATGTCAACAACATCGGATGTTTGACGCAGGAAGTTGCTATACGAGGAAATGTACATAAAAAAGAAAGAAACAAAACTGTCTTTAAGATATTGTCTTTGTGGCCTTGTGGATAGTTAACTGAACAATAAAATATGAATGCTTTAAACTCGAGGATGTAAGGAACAAAGAACCATAATCTATCAATAAATACCAGTGATTCCAGAAATCCTGCGGTATATATGGTATTTCTTCTTCTTCGCCATTAAGGCTTATTGCTGCAGATAACGTTAGCTTCCATTCTTCTCTATTCTTAATCTTCTATCTCCAGTTGGTGACACCAGTTTCCTTTATATCCTCTTCTATGTTGTCTTTCCATCTGTCTTGGTGTACCCTTTTGTCTTGTTTCCTTTATCTCTTGTGTTTACATAATTTTCTTTTGTCTGTTCTCTTCCATTCTTTCATAGCCCAACCAGTGTAGTCTGTTCAGTTTCAAGGCATTTGTAATTCATTGGGATTTAAATAAGCTGTTTAGTTCAGTGTTCTTTCTAGCTCTCCATTCTCCATTGTTGGTATCCTTTATGGGCCCAAAGATTCTTCTTATGATCTTGTTCTCAAAGATTAACAGTTGTTCATCTTTCTTTGTTGTACTCCACATTTCTGATCTACACATGATGGCTGGTCATGTTATAGTTTTGTAGATTGTTATTTTGGTGTTTTTGGGACAGTATTTTGGATTTTAACAGGTGTGACAAGGCAAAGTATATTTTATTCCCTATCTGTACTCTGCTTTTAATTTCCTCACTCGTTATGTTGCTTCTGTTGAAGTCTGTGCCTAGATATTTGTATGTTTCTGGTTTCCTAATGATCATATCTCCAACACTTATATAATCTTGATCATTCTGCCTCATATACTGTCTAAGTAAAGCCTACTTTTGGTGCCACATCTCTCAGGTGTATGCAGGTATTGATGTCTTCTTTCATAGTTTCCCCTGATAGGTTGATGTCAACAGTATATCCTAGTATTTTAGCTTGTTCTTCTGTACTGCTTTATTCTTTCACTTTTCTGATTACCTTTTCTAGTACTAGATTGAATAGTAATGAAGATAATGTATCAGCTTGTTTTAAACCGTTATATAGAAGGGTTCTGACTTTCTTCCTTTATATATTACTGTATTTTGTGCATTCTCCTGTCAAGAGAAAAGTATAGGACTTAGTGATGGGCTTTAGTGCCACCAATAAAAGAATCAGCAGCCTCCGCATCAAGGGAACAAAGAAAAATATAACAATGATTAACTCTTCCCATGCCCAGAAAAAAACGCGGATGTTCCCGTCGATGCCACACAGAAAGCGCAGGTCTTGATATGTATAGGGGATATAGTTGTAAAAGTGAATTTACAAAGTATTTCCACTTTAAAAGTATACATATTGTGCATGAAAATAGTTGCAAATGTAAGAAGATTTCATAAATGAAGAGTTTTTAGGAGAAAAGAAGTAGTGTGATGATTTTAGCTGATAATTATGTAGTGCTTACCATCAGCAATGCCTAGATGTACAATGTTTACCATCGGCGATTTCCAGTTCCACTTAAATTTTTGTCCGATCTCGTCGTGTGGTGGCATTCTCACTAAAATAATGTCTGAAATAACCATCTAACTACTTCTCCAGTCCATTTAATAGGTCTAAATGTACTTGGGGTACATTCAGGAATAGTGGTCGGGTCATAGGACATGTTCTTATGCCTCCGAAATCACAATAAATACTGAAATTTCTCCAGTAAAACATCTGTTTCGCTTGGTTGTTAGCCACATTTTGGATTGAACTATGAAAGGTCACCAGACATATACAGATAAATCATGTACAATAAAAAGTTTTACAATAATTTTACATTGCAACGAAACAAAATCGCTATAACGAACATGGCAGTCACTAGACTAACAGGAAGTTGTTGTGATATCGACTTTGGTAGGGAAAGAGTTACTCTGCATGCACCAACAGAAGATGCAGAGGATGAAGTCAAAGAATACTTTTACATGTTAGAGAGAGTAATAAGGAAGGCCCAGAAATATGATATACTGATAATACTAAAAAGGTAAAGGTGACCCTGTCATGCTTTGGAGGCACATAGGGATATGGTGTTAGTGTCCGAGACTTCAATTCAAAGATAGGAAAGGAAGATCACACAGACACATCACAGGTGAAAAATCTGCATGAAACATCTAACGATAATGGATGGAGACTAATAAATATGGTATGAGAATAAGCAGCACACATTTTCAAAATAAGAACATCCATAAACAAACATGGAAATCACCCAGTAAACTAACATATAACCAGATGGACCATGTTTTAATTGATATCAAGCATGCAACAGATATACTTCAGATCAGAAATTACAGGGGCTGAATGCAGCAGCGACCATTATCTTGTGGAAGCTAAAGTAAAATTCAGATTTAAGAAAAATTTTGTATAGTAAATTAAATAAAAGCTCAGTAAATATGGTGGATCTAGGCTGTTAAAATAATAAAACTACACCATGAATATTAGATCAGTATTAGATTATCAATGAATTGTTAATTTGTTGGGGGGGGGGCACATCTGTTCTAATATTAGCAATGAAAGTAGGAAGTTAGGAAAGTCATGCCAAGCACTACAGCGCTTCACAACAGTTGAAACTTTCTCATTTCCTTCAGACCAAGTTCCCAGATTTGCTTCTCCTCTGAATTGTACTTTTGTTGCTTTCACTGTGATTTAATGTCTTGAAGATGTGGAAAATTCCTCTCTGAAAAAAAAAAGAAAACTATCTTCTGTGTGATGAAAAAAATGAAGAGAGAAAAAACTGGGGTGTCTTATTCTGATGTTACACAGACATTTTTTATTTTTGAATTTTCAGTAGCACATGTTCATGATAATGATGAAGCTTGAAGAACGGCCATGCTCTGCTGCTGGCTTAGAGATGACCTCCTTGCACTCAGGACACTCCCATTTGTGCTTGGCCTTTAACCTCAGTGTTGTTTCCCATATGTGCTTGGCCTTTAACCTCAGTGTTGTTGGTAGTGGTGTTAGGTGATAGTGCCAATGACACATTCATTGAATACAGCTCAGGCTTTTCTGCAAAGTTCTGAATGTCTGCCACTGCCCTTTGTTATTCCTCTTTCAGAAAGTCTTTGGTGATAGTTGTTGCATTCAAAATTCATTTAGTTTATCTCCCTGTAATTCTGATTAATGATGAAAAAAAAATTTTTTTCAGAATTAAAAAAATTTTTTTTAAATGATGAAAAAAAATGGTTTATGTTGTGTAAAATTCAGTTTTGAGCAGACACTAATGGAAATAAACAGTTAGTGCCTTTTTTCTTTCTTTTTTTCTTTCTTCTTTTCTGAAGGGATAAACAAAATTAATATTTTTAGATTTAAAACAGTTCAAAATGTTTATGCAGTTGTTGATTTGACAACATTAACAAAATCAGCTTCGATACATTTTCAAGAATATTTAGGACAATGCTGCCGTATTTCAGTTATCATCATCAACCGGTGCTGTGCCGACTGGCATTGGCTATTATGCTTCTCCAGAGTACATGATCCTCCATGTAGGCCATCAGCTCAATTGGCGATCTCCTCTCACACCATCCCGTCAGATTGTCCAGTATCATTTCTCTTGGTCTTCCTCTGGATCTTCTTCCCTCTATTTTTCCTGTTGTTGTAATATTTTCAGTGCCCCCTCTTCTCTGTTTCAGTTTTGGAAAGTAGAAATTCTTAAATATCCAGTAAATACTTATTTTTGTCTTTCCACTGTGTGAGGTTTCCTGTGGTAGATTTTTTTTTGTGACTCAGAAACATACATGCACATATTATCAACATATATCACTTATAGCCGTTAATTAAAAAATAAAAATTAAATAGTTTAAAATGACATTTATAAGATTTAAGATTTTTCAGTAAGCATCATCAGCAGTCCATAAGAAGTTCCTGTATTTTGGGATCATTTTATTTTTTGTCCTGTAGTAATTGTGAGACCTGGACACTTAACAAAACAGCTGAGAAACACATAAATGCCTTTGAATGTAAATGCTATAGAAGAGTTCTTCAAATACCAAGGACACAAAAAAGAACAAATATATCCATACTACAAGAACTTAATATTGAAGAAGGCTGGTGAGTAAGGAGGATTAAAGAGAGAAAACTTAAATATTTTGGACACATTAAACATGATAATCTAGAGGAGACCGTCTTGGAAGGGTATATAATGGGAAAAATAAAGCGAGGAAGACCAAGGCGAAGATGGCTGCAAGACATCGTTGATGATCTGCAAATGGATGCATCAGCAGCAAGCCATCTTGCTCACAACTGAGAGGCCTACAGGAGTGGTGTTATGGAGGCAAAGTTCTGCAAGGGACATGCAAATGAGTGAATGGATGAATGAAGTAATTGTAGCAAATGTAGTTTGGCTTCCCATAGTGCTAGGTCTTGCTTTCTTGTGTTTTCACTCTGGCTTGAGTTCAGATAAATGTATTGTACACTGTCTCATAACTTAATTCGTTAATGTTGCTGGATGGATAATTAGCACTCTGCCGTCACAAGATACCTAAAATAACTGTCCGCAAGTGATGATGGAGCAGTGGGCTGTGATAGTTTGTGTTACTTTACATAAGCTCAAGGAACGGCACAGGAGCATTACATGTGTGATCACCTGAAGCAGTTATTGTTACATTACTCACCCCCAAAATTACATGAGCTTTGCTCTAGATCTAGGGTTCTTAATTCTTTCACTCCATGATTAATTTATGTGCCCCCCCCCCTCTAAAATTTTAATGAGGAATTTTGGTAAAAGGTAATTGGAAGGACATTAATCTATAATTTAAAACTATGGACAGAGTTAGAAAAGTAATACTTTTAATTTTATTTAGACTTTGTCTAAATATCACTCCAAACATTGATTCACATAGGTGTGCAAGGTCTACCAACACTATTAGTGTTGTTTCGGAGTGAAAGGGTTAACCCCTTTTTTTTAACAATTACAGACCTCCTGTGGATTTCCCTTTATATCCCTGAACCCCCTATGGATTGCTCTGTGTGTTCCCATACCTGCTTCACTAGACTAATGAAATCATCATCACTAATCCTGTAAAATGCCAGTATGATTTTTTGTTAAAAGTCAGTAGCTTGGTTTTACTTCACTCATAGATAGTAAGAAACAGGACAGTGGAAAGACAATTCGGATTAACTATTTTTGGAAAAAAGAAAAAAACTTTCAGGAAATCGAGTGCTATACCCTGGTTCCCATACCTCCAAGGGGTATGGAGTGCCCTCGGTTAGATGATCAGCAGTGCCAGAATAAAGCAAAATCTAAAACAAAAACCAAAAAAAAAAAAAAAGCAACATTTAGCAGTTAACACTCAGCAGTGTTTGTGTGGCTTCACTTTCAGTTCATATAATGCTTATGTAAACTCTTTGAAATGATAAAAGTAAAAGTGAAAGTGATTTTTTTTTTTAAAGGAAATTTTACAGTTTTACACTGAATATCATCAGAAATATGGAATCCTGGGAAATTTTTTTTTTTTCTTGAAAAGTAGTAGGAATGTCATGTCTTTCTATGAAGTCATGTTTCCTTCTGTGCTTTCAGTCTTCTGTTTTCATTATAGTTGTGAAGTTATTCTATATTGTCTTCATATGTTGGGCTTTCAGGGTGGATGATAAATGTGGGTATTTACCACCCATCCACCCACCCCACACATACACACACATGCATGCATGAACACACACAGAACTAAAAAAGTTCAATGAAGGAAGGAATGAAGTGGAAAATCATGATTGCCAGCAGATATCAACACAAACCATGGTGAATGGATGGACTAAAGGTGTTACGTACTAGGTGACCTCTTACCACCACAGCTTGTTTGTATTCTGTGTTTTGAGTAGAGATCTGTATTGTAAGGCTTCTGGGTGTTTTGTTTTTTATATAAAAACACCTCGCAGACATACACGCTCACACACATGCAGCACTTCAACACTGAGTCGTTTTAACAGGCCAGGCGTATTGTGTTATGTGAAAGTGGACCTTCATCTGTGACATTTTATTGACAGACTATTGACCTGCAAAATTAGCTGTGTAAGCAGGCACCATCTGTTTGTTCACATAACAAGGGTGCTTCGTAGCTGAAGCAGTAAGGCTACCTTATAAACCTAGTGAGCTTTGTTTCCCACATTGATTGACTAAAATTAATCAGTATCTTTGCATGCCACTATAGAAATTGGCCTTTAGAAAAAAAAAACATTATTTGCCTTTCATAAAAAAGGTTATGAACACCACTGTGTTAGAACATCTGGCCCTGTCAGTAATAATATTTTCACAGTTTTTATTTTCTTTTTCTAGTCATCTGTATAGTTTGTTAAAATATTTTGTGTTACTAAATCATGTCCATATACTTATAGATTGTGCAAGAACTATACAGAAACTATTTGGTTGAAGAAACCTAATGAATTAAATCTTTTTTCTTTGTGTATTTAAACGTGCAGTACCATTGCTGTTTGACAGGGGAATCAAGATATAGTGACATACAGAAGATTTTTATTTTTAAGTTTCAACTCCATGAGATGGAAAAATCTGGTATAATGCAAAAACCTAATATTCTCTTGCTAAATGAGGTGAAAGAATGTGATATAATATAAAATCCCTATAATTTCTGACCATATGAGGTAGAAGAATGTACAAGAAATCCTGTAATATCTGATCACATGAGGTAGAACACAAAAACCATATAATATCTGATACATGAGGTAGAAAAATGTTCAAGAAACCCTGTGATATCTGATCCCATGAGGTAGAACACAAAAACCCCTGTAATTTCTGACCACATGAGGTAGCAGAATGGTATAGCACAACAATTTTTGACAACATGAGGTAGAAAAATCTAGTATAACACATTAAAAACTGTGGGCCCCATTAGTCATAACCTAAGGATAGCTGCACTATCTCTTTCTGACCAAGGGAGCTGTATTTTGTTTCACTCTCAGCATCAAGAGTTTTCAGTCTCTGCTAAAATGCATGTTTGGTGATTTGAATGTTACAAATGCTTTCCGTTACAAGAGTAACAATTATTGAACACGCACGCACACACACACACACACACACACACACCAAAAAAAAAACCCAAGGTACCTTAGCATTCAATAACTGAGCAAAGTCCTTCAATGTTTCTGCTTCATAAATTTACAGAGATATGCAAATATGACCACCAAAGTGAGGCTTCGAGACCTGGGGTAAGAGTGGCAGAAGCTTAAGCTTACACGCTGCCTTGCTGTTTTCTTCCTTTTTTTTTGCAATGAAAGCTAATCCCAGATATCACCAGTATAGATGAATGTTTTCTAACTTCATTAATGTGAGCACAATATTTACTTTTTTTTGTGTACTAATTTTATTTATGAATATTTTCACAAGACTTTTTTTTTTCAGAAATATAACAAATAGTGATATACTTAATTGGCTTCAGATTTTGGCCAATAATATTGAATCACGTGTGAAAATAAACAAATTATTTTTTAAAAAAAACAAAAGATGATGAATAGATTATAAATTAGATTAGAAGTAGCTGCAAACATTATTAACTTCTGTTTTTATTTGCTTTCAGTATTTTTAAAGAAGAAAATTCCATTTGGGCTTGTTTTCCTTTTTTATTATTATTATTATTTATTTTTTTCTTTTAGCTATTTAAAAAATTGTATTTCAAATAGGAGACTTAGCATATATATACCATTGAAAGTTTCAGTACTGAAATATATAGACTATTGCCCTTGAATGTAACTTCATTTGATAAAGAAGTTACATTGGTAAGAATTACAGTGGATTTGTGGTTTGTGGTAGAGATATTTAATTTGATTGTTTGAAGGATAAATTATAGTTGGTGAGGAGGTCTGATTAGTGTTTAGAGTAGTGGTGATTTCAGATAGGCTGTGGTCATCTGATTACTGAACAGAAGAGTAGTGGTGATTTGAGATAGGCTGTGGTCATCTGATTACTGAACGGAAGAGTAGTGGTGATTTGGGATAGGCTGTGGTCATCTGATTACTGAACAGAAGAGTAGTGGTGATTTGAGATAGGCTGTGGTCATCTGATTACTGAACAGAAGAGTGGTGGTGATTTGGGATAGGCTGTGGTCATCTGATTACTGAACAGAAGAGTAGTGGTGATTTGAGATAGGCTGTGGTCATCTGATTACTGAACGGAAGAGTAGTGGTGATTTGGGATAGGCTGTGGTCACCAAGATTTACAGTAAAGGAGGGACAGAAAATGGATCAGGCAGGCGTCGTTAACAGTCTCATGGTGACTGGTAGGACAGAAGATTTGGTCGCATACTGTGACGTGAGATGTGACACACACTGCAACATGGCATGTGATGTGCTGTGACTTTGCATGTGACACGCTGTGACATTGCATGTGACACGCTGTGACAAAGCATGTGTGCTTAGAATGAAAGAAGTGTAAGTAAAATACAGCGATACCAGAGTGGAATGCCATTTTAAGGACACAGGTAGAAATGTAAATCATTATAGAACTCGGCAACCTCTGTTGCTGTGCACTGGAGATTATATTGGAGAGAAAATTGGAGCACTTATGGACTTGTTGATAGTGCAGGAATGATAACCTAACCAGCAGGATAAAATGATCGATTCATGTTTGATTGATATTCTGCACAGAAGTAACTGATGGCCGTATAACATTTATCAGTTAAGAGGCATGATCACCTTTCATTAACAAGAGTGTCATGCTATTCTGAATTTAACATTTCATTCAAATTTATGAATGATAGTAAATAAAAGATTTAATTATTGAGACTCTCAGCTTTCACACTGAGTACAAAAGTTCACAGAAACATCTTACTAAATGGATTGTGGTAGGTGGAAGTGAATAAATCACCTTTTTTTTAAGAGTTCCTAAAGTGTGATCATTGTTGAAATAGAAAGGAGTTCATTTATACATGTTTTTTTTAAAAAATCTATTTCAGTGTTTGTACTTAAAAAGGCATTGTTGCTCAATGTCTTTGTTATGTAACTTATAAGACCCAACATATCATACTTTGGCTCTACATAGTTTTAGGGTCATGTTTGCCCATACACGGTAGTCCCTATTCGCTTTGGTCAGACTACTGTTTGTTTACAAGGGCACCACTGGAGATGAAATAAAGTCTTGGTCAGCTATAGTTTGTCAATCCTGATGCAAGCAGTCAACAATGGGTTGCTGGTCACTATCTCATTCAGCTTGAGTATTACATTTTCACCTTTTTTTAAAAATCTTTTTCTTCGTCATCTTTGATAGTAATCTTCATCTTTAAGAAGAAGAATTTGATACTAATAAATTACAAGGGGTTATTGATAAGTTCTCGGCATAAGGTACAAATACTTGAAACACACAGTTGATATTAGGTGCATTTTTAGATCAGGTTGATGTAAGATTAAACACCAAGTTTCAAGAAATTAACTGCAACCAATTTTTGTTTCAGGCTACTGAAGTGGTAAGGGGTAGCAGAAATTGATAAAATGGATAAAATTTCTCATCAAGCAGTCATTCGCTACCTCTGCATCAAGGGCTTATCATCGAAGGAGATCCATGAGGATATGGTGGAGACTCTAGGGGAGAGTGGCCATTCTTAAAGCACAGTAAAGAAATGGGCAGCTCATTTCAAACATGGAAGGGAGAGTCTGGAAGATGATCCCTGTCAAGGATGACCGAGAACAGTAACCACCGATGAAACCACCGGCACAATCCATGACATGATAATGGAGGATCGACGACTAACTGAGCGGTAAATTGCTACTGAGTTGGGCATCACCCAGGAATGTGTTCATGTCATTGTTCACAATGATCTTCAAGTGACAAAGGTCTCTGCTCAATGGGTCCCAAAACTTCTTGGAGCTGATCACATACAACAGCATCTCAACATGTCAAGAGACAATCTTGGCCATTTTTCTGCAGATCCTGAAAAGTTTCTTCAGCAATTTGTGACAATGGATGAGACTTGGGTTCATCATTTTCAACCAGAAACCAAAGAACAGTCAAAGCGGTGAAAACATGATGGATCCCCACCTCCAAAGAAAGCAAGGGTGGTTCTGTCTGCAGGCAAAGTGATGGCTTCCATCTTTTGGGATTCAGAATGTATGCTACTGGTAGACTATCTTCAAAAGAGCAGAATGGTCACTGGGCCCTATTACGCTAATCTTGTGAAGCAACTGCAGTTCAAATTGAAGGAAAATCATCAAGGGAAATTGACAAGAGGAGTCATCTTTCAGCAAGACAATGCTCCAGTTCACAAGTCGGCAGTGGAAATGAGTGCCATTCATGATTGCGGCTTCCAGCTTCTTGAACATCCTCCTTACTCCCCAGATTTGGCCTCTTCAGACTATTACCTGTTTACCAGACTCAAAAAGGAGCTCAGTGGTCGCAAATTTGCTTCAGATGATGATGTCATTCATGCTGTAGACCACTTTCTACTGGCACAAGATGCTGACTTTTACAAAGAAGGGATCCATATGCTCCAGGATCGCTGGACTAAGTGCAAAAACTTGCAAGGGGACTATGTTGAGAAATAACCCAAAAAAGTTGTCCACAAATAATCCATTGTACCTTATGCCGAGAACTTATCCATCACCCGTTGTACCTTTCACAATGTACTACCAAGTAATTTAACTAAAGGGAGGAAAAGAAATGTGACTGAACAGGCCATGTGACATAATTATTAGTTGGGCAGTGAATTGGATCTTGCAAAGGTTCTATTCAGCTTCTTTATGGTGCTCCTAAAAAACAGGCTGTTGATCTTGTTTAGTCTGGCTTACAGGACAGGACTTAATGTTATCAATTCAAGTGGAACCTATTGAGAATCCTTTTTTGTTTTTGTTTTTGTGTGTGGTGGGGAGAGGAGACAGTATTCCAAAATTTCAGGCAAGTCACTAATTCCCTGGTTCCTTTTCAACTTGATTCCTGAGCATCAGCATGTTCACATCATTGACCTGCAAAGAACTCAACAAGTTTGCTGCTCTAAGTGAAGCCAGCAACAGCCTGAACAAGAGCAGATAGGAAGACTGAGTCGGGCTGGGTGCGAAAGCACTGGTTGGAGTCAACTAGAAGATCAGGTTGACAAAAATCTCTTTCAATTTTGTCCCAGGTCATGTGGGGGTGAGAGGTAATGAACAAGCAGACAGACTCGATGGCATGGCTACAGTGGAAGGTGGACAGACAATAGACCAGGCTGATGTTCTAAATTCACTAAGAGAAGCTGGTCGAATTGCCGATTCAAGCAACAGTTCTGAATCTGCAACCATGAACAGATTGCTGGAACATAACGTAAGACGTGGTGTGGCCAGACAAGAGCTCTACTTTGGGAAGCAAAGAAGACTGGGTAATCAGCACAGAACTGGTATCATCAGCCGCCAAAACTGGTGGAAATATTGAAGATGAGATCAGAGCACTTATGGATGTCCCATGTGCAATGAAGATGATCCATCAACTAACTAACAAATAGTAAAATATCCTCCTACGAGCTCTTCCTTTTCTTCAAGTTGCAAAAAAAATTCATGTACCACTTTTATGCTATGCTACAATTTTATACTATAACTACTTTCAAATTGAATTTTGAAATTTCACACAGTGTTCCACAAGCATAATAAATGTAAATTAACAAAATTTGATATGTACAACAGTAACATGTTGGGCATATTTATCAATCTAATCAGTCATTATAGTTGTTCTTCTTTATAATTTTGTTTTCCTTTGCTTTATTTCTTTTTCTATAGTATATTTATGGGTTGCATAGACTTGACTGACAGATTTTTTTAAATTAGAAAACTGGGGGTTTTGTTTTTGATAAATCTCATAATATCATAATGGCTTCCTGTGGATGTACAGTATACATTTTGTGTAGATAGTCATTTTTAAAAATGTGCATTCTTATATTCTTATGCATTTTTAAAATAAAGCTTTGGACTCATTGGTTTTTTTTTGTACTGATTATTTATAAATTATGAAATAATAGCCCTGCATGTCGGAAGAAAATCGGTGCCATGTGGCATTTTTAAGTTAAGAAGCATGATCAGTGTTTTCACTGTTTGCTAGCAAGAATTGTCTGCCATGCCATCAAAATTTCATTCAGATTTTTTGAAAGATCACTGTGCTCCTTTTTTTTTTTTAAGTTACCCACAAATCATTTCGGCTGGTTTCTTTTTCACTTTTGCCTGGCGGTATGCTCACATTGTTTGTGTACTTGACCCAAGTGTGATTTACCACAAATTTTCCATGTGGGTGTGTAAGTCCTGCATAGCGGTGAATGAAATGAATACTTGCTTTGTTAGTAGGGACAGAGATGACTAATTGCTACCGACTGTTGGAAATTGTTTTGCCCAATCACGAATTCTGGCTACAGTTATAACCTTTATGTTATTTGACCCGAGTGTGGTTTATAGCAGCACGCGAAGGTCATATGGATATTATTAATGTGTAGTTTTGGGAGCACAGGCTCAGTTAGCAAATTCTGAGATTTGGATACTGAAACAATGTATTACTGAAGCCACACAATCTGTGGTTGAAAGTGTAGCATTTCATCACATTTGTGAATTGTAACATTTCACTTAGGTCTATCTGTGCTATCTGCCTCTTCTCTTATGAGTGATTTGTTTCATTTCTTCATGCTCCATCCTTCCACAATTTCTGCATCTTCTCTTGTTTCTATTTTGGTGATCTAACTTTTGAGGCTTTTGGGTGGAGCTTCCTCGCTTGATTTCCCGGATGTGAACTTGGCCTGACAACTGTTTCTAATAGATCTTGTTTGACCGAGTGATGAAGATTTAACATTTACAATATTTCTCCAGCGCACATTAATAAAGATTGCGATATCTAGAAGGTGAACATTTGTGCGTTTACAATAATGCCTAAGGTAAGATAACTGATAATATTGTGAGATCAAATTATCACAAAAGGTCCATACATTAATACACTACTCCAGAAGAAAGCAAGAAAGAAACAACAATGGGTCTTTAAAAAAAAATCATTGAATGGGTAGAACAAAAACATGGAAGTTGAATTAGACCTAAATTTAAACAGAATATATATTCATGATAAACTCCAACATAAATGTTGACATAGTAGTGAAATTTCATGTAATTTAATATCTACACAGCCCTTGAAACTTAACTTTCAATCTTAAAAATATGATTTTTTTTCTTTAGTTTAATATCAGAAATTCTACAGAGATTTCATGAAATGAAATTACCTATATCTTTCAATTCAAACTATAATAACAGGTAAATGTCCTGAATGCATAAAACAGAAGGGGCTAAATTACTTGTGCATTACAGACATTGAACCAGATGCAAAGACTGAGCTTCAATAGATGGAGTTAGATTTTGTGTTAAGTTTAGCATAAAATCAATTGAAAATCTTGTTTGAGATCAATATTTTCCTTATGTATATGATTACCTCAGGTTACATTGTCAGTGCTTTGGTAACATCTGTGATGTTATTTTTTTAAAGTTCATAATATTGTTTTTTATGTGAGAAACTTTTTTTTTTAATGTGATCATTAGGTTGTGGAAGGTTTACATGCAGTGCATGAGTTTACTGAAGAAGCATATGCCTGTAGTTTCATTGTTAGATGCATAGTTTATCACCGATTCATTGTGGGCATGCAAACATTGGTGGGAAAGTGATAATTTCTGATTGTTGTGGGACTTCATTTCCAAGTCACTGTGGAAACTTAATCTTGTGATTGTCACAATACATAAAATGAAGGTTGTTGTCAAAACTGATCTTTCTGTTTGTCACAGGACATCAGATCAAAGTCATATTGCAGAATCTTCTGTTTGTCACAGTACAAGAAACTAAAGTCACTGTGAACACTGATCACTTCTGATTGTCAGAGTTCATCAAACCAGAGTCACTTTATAGCAAAGCAGTTACATTTCAGTTTTTTTTTTGTTTTTGTTTTCAAAAGTGTATTTGTGGGAGGCGTTTTAATCATATCAGTAGCATAATTTTGTGAGAATCTTTTTTCTTTTTTTTAATCTGGTTTGCTGTTATGGATGAGTCCACTGTTTTACTGGTAAGTTGACAGGTTATGATGTTTACAAGTAGCTTTTCTTATGCAGCTGTTGAATAATTATCATTCAGATTTACAGTCACCCTGAAGCAAAAACCAGGATGGTGACACCAGGAAGGAATGAATGAACGAACGAACAAACAAACAAACTTTATTTTCAAAGGGTTAAGAATGGGGCACGCAGGCCCGTCTAACATTCTGCCCTTCATCATACAGCTTTCACTCAGTCACAGTCATTCAGCATTTGTTAATGAGCATAATAATCATGAAGACACATTAAATAATTATATAAATAAATAATAAACTTATCTCATGTCCATACACTCTACACTCTGATTTATGCAACAACATGAAGTAAGCTTGCACTCTTACATTCATTCAAAACTAACGAATTTATAGAAAAGTAGTATTAAAAAGAAAATTACAACACTCAAGTCATACTTTAAGCTACTTTAAACTATGCTTAATGAGGCATATAGTCCATGTCAAACAGATGTTGACAAAGTTTAAAATTAAAAGAATGAATATTACTTATAAGTTTTACATGAATTGATGGGGCATTCCAAAGGTGGGCAGCTGAGAAAGAGAGATTGATTGATCTTTATTTCAAAAGGGTTAAGAATTGGACATGCAGGCCCATCTGACATTCTGCCCTTTATCATACATCTTTCACTCTATTCCAGGAAGTTAGAATTGCAAAAGCAGCATTGTCCTTCAGAAATCTTGAGAACATATGGAATTCAAAAGTTATAAGCACAAAAACCAAGTTAAGGTTATTCAATCCAAAAGTGATATCCACCCACATTTATGCATGTGAAAGCTGGAAATCAACTAAAGAAATAGACAAGAAATTAGACTTTTGAAAACAAATGGCTAAGGAAAATATTTGGTATAAAGTGGAACGAATTCAAGAACAATGCAGAGATAAGACAAATGAGCAAACAACAACCTGTCTCATGGTTGATCAGAAAAAGAAGATGGACATATGTAGGCCATGTGATGAGAAGAAACAATCAGAGAATACCAAAACAAGCTATCAAGTGGATTACAACAGGCCAAAGAAAAAGAGGTAGACCACGTGAAACTCTAAAGAGAACATTGTTAAGAAAAGCCAGTTTAGTGGGCAATACATCCCTTGATGAGGTTGAAAAACTCGCTGAGAGCAGGAAAACTTGGCAAACAACTATGTGAGCCCTATGTGACGTTTAACAGTTCAGGAAGGATGTAAGATTTACAAAATGGATTGTTCATTGCCTGCACTACATGCCATGCTGAATAGCATTGATGATCATGTTTTTCCATTTTCCACGATTCCTAGTGCTCCTGATCACCTCAGATGCTTTTCTGCAGCCCTTCCTCTCGTGTTTTTTTTTTCACATGAGTTTTTCTGTTATGACCAAGTTCTTTAACTTCTATCTTCCCATGATGTGTCCAAGAAATGTTTGACTGTCTTTCTTCTTATAATTGTAACTAGTTTTCATTGTTCTGAAATTTGTATGAGAATGTCTTCATTTGTTTTTCTGGCTGTTCAGTAGATTGTTAACAATCATGATTATGTCTCTAACTTTTCCAGATAGTTGATAGCAATTGTGATTATGTCTCTAACTTGTCCAGATGGTTGATAGCAATCATAATTATGTCTCTAACCTTTTCCAGGTAGTTGATAGCAATCATAATTATGTCTCTAACCTTTTCCAGGTAGTTGATAGCAATCATAATTATGTCTCTAACCTTTTCCAGGTAGTTGATAGAATAAAGTGTCATAAATCTTTGCCAGGACATACATATTACAAACTTACTGCATAAGAAATATTTTTTTTATGTATTTATTCCCATCCATGAGTTTATCATTTTTATTGGTAAAACTGGTAAAATAAGGTCAGTAATAAAAGACAGACGTATATGTTTCAATTTTATAAGAAAATGGTGAGAGAAAAGTGAAAAGAAACAAAATTGGCAGAAAATAAGATAAGCACATATAAATGAAGAACATATGACAATCCAGTATTTCAGCAAATGCCTTTGTCAAGGACCACATACAAAAACAACACACAAGATAAAAGCATGAAAAATAAATGAGAAATTAGCACTTAGATCTATGATATCCTCCTCATAAAATATATGGGCACCAAGTACATCCAGATGGATAAACAAAAAAATAAAGCTAAATTTTTATTTTCAAGCACGGCTCTTGCGATATTGTTGCATGGTGATGCAGTGTAACAACGGTTCCACAAGACATCTTGATTAAAAAAAAAGGACGAAAAAAAAACTTATTCCGTGAATTACATTCAATGCTAGAAGTTCAATTACTGATCTCATTACAGCATTGACAATTATTATTGCATTATATCTACACCATATGCGTCACACTAAGACATTATAAAACATAATTCCGTTTAAGAATGGTACATTTTTGTACATGTGTGTGTCATTTTGGATTTACTCTATCAGTGGTGAAGTAGTGATAAGAGTTACCTTCTCATAAGTGAACTGGCATAAATTGCATGAGAAAGTCTGCCTACTTTAGATGCTTATAACAGTGCACACTTGAATCTCCTGGGCACTCTTGTTGTGTATTCATTAATAACACCTGCCTGCGGAAATGAGCAAAAGAATATAAAAGATATGAATCTGTTTAAGTTAATTTGTCTGTTAACCTTTAACTTGCTTGTTTGGTAGTATGAATCTGTTCATTTGTTTGTAAATCTTTTAATTCACTTATATGGTAATGTGAAAATGTATTAAGTTTATTTGTTTGTAAATCTTTAATTCACTTATTTGGCGATATAAATCTGTTAAAGTGTATTTGTCTGGAAGTCTTGAATTTGTTTATTTAATAAAACAACTGAATAATGAAATGCAATTTCTGACCAGTTTTATGTAGATTGTGTGATAAATGAGGAGGTTACTTTCTGAAACTTCATGTGAGAACAAACGTTACAAAACCTGATTGTCATAAGAAAACTCAAGTGGAAACGAAAAGTTCAAGGCCAACAGAAAAATATCTTAACATGCTGATTAAAATGGCACCAGAAAATGACGACAGCCGAACTAATTGGAAACGCCAATGACTGCACAAAATGGAGAAAAATGATTGACAGTGTCTAAAAATATAGCACATAAAAGGTTATGAAGACCTTCAAATAACATATTCAGAAGTCAGTTTAACAGAACCATTGTTTTAGTCTTTGTTTTTCTTTTTCTTTTATATATATATATATATTTCTTGTCAATATATTTTCTGTCTTTATTAATTTTCACATGTTATAGTTCTGCACAGTCTGGAGGTTAACTCCACAGCTGTGTGCTTAATATTCTTTTCCCTGGAATCCTCCTCTCCCCCTCCTCCAGAACTTCAAGGCATGCGTTCACATATCCCAGTGTTTTGTATATGCTTCATATATATATCTGCATGCTAACAATAATGAGAGTGATTTAATCATGTATTGCTGCTTCTTTCATTCTCTGTGGAAGAAAGGAAGAGAGGAAGCTAGTTTGTTGGATTATGAGAAGAAGATAAATGTAGTTAATAATTGTAAGTTATAAATTATGTATTTCATCTCTTTACTCTGTTCAAGGACCATAAGCTCGGACGAGGAGGACGAACATGGTGCATGCCTGGACACCGTGCCTCTAATGTGTGGAGACAGTTTTGAAATGGATGAAAGTGACCGCCTCGTCAGTGAGAGGCGAAGGCGGTCCCGGTCAATCTTCCGGATGATATCTCAACTGTGGTCAAACTTGTGTAACAAGTGAGTGTTCCAGTATTTTAATATGAGTTATAACGTTATCCTTAACACAAATCATTATCCTCATAGATCATAATCTCTCATGGCAGTATAATGAATCCTGGGGGCACTTTATCAGGAATAACAAGGTAGACATAGTCACATAGAAGGTTCTAGATGAGAACAAATACATTTGGACATGACATAAGGACAGTTCAGCAAACTGGTCTGACAAATAATTAAGAGAACTGACAGAAAATATAGGTCATGTTGGAAAAAAAGCAAGGAAGGTTTTCAAACATTTTGACAGTGAAAACTTTTTTTTTTTAATCAGTTGCCGGAATAAATTTTTTTTTTGTTTTGTTTGCTATCGGGGAAAAGGAACTCAAGCCCAAACCTAAAGTATAACACTAACCATTTAAAAAGGAGAACCCAGACCTCAGTATTTCATCTATCAACTAGATATACTTGTATATCACTAACAAATGATGCTGATGGAACATGGCTACACCGTAAACTGTAAGAAAAGGGCCTAGCTCTGTTGCTGGTCCTGGGGAGCGGCTTCATCACACTCAGGGCCCGCCCGTTATGTCCGTTGTATGAATATTGGTTTTTTAAAAATTTGTTTCTATTCTCACCTTCATTACCCCAGTGGGGGGGTGGGTGGGTAGGTCATCAACAAGGGCTCTCCATTTATCCCTGTCCTGGGCTGTTGTCTTCTGTCCGTCCCCAGGTATAGTTGATCTTTTTTATCTCTGCTTCAAGACTCTTTTGCCAGGTGTTTCTAGGTCTTCCTTGTTTCCTCTTTCCCTGAGGTTCCAGGTGAGAGTTTGCCTGGTTATGTTTGTGGTAGGCTTACGAAGTGCATGATCTATCCATCTCCAGCATCTTTTCATTATTATTTCTTTCACAGTGGGTTGGTTCGTTTTTGGCCATAGCTCTTCATTACTGATGATGTCTGGCCATTTAATCTGAAGGATCTTCCTTAGGCAGGTGCTAACAAAGGGTCTTTTGGTACTTTTGGCAGATGCTGTCCATGTTTCGGATACATACAACAGGACTGATTTTGTATCGAAGAGTCTTATACTGAAGTTTTGTTGTTCAGTATTCCCTTAGTCTTCTAGATATTTCTCAGCTGTAGAAATGCTACTCTAGCCTTCTTAGTTCTTGCTGTAATATCTGCTTTTGTACTACCCACTCTTGTCTATGATGGTGCTGAGATATATGAGTCTGCTTCTTCTAATTTCTTACCTTTTGAGGTGATTGAGATTGTGTAGGTTGTGATTATTCTGATAATTTTGGTTTTTCCTTCTCTTATTTTTAGTCACTTTTTAAAAAAAATAGCCTTGAAACTTTGAACAGGATGTTCTTAGCTGCCAAGTCTGTGAAGTTGTTGGTACACAGGCATGATACTGTTGAGAGAAAATAATGGTGGCTGTCTTAAAGAACTAGAATGAACCCCCCCCCCAAAAAAAAAAAAAGTGAAATTAATTGGCAGATTAATTCTCCATGTGAATCACAATGAGCTTTGCTCAGTAAAACTGTTAGTTGCTAAAACTACTCTGGGAGAGATGGAGAAAGGTCATGGCCTTCTTTGGTTAACAAGCTCTGAATGACCACTCTGACACAGATATATTTTCTCCTCCTTGCTTAAAAGAACAAATATACAAGGGGAAGTCACTAAGTAACTCGCAAATTGAAATATTTTATCAATGGCAGTTATCAGGTAGTATTTAAATATATCCTTAGATAGTACCATCATCCAACTTTATAATAGTTGTATGTTAAGCGCGCATGCACAAAGCAATAACAAAATGGCTACTCAACTGTTAGTGTGTACCAAAGAAGAATGAATTAGTGTAGTGCGATTTTTGTGAGCTAAAGGACATTATCAAAGAGTGTTGTTAACCAAGTTCCAGAAGTATGGTGACAGTGTGAATTCTGTATCATACCATGAAGTTCTGTCGATGCTACGGGATGCAATTTGAAGAAAAGGTCCTGATCTGCTGACTAGAGGTATGCTTCTCTTTCATGACAATGCCACACCACATACGGCTTGGTTAACCCAAGAGAAAATTAGCCAGTTGGGTTGGGAAGTTCTTGAAAATCCACCCTATAGTCTTGACCTAGCTCCAAGTGATTTTCACCTGTTTGGTCAATTGAAAAACCACCTTGGTGGGAGAAGACTCTTGAATGACAAAGAGGTGGAAACAGAAGTTAAAAAAATGGTTCAGAAATCAGACTTCCGATAGTAAATAGGATTAAATAAAGAAAACTTAAATATTTTGGACACATTAAACATCATGATAATCTAGATAAGACCGCCTTGGAAGGATACATAATGGGAAAAAGAAAGAGAGGAAGACTAAGGTGAAGATGGTTGCAAGATGTCGTTGATGATCTGCAGATTGATGCATCAACAGCAGGGCATCTTGCTTACAACCGAGAGGCCTACAGGAGTGCTTTTAGGAAAGCAAAGTTCCACAAGGGACATGCAAATGACTGACTGACTGTTTGAATACTAGTGTGAAACTACACTACCATGTATTAATACTGAAGCATCCCTAAATGATGTCATATCCGTTACTGCTTTCAGCAAGTGAAATGTTATAAAACCACGTGTTGTTTTAATCACATGACACATGTTGTTCCTGTCATAGGAGAGAAGAAGAATTTTCATTAATTATGGATTCAGTTCATATTGTTTTTACAATGCAGAAGCCCTTAAACACCACAGGTGAGGAAAGGTAAATTGAAACATATTCTTAGAAAGTATTATGTGTGTTCAGTAGAATGGTTATGAGAAGCATATTAAAATGTTTTGTGAGTTGAACAACTTTGTTTTTTTTTCCAGTGTATGGTTTAACAGTTTTTTTAATGGCACCTGAACAGTATGATGACAGATAGTTGGAAAGTTTTAAGAAATGGTCATGTATCAGAATGCTCAGGTGCAGTTTGAAAGCAAAAAAAAAAAGAGCATCCTGAGACACATTACAGCCAGAATTCTGCAGGGAGTTGGCACATGAGGGCAATATAACTTTACTTGAATGACACTAATTATACTTCTGCCTCATTTTCATAGTTTGTTTTCTTTTTTTTTTTTTTTGAGATGACATTTTAAGAGTCAGATACAAAAGTTTAACAAAGATAGTGATGTGAAAAGATGATTAAAAGCAGTGAGTAAGTGTGTAGTTCTGAATGATATGATACAGTCCTCTTGCATATGATGTTAGTTTTTTTTTTTTCATTTTCAATCATCATTTGTTCTTCCTACTTTTGTTTTTTTTTCAATTATCACTATCCACTGTTAATGCTTAATGCCAGCTTTAGTTAGCAATGTAGTACTTTGTAGTAATAGGAAGCATATTTTTGCACTGGATATAAACAATGCTCCCTGGATATAAACAGTGTTCCCATAATCTGCTTGTTTTTCATCAGCTGCTGGACCAAACTTTTTTCTATTTGCTGTCGAGAGAAGGAACTCAAGCCTCGAGTGGTGCACGTAGGTTTATCAACATCTCAAACAGAAAAGTACCCACGAAATGTTGTTCGTAACCAGAAATACAGCATTATCACATTCATACCCAAAGTAAGATTTCAGAGTTATCTGTACTTTTGCATTCGATCATTTCAGTTTTCTTAATCTGTGAGCTATGTATGTTAAGATTATTCATTTAAGATGTGATATCCACCCTCATTTATGCATGTGAAAGCTAGAAATCAACTAAGGAAATAAATAAGAAATTAGACACTTTTGGAAACAAATGCCTACAGAAAATATACTTGGTATAAAGTGGAACGAAATCGAGAACCACGCAGAGATAAGACAGATGAGCAAACAACAACCTGTCTCATGAGTAATCAGAAAAAAAAGATGGACATATGTAAGCCATGTGATGAGAAGAAACAATCAGAGAATACCAAAACAAGCTATCAAGTGGAGCACAGCAGGCCGAAGAAAAAGAGGTCGATCACGTGAAACTCTAAAGATGACATTGTTAAGAGAAGCCAGTTTAGTGGGCATAACATCCCTTGATGAAGTTGAAAGATTTGCCGAGAGCAGGAAAACTTGGCAAACAACTATGCGAGCCCTATGTGACGTTTAACAGCATGGGAAGGATGTAAGATGTAAAAGCTGTGTATCATTCTCATGTAGAAATTTTTCGCCTGTCCGTCTTTTTTATATATTGTCTGATTACAGCTCTGAAATCATAATCTTCATTGTCATGTCACATACCATGGATTTGACAGTTGTTAAACTGTACCGGTTTTGATTTGTCATTCTTTTCTATGGCTCACTTCACAAAAGAGGTTAGGACTGACCGAAATTGATTTCAGCACAGTCTCTCTGTTAGCCTCGAACTGAAGGCAAGTAGGATCAACTTCCAGTCAGGCTAGCTGTACTCATGGGTACTTGTCCCACTAAACTGAAGACAAATTGATTCCAAAGATATAGAATATCTACCTAAATGGCAAGACACACTGGATTGCATAGTGCATATGGCTATTAGTGGATGAAGAGATAAATAAGATATTTCATACAGCACCATACTATAAAATATGACTTGTTTCCCGGTGGACAAACAAAAAATAAATTTGGCAGTTATCATTTTTTAAAAAGATCTTTCCTTCTCTTTATATCCTGTTAAAGAAGGTCAGCTGTAAAATAATAAAAATTATTGGAATCTACAGATGATAAGTATCTTACATCTTACATTCTTCTCGTGCCATTAAACGTCACATAGGGCTCGCAAGGTAGTTTGCCAAGTTTTCCTGTTTTCTGCGAGATTTTCAACCTGATCAGGGATTTTGTGTTCACTAAACTGGCCTCTCCTAACATTGTCCTCTTTAGAGTTTCATGTTGGTGACCTCTCATTCTTTGGCCTGTTGTGTAAATAATAAGTATAATGATCATGAAGAAAGCACTTGCCCATGACACACTGAACCCTTCATGACTCTGCCAATCAACTGCAGAGGAAGGCCCATATGACTATAGTAATAAGGACATTTAATAAATATAATAATATTTCAACACATTGTGATTTAACTTTGTATTCTTCAATATTTCATTACTTTGATTTTTCTCATCTTCTCCTTAATGCACATTATTTATTTGTAACACAAATTAAACAGTTAGATAAGCACATATGAAAGATACGAAAATAATTGACTGGACAAAGTGATGGTATTTCAGAGAAAATTCCATATATCCAAATCAGCTATGGGGTTTAAAAAATGTTCATAGCTTTAGCATAAGTTTATATGTTAAAAAAACTACCACACTATTCAGCATTCTGATACAGACTTTTTTTAAGTCAGTTATTTAGTTATTAGTATTTTTGCATTGCGTTACTTTCTTGGGAACCAGATACATTCATAAAACCACATGAGGAAAAGCAAATTGAATTTCACAGACAGAATATGTTAATGCTAAGCCAGAATTCAGTAAAAAAAAATATGTAATGTATATTTTAACATAACCCCTACCAATGAGTAAAAGAAAACATTTGCTTTAATACTTATTTGCATCCATAATATGAATGCAGGTGAATCATGGAGACCAAGCATATAACCCTAGGTTACCAGAAGCTACAGAAAATTTGGTCTCTTAAGTAAATATGTTAAAAAATGATTTAAAAACCAAGATGATTTGAAAACAGAGTTGAAAAATCTTATCTTATATCTTATACCCTTCCCGTGCCGTTAAACGTCACATAGGGCTCACAAAGTAGTTCACCAATTTTTCCTGTCTTCGGCGAGTCTTTCAATCTCATCAGTTGAAAAATGCTGTGATTAAAATCAATCAATCAATCAAGTGCTGTGTCACATGGTGTAGGTGATCATTTCTCTCCACAATTTCCTGTCTTTAGACTTGATTATGAGATCCGCTGGTGACTTTCTTCCTAGCCACACTGACAGCCCATCCAGCTGTTATAACCGTTCCTAAGTACTTGAATCTATCAACTTGTTTAAGTTCTGTGCCATCGATGGTAATGCTACATTTTGGTGGTATTCTTTTCTTTGAGATGACCATCACTTCAGTCTTATTTTTATTCAGTCTGAGACCTTTACTTTTACTTTCACAAACCACAATGTCCAGAAGAGCCTGTAGCTCCCATTCACTTTTAGCAATCAGAACTGTGTCGTATGCATATCTTAAGTTGTTAAGGTTGTAACCGCCAATTGATATTCCTGGCAAACTCTCTATATTTCTCATTATGTTTTCGCTGTACAAGAAAAATAGGTCAGGAGATAGAACACATCTTTGTCTCACTCCTAGTTTTATATCTTGGAATGCTCCTATTTGCTTCTCAACCTTCATTGCTGCTGATTGCTGCCAGTATATGTTTTTGATGAGTTTCAGATCTTTCCCATCTATGGTGATGTCTTCTAGCATTCTTATAATTTCTGTGTGTCTCACTTTATCGAATGCTTTACAGTAGTCTATGAAGCATAAGTATAGGTCCGTCAGTCAGTTTTAAATAAATTAATTGTTTCAGGTATTATTTGAACAGTTCAAGTTTTTCTTGAATCTGTATTTTCTGGTGATGGCCCTGTCTCAGCTCATACCAGAACTCAGAATTGGATACCTCTATACCTACTGGGGACCATTGGTGAGTTTCATTTTTTTCAAGTTTTTCTTATAAACATAGCTTGATTTTTGTCCGAATTGCTATGTTTTATCTGGCATGTTTCAAAGTTTAGTTAGTTAGTCAATGAATCATCTTCATTGCACATCGGATGATTAGTCTGTAAGTTCTCTGATCCCGTCTTCAGTATTTCCACCAGTGTTTGGCAGCTGACAAAACCAAAGTTTGATGTTATCTAACATGTTTTCAGAAAATTCTGCCTTGCTTCCAGGCAGAGTTTGGTATTGTCATGCTTGCTAGAAATCTAGTGCAGAAATTTGTTGCCGTGAGACATCCATTCCAGAAAGTAAACAAGCCATCACAGCTCCCAATTCTGTATGATATCTTCATACTTCATATAGACTATGAATAAAACTGCTTCTAAGAACTGTCTATATTTCAAGGCTGAACAACTGCAATGGACAGATGAGTTCTTCACTATAGCATCAGCAGCCAGGAACTTGTAGCTGACAGCAGCAGGGAGATACCACCCCCACTATCACAAGATTGTCAGCATCAGAGAAACAGGCTAACCATGAGGCCATGTGAACCTCTTCAGAGAATGATTTGATGGAGATGAGAGAAGCATGCGTGAGATACACTGTTACTCTTGAGAAGGATAAGATAGACTGTCACAGATGTAATTGTATTAAAGTACTTGATAAAGTAAAAATATCGTCATCAGGTGCCGTGCCGTAAAAAGTAAAATCCCTTTTTCCACTCCATTAAGACATTGGGGATACAGTGTTAGGTCCGTATTTCGAAGACCTTCAGCACATGAAAGTGTGATGTGGTCAGTATCATGCCATGCTGTATTTACCTTTCCACATTTCTCTGTTACCCATTTTTAGAACATGGGCGGATCCCGAGGCCTTTTTAGTTTGGTGATACCAGAAAAAAAATCTCTACTGCCAGGACTTGAACCCAGTACCACCGGATTAGTAAACTGAAAGCCTAACCACTCAACCAACCAGGCCACAATTAATAATAAATGATAATTTTAAAAAATATTTTTGTGAGGAACGTGACAAACGATGTAAAAATGAGTGCTGAGTTACATTTGCTGATTCTTTTTAAGAAGCATGGGAAGCACAGTTTTATGGAACGCAGATGGCACATTTTGTTACAGAGTTGAACATTTTTCTGTGTCCAGGGTTTTGTCTTGTTTGTGACCATGTGCCGTGAAGCTCTGGATGACTACAGACGATATCGCAGAGACAAAGAGGCAAATTCTCAAAGGTACAAAAAACTGACCAGAGATGGCGTAGTCAGAATCCCAAGTTCTGATATTCAAGTGGGGCATCTTATCATTTTAGAAAAGGTAATTTTTTAACAAAATATTCTTTTTTTTTTCACAAAATTCTATAAAGCTTTCTCTTATCAAGCCATATTATTTGTTGTTTTTTTTTTTAACGTGGTAGCAGAAAACAAATTTCTGCTGTTCCTCATTTCCTCTCATTTATATTCTTATCCATTATGCCTCTTGCTTCATTTTGTTATTTATGATTCAATCACTTTCCAGCTGTGAAAGTAAGTACTCAACACATTGTTTTGAGGAAAATTGCCTCAGAAAGGATTCTTGCAGATGCCACAAAGTATGAGCATTTGTGATGAGAAAAAGCACCTGTGGACTTGGTACATCCCAGTGTGCAAGGATAATGAACTGAGAACGTTTTAACAGTTAATACTTCCCTCAACTGATTGTTGTTTCATGTTTCCTTTCATTTTTTTCTGTTCTCCATGTTTGCATGAAAGTTGTTACTGATTTATATTTTATTATGAGTTTCATTTTCCTGTCTTTTACATATTGTTGGTTATGTTTTTAAAAATGTTTTTGTAAATGATCACTTTCTAATAATTTCACAAATAAAGAGATCGTATGTATAGATTTGAGATGTTTCTCACTGGTTTCCTATAGAACCAGGGAGCACCTGTTAATGTGGTATTTTTCTTCTTCTTCTGTCTCCATGGAACTGTGAACTGGTGTTCTTTTGCAGCCAGTGCAGTGAAGATGTTGATGCACAGCATCATATTGGATAGGGCACTGGTTGTGGCGGATATTTTTTTCAGACCTTGAATGGAGCTGAAAGCAGGGGGTATGCAGTACTTCCTTAGCAGACTCCACCACCAGGGGTGACTGTGGTGATCCCTACCCTGTTTGAAAGGCTACACCTGTTCCTGGGGATATCAGTGAATAGGTGGGACAGGGTCCTGGTCACCTGTGGTTCATCAGCCCTGATGGCAGCATGTCAGCTGTGGTTCATCAGCCCTGATGGCAGCATGTCAGCTGTGGTTCATCAGCCCTGATGGCAGCATGTCATCTGTGGTTCATCAGCCCTGATGGCAGCATGTCAGCTGTGGTTCATCAGCCCTGATGGCAGCTGTGGTTCATCAGCCCTGATGCCAGCATGTCAGCTGTGGTTCATCAGCCCTGATGGCAGCATGTCAGCTGTGGTTCATCAGCCCTGATGTCAGCTGTAGTTCATCAGCCCTGATGCCAGCATGTCAGCTGTGATTCATAAGCCCTGATGGCAGCAAGTCAGCTGTGGTTCATCAGCCCTGATGGCAGCATGTCAGCTGTGGTTCATCAGCCCTGATGGCAGCATGTCAGCTGTGGTTCATCAGCCCTGATGGCAGCATGTCAGCTGTGGTTCATCAGCCCTGATTTAGCATGTCATCTGTGGTTCATCAGCCCTGATGGCAGCATGTCATCTGTGGTTCATCAGCCCTGATAGCAGCATGTCAGGTGTGGATCGCTAATTGCTAAATTAAACAGCTTTTTTTTTCCTCTAGCACAGAAATTGTGCTGACATCGTATAGGTTTGACGTGTTTCTCATTGGTTTCCTGTAGAACCAGCGAGTACCTGCCGACATGGTTCTCTTGAGAACATCAGAAAAAGATGGTGGTTGTTTCATTAGGACTGACCAGCTGGACGGAGAGACAGACTGGAAACTTCGACTGGCTGTTCAGAGCACACAGAGGTTGCCATCAAATGTGGTCAGTTGTCTTCAAGTTTTGTTTTTGACTTTGTTTGTTCATATTTGTAGTTCTCTTTCTAGATTTTTTTTTTCCTAGGCATGTAAAGAAACTTTTTTTTTCTGTAAAGTGGATAATTTTAATTTGTGTTCTCATGTTGAATGCCATATTATGCGTTAGCTTCTTTCATAAAAGCTTTACCTGATGTTATTGTGAGAGAACTGCATAAGATACATCTTTCTGTGTATTTAAGCTTAACAGATATTGTTAGATACAGTGCAGTTGTTCTGTATTATATGTTCTGTGAGAACAGAATAGAAACACATAATGATCAAGCTTACTGTTCCATATGAAACAAGAATAGTCAGTCAGTCATTTGCATGTCACTTGCGGAACTTTGCCTCCCCGACAGCTCTCCTGTAGGTCTCTCAACAAGAATAGAGGAATAACTTATATTCAAGAGTAAGAAGTACAATGATCTGGTCAGGCAACTAAAGAAGATGGCAGGAGTCAAGGCTGAGGTGCTAGTTGTAGAAGTGGGAGCGAGAGAATTCGTAGCAAAATCAGCATATTACCTAGTGACTGGGCATAACAGATGGGCATGGGCATTGAAAAGCCTTTCAGAAACAGCAGAAAAGGCCCCCATGTCACATCTAATACCGGTCCCCCGTGGCAGAATGGCTTAGATGTGCTCCAAGGTGCAGTGCCACATGAAAGACCGTGGTTCAGTCCCGAGACAGGACAACATTTTTTTAAAAACCAACTTACAAAACCCATGAAGGTCATGGCCTGCCCCCCCCCCCCTTTAGAGCATCAGGAGTTTAACAGGGTCAAAACACTTGTCTAGGGGGGAGGTACTTCCTCTAGTGATCTAGGGAGTTATGCTGGTGTTCCGCTCTCTACAGAAGAGTTTCCTGCGTATATGGGTGTCTGATATTGTTTTCATTTGCTGTGTTTTGTGAGGGTCCTTAAACAATTATTTTGTTTACAAAATTTTCTGAGTATTGGAAACTACCATTCTGTTTTCTATATTCTGTGGTTAGTTTTGTTTTCTGTAGTTGGCTTTTATTTTCTATATTCCATAGCTTTTTTTTCAAATTTTACAATGGATGGCTGCACATGATAAGAGTTCTGTATTTATGAAGCTGAAGAATGTTCTCATTATTCCTCAGTTTTCCTTCTTTTTTTTTTAACTTTGCAAATTGTGCACCAGTCATTAGGTGTTGTTATCGGTTATTCATTGATGATATCAGGTGCTTCAAGACTGTATTTTTAAGAGACTGTTTAACTCATGCTTCTTTATCTTTGCAGGATATCTTGGATATAAAAGCTCAGGTGTATGCAGAGAAACCACAGAAAGCCATTCATAGTTTTGTGGGCACTTTTACAAGGGTAAGGCTGGTTTTAGCACACGAAATGATGCAGTCATCAGTATCATTAGTCATCTCATTTCACACTAATGAGGCTGCTAATGCACATCATGGTTTATAATTTATTCCTTCTCTTATCATGATCCTGCCAATTAATATTGGCGGATACAACCGTAGCAACTTAAGATACGCAAACGACACAGTTCTGATTGCTAAAAGTGAAGGGGGCTGCAGGCTCTTCTGGACATTGTGGTTTGTGAAAGTAAAAGTAAAGTCTCAGGCTGAATAAAAAGAAGACTGAAGTGATGGTCATCTCAAAGAAAAGAATACCACCAAAATGTAGCATTACCATCGATGGCACAGAACTTAAACAAGTTGATAGATTCAAGTACTTAGGAACGATTATAACAGCTGATGGGAAATGTTACAATGAAATAAAAAGCAGACGTGCTCAGGCCAAGTCAGCATTCCAGAAAATGAGAAACATCTTGAGCAACAGATACATATCAATGGAAACAAGATTCTGAGTACTTAAATGTTACATTGAGCCAATTTTGTTTTATGGATGTGAAGCATGGTCCATGAATAAGAGAGTACAGAGAGAAATTGAGGCCATGGAAATATGGTTCATAAGAAGGATGTTGAAGGTACCATGGACAGCTAAGAAAATCAACGAAGAAGTTCTAAGAGAGGCTGGAGTTAAAAGGCAAATTACAGCAAAGATCAGAGGCAGACAAGCGAGATTTATAGGACATTTTGTGAGAAAAGGAAAAGTGGAACAAATTGTGGCAAGTGGAAAAACTGAGGGAAGAAGAGACAGAGGAAGACAGAGAGAGAAGTTACTGGATGGGCTGTCAGTGTGGCTAGGAAGAAAGTCACCAGCGGATCTCATAATCAAGTCTAAAGACATGGAATTGTGGAGAGAAATGACCGCCACACGAACGGCACTTGATTTGATTGATTATCATGATCTCCTTGTGGAGCGTAAGGTCCATACAAACATCCTTCATTAAGACATGCCTCATGTACCAGTGTCAGATCAGTCTGCCAACTCCTCAGTGCTTCTATAATTTTTCACTAAATTCATTTTGTCTTATCTTTCTCTGTATTGGCTGTGGGTTTTGTTATAATTTTTTTTTTAATGTTCCTACAGAGCGATGGACTGACTACACAAGAAGATTCTTTGAGTATAGAAAACACATTATGGGCAAATACTGTGGTGGCATCAGGCACAGCCTTAGGTGTTGTTATATACACTGGCTGTGAAACTAGAAGTGTGATGAACACCTCCCAGCCTAAAAGCAAGGTAACTACCCTTTTTGGTGACATCTGTAATAAGACTTTACAATGTATTACTTGTAGGCAGTTAGTTCATTCATTTCTCATAGTGGTTCTTACTAGTTTTCTTTAATCCAAAGCAAACACTTCCCAGCATGATCTGTGTGGTCTTGTAGGGTGCCAATAAATTCTCTCCGTTTTTAATGACCTGCAGCCAGATTTAATATGGATCCTCACCTGTTTTCTATGCTGTTCATTTCTGCTTCTATGGAAGATTATCTTTGGTTGGCCTCTCTTTCTCTTTCCCTCAGATGTCCATACCATGGCTGATTTAGTGATGTTGCTGATGTCCGTATGGAGCGCATGGCCAATCCATTTTTAGCATCATCTTTCTGCAGTTAAGTGCATGTCTTCTTCTTCACATTGCCCAAGTAAATCTTGATTTACTGTGGCCAGTAAATATTCAGAATCTTTCAAAGGCAGGTTTTTGATGGTTTGATACTGGCCAAATGCTCTCCATTCAGTTCAGTTATAAAAAATAAAAATGCCCGTCTCCTTCTGGAGTGGTGCCAGTTATGACACTCGTCATATCACCTTTCATGTGCCAGCTGGCCAAGAAAATGTAGGCTTAAACACCATATCCTGATATGCCACCTTGGCATGGAATAGGACTCAGTGCAGTGTTGTTCTTGTTGTGTTGTTTGCCTGTGAGATCTTGCCCTCCAGATCAAAGCCATGTGGTGTTATTTGTAAAGTACATTTACAACAACAAAAAAAAAAAATATATATATATATATATATATATAAGCTGAGTAGGTCACAGTCAAAAGAGATTTCCTCTTCAAAGTAGGCTTCTTGTGTCAGGTATATATTTTCACGCTTCAGAACATATCTACAGCTATATAATGATGCTTTTTGTCTCAGAAGGTGGTTTGTAGCTGTTAGCTGTTGTGAAAGTTCCCAAGCACAACTTTGCTGTACAGCTCCTGTCATGACTGATTTCTACCAATATTGGATTTGCATGATCAGTCAAAGTAACAGAAAATAGAATTCTTTGTAAGTTCAGCCTCTTTGTGTTTGCATCTTTTGTCCTCATCAAGATGTCTGTTTGTCCCTTTAACACTGAAAGGTATATGTGGAAGGAGACAATGAATGATCTTTATTTTAAAAGGGTGAAGAATTGGTCTTACATTCTGGCCTTTATCACTCCATCTGGACAAGACAAGATGTCTGTTGCTTTATTTTTTGGCATTCATTTCTTCTTCAGGTAAAGCTTTATGCGGATCCACTTGTCAAGTCTTTTTTTTACCCTATCCTAGTCCTTGTAGCTGATAGGAAAATCTATTGTGGATATAAGTATCCAAATATCCAAACCTACAAATATCCTTGTGTCTCAGTTTTGGTTTGTCTTAAGACCTCCAGAAACTTAGCACACTGTATCTAAGAGATGATTTATCTTGTACTGCCACCTGAAGTTTGTTAATTTTGTGAAAACAACAGATACTGCATTAGAAAGGGAGCTTTTTCCCATTTGTACAGCAAGTTTCTCACTGATGTATGTTGTAAATTCTGGAAGTTAAAATAGTTGAGTCAAAATATAATATAGTTTTAGTTTTTAATAGTTTTGTAGCTGTTTCATGATGATTACTTCAGCATCAGTATTAGTGTAACAGTCACATACTGTAGCTGTTCACCTCCACATGTGGAAATGATTATTTTCTGACTTCAGGTGGGGCTCCTGGACTTGGAGATTAACACACTGACCAAGTTGTTGTTCCTGGCAGTGATAATTCTTTCCCTTGTCATGATGATTTTGAAGGTTTGTGCTTCAATCTTTTGCTTAGTGTGTGGGTTTTATTTGACAGATAAGACGCTGTCCGTTTTGGCAGTCAGCATCCCATAGCTGACATGCTGGCATCAGACTTGGTGAATGATAGCTACTGGTGCCTCCGGTAACAGGCCTGCCTGATTAATGGGGCAGGGGTTGCCATAGCCCCTATGGCGTGGAGTCTGGTAAATAAGTACTGCATTCCCCCAGCTTTTTAACAGCACTCAGGGACTGAAAAACTGGCTGCTATGACCCACTCCCATCCTGCAAGATGCTGTGCCTCAACACCTTTACAGCATTGGCTGCAAAGAACATCAACTCGCAGTTCCAGGTAGATGGAAGACAAGACAAGACATTCAACAAATAAATATTTCTCATGCTTAATTAAGAATAGTCAGTTCATTTCATGCTATGGTATTTGTTGTAACAGATTATTTCCTTTTGTCAATATATGAAATGTTTTTTTATAATAGTAACGATGTGTAAGTGTAGTCAATCTCTTCCTTTCATATTTTTTCATCTTGTGTTTTTTTTGTTTGTTTGTGTAAGTAAAATAAAAGTTGAAATGTCACATTTTAAAATAAAACATGTATTTGCTTTGTTGTACTTGCTTATTATTCTCAGTAACTATTGCTGAATATCTGTGACTGAGTGAAAGCTTGTACGATGAAGAACAGAATGTTTGACGGGCCTGCATGCTCAGTTCTTAACCCTTTGAAAATAAAGTCTATTTGTTCGTTCATTTGTTTCACAGCTTTACTACAAGGACCCTATGTATATTTGTTTATATATTTATTTATACTTATGCACAAAAATCGTGTGAGATTTGTTTGTCTGACTTTCATGGGAATAAAGGTCCATAAGATAAAGTCAGCATTTGTTAATGAATGAATGTAGTTATGTGTAAAGAAGACAAGGTTATAACCGTCACTTATTTGTGATAAATGATATTGTTTTACTTTTCAGGGTTTTGGTGGACCGTGGTATAGATATTTATTCAGGTTTATCCTCCTGTTTTCATACATCATTCCAATCAGGTGAGGGAGATTTTGATGTATCATCCTTGCATTTATTTTCCTGCCCTGTATTTGCTTGTATATTCCAGTATTTAGAGTCTACAGTGTATGTTGATGGTTTTATTTTATTCTCTGAATGTTGTAAGACCTGGAAGGTTTATTCATTTCTCCTAATGATGACTGGAAAATTCAAGGGAAAAAGAAGGAAAGAAAAGCCAAGTGAAAATATCTCGGCGAAGAAGAGGCATAGTAAAAGAAAAGCATTTAAATTTATCAGAAACACCAAAGATTGCTCAAGATGGACAAGCATGATCGCATGCTCTGTCCAGCATGGCACATAATGAGTGAAAATAGTAGTGTTTTGGTGATAGAGGCAGGATGTGTCGGTTGGTTTCCCAGAATTCTTTTATGTCAGTGCCTTCTAAATGTGGCAGACTTCTCATAGCTGTTGTACTTTTTTGTCTTTCTGCAGCTGTCAGCAGGATATTTGTAGCAGCAATATCATGAACATGTTGGAACACAAGTGTCATATCAAACTGAGAGTATTATGGTTGGTAGCTTGGAGACTGGTTGGATACAGCTCTGGTTTGCCACCTATAATAAGTGTACAGTCACTCCTGCACAAATGTCATTTCTGTCACAGAATGAATATGACATATAAAGGATCATTCCTTTGCCACCAAACTGTCCTCAGATTGTCATTTCAGCTTCAAGATCAGCCTCAAACATCAGTAGTAAAATCTTATAACCTGAAAGAGTGTATTTGTAACAAAGAAATCCTAATACTCTGTCTCACTTTCAAATATGTCCTCCAGCCTCCGAGTCAACTTGGACATGGGTAAGGCTTATTACTCTTGGGTCATTCAGCGAGACAAGCACATCACTGGCACAACAGTAAGAAGCACAACCATACCGGAGGAGCTAGGCAGAATCACCTATCTACTCAGCGATAAAACAGGGACCCTCACACAGAATGAAATGGTGGGTCAGTCAAGGGGCACCATGTTTTGGTTTTTGTTTTGTGACACTTAGAACAGTTGTTGGTGTTCAGTTACTTAGCTTTTGCTGGGAGCAAAGGTCTGGGAGAGAGTACAGTTGAGAGATCAGCAGAATGTGGCAGTCAAAAACAAATCTTTCCAATCTCAGTGTGATACAACCTGAAATAATTCTATTAAATTTAAAATTCATCTTCTATAATCACTTTTACCTTTACCTTTTACCTTACCTTATATAATCATATAACTTCCAGGAAGGAAGTTAGAATTGCAAAAGCAGCATTGTCCTTCAAAAATCTTGAGAACATATGGAATTCAAAAGTTATAAGCACAAAAACCAAGTTAAGATTATTCAATCCAAATGTGATATCCACCCACATTTATGCATGTGAAAGCTGGAAATCAACTAAAGAAATAAACAAGAAATTAGACTCTTTTGAAAACAAATGCCTAAGGAAAATACCTGGTATAAAGTGGAACGAATTCAAGAACAATGCAGAGATAAGACAGATGAGCAAACAACAACCTGTCTCATGGGTGATCAGAAAAAGAAGATGGACATATGTAGGCCATGTGATGAGAAGAAACAATCAGAGGGTACCAAAACAAGCTATCAAGTGAAGCACAACAGGCTGAAGAAAAAGAGGTCCAGCACGTGAAACTCTTAAGAGAAGCCAGTTTAGTTAGCATAACATCCCTTGATGAAGTTGAAAGACTCGCCGAGAACAGGAAATCATGGCAAACAACTATGCAAGCCCTATGTGACATTTAACACCACGGGAAGGATGTAAGATGTAATCATAATGTACACTAGCTTTTCCAAACTGCGGCACACTTGGTAACACAAATTTCTGTCGCGCACACCAGTGGTCTTAATGCTGGACTCTCATGCAGTTAACAATATATTTTTAGCATTTTCAGAGAAACTTCATTTATTACCTTATTACAAAAGCTACTGCAAAGTACAAAACAAATAAAACAATTTAAGGACTTTATTTAAAAATAAAAATTGTTCCAACAGTGCGATACTAAGTTTGATGTAGCTAGCAAATCTTTTAAATCCTGAGTTTAATGTTTGAACGTGAAACTCATGGATCAGTTTCAACATTAGACAGATGAATCCTGGAACTTGATTTTATTGTTCAGTGCCGAAAATGCCTGCTCACATAAGTACAAGATTGAAAAAGGTAGCAACAATGTAATGGCGAAAAAGGTAGCAACAATATAATGGCTTTTATATATATATATATATATGTGTGTGTGTGTGAGTAATATTCTTTCATGCTGAGCCAGAAGAATCGCACAATCAGTTCATCTCACTGTCAGTGTAGAATCACAGCACATATCTGTTAGTTCATCTGTTTCTTCTACCATCAGATCCAAATCTTCAACTTTGTCTGCATCTTTGGTAGTGTAGAATGAACCAGATACTGACTGGAGTAATATTGCTGTTTTTTTTTAATTCAGGTGGTTAAATTTCATAACACATTTACAAAATTTTCTGGCGCACTGAGATTCACCAGTTTGGGAATCCCTGATCTACACTGTTATATGCTGAAGAACATACTTACAGGAAAGAAACATCAACCAATTAGCTCAGTTCCTACTGTAAAAGTTTAGTTAAACAGATTCAGGGAAAACATTTTCGTGTGATGCTGTTACATATCCACGAAGATTTTTTAATTATTTGCATGTTTCACCTGTTTTTATTACAGGTGTTCAAACGTCTTCACCTGGGGACAGTCTCGTTCACACCTGAAACGATGGATGAGGTAAGTGAATATGTGAAAGACACTTGTTCTGATCTCCCAGCAACTGTGAAGTTTTTGTTTTTTTTTAATAAACAGTGTAGACATGTTAAAAGCATGAGAACTACAAATCATCATAGTAGCAGTGGGCATAAAGTTAGATGAGGTTTAAATCATAGTGGCTTCCCTGAAGGTTTAGATTAGGGTGACTTCCATGAAGGTTTAGATTAGGGTGGCTTCCATGAAGGTTTAGATTAGGGTGGCTTCCATGAAGGTTTAGATTAGGGTGGCTTCCATGAAAATCCAGAGTGGATTGAAGAAATAAACTTCACTGTAGAATCTGTCACTGGGGGAGGAGAAGAATTGAGTGACCGCTTTGAGCTTGACCCCATTATCCAGGCTGATGGGACATACCAGTCTGTTACTGTGTGTGCCACAAAAAAGGTAGGCCAGGATCTTGACCAGATCTGGTTCACTGGTCATGAAAATATTTCATCAGTCCACACAATCATCTGTGGTCCTGTTTGAAGCTTTCTGACTTTTTGTAGGCAATAAAGAGAAAGAAATCTCACCCACTAACCAGACACGAATAAGGTAACCAAGTCTCTATCACATGAAAATAAAGAATAGGATTTCAAAACATGAAATATGCCGTTTTGCAGACATATGATTATATTGTAAGGTTGTTATGGTCCCAGAAGCTCAAACTCCTTGTAAGCATGTTATGATACCAGAAACTCGAGCTTGAGAAACATGTGTCATGTGACTTACAGGTGCTGCCAGGATGGATGATTCATTAATTTTAGAAAATCAATGACATATGGTGGCCAGACGTGATACTGACCACATCACACTTTCATTTGCCAGATGTTGTGGAAATACAGGCCTAATGCCATATCCCCAATATGTCTTAATGGCATGGGAACGGAAATTTTACCTTTTTTTTTTTTTTTTAACCAATGACTAACTATATTTTATATTTGCTGCCCATATTCTAGAGTAAGAGACCCAGAGAATAAAATCTGTAACAAAAGTTACCAGCATTCATAAGTATGAAATTCTGAACTTATGCTAGTTGTGTCGTGTACTTTTACAAGGTAATTAATTCAGTGATGTTTTTTTTTTTAATTTATGCTTCAGTTTGATGGCTTTTTAGATACAGTGTAATTTTTATTTTAAATGTAATGCTTTTCAGATATTTGTCATTTATTATGCTTTACAGCTTTGAAGGTCTTAAAAAATATGGTGTTTAGCTCTATTTTACTTGTTGTTATCACATATTGTTTTTTTTTTCTTTTATTTATCACTTGCAGTATTTTCATTTATCATTTGTTCATTATTTTACACTTTTATTTATCACATACAGTAATTGGTTTATCCTTATTTTTATTACTTAACAATATTTTGTTTTTTTTTTTGTTCTAGGTAATATCACACCTAAAAACTTCTTACTCCATGGCCCAATCTTCTGCAACCCCCACACGTACAACAGGGCCTGTTCGACGTAATGTGATGACGCGTGTTGTTGAAGCTGTGCGTGCTATTGCTCTGTGTCACAATGTCACCCCAGTGTTTGACGAATCTCAGAATAGCGATGTTAAGAGCGAGGATACAGAAGCTGACCAGCAGTTGAAGCAGCGAGTTACATACCAGGCTTCTAGCCCAGATGAGGTGATTGAAACAGTAGCGTGCTCTTTGGTAGATTGTAATATTTCCATGTTTATGCTTTTAATTCAGTGTGGGTAAACTGGCCATATAAAAGCTATAGGTGGTGGCAGTGATAGTAGATTCCCCGCAAGTTTGAAAAAAAGAAAAAGAACAGAAAAGAAAGAATGGAAGAGAACAGACAAACAAAAATGATGTATGTACACAAGATGAAGGAAACAAAACCAAGAGGCAGACCAAGACAGAGATGGAAGAACAACATAGAAGAGGACATAAAGGAAATTGGCGTCACCAACTGCAGAGAGAAGATTAGGAGTGGAGGCGAGCTCTTATCTGCAGCATCAAGTCCTAATAGCTCAGAAACCTGAAAAGGGAGGAGAAGAAGAATCGTCAGTTTTCAGCTGAAGGAAGGTTCCACTCAGTATATTTTCGTTTGCTGTTTTAAGACTGTTCACTGGCTGTAATAATGATTTTTTTTAAAACTGTAGCATTTCAAATTTTGCGTCATAATTATGTTGGTTATGTTTTTAAAATGTGCTTTCAGATTGCCCTGGTCACATGGGCAGAGAGCATGAATCTAGCTCTTGTTAAGAGGGATTTGAATTCCATTACATTGCGAACACCTGCTGGCACATTGTCTTCATTCACCATCTTGCAGACATTTCCATTCACTTCAGAATCAAAGAGAATGGGAATCATTTTGAAGGTACAATTCACACCCTTTCTATTCTGTGATCAGAGTGTAAATGACTGTTAATTAATTTAACATAAGAGTGGTGCCAGATTAAGTAATGCTGTTTCAGGTCACTGTTTATTTTTGTCCTGTATACCTTTTTAATGTTTCTGTTAATTAAGAGAAAGAAAAGGAAAGATAGGGAGGCCAAAGGAGAAACATCTTGTTGAACTAACCAAGTACCACGGGAAAAAAGTATGCACTTAAATTGATTAGAAATGTCAAGGATTACACAGAATGTAGAAGTAAAGTGATATAACATGGTATGAATGATTTGCCTCAAGAAATAGCAGACAAAGCACTTTAGATAGTGAGAGAAAACTAGTAAGACAATGACTTCCTGTTTTTCTTTCTCTAATATCCAGAGTGCTTGTTTACTAATTTTTTAGACTAATCATAATAGAGGGCGACCAGGCTGGCTAAGTGGTTAGGCACTTGGTATACTAATCTGATGGTAGCAGGGTCAAGTCCCAGCAGTAGGGATTTTTTTTTCTGGTACCACCACACCAAAGAGGCCCTGAGATGCACCCAGCCTCTAAAAATGGGTACCAGGTAAAAGTGGCCAGATGTGATGTTGACCACATCACACTTTCTTGTGCTGCTGGTCTTGAAAATATGGGCCTATTTCTGTATATTCAGAATGCCTCAATGGCATGGTGATGGGAATCATAATGTACTTTGCTTTATCACTGAAAAATTTGCCCAAAATGGACAAGTATCACAGCTGATTCCTATCAGTTTGGCATCTAACTCACTGAATGAAAAGACTATCATTAAAAAAAAGGCTGGTATATGATATATGCAGGTGATTTACCATATACACAGCAAGGAACTTTATTTGGTACAAATGCATATTATCCATAAATAAAGCTGATGTTCTTGTTTGCACAGGTTGTTATGGAATATATATATGAATATACATTGCTAATATCATGAGATTTGGGTTTTTATTGTTGCAGGAAGAGGAAACAGGGGAAATAACCTTCTACTTAAAGGGAGCTGATGTTGTAATGCAGGGAATTGTGCAGTACAATGATTGGCTGGAAGAAGAGGTGATACCACCAGGACTTTTGCTATTTCTTTTGCATGTCAGTGTTTGCAGGAGGATTTTATTTTGGATTATCTTTCTAATTCATTAGTTATATTGACATTATTTCATCTTGGAAGACAGTTCTGAAGTATGTAGATGTAAGGTCTTTGTGGAAGTTTCCGAGCATCATTTTGTAAAGTGACTTCTTGCATAGCAGATTCCGTTTTGAGTAATTGGTTAAAATGGTAGTTTCGTGGAGGTATGGTCATTTCAGTAGGGATAACAGGTTTGAGTTTGACATAATAAAACTGATAATTTTAAGAAAGAGAGAGAGAAAAAGGAAGAACAATTGCCTTTGTAAAAATCACCGGAAGCCATTTTGATTGACTATCACTGACTGATGTCAGTGCAGCATCACAAATCCAAACTGCGGCTGATCAACAAAACAGCATTTGATCTTATCTTTAACATAAATGAATTGGCCAAAAACAGTATATTTTTTTTAGACTTGTGTTGACAACAGATCATATTATTCTTCTTCCACATTCAAGTGTTGGTTGGACATGCTGTATCAGCAGCCATAACGCCCATGCTGTATCAGCAGCCATAACACCCTGACAAAGCCTATCAGTCAGCATTTCCAGGCTTTAGTGGGAGCCCTGCAGCTTTTCTTCAGATCCTCTTCCTCGGGCCAGATCTGTGGTTGGAGGTCTGCAGGTTATGCTCTGGTGTCTGGACACCAAATCCGCAGAGACATTCGTTTCTGTGTGACATTGTAAGACAATGGAGGTGGCCTAGGAGACTGTATAAACTTCATCTAAATCATGGAACAGAACATATACAAACTTCTTACACTTCGAGAATATTCTTTCACGTACGAGACCATTACAGGTCTACTTGAATGAATGAATTTAATAAAGTTTTTAACTCTTGTTAAAAAATATAAAAGTAAATTTCTAAAAATAAGTTTCATTGTATGTGCAGTGTGGAAACATGGCTCGAGAGGGTTTGCGTACTCTGGTTGTGGCAAAGAAAATTCTTACAGACGAGCAATACCAGGAGTTTGAAGTGAGTAGATTTAAGATAAACAGAAGTTAACTGGCTCATTGTTCATTCAGGCAACTGTGTAGATAAAATATCAAACAGACAGACAACCGTAGATAGTGCCTGTTAGCTGAAGAGGTGATTATCTTCTTCGGACCTGATTTTTTTGGCAATCTCTGCCAGCTCAAGACTTTCATACTTGTGTCCTTTAAGCTTGAATTAACAGCTTCATCCTTCCAGATTTTCTCCAGGATGTTTCATCAGACCAGGTTTTGAATCATGTAGATGTGAGGGTTTTGTGGAAATTGCCAAGCACCATTTTAATGAGAACCCCCTTGCATATCAGATTCCTGTTATTGATATCTATCTTCATCTTTTTTTTTTTTTTTTGTTCACTTTCAGTAGGCTGTTATTTGCTTTGTGTCGCCATTATAGACTTTGCAGTCCAACATATCCAACTTTAGCTCAGCATGTTGTTTAGGATGGGGTTTGCCTTCCCTTTTCAATCCCTATTCATTTGGCCAGATAATTGTTATAAGGAGCACCACTGGGAAGTAGAATAGGGTCCAGGTTGGATATCTTCTTCATATGCACGCTGGCAATGATGCGTGGTACCCTGATTTTTGCGATGCGCCTTTTGGCTGGGCACTTCCAACTTTAGCACCTTTCCTTGCTAGGGCAGACTGTGGGCTTGCTCGGACTGCCATGAAGACAGTGGCATAGGCTGGCCTGGCCAAAACTTTGTTTTCCAGACTCTGGTGGCTGTACTTAAGCCCCTTCTCCATGTTAGATCCAGCATGGAATGCTGGCTGGCCAGACGGCTTTGAGACAGTTCCACAGAGACACTCCGACTTTGGGATGAGGAATCCACTGAGTGCTTCAGCGATATCCATTCCCCGCCACCTATAGTCTGCTGGCTCTGTTTTGTTGACATCATTCTGATAGTCATTGTTGTAAAGACCCATAGGCTTGTCATATCCTGGATTCATTGGTTTCACACCAGATTTTCCTCATCTCAATGTCTCCATTTGTCGACTAACCTGACATTACATTTTACAAAAAAATAACAATTACAATTAGTGTTGATTGCTACAGGTTTCTGGGCTACAGAGGTAGGTCAGAGTTTTTTAAGCAAACAGATCTATGTTCCCTGTCTCACAAAGACTATGTTAAGATAAGTGTGTTCTTAACACAGTTGTTCCCAGGGGTGGGTTGGATGTTTCATCAGCCATAACAGAAGCAGTTAGCTATGGATCACTTACCCCAGTCTCACTTAGCTTGAATACTGGATTTTCATACTTAAATCTATCTTATGCCTTCAGTTAATTTCAGTCAGACCAATTCAAAATCTATTAACTTACCGCTGTATTTGATAATCAGGCTCGCTACCATCAAGCGAAGATGAGCATTCAGGAGCGAAATACCAAAATGCAGGCAGTGGTTGAAGGTTTAGAGAGGGATATGGAGCTTCTTTGTCTCACAGGTAATATTTTTCTCATTTTGTCTAAAGCTTCTGCAGTTAGTTTGAAGTATACAGTAATGTGTTTATTCCAGCATCCATGAGGAATGTTGGATGCTGGATTGTAGCAGAAGCTGGAGGTTACAATAATTATTATGTTTCATTCATTCTTAAAGCAACAGACATGATACCACTGTCAACAGTGATTGAAAGGAGAAGGTGACAATGGAGTGGTCATGTTATGAGAATGACAGATGGATCCTTACCACAAACAACTTTGATGTGGACCCCACAGCGTAAAAGAAACATAGGACAACCCAAAGAGACATGGAGACTTACAGGGGAGATAATGCTGGTAAACAAAGGACTGACATGGGAGACTGCCAAGAAAACAGTGAAGGATCAACAGAGGTGGAAGTCTCTTGCTACCAGCAGCCCCATGTGTCTTAGACACTGATGGGACAAGAGAGAGGGAGAGAGAGATTCTTAAAGCATATATAACAAGTAGGAAAAAGGGTTATGAGTGTAGGTTATGGGCCAGGACATGTCGTTGCCCATGTGACTTGATTTTTTTTTTTTTTTTATTTTGCCTGGTTACTGTGCTGCATAACTAACATACTCCATTTCTGACAGACTGGGATATGTCTGTCTGGTTAAACATTTTGTTCATATTTCCTGAGATGCAGTTTACACCCAGATCCATTTACTCCCCAACTTTTTTCTGCATCAGGGTTTGAGATTGGCCTTGGTGGAATTTATAGGCAAAACCATCCTGTGTTGATTAAGTTTTGTCCAAAGTCCTGGTGGCATCCCCACAGCACCTGCCTCCACCAAGACCCGTTGGTTGTATGTGTTCACATAACACATGGTTGTATGTGTTCACATAACACATGGTTGTATGTGTTCACATAACACATGGGTCTGCTGTACAGAATAAGCATGGAAATCCCTTGCAGAAAACTTTCTCAATGGAGATGGCACAAGATGATGATGATAGATCTGAGTGGGCCAATTCTTAAGTGAAGCAGTGTATAGCCTTTTTTATGAGCATTAATGATCTAATTCTTGTTTTAATTTATTCAGGTGTTGAAGACAAGCTTCAAGATGGTGTGCGGCCAACTTTAGAAATGCTCAGAAATGCGGGAATTAGGGTAGGAGTTTTTAAGTTCGTTCTGTTTCATGAAAGATCGAAAGAGTCTTTCCTAAATGAAGTAATGTTTCACGGTGATCACTTTAACTGCCAATTACCTGTAAATTACTAATTAAAAAAAAAAAAAAAAAAGAGATAAAAACTGAAACTTTTGAAAGTCAGCTGTTACTGTATGTTATCAAAAACCCAGTAAAAAGCAACCGGAAAAATCATTTGGAGGATAAGTGGATCAGTAGACTGATGGTGCTCAATTTGCAGAGAGAGGAGTTAGCCAGTTTTGACTTTGGTTCAACTTGTTAGCATTTTGTAAAGATTAAAAATCTCACTGCAGATAAGGTAAGAAAAAAATTTCACCTTTCTGCTTATGTTTGTGAAGTGTGTTTAATTTTACAATTAAAAAAAAAAAAAAGGCATAAGGTACTGAATATTGCATTGAGAAAACCGGTAGTTTAGAAAGTACTTCATGCAAGGTGAAAGACAGGTACAGTTTATACCATTTTTTTAAAAATCCTACCGCTATTGCTGGTTTCATTAAATATTTAAAGAACCTTTCATAAATGAGAAATGTTTCATGGAAAACTTAAGAGCCTTTCCTAAATGAGAAATGTTTCATTGGGAAAACTTAAGAGCCTTTCCTAAATGAGAAATGTTTCATGAAAAATTTAAAGAGCTTTTGTTAAATGGAATAATGTATGGCATGATATGGTGATTGGAAGCAGAGAGTTTGCAGAGTTAAGACACTCATCTTCTACATTTAATTTCATTACACTTGAACAGAGAGTGAATTACCCTTCCCCCCTCCTTAAATCCATTCATCAGCAGAAGTCCTTGCATGCCCACAGCTTTCATCTATGCTGTATTCCTAAGACCAGGTTTGAGCTTTTACAGAAAAGAATGCCAAATTCCCAGCACCTATTCTGTCAGCCAAATTCCCAATGCCCATTCTGTCAAGCCAAATTCCCAACACTCATTCCGTCAAGCCAAATTCCCAACACCCATTCTGTCAAGCCAGATTCCCAACACCCATTCTGTCAAGCCAGATTCCCAACACCCATTCTGTCAAGCCAAATCCCAACACCCATTCTGTCAAGCCAAATTCCCAACAGCCATTCTGTCAAGCCAAATTCCCAACATCCATTCTGTCAAAGGATGCAGGTTTTGCATCCTGTTTTCTGAAGCCTGGAGATCATTTTGGTACACTATGATTGAGATGAGATTGTAGTCTCCAATGTTCCAATCACATTCAGAAAGTTTGAGTGTGTGTGGAAAAGGGGGGGGGGGGGGGTTCCTGTAGATGGCGAAGTCCAGGGTAGAAGAACTAGCAGGATAAAGTCAAAGATAAGAGAACTAAAATGATAAAATCAGTAACTGACAAAGTTCACCTACTGTTGTCTCCATAAATGAATCTTGAGAGTTTTAACCTCCTTAGCGTTTTGTTTCTGGTTGAAAAAACATTTCTTATGTGTCATGATGGCCCTGCCCACTCTTTGATATTAGTAAAAGAATTCCCATAAATATTTTTAGAAGCTTGACCTAATTTCATTCACTACATAGCACCACAGTACTACCCTGAATTTTATTTGGGCTTAATTCTGCATATGGGTTCAAAACCTGGATAGCCTCATAAAATATATGAGGCAAATGATTTTAGCATGGAAAACCTAGCCTGTATAACATGTGGGCTTAACACCAAGAAGGTTAAGGAACCATAAAAGAAAAAGTCTCCTTATGCTCTGCCTTCTTACTTTTGTAATCCTGCTTCATGTGTAATTGCTGTGAACCTTCATTATCACACCATTTGCATCATTTTGTGATATGTGGCTGTTTCTGATCCCCAGGTGTGGATGCTAACTGGAGACAAGCTGGAGACTGCCATCTGTATTGCCAAAAGTTCTATGATGGTGTCCAAACTTCAGGACACCTATGTCTTTCAGACAATCACAGACAGAGGGGAAGCTCATCTGGAGCTCAATGCCCTGAGAAGAAAGAATGAGGCTGCTCTTATCATTAGTGGGGACTCCCTGCAGGTAATCACAGGAATCTGTGGTGTGTTTTTTTTTTTTAATGTAGTCCTGACAGGTAATCACAGGAATCTGTGGTGTGTTTTTTTTTTTTAATGTAGTCCTGACAGGTAATCACAGGAATCTGTGGTGTGTTTTTTTTTATGTAGTCCTGACAGGTAATCACAGGAATCTGTGGTGTGTTTTTTTTTTATGTAGTCCTGACAGGTAATCACAGGAATCTGTGGTGTGTTTTTTTTTAATGTAGTCCTGACAGGTAATCACAGGAATTTGTGTTGTGTTTTTTATGTGGTCCTGTCAGGTAATCATGGAAACATTTGCAAGAAAACATTTTTTGTATTCTGTTAAGGTCAGTCTAGGTATGTAGCACCTTATTTTGTATTTTATTTTCATAAGGTCACTCCCAAGTAATTACAGGAATCTATATTGTTGTTATTGTTCTTCGTCATTTGTTCAAACATTGATGCCAATCTCTCTCACAAATGTGGCAGTTCATCTCAGATTTTCAGCATCACTATAGAGCTTCTCTTGTAAGGGGCTGGGGTCTGGCTAGGATCTTTGCCTTGGCAGGTTGTGTAGCTGGTAACTCTAGAGGATGTCTGTTGCTCTTTGCTGCAGGCACATAGATCGGTTGGGCCAGTTTACAGCTTTTGGTATAGATGGTGTCTCAGTCTGCAGTGTCCTTTTCTCAATCGAAAGATTAATACTTGGTCATTTCTTGAGAATTTATAGTATTTGTCATCTGTTTTTGCTGTGGAGTGTTGTTTGTCAGATATATGGCTTTTAGTCTGTTTTTTTGTTTGTTTGTTCATATGTTGTGCTTCTATCATTCTGTTGCATTGTTCCTCCATTTATATTGTTGTTAATAGAACTACCAGCAGTTAATGGTTAAACAAAATTTGACTAATTAATCATTTTTTAATCATCAGTTTTAAAAGTCTGACAATTAAGAACTAATCTCAAAATAATTTTAAATGCACTAATCTTTGATAACTTTCAGAGGTAGTTTCATATTAGATCATCAACAAAATGTCGTTTCACTGTCCTTTTAGCAAGTTGTCTGCTTATGATCCGAAGCTACTGAAGTTCTTCATCCCAAGTCTCTATCATCTGTTTCATGTCAGGTCTTGAGATTCGATAATAAATGTCAGAACAGCAAACAACTCTTGAATACCTTCATGAACTGTAAAACATCACCAGTTGAACTGTTCAGCCTTTGATGTTGGAATCACTCTTTTCCCACTGTATAACTAAATGGATAAAAAAAAACTTTATATCTGACAGCAGAACAGTTGAAAAAACACTTGCATATACCATTATTGGACACATTCAAAAACAAATGTGTAAGAAAAATACTCTGTATACGGTGGAATGAATTAAAGACTAAACCAGAGATAAGAGAAATGAGCATGCAGCAAACAGTCTCAACAGTGATCAAGGAAAAAAATATGCAGGCATATGTGGGCCACATGATGAGAAGAAACAAATCAGAGAGAATCATAAAGCAGGCCTTCAAATGGAAAACATCCAGAAAAAAAGAAAAAGAGGCCAACTTTGAGAGACCCTAAAGAGAACACAGACAAGAGAGGCTGTGATGACTGTCATCAAATACCTTGATGAGATTGAGAAGCTTGCTGAGAATAGAGACTCATGGCAAGACACACTGTAAGCCCTATGTGATGCATGATGGCATGGAAGGGATGTAAGATATACCATTATTAGATGTTGGCCTGAGGGGAAGTAACCTGCACACACCCAACATTTTATAACAGCTTATTTTATGGTGTCTGTTGTAGGCCATGTGATGAGAAGAAACATTCAGAGAATACCAAAACAAGCTATCAAGTGGAGCACAACTGGCCGAAGAAAAGGAGGTCGACCACGTCTAACTCTAAAGAGGACATTGTTAATAGAGGCCAGTTTAGTGGGCATAACAACCCTTGATGAAGTTGAAAGACTCACCGAGAACAGGAAAATTTGGCAAACAACTATGCGAGCCCTGTGTGATGTTTAACGGCACAGGAAGGATGTAAGATGTTGTTGCCTGTCTATTTGAAATAAACTTTACTCTTTTAGTCTAAACAAACAGCAACATTTTTTTGTTTGATCTCAGGTTTGCCTAAAGTACTACGAACATGAGTTTGTAGAGCTTGCCTGCCAGTGCCCAGCTGTTGTTGTCTGTCGATGCTCACCCACACAGAAAGCAGACATTGTCAAGCTGCTGAAGACCCACACAGGAAAAAGAACAAGTGCCGTTGGAGATGGAGGAAATGATGTCAGTATGATACAGGCAGCAGATGCAGGCATTGGAATTGTGGGAAAGGTGTGTATTGTAATAATTATAAGAATACTTATGTTATTGCAATTGTGTCTTCAAGGAAGATGATAATATTTTAACAAAGGAAACAAATGGGATGTTATCTACAATAACTCAGTACTTTGAACTTTGAAAAAAGTTCATGCGTCTCATTGATATTTCAAGCATTTCCGACAGGATGTGATATCCACATCACAGTAGTCCCTGAGATGGACAGATCCATGATATAGTTTACCCATCTGATAGATCATCCATCTTTAAAGATAATCCATATTGTCCATCATCTTTGGTCATGTTAAAAAAAAGGACATGATAATCCAGAGAGAACAGTACTAAAGGGCATGGTTCCTGAGAAGCAAGGAAGAGAGTTGGCCAAGGAGATGCTGATGCAGATCACTGATGCTCTAAACACCACACTTACTGATGCCAACACCCCAGCTAGATAATGTTTTCATTTTGGCCTTAAAGAGAGCATCTTCCTGTGAAACATAGGCCACATGTTGAAACGTGTTAGGTGCCCAGTGTCTTTGATTTAATAATGCACTGTCTAAGCTTTTGGTCCTTTGAGGCTTCCCTACAAAGAAGCAAGTCTTAATAAGTTTAAAACTATTTACTTTCTACAGTTATTTCAAGACTTTATTTTTTACTCAAGCAGACCAACCTGGAAGGGGATAAAGGTTCCTGCCAGAAGGAAAGTTCTGTAAACCTTTTAGTGGTGCAAGAAGTTGTGATTCAAAGACAGTTGATTGAAAAATTTGTGTAAAATGAGCATTTGGTCTACCATCCTGTATTGTCACTAAATGCTGTTTTATGATAATTCAGGAGGGAAAGCAGGCATCACTGGCTGCAGACTTCTCAATCACACAGTTCAGCCATATTGGCCGTTTGTTATTGGTTCATGGGAGAAACAGCTACAAAAGGTCAGCAGCTCTGGGTCAGTTTGTGATCCACAGGGGACTGATCATTACCACCATGCAGGTGGTCTTCTGCTCTGTGTTTTACTTTGTGTCAATTGCTCTGTTTCCCGGCTTCCTCATGGTTGGGTAAGTCCAGAGTTTTGTTTTTGTTTCTTTACATTTGTTTTTGGTAGATACTTTCAAAAGTTAAACTCATTCAATACCGGAGCTAAAATGTGGGCCTTCCTTTTTTTACCAACACGGACGTTACATGACCGAGCAGGTGTCTTGGTATAGGATGGGGATCCCTTTGTAAAAGTCATTGTAACAAACTAATTCCATCTGTGGTTCACATATCAAAATAAGTGGAAATGAATGAAGATTCCATAAATGAAGTTATTTGTCATAAAAAAAAACAAAGAAAAGAAAACAACTGATGTGAACAGATGGAAGCATTTTTTGATGCTAAAAAATTTTTTTTGGGGGGTTGAGCAATAACTTACCTTAACTGTGTCATAATCCAATATGAAATATTTAGGTCAACATGAAAACATTCTTTGCATCGATATTTGGGGATGTTTTTGACATCCAGTAAATCTAACAGGTCTACAGCTACCAGAAACACATAATGTAAGATAGGTCTAGTCAGTTGATGTGACCCTTCTGCCAACTGATCTCAAAAAAACTTGAAAATTACACTCGAATCGGTGAAATCGATGAATTTCAAAATATCCTCTATAAACAGACACAACAGGAAGTTAAACTTTTCATTGAGAAGAGTTCTCACTAGTTAAATGAAAAGTTACATCGATTTTCTACGAAAAAAAAACCATGCATCCATTAATAGCTCTTTGATTAGAACTGTCTGACTGGAAGCAGCCATAAATGGACGTTTGGTATCGATTGAGTTAAACACACCTCAAATTTAAGATGGTAATATTTGTAATAACCCCCGTGTGGTACCCGGGATCTGCAAAGAATAGGACCACTGTACCCTACCATGCATGATCGTAAAAGGCGACTAAGGAGGGTTCAGCATAGGGCCAGCAACCCTATCTGGTAAAAAAACTATCAGACTGCTACAGAAACGGAAGCAAGGGAAAAAGCAAATGCAAGTGGAAGGAGAAATGCTTATCAGGAAACTGAGCCCATGAAGGTTGTGGATGAAAGCCAGCCACTGGAAGTCCCCAGCCCGACTGCAGACCTCCTGGAACCGAAACATAAGATGCAAATAGGCAGCTGGAATGTAAGAACACTAAACCAGACTGGAAAACTAGCACAAACCATCAAGGAAATGCACAGCACTAGGAATACAAGAAGCAAGATGGACAGGACAAGGCAAAAGGAAATTAACAACACAGCACACAGAAGATACAATAATATGGTCAGGTAAAGAAGATCTTCATGAAGGAGGAGTAGCATTGATTATAACAAAAGAAGCATCAAGAGCATTGCTGAAATGGACCCCAATAAATGAGAGATTATTATATGCACGGTTCAACTCAAGATTCACGAAGCTGTCTATTATAGTTTGTTATGCACCAACAGAAGCAGCTGAAGAGGAATTAAAAGAAGATTTTTACAACAGCCTCCAAGCAGCAGTAGAAACAATACCCAAGCATGATATGCTACTCATCTTGGGCGACTTCAATGCAAAAGTAGGTGAAGGAAATGAAGATAGAAGAAGAATCATGGGAAGAGAAGGAGTCGGAGAAATAAATGAAAATGGAGAAAGACTGTGCAGTTTCTGTGAAGAAAACATGATGACCATCGGAGGGACAATTTTCCAACACAAAAACATCCATAAGGTGACTTGGAGGTCACCAGATAAAACCACATAAAACCAAATCGATCACATACTAATTAACAACAAGTGGAAACGGTCACTACAAGATGTGCGAGCAAGGAAAGGAGCAGATGTAGGAAGTGATCACAACCTTCTGGTAGCAAAAAATAAAACTAAACTTAAGGAAAGCCAAAATCGGAGAACACAGAAAGATACATTTTGATACAAGAAAACTGATAGACCAGCAAACAAGAAATGAATTCTCAATAGTACTTAAGAACCGCTTCAGTGTCCTACAAGACGAAGCAGAAATGTCCATATTAGAGTTCAATAAAACACTACAGGAAACAGCAAAAAAGGTGCTGGGATATCGGAAAAGGAGAAAAGAGGAATGGATAAGCGAGACCACATGGGAAAAGATAGAGCAAAGAAAAGAAATCAAGGGAAAATTACTGAACACCAATCACAGCGGCTTAAAGAACGAGTTTTAAGTAATTATGCACAAAAAGACAAAGAAGTGAAGGAATCATGCCATCAAGATAAACGTCAATATTATGACAACTTAGCAGAAACAGCAGAGAAAGCAGCATATACAAATGACATGAAAACCATATATAAAATCACAAAGCAGATGACAGGTAACTTCAACACAAGATGTGAAAGTGCAGTAAGAACACAAAAGGGACAACTGGTCAGTGGAGAAAGAGAAAAAAATTGAAAGATGGAGGGAACACTTTAATACCCTACTAAACAGAACACAAGGAGCACAAACAATAGACATACCTAAACATCAATACAGGACCAATAACAATAAATGAAGTAAAGGAGGCGATAAAGAAGCTAAAATCAGACAAGGCACCAAGTGAAGATGAAGTGACTGCTGAGATGTTGAAAGCAGAAGAAACAGAAACACCAAAACAACTTTGCCGGATATTACAACAAATTTGGGATTTAGAAAAAGCCCCAGAGGAGTGGAAAACTGGTCTTATAGTAAAACTACCAAAGAAGGGTGACCTCAGAGATTGCGGGAACTGGAGAGGCATTACCCTACTGCCACTCACCAGTAAAGTATTTTGCAGAATAATCATCAACAGAATTGTACCAACACTTGAGGAAAAACTTTGGAAAGAGCAGGCAGGATTTAGGAAAGGAAGATCATGCATAGACCACATATTTGTACTTAGACAAATATTAGAACAGGCAAATGAGTGGCATAGTACAACATATGCATTATTCATAGATTTTGAGAAAGCCTTTGACAGTGTCGACAGAGATGCACTGTGGAAAATCCTAAGATGGCATGGCCTCCCCCATAAAATAGTTAATGTAATCAAAGCCCTATACGAGGGTTTTCAGTGCAAAGTTATCTGTGGAGAACATACCTCCAGCAGCTTTAGGGTACAAACAGGAGTGAAAAAGGGATGTGTACTATCACCAACATTATTTATCTTGGCAGTAGACTGGTTAATGAAGGAGGCAACATCAGACAAACGCAGAGGATTACAATGGACCCTTGACACAGTGCTGGAGGACCTTGACTTTGCGGACGACATTTGTCTATTATCAAGCAGTCACAAAGATATGCAAGATAAACAAGCTAACTCAGAATGCAAACAACATAGGACTAAAGATCAGTGTAGGAAAGACAAAGTTAATGAAGCAAAATGTGAAGAACAGAAATGTACTCAGAGTAGATAACAAGTTAGTGGAGGAGGTCAACGAATTTGTATACCTTGGCAGTAGAGTAGTAGAAAATGGAGACAGCACAGAGGACATCAACAGCAGACTTACTAGAGCAAACCAGGCTTTTGCAATGCTGCAGAATATATGGAAATCAAATAAACTAAGCATAAATATAAAAATCAGGATATTTAAGAGTAATGTTCTAAGTGTACTACTCTATGGAAGTGAATGCTGGAAAATCACCAAAACCATAGAAAACAAGTTGAATTCTTTCCAGACTAAATGTTTACGAAGAATTAGAAAAATATTTTGGCCAAACACCATAAGAAATAACATCTTATTGGCAGAAATGCAGATGAAACCACTGACAACAATTATTGAGGAAAGATGCTGGCGATGGTTGGGACATGTGCTCCGAATGATTGACAACTCACTACCAAAAATAGCACTAAGATGGACACCACAGGGGAGCAGAAGTAAGGGTAGACCAAAAGAGACATGGAGAAGAACAACAGAAAGGATGTTGAGCAATAGAGGGCTCACCTGGGCAAGAGCAGAAAAAAAGGCGAAGGACAGGCATTTGTGGAAAACCCTTGCGGAAGCCCCATGTGCCCAGGGCACTTAAGGTTCAGAGAGAGAGATTTGTAATAAATCAGAGTATCTGTAGTTGTGTCTTCTGCATTTGTTCAATTATGCCACTGTTTACTCTGTGTATTTGGTGTTTTATCAGGTCTCTGCCAGGTATATCCTGTTCATATCCTGTACTCAGTGCTTTATCTTGACCTGTCCCATATATGTCACTGTTCATTTTATGCTATTAAGAAGTCTATTAGGAAAGATAGAACACTATACCATTAGAAGTAAGTAGTTTAATGTGTCCTGATTGGAAATCCAAAATGTCACATGGATGTACTATCTGGGGCATTGCTGGCAACAAAAAACTGATCAACTTACAGTCAGGACTAACCCATATAGAAGCATCGGTTTTGACAAACAAGACATATCAATCTTTCAAGCAGCAATTGAAGAATCACTAGAAGAAGCCTTCCTCAGAAGTACATGCCATGCCCACCTCAATGACTTATATGAAGTCGAAGCATACCCCACTTGTGCGCTAGAACACGACCAGTTTACAACACATCTTCCAGAGTTGCCAGCTACACAATTCACTCAGGCAAGGGACCTGGCCAGACCCCATCCGCCTGCAAGAGAAGCTCTACAGTGATGCTGAAAACTTGAGATGGACAGCCGCATTTAAGAGAGATTGGTGCCAGTGTCTGAGTGAACGACAAAGAAAAAGCCAAAACACTAAAAGACACTTTGATGTCGAATGTAGAACACTTATGGGCATGTCCTGAATGTAATGAAGCTGCTCCCTTAGACCAGCAACAGAGCTAGTTGTTCTAGTTTCTAGTTCATTTTATGCATTTAGCTTTTTTTTTTTGCCCAGTCCCAGGTATGCCATTGTTTATTTCTTGTATACAGTGTTTTCTCTTGTCTTGTTCCAGGAAAGCTATTGTTTATTTCTTGTATACAGTGTTTTCTCTTGTCTTGTTCCAGGTATGCCACTGTTTAAATTTGTAACAGTGTTTTCTCTTGTCTTGTTCCAGGTATGCCACTGTTTAAATTTGTAACAGTGTTTTCTCTTGCCTTATCTCAGGTATGCCACCATTTATACAATGTACCCAGTGTTTTCTCTTGTGTTGGACAAGGATGTCTCGGCAGACATTGCACTGACCTACCCTGAGTTGTACAAGGATTTAACAAAGGTGCGTCATTCACCGTTGGCTCTCCTAATCCAGTGAAAGACCTGCAATACAATCTTATCTATCTTACCAGCTGTTTCTTTCGTTATAAGTTATGTTTAAATCTCCATTATATTCTGTTAGGGATACTTTATGAAAGATAATTAAACACGTGCACATTTTTTTGCTAGAAAAAAAAAAATCAAGATTGCCATGTTTTACCAGAAGATGATGTAATGTTTATTTTTAGATTTTGCAGGCAGTTTAAAGTACTGACTGCCAAAAATGGAACACAACCATATTTGGTTTCTTTTTCTTTAAATTTTAGTGAAAACAGAAAAAAAAATTAAGCAGCTCAAAGTAGCTATCAAGTGGAACACAACAGCCCAAATAAAAAGAGGTCGAACACATGAAACTCTAAAGAGGACATTGTTAAGCGATGCCAAATTAGTAGGCATAAAATCCTTGGATGAAGTTGAAAAACTCTCAGAAAACAGGAAAACTTGGCAAACTACCATACAAGCTCTATGTGACTTTTAACGGCATGGGAAGGATGTAAGATGGATGTAATGTGTAAGAATAGACAAAGATTAATACACAGACTGGTGTGAACAATTTTTTTTTTTGCTATATAATTAATAACAAAATTTGTTTATAGAATAAGTTGATCTTCAAAGAAAACTTTGACATAAACCTGAAATACAAAGCCTAATTTGTGTTAAAAAAAAAAAAAAAGAAAAGAATTTGACATAAAACTGGAATACAAAACCTATTTTGTCTGAAAAAGAAAAAAGAAAGAAAAAAAAATAAAATGTTAGCATATAATAGAAAAGGGGGGACATGGAGAGGGGCAGCAGAGGGGATCTTGGGCGGTGGAGGGCTCACCTGGGCGGGAGCGGAAAGGAAGGCGAGGGACAGGCATTTGTGGAAAACCCTTACGGAAGCCCCATGTGCCCTGGGCACTTAAGGTTCAGAGAGAGAGAGATATAATAGAAAAGGTTTATTTTCACAATGTATCCAGAAAAAGTAAAAGGAATGAATAAAAGAGCAAACTTTGTTTACAAGAGTGAATTTTTAGAGATCCATATTTACATTCCAGCCTTTATATCTCAGATTTCACACTGTCACACACATGCGGCATCATTTTATATACATGAAGTTAATAAAGTTAATATGACAAATACCTTCATGATAATTCACATGTTCCTACATTCAACAATATTCATAAGTTACATATTCCCACATTCAACAGTATGGTGCAAATAAATACAACTGTTTATAGATTTTGAAAAAGCCTTTAACAGTGTCAACAGAGATGCACTGTGGAAAATCCTAAGATGGCATGGTCTCCCCCATAAGATAGTGAATGCTATCAAAGCCCTATACGAGGGTTTTCAGTGCAAAGTGATCTATGGAGAACATACCTCCAGCAGCTTTAGGGTACAAACAGGAGTGAAGCAGGGATGTGTACTATCACCAACATTATTTATCTTGGCAGTAGACTGGTTAATGAAGGAGGCAACATCAGACAAACGCAGAGGATTACAATGGACCCTTGACACAGTACTGGAGGACCTTGACTTTGCGGACGACATTTGTCTATTATCAAGCAGTCACAAAGATATGCAAGATAAAATAAACAAGCTAACTCAGAATGCAAACAACATAGGACTAAAGATCAGCGTAGGAAAGACAAAGTTAATGAAGCAAAATGTGAAGAACAGAAATGTACTCAGAGTAGATAACAAGTTAGTGGAGGAGGTCAACGAATTTGTATACCTTGGCAGTAGAGTAGTAGAAAATGGAGACAGCACAGAGGACATCAACAGCAGACTTACTAGAGCAAACCAGGCTTTTGCAATGCTGCAGAATATATGGAAATCAAATAAACTAAGCATAAATATAAAAATCAGGATATTTAAGAGTAATGTTCTAAGTGTACTACTCTATGGAAGTGAATGCTGGAAAATCACCAAAACCATAGAAAACAAGTTGAATTCTTTCCAGACTAAATGTTTACGAAGAATTAGAAAAATATTTTGGCCAAACACCATAAGAAATAACATCTTGTTGGCAGAAATGCAGATGAAGCCACTGACAACAATTATTGAGGAAAGATGCTGGCAATGGTTGGGACATGTTCTTTGAATGACTGACAACTCATTACCAAAAATAGCACTAAGATGGACACCACAGGGAAGCAGAAGTAAGGGTAGACCAAAAGAGACATGGAGAAGAACAACAGAAAGGATGTTGAACAATAGAGGGCTCAGCTGGGCAATAGCAGAAAAAAAGGCAAAGGACAGGCATTTGTGGAAAACCCTTGCGGAAGCCCCATGTGCCCTGGGCACTTAAGGCTGAGAGAGAGAGAGAGAGAGAGAGTGTGTAATTGCTTGCTATTTATGACTTTGTTTCTAAAATATGAGACTAGGTACAATAGTAACCTGATTTGTGAAAATGAAGAATACCTGCTCCACCTGAAGCAGATTTTAATAATAATTTTCTGTTTTATAATTCACAGGGCAGATCTTTATCATTTAAAACATTTTTCTTGTGGGTTCTCATAAGTATTTACCAAGGTAGGTGTATTGTACATTCAAGGTGTGTAGTTTAAATAAAATCTATGTCCCGTGGCATTTGCATACCACAGGGCTGTGAAGTGTTAGTGCCGTGACACATTTAAGCCGCTACAGTATTTGAGGTAGGGGTGGCAGCGCCTGTCCTCACTGCATTTGTTTTCAAGGGAAACCCCAGGTACCCATTTTCGGAGGCTGGGTCAACTCCAGTGCTGGTTGGTCCCAGAAAATTCTGCCTGTGTGAAATTGAACCAGGGACCTTCTGACTGGTAGTCGAGTGTGGTAATCTCTGCACCACCATGATACTTATGTGCTTAAACTCCTTCCTATTTTTACATCCATGGCACTTGTGAGGTGTTTTAAATGCTCATTAATATCCTTTGAGGCATAAAATTTCTTCAGTTTATTTTTCTGCAAGCATTTATCTGCTGTAGCTAAAGATATCTGTAAGTTTCCAGATAGGTTTATCTTTTCTCTTCTTCCACATAAGGAGATTTGAGGAGGGAGGGGGGAATCATATTCTATGCAGTTCTTTGTCCAGTTTTATCACTTATGGATTTAACACTCGACCGAATCATCGACTTTGTTTTTGCTGGAGGTTGGAGCTTAAATAAAATAGAGGTGCCTGGTTCAGTTTTTCAAAAAGATAGAAAAAGTGAGGAGAAATAAAGAGTGGCAGAAAGTAAGATGAGCATGTATAAATGAAGAATATACAACAATCCAATATTTTGGCAAAAGCCTCTTTCAAGTATCACATGAAATATGAAGCCAGTTTTTTTTTTCTAAACTTTATGTGCATGAGTAGTAGTACAATGTATTAATTTTTAAGAATTACTGATTTATTTTTAGAAGTGTTTTGGTTTTATGTAGAGTCATAATAATACACTGAAAATCATCCCAGATGGTAACGGTTGAAAGGAATAGATGGGCAACATAAAGTGATGTACCAAAGACAGTTTGCCCAGGTGCACCATGAAACATTATCCATTGCAGTATCCAGTGCAACTATGGATGTAGCACAGACATGATATATGATTATTATGATGATTATGTAAAGTAATGACAGTAAGTTAATATTTTAGTTTGTAAGGCATTATCCGCTCCGATATAAAGAATCTATGTTCAGAATGACATACGAATGAATCTTACACACTGAAATAAGATATACTATCTCACATGCATCTCATATACTATCTCACATGCATCTCAGCTGATAGTCAAGCCGAGTTTAGAAGGTGAGAATTTTGTTTTCAAGAGAACTAATGTCTTGTGACCAACTTTAAACAGGTGGCATTATCATGTACGGAGCTCTTCTGCTTTTTGAGGCAGAGTTTATCCATGTCGTCAGTATCACTTTCACCTCACTCATTCTGACTGAGCTGCTCATGGTGGCCTTGACTGTTAGGAACTGGCACTGGTTAATGATAGTGGCCCAGGTATTCTCTTTGGGGATCTATATTGCCTCCCTTGCTGTACTCAAGGATTATTTTGGTAAGTTTATGACTCCATATTGAAATGTAATACTTCCTGTTTTTGTTGTTTTTTTAATGTGTTATTTAAATAAAGTTTAAACAAATAACTTTCAGGAATGTATTCTTCACCTTCAAACAATTAATTATTCTTTATCTGTATACAATTATTCTTTACCCATATACCAGTAAAGGTAAAACTCCCATTTCCAAGCTGTTAGTGTTAGGCCTGTATTTCTGAAACAATCAGCAGATGAAAGTATGATGTGGTCATTATCACACCTGGCCACATTTACCTTCCCAGATTTCTCTGGTACCCATTTTTAGAGGCTGGGTGGACCCTAGGCCCCCATTTTTTTGTTCATATGTACCAGAAAAGAATCCAGCTGTTGGGACTTGAACCCAGTACCATGGGATTAGTAAACCTAGCACCTAACCATTCAACTAACCATTCTTTACTTGTATACAGTTAATTATTTTTCTACCTGTGTACAGTTATTTATTCTTTACATGTCAACAGTTAATTACTCTTCACCTGTTTGCAGTTAATTCCTCTAAATAATTCCCTCAGTGATCCACTCACTTCTTCTTTTTCTTCATCGTACGCATTTAGCAATAATGCATGGTACCCTGATTTTTGTGATGTGGCTTCTGGCTTGGTACCTCCTACTTCAGCACCTCTCCTTGCTAGAGCAGACTGTGGTAATGCTGAGATTGCCATGAAGACAATGCTGTAGGCTAGCCTGGCCAGAACTTTGGTCAATTTTTAAGTAGTCAGATCTATGTTCCCTGTCTCACATAGACAAGATAAGTGTGTTCTTAACACAATTGTTCCCAGGGGATCCACTCACTTCTAAAAGTATTCCATTTATTTTATGATATCATCATGACAGAATTGCTCAGGTTGATGATGGACCTACAGCTCAGGCTTCATGGCATCTTTCAGATCAAAATGTTCTTCATGGCATCTTTCAGATCAAAATGTATCTCATCTGAGGTGATCTTTGAGCTTCAGAGCAGGCAGGAGTCAGATAGAACTTTGTCAGGGCAACATGGTGGATGATCAGACACAGTGAGATCAAGCTTTAAACCTCTGAAGTTTTCTTTGAAAAAAAAAAAATCATCGCTTGATAAACTAATGCCAAGTCCTTCCTAAAAATCAGAACTACTCAGCTTGTTCCCTAACCAGGCAGATATAACAATATTGTATTGAGTAACACTCATTTATGCATGTGAAAACAATTAAAGAAATAGACAGGAAATTAGACTCTTTCGAAAACAAATGCCTAAGGAAAATTCTTGGTAAAAAGTTGAACAAATTCAAGAACAATGCAGAGATAAGACAGATGAGCAAACAACAACCTGTCTCATGGGTGATCAAAAAAAGAAGATGGACATATGTCGGTCATGTGATGAGAAGAAACAATCAAAGGATCCCTAAACAAGCTATCAAGTGGAACACAACAGGCCAAAGAAAAAGAGGTCGACCAAGTGAAACTCTAAAAAGGACATTGTTAAGAGAGGCCAGTTCAGTGGCCATAAGATCCCTTGATGAGATTGAAACACTCACCAAAGACAGGAAATCTTGGCAAACTACCATGTGGGCCCTATGTGACATTTAGTGGCACAGAAAAGATGTAAGATAAGATTGAGTAACAGAACAGCAGAAAAAACATATGCAGATGTCACAACTAGAGACTGGGCCGATGGGAAAGAGGCAGCGGGGATCATAATAGCTGCTAGCAAGTTTTCTGAAGATCAACCTGAGTTTGTTTAATGGGAGTTTTTATTTTTCCTATGTTTGTAACTTGATTAGAACCACAGATTTTTTTTTCTAAGATTCCATATGTCTTTCCTCAGATTCCAGGTTCCTTCAGACATGGGACTTTGTCTGGAAGGTCTTGGTGATAACATCAATCTCATGCATTCCCTTGTATGTGCTGAAGTACCTGAGAAAAAAGTTCTCACCGCCTGTTTACTCAAAACTGACACCGTAAAATGTGGCTAGATTTTTTTGTTTAAAAGATTAACCAAAAAACAATTGCACAGGCATCCCCTGCTTATTCAACTGGCTAGGAAAAGAAGAGCATAGTGAAATGCTGGATTTGGCCAGAAAATGGAATTCAGTCTTTTTTTTAGCTTGCAATTGCTTTTTGACTACTGAAAAATGTAAATAACATGCAGTATATAACCTGCAAATGAATGCGAGAGGTAATTTCTTAAAAAAATAAATAAATGTTTTAATGATATGTTAATTAAACTTATTAAGCAAACCATTAAATATTTTGATTCTTGTGTAGCTGGATGATGAATATATTTAAATGGTTGAAGTCGGTCAAAAGAGTGGACCACACAGTTGAATGTGTGGGTTCTGGTTGTAACTGAAAATGGTCAAAAGAGCAGGCAGCCAGAAAGCAAGCAGTTGAAAAGTAGGAGACATCTGTACCTTGAAATATTAACGAAATGTGAAAATAAGAGATGCCCATGACTGAGTGGTTAAATGCACTGTATTCTCAAGACCAGACATTTTTCATTCAACAGAAGTACAAAGTTTGATTCTCAGTCTCACTTGTATGACTTTTTTTTTTGTTTGTTTTTTAGGCTTTCCTAAATTATGTTCATGATTCATCCTATCAAGCCTCGATGTTTCAAGTCTGGGTAATTTATCTTGAAAAATCTCATTTTCTATGTGGTTGATGGAATTGACTCTGATCAAACCTTCAAATGCTGCAAATTTTTCACCTGCGTATTTATATTTTGACCAATAAAGAAGATTACTTTTTGCTGAAATTGTTCCAACAAGCCAAAGGAGTTGGCTTTTAATACTGAAATCCACCTCATTTCATGTTTCAACAGAATGTATATATATGAATGTTTGTTGTGTGATTATGTTAATGTCTGTTTAATTTTTATGTTTTTCTTCAGCATAATTGTGTTTAAATATTGTTATTAAATTTCATTCCCCCCCCCCCCATTCTTTTTCAATTAAAACAAAATTTGTTAACATTTTAAATGGTGTATAAAAGATACAGCATGAATAATGAAAATCGTAACAAATTATAGTAAAACTGAATTACAGAATCAATGAAAAACTGTCCTACATATTTGACACAGAAGAGTAGTTCTTTTTGGAATGTTTTTCACAAAATTTGTTTCTGCACAAGAATTTAACAAAGACCTGGCCAGCTTAAAACAAATGATCATTACAACAATTCATTGGAATTATTGACCTCATATATAAAACTAAATATATAAATACCACAAAGCCACAGCAGTAATTTGATTTCTCTGACTTGGCTTCATACATGAGATAAGTAATACTCCTTTTTTTCTCCCCCTATTCTTATGTGTTATATACCACAAGTGTAAATTTAGACTTTCTCTTCTTTTCCTATTTTTGTCCCGTATGTTTTTTGCATGAATAAGGTATAGGCCAAAATGTTACAACTATTGCTCTTTTAATGAATAAAGATGGTCCTAACTTTTTTTTTTAAGTCTAATTATTAGTTGAGGGAAAAAAAAATTCTGTCACAGAAAGAGATAAAATTTGTGACAGGAAGCTCAGTACAAGAGCACAAGTGAGATATAGATTGATAAAGAGAGAAAGGACTTTCTTTTTCTGTGATGAATGTACTGTCATACTGATTTCCACTGGGAGGGTGGGGGGGGGTGGTTCTTTATCCTAAGTTTACTTACATCTTCTTGCAGTTTTCTCAGGAGGGTAGATGTGGATTGTGCTGTTCTTGCAAGATATGTTCTGGTGTTTGTTCATTCTATAGATATAAGGACACAGGTTAAGCAAGAGTCAAAACAGAGTTAAGTCCAACAACACAGTAGTGGACAGTCATTGACAAAGCTTGTAGTCTTGATGTGGTGGAGGTGCTGACTCCTTGTACTGTTTAGGGATAAAAGATAGGAGAAGAGTTTTTAATGATCAGTTTTTGTTTGACAGATTTCTTTCTGAAGCAAGATTTCTTAATAATGGCTCATGTACCCGTTGGTGGTCTGTGCTTGGATGATGGGAGTCCATGAAATTTAGTTTTTGTAGTAGTAGTGACAACATGAGACAACTGCAGAGAATGTTTAATAAGATTTAGAAAGAAGAAAAGGTACCTTCTAAACGGAAAAAAAGGAATCATTGTTAAAATACCAAAAAAAGGCAACCTTAGTGACTAACAATTGGAGAGGAGTAACCTTAATATCAGTTGTGTCAAAGGTATTGTGGAAGGTCATTCTGAATAGACTTAAAGATATAGTGGATACCGCAATGAGAGAAGAAGAAGCAGGATTTCGAAAAGGGAGAAGCTGTCTCAACCAGATCTTTACTCTAAGAATAATACTTGAAGAACATATTGAAAAGCAGAAGCCATTAATACTGAACTTCATAGACTTTAGAAAGGCATTTGATAGCGTACACAGAGATTCATTGTGGAGAATTTGAATACCATCTAAAATTGTCAACATCATTAAGGACTTCTACAATGGATATGTTTGTGCAGTCAAAACAGAAGAAGGGATAATTGAATGGTTCCAGATTGAAATAGGTGTGAAACAAGGATGTATACTGTTTCCTTTGCTTTTTGGAATTGCAATAGACTTCATAATGAAAAAATGCTGCACAGGTAACACAGGTATTGATTGGGTAGATGGGACCCAACAAGAAGATCTTGATTTTGCCGATGACATAACTGTTATGAGTAACAATGTGAATTCCATGCAAGAAAAAACAGATAGCCTGTCTTCACTGGCTAGCAAAATAGGACTTGAAATTAACAAGGACAAAACAAAAATAATGAAACTTCCCATTAATCAAAATGGAAAAATGCGCGTAGAAGGGACAGATATTGAAGAAGTCAATCAGTTTGCATACCTTGGCAGCTACATAGACCAGGATGGTGACACCAGAAAGGAAGTTGGAATTAGAATTGCAAAAGCAGCATCAATCTTCAAGAATCTTGAGAACATATGGCATTCAAAAGTTATAAGCGCAAAAACCAAGTTAAGGCTATTCAATTCAAATGTAATATCCACCCTCATTTATGCATGTGAAAGGTGGAAAACAACTAAAGAAATAGAAAAGAAATTAGATTCTTTTCAAAACAAATGCCTAAGGAAAATACTCAGCATAAAATGGAACAATTTCAAGAACAATGCAGAGATAAGACAGATGACTGAACGACAACCAATCTCATGGGTGATCAGGAAAAGAAGATGGACATATGTTGGTCACGTGATGAGAAATAACAGACAATCCCAAAACAAGCTATAAAGTGGACACAACAGGCCGAAGAAAAAGAGGCAGACCGCGTGAAACTCTGAAGAGGACATTGTTAAGAGAGGCCAAATTAATAGGCATAAAATCCTTTGATGAGGTTGAAAGACTCGCCGAAGACAGAAAAAATTGGTGAACTACCTTGCGAGCCCTATGTGACGTTTAACGGCACGGGAAGGATATATATAAGATATATAAGTAGTACTGAATGATGACGGTAAGGTAATTTCTTACATCTAGAATATTTTTAAAATGTGTAACAGATTCATTCAATAAATATCTACCATCTGAAGAAAAGAAAATGGTAGCATGTTTGATTCTCTGAAGTACCTTTTTCCATATGGCAAGCCATATCAGATCACTCGACCCTATAAAAATGGGACTGAGAAACACTGGTCTAAACAAGTGTCTTGTGTGGCTTACCTTGTTCTAAAACGAGTATTCTGTATGATTATTTTAGAGAGGGTAGAAGAGTATCCCTTACCATTGATTGGAGTTTTAAAATAATTGCTGAGAGTGTGCCAAAGAAATAATCTGTACTTCATATTTGTCTTTTATAAATAATAGATAAGTCTGATATATATATATATATTTATATATCCTTGATGAGATGTATCAGATGCTGACTATTGCCTATGTTCCACATTATTTTTTTTTTTTTTTGGTTTCGTTTTTAGAATGATGGCTTTGAAGTGGCCAGTTTATCAGCTGTTAATGGTAGCTGCAGAACTACTTCTGTTATGACTGATTGTGCCAGAATTGGTCACAGTAATAACAAACAATGTTTGTGTTTCAAGATTATGTTTCTTTGCACTTGTGTTTCTTGACAGCTGTCCGACCCATGGTAGCTCCTCAGTCACGCTACCCTTGTAATCTTTTTCAGTATGGCATCTTTTACCAGTCCTTTCCAGTCCATATCACTCATGGGAGTAGACCTAGCATGGCAGTGTATCAAGGGCAAACCTTGGACTGGTCTAGTAGGTTGCTTTGATCATGTGGTTTGTCAGCAGTGTCCAGTCTCACTGAAGCACAAATCTTTCTCTCCCAACTATTACCTTGTTCTCTGCATTGAAGCATCTTCTAAATATTCTGTTGTATTTGTTTCTGAAAACTTTTTCTTGCAGTTTTTAAAGTCTCAGTTCATTTTTCTTACTTTAGTTTCAGGATAAAGTTCATTCTTGAATCATTTCCTTATTGTACTGTTGGTCCACTTGTGTGACTTTCTGACATGTCTAGTTCTGTATTCTTTTAAACAGCCTGACGTATGTCCATATTATTTGGTTGTCTTATATTTCCATTGTTCTTGAACAGCATGCCTTATTTCTTCTCAGAATTTGTAGTATGAATTGTAGTTACGAAGGACCTGTAGAATATTTGAATTTGTGCAAAATCTGGTACATATGAAGATCACACAGTGATGAGGTATTCACTAGGTTACATACAGAGACAGGACCACAAGCCCAAAAATAAGAATTCTTTGCTTGTTTGTGTGCAGTAAAATAAAGCACAGATCTGATCTTCAGATATGAAGAGCTGCTTTATTCCTGCTAATGCATAATTTAAATGGCCTGAATTATGATGATTTATGATATGTAAAAAATGACATTATGATATTCAGTGATATTTGCTAGGGCAGCCACAGCTGCCAGACTTCATTTGCCAAATCATAATGGATGTATCATATTGCTGACTCAGCATTCAGAAATAATGTAGTGTTGTTCTGTTTATAAATAAACTCGGTACCGTATTTCATGACTGCATTTAAAAAATATGTTGTCTTGTTCTCCTGAATTAAAAAAAAAAAATCTGCTCATCCAGACAAGAGCTGCAGTGTTTTGCTTCTTTTATTCTAGTGCATTTTCGTATTGTTTGCATTTTGGTTTCTGCTTTATTTTTAATTTGAAGTTTGGATTTTTGTGTTAGCACAAATTTTTTTGCACTTTGTGTGGTTTTTTTTGGTTAATATCAGAATGTATACTGTCGTATTACCTAATTTTGTTTTCTTTTTTTGTTGTTTGTTAGAAGTGCTCGTTTTTTTTTTACTTTTTTTTAAAAAATGTTTTATCGGAGCATCTCCTTAAGCATGCTTTGTTAAATATTTGAATTATCAGAAAAAACCCCGTCTGAACAGTTGAGATTCTGACAATTTAGTACACAAATATAATTTGTAACGCTATAGCAGTACCAGTGCCACATTTAGAACAAGGATATAATCATAAAGTATAATTTTAAAAAATAAATTCATTATATGATTTAAATGTCTAATATTTGGACTGAATTTTTTTTTTCCTGGTTAATTTTTGTTTGAACATCTTAAAATTTATGACGCTTAAAATCTTTGTGTAGTTTCATGAAGCAGCAGAAAAGATGGTTTATTTTACTAAAATTGTGAGTAATAATTTTCTGACAAATGTACTAAGTTTTACAAGTTATTCTCTGGTTATTGACTAGAAGTATATAGGGGGAAAAAAAATTTCTTTTGTCTTTCTTCTTTCTTGTTAGCCTGTTATGTACTCAGCAAAATCCCTTACACATGGAATTGACTTTGCACATTATCCTATTCACCTTTCATTCATTGGCAGCTGTGTGCGCTGTACATCAGTCCGGTGTTCCTTGCCATCGCAGGCAATATCATCCATCTTTGGAAGCTCAAATAACAGTATTTATCAATGTTCATTTGGTTTAAGCATATAATATGTAACATTGCTTTTTTCCCCCAATTTGTTTTTACAAAACTTTGTACTAGATTTCTTCTTCCAGTAAATTTTTCATTTGGTTTGAACATCCTTGAAAAAAAAAAAAAGAGAAACTTTAAAATCTTAGTTTCTTCACAGACTAGACATTTAAAAAAGTGCCTCACAGACAGAAGAGTTCAAAATGTCTGGCAAGAATTTATAGGTTATTTCCCCTGTCGTATCATAAGGTCTTGAAATGTCCTCTTACAGTAGTATTCTTGGAGTCTTACTGCTCATTGAGTGTGAGCTTATTGGAGAATTTCTGTTTAATTCCCTTACTTGTTATTGGTGAAGATTTTTTTGTGTGTGATAAGATAAGCAATACATAGTATCAAATTTTGCATAACATGGGAAAAATAGTGAATAAGAAATATTATAACATTCTATTAGTAGTAACCAACCAGGAATTTTGATGTATGTTATAGCCTTTGCTTCAGTGACATTTTTCACATTCTCAGAGTAGATCATCAGGTGCCTTGCTGATAGACGTGAGTCATTATGTTTCTCCATTGTGATTAGATCATTTGTGTCATTATTCAGTCTTGTTTCTCATTTTTTTGGTACATATTTCACTCATTAGCTCTCCAAGTATTTCTCTTTTTCTTTTTTTATTTAATTTGAAATGATTAGCAGGTTCATTAACTGTAGTCTCTTAATGGCATATATATTGAAATTATTCTAGTATGGTGTTAGTTATTCACTTGGGTATACAATGAATTTATCCCAGCATGGTATTAGAGATATCTTAATTTTCCTTCATATCATGCAACAAATAATTTTTTAAAAAGACGAATTAAAAGTGCAGTCCAACAGTTCTGTTGTGAATGTAGAAGCTTATTAGAAAAGCTTTTTTTTCTTTTTTTCAAGGTAATTTAATATACAGTCATATTTAGAGTATTTTCAAATATAGTATGCTGATTATTGATTGTAGAAGTCCCAGGACCCACTGTTATGACAAAACTTTTTTTTTATTTTCCTGTTTTTAAAATTGCCTCTAGATTGGTGTGCTGGGGTGGTGCAGTGGTTGGTGCACTTGCCTGCCAATCAGAAGGCCCCTGATTCAGTGTCACACAGGAAGAATTTCTTCACACCAGGGTCATTTCAACTTCATAAAAATGGGTACCTGGGGTTTCTCTAGGAATACAAAGACTGAATGGACAGGTGCTGGCATCTTTATCTCAAATGGTGTAATTGGTCGAAAAATGTGAAGACACTAACACTTCACACCCCTACAGCATGTAAATGCTGCAGGGTCATAGATTTTTAGATCAGTACTGATATCAGAGCCACCCTTTATGATTTTGAAAATGTCATTCTGACTACATTCATACTGTCTTGGTGTATTGATTCAAACAAAGGATATTCACAGAAAGATAAGTACAGTATAGCTTATAAGAATTATGGGGTGAATATTCCACTCCAGTTCAACATAGACAGGAGATCTAGACACATTGATGTGTATAACTTGTTTTAGAAATTTAAGAGGTCACTGTAGGTAGCAATGGTGATATTTTGTTTTTTTTTAGCTTAAATTCAGAAAACCCACAAGAATAGTGCCTCGTGGCATCACTAGACAAATGCTATTCTAGTTTGTTACATTCATATATTTTAGTATAAATAGAACATATCTTTATATTTATTTATAGTTAGATCTGTCTGTTATAGTACTCAAACTGCTTTTTTATGATATTGCTTCATTTATTTCATTATTTAAACTTGTGTTTACTGTGATAGAAATTGTGTGTGATTTGGTTTTTTTTTTTTTTCCAGAGTTTTCATTAAAGTATTCATTTGTAAAGTGTTTTTTGTTGTTTATGTTTGTTAACTTTTGTTAGTTGTTCAATATATATGTATAACATGTTATTTTCCAGATTAAATGTTTACGTAAGATTAGATAAATATTTTGGCCAAATGCCACAAGAAATAAAATGACAGAAATGCAGATGAAGCATGCACTTCAGTTGTTGAGGAAAGACAGTGGCAATGGTTGGGGCATGTGCTCCAAATGACTGGTGACTCACTACCAAAAATAGCACTAAGACGGACACCTCAGGGAAACAGGAGTAGGGGGTGGAGCATAGGAGATAAGGAGAAGAATAACAGAGAGGATGATGAACAACTGAGGGTTCACCTGAGAAAGAGTAGAAAACCCTTGCAGAAGCCCTGTGCACCTTGGGCACCTAAAGGTTCAGAGAGTGAACATTTTATTAGACAACCATCAGTCAGTTGTCTGAATATTTTGTTTATCTGTCAGCACAACAGCTTTGTAGGCAATATAATGACTACTCACAAGTTTGTGAGCTTCAGTAATTCTCTCCTTCCCCCACCCCTTTTTTTTTTAGACATGATCTGGTTTCATCTTAAAACGTCACGTTGAACATTGCTGAAAGTACAATACCAGATTATCTCTTCCCCTATCTAGAATGCTTAGAATTTTTTCCCATGAAGTAGATAGATTATATATGGAATTTTTTTTCCTTTGTTTCCCCCCCCCCTTTTTTGTATATTTAAGTTTCATGTATGTTCATGAGGATATAGCAAATTCTGAGTTTGTGGTAACTCTGGGGAAATGGTATAAAATCACAAATCTTGATTGACTGGAAAGTGGGGGAAAGTAGCTGGATTCTTGAATTGGAGGTTTTGAAATTTCTCCTAGAAGCAAACGGCAGTTTGATTGGGCACAAACTATTCAAAGCTCACTGACACAAAAAAAAGTCAAACAAGGACGTCTGTTGTCTCCTTTCTAGTTTAACCAGTGTGTTAAAAAAAAAAAAACTTTAAATCAAGCTGGTATCATCTGAACTGAAAACTCTCGGAATACAAATACATGGTACTGAGGCACTCCAAAATTAAGTGTATTGAATCTCTTGCCTCCCCAAACTCCTGTCCATATCTTTTAGACATATCTAAAAGACTTTAATTTTCAGTTCTGACGTATAACTTCTATTAAACTGTATTTATAACTTAGGCGTATTTCTATTGACTAGACCAGCATAACTCCAAGCACAGTATGGAATTTAAATACTATACTTCGTTACCAAATCGTTCGCTCGGGATTTAGAATGACTGATTGAACACCGGAACTGTTACGGTTTAACCCACAAGTCTTTGCGACATACTTCGAACAGTGTGTACGAAATACAGAGTGGTAAGATCGAAATGCAGTCTACGGTGCAAAGCCTTGAGATTATTAAAGTTTCAAAAAGTCTCGCAGACTTACACGATTCTTCAAGTAGCAGCAGACATGAAAAGAGCCTAGGACTTCTGACGACGAAATTCGTCACGTTGCTTCAGGAAGCTAAGGATGGTGTTTTGGATTTGAAAGTTGTGAGTAGCTATGAGTAATCTGGTTATTTCTTGTATGAACGCTAGGATTTGTGAATCAGAAGAAGAGACAACCCAATTTTAACACTGTAATCATTGATGTATGGGTAATTTAGTTAGTCAGCATAGTCAGCTTTACACTGTGGACAAGTCTATGCTATAGATAACTTATGTCCTCGATATGTATCGAGTGCACAGTGACACCAGTTCTGTCTAGATTTCACAATTCTTGCATCCTTAACATGACGTTTATGTCCAGAATCGTGACATTTTACCCCCAGCTCTTTTATCCCAAATAGATAAATTCATGTCACAACATGTGTATCATAATATGCCAGCTTTTTAAAAGATATTAACGTCTTCTGGCTGCAGTATCTAACTGTATGTACCAGTCAAACCGGTCTGGTCTTTCATTTTTTTAGAAACAAATAGTATTCCCTAGGACAAAGATAGAACTTATTTTTTACAAAATATTGAACGGCATGATGGTACCAGACCTTCTTTCATTTATTTATTTTCTTTTTTGGATAAAACAATTACAGTGAGTTTAAACAAGAGACTTATAACTTACACAAGTTATGAAATATGAGGAAAATATGTAAATGCTGTGAGGTGAGACATCTGGTCTATTAATTGTGGTGTCACTAATAATACTGAGAGTATAAAGTCACACATTTGATAGGGAACCCTAAATTATTGCTCTCTCCCCCCCCCCAAAAAAAAAGGCACACTGGGCTGCTTGTAGCAAAAGATTTCCACTTTTGTCAGTCCTTTGCTAGCTTCTTTGCTGTCTCTCATGCCAGTCATTTGTTAACCAGCATTTTCTCTGCTCTATGTCTCTTTGGATTGACCCATGCTTCTTTCACACTGTGGATTCCTGTTCAGAGCTGTTCATTGTAAAGATTTGCTTGTCAGTCTTATAGTGTGGCCAATCCATCACCACCTACTCCTATCAATCACTGTTGACAATGATGTTATTGCTGTTTCTCTTAACATAATATCATTTCTTATATTATTTCGCCAGAACACTCTTTTCATATTATATAGACACTTGGTTTGGAAGGCATCTAGTCATGCATTTATCTGTGTCATTTTCCAGCATTTGCTGCCATGTAATAGGGCACATGAAACATTACTCATGAATATTCTGCATTTGGTTTTCAAAATTATTGATATGATTTTAAAGCTATCATGAACAATATATTGTTACAAACACTTTATTATTAGTAAAATAATGTGTATACAGTTTGAACTTGTCCTCCATATTTTTAAATATTTTAATGCAAAGTTTATTTTGTATGGAAAACATAAGACATGCCCATAAGAGTGCATACAAATGTACTTATCTACTACTGTCAGGAGGCAAAAGAGCAACTTTAAGGGAAAATTGATAGAAAAAAATATAAACTTTACTATAGTTTTTTTTTTAAATTGATAGAAAAAAATATAAACTTAACCATAGTTTTTTTTTAAATTGATAGAAAAAATATAAACTTTACTATTCATTCATTCCTTTGCATGTCCCTTGCGGAACTTTGCCTCCCAAACAGCACTCCTGTAGGCCTCTCGGTTGTGAGCAAGATGGCCTGCTGCTGCTGCATCCATTTCCAGATCATCAACGATGTCTTGCAGCCATCTTCGTTTCGGTCTTCCTCTTTTTCTTTTTCCCATTATGTATCCTTCCAATACGGTCTTCTCTAAATTATCATGACGTTTAATGTGGCCAAAATATTTAAGTTTTCTCTCTTTAATCCTCTTTACTAGCCAGCCTTCTTCAATATTAAGCTCTTGTAGTATAGATATATTTGTTCTTTTTTGTGTCCACGATATCTGGAGAACTCTTCTATAGCATTTACATTCAAAGGCATTTATGTGCTTCTCAGCTGTTTTGTTAAGTGTCCAGGTCTCACAGGCATATGTTGCGATAGGAAAGATGCATGCCCTTAAAAATCTTATTTTTGTGGTTCTGTCTGCTCCTCTCCACAGATTCTTTATTTGTTTTACTTTCTGAAGAGCAATAGATGTCCTCCGTTTAATTTCCCTCATTGTATCTCCATTATTAGTTAGTAGTGATCCAAGATATTCAAAACTCTCCACTTCTTCCAGTTTTTCCTCATTGATACATATTTCAGTTGCCTTGTTTGTTTTGTCAACAACTTTACTATAGTTTTTTTTTTAAAATTGATAGAAAAAATATAAACTTTACTATAGTTTAATTTTTTTTCTGTGGGAATATGTTCACAGGCAGCAGATCAGCTTGCAGTACGTCAAAAACGTAGGATTTATGACATCACAAATGTTCTTGAGGGTATTGGCCTTATTGAGAAGAAGTCCAAGAACAGTATACAGTGGAAGTATGTATTCTGTTATAACTTTGTTTAGTCATCAGGCTGTTCTGCTTTTATGGTTTCAGTTTTGAGCTGTTATTCTGTTTATGAAGGATACAAATTGGTGGGAACAAATTTTAGAAATGGCAAAAAAAATTGTGTTGTTTCAGCTCTTTCTTTCATCAGAGAGAGAGAGAGAAAAAAAGAAGTAAAGACAGGAATGGAGAGCAAGTTTTATAAAAGGAAGGCAGGACAAATGTTACATGTGAAGAAAGAAAGTGCAGCAAATGGTAGTTTGAGCTTTTAAGTCTGCCATTTTGAATGTCATGAATTGAAAAGGAAATACAATGAGTTTGTCATCCTAATCCTTGAAAGTATGCGCTGAAATATTACATTGTTGTCTTGTTATTAAATGAAACTGGAAAGCAAGGAAGGCCTGCATCAGAGGCTTCATGATTGTCAGGGGCTGCTAGTTAGAGCAAAAGTTTATTTGATGTCTCTATAGGAGTTCCTAGTAATGCATTCCTCCATTGTGGGACTTCAAGACACAATAGTCCACACAACTGAGGCACAGTTCCTATATTTCAACATTTTCACAGCCTGGAGATGCAGTACAAGATAACTATTTTTATTGTTGATCTATTTTTTTTTAAAGTGATTTTATTTAGTAATCTTATTTATAATATATACACTCTCTCTCTCTCTCCCTCTGAACCTTAAGTGCCCAGGGCACATGGGGCTTCCGCAAGGGTTTTCCACAAATGCCTGTCCTTCGCCTTTTTTTCTGCTCTTGCCCAGGTGAGCCCTCTATTGCTCAACATCCTTTCTGTTGTTCTTCTCCATGTCTCTTTTGGTCTACCCTTACTTCTGCTCCCCTGTGGTGTCCATCTTAGTGCTATTTTTGGTAGTGAGTTGTCATTCATTGGAGCACATGTCCCAACCATCGCCAGCGTCTTTCCTCAATAATTGTTGTCAGTGGTTTCATCTGCTAATAAGATGTTATTTCTTATGGTGTTTGGCCAAAATATTTTTCTAATTCTTCGTAAACATTTAGTCTGGAAAGAATTTAACTTGTTTTCTATGGTTTTGGTGATTTTCCAGCATTCACTTCCATAATATATACACTATAGCAAATTTTTTTTAAAATTCTGTTCATACATACATTTGTCTTGCCTTTTGCCAGCCTTTTAATGTTGTTTGGCAGCATTTTGTTATGCTGCATTTAGTAAGTAGACTTCACATCCCAGACAAATTTTTTAAATATAATAATAGTTTGTTTCGTGAAGAGTGGTCCACGGTTTAAATAGTCAAAGTTCTACATGGACATTCTACCTTGAATTTTCATAGCGTGAAATTGATGTGAAGTGTGAAAATGTAATAAATGTTGAACTTTATTGAATTTTTGAAACGCTTACTTGAGAAAAATGAGGAAAAGATCAGCTTGAGATTTTTTTTGCCTGTCAGTAGACAGATGTCTCAAGGTCTGAGACAGATGTCACAAGGTCTGCATGGCATAGAGACAAGTTTGATTTATACTTGGGTGATATAATACTTTTATCAAATCCTCTTTTCATTTTGTAAGTAGCATTGAGCATTCAGCTCATATTTTTTTATTTCACTGGAATTACTTTATATGTGTTTCCTGGCAAATTTTTTGCTAACATTCTTCATAAGTGTGGTAGCAGGAAGCAACAGTTTGACTTCCCCAACCTTAGACTTTAAACTTCATTTTGAGATTCACTTGCATATAGGTTAAACAAGAAAAATTGTGTGCTTTTAGGTTGAACTGGAATTCACTTTTAGTTGATGATAAACATAACAGGAGAAAAGGGCCAAGAGGAAAATATCTAAATATCGTGAAAAAATGGCAGGCACAGGAAAAGACAGAAACCAAGCTGATTAGAGATATAGAGAGGACTTCATATGTAGAAGAGAAGCATGATCTCAAATAATTATTGGCATGTTGCATATTGGACAAGTGATTGAAAAATAAAGCAAAATGTACTTCTGTTGTACTTTTGAATTCTTGCCATTTCCCATCTTTTCAGAACTAACTAACTGCACCACTTCTCTTCCACTTAACAGGGGCTCGGGACCAGGCAGCAATTCCAGGGACGTGTCAGAGCGACTGATGACCTTAAAAAATGACCTTGCTGACTTGAAGGAACGAGAGCAGGAGATTGATAAGCACAAACAGTGGGTGCAGCAGAGTTTGAAAAATGTCACAGATGAAGTAACAAACACCAGGTAAAGCTCAGGTACAGAATAAGTGATTCTGTAAAAGCTGATTCCTGCCCCAGTGTGAATTCAATTATTGGGAATTAATTGAACTGAATTTTGTTTTAAAGACTTTGGCGCCCAGGCCAAGTTTTTAAATATCTGGCACTTGGACTCATCTAACATTGCTCCCTTTGTTTATCAACTTTGATGCTGTTAAATCATTTGCACATATCCAAAAACACAAAGTACGCATCTCTGCATACTCAAATACTTAATATGACAGACTAAATTGAGATAAAAATGTACCTTGTTAGCTGCAAGTGTTCACACCAAGATGTGAGGCTAGGAGAGACCAAAACTTATAATGATTTGGTTTCTCAGACCAAAACCAGTGATTAATTTCCTCTCAGTCATCAGTCCAGCTGTTTAAAAAAAAATGAGTTCATAACATACTTGTTTGAAAATCACAGAAATATATTGACAGCTTAGGTATGAACTTGTTACCATGAATGCTGCTGAACAGACATTTGCCATACAGACTGCCTCAGAAAATGGATAATATCATATTTCATGGAGAAGTGATCTATGGATCACTTTATATTATATATTTATCATATTATAAATAAAAAAAACACATGCATAAAAAAAAAAAGAACTAGCAAAATTGAAACAAAATTTTCTACTTACCCAAGTCTTGTAAGAAAATCAAAGGTATTGACTCACTGTACTTCTTAGAATTTCTGTCTAATCCAATTTTCAAGAAATATTGCACAAATTTTCAGGAAAATATTACACCGCTTTTATAGTATGTCTATGGATAGAAAAATTCTTCCATAAATATCTGTAGTGAGGTGCATAATCTTTTTGGACATACTAAACTATTGCACAAAATATATAACCAGTTTAATGTACATTCTGTTTACATGCTTTATCTAAATTTATAAGTGAACTTGTATATGCCATGCTTTAAAACACCGGAGATGGAGTCAAGGTTTGCCTTCGCAAACATAGACAGTTCTTTTTATTAGCTGTGGGGTGTTGATTACCTTACACCTCCCAGACTGTTTTGCCTTAAGAATAGTAATGTTAGAACCTCTAAGCCTTTTCAGTACCGTTTGATCTGGAAGACAGGCCAACACCAGAAGCTGGCAGATGGTCTTTATCAGTCATTGCTTTGGCTGTCATTTCTGTCAGCTGATCAATCACCATTAACTTGAATTTGATTTTTTTTTCCCCATGGAATCTTCTGGTCCAAAAAAGAAGATATAAAACATAAATTAGTTATACAAATTTCCTTCATTCATTAGTAATTTTTTTTACATCATTTGTTGCTTTTCCTAGTTGTGCGGTCCATAATATTCAGTCATCTGACACGCTTTATCACAACCATTCATGTTCATATTGTAGTTATGAATAGTGGATGATTGCTTGTTACATCCTCAACATTCCCATTTGTTGTTACTATCAAAGCAGGCTTCATTTCTTTTTTTCTGTCCTTCCAAGTTATGCACAGAATGTTATCGTCTTTACAAGGCCAGTGACAACTTTCATCAGCGCAAAAAAAAAAAATAATAAAGGGGTGTAGATGATTCATCTACAAGATCATTGTTTACACCTGGTGTTGTTTGGCAACCGTTAGACATGGATGTTTTAACATTATTTCCAACTATATTTTCTACCCAAGGCTAATCAGTGGATAGAATATTAAATCAAGATTTTAAAATATTTTTTTTGCTTTTGATGAAGAAGGAAGTGCCCGCTTGTCACTGCACTTAATTCAGTTAAATCCTCCTCTAATTTATTGTTATTCTCAGATCTGTCAGTAGAATCAAACATGTCATCTTCTCTATCAATAATACTTTCTAATAATATATATAATGCACTGGACGCATTAATTCATCTAGCTTGATTAGAACCAGGGAGAATAATGCTTGCCATTTTACATAAAGCAAAACACAGATGCACATACAAACAAAAAAAATAGTTATAAATTAACAAAATTCAGTTTTTTGCCATGCTTCCTTGGCAGAAATCGATCGAAGGTTAATTGGTCTAAAAAATTAAAACATGGATTTGATTAAAAACCAGAATTTATTCGTTCACTGTGGATTGGAACGAAACAACACTAACATTGTTTATTTTGCTTCTCTGTGCTTATAAATCAAGCAGCTGTGCTTATAAATTGAGCACAATGTTGTCGTTTCAGGCATTAGGGGTTAAGTTTCTGCGATATTCAGACAGCTCAGAGTAACAATAGAGTTAAGATGATAAAACCAGGAGATATCCTTTTTTTTTTCTGAAGCCGTTTTTTTTTTTTTTTTTAATAGACTGGCATTTGTCACACATGAGGACATTTGTCACTGCTTCAAAGGAGACACTCTGCTGGCCATTCAAGCGCCGTCTGGAACACAGTTGGAGGTGCCTATACCAGAAATAGTGAGTTAGCTTACCAGAATCTCTTAGTGCTACATTCTGATTTACTTTATGTGAAACACTGCAATGTTTGCAGAAATTACTACATGATGGCTGTGATGGTCAGTTTTATCACCAGCTTTTACAGAAATAACTAATGTTTAAAAAAAAGAAAAAAATCATTTGTTCTAATGGATTTTTGGTCTCCTCGTGAGAGATATGTTTGAAGGAAAAAAAAAAGACTTCTGTGTCTATAGGTTTTTTGAGAATTCTGTACAAGAAATTCTAGTGAGCATTTTCGAAGTATCTTCCAAGTTACTCTGAAAGTCTGGTTCACTCTTGCATGGTTGTCACTTTATGTTAAGTTTCACATGCTCAGCTATATAAACAAGGAGACTGGTTGCTTCCATGAATCCCACAATCAACAGTTCTTCATTGTTTTTCCAGCTATAGTGTGGAGGGAAGTGCTTTTGGAGTGCTTAGATACCATCTTCTTCGTTCGCTTCTACCTCCAAGACCACCCTGTGATCCTACTGAATTTACACCTGTGGTCCTCGATAGGTCCCGTGTGTCCCCAAAAGGACCACACGAGATCCCCGAGAGGACCACAAGAGGTTCAAAGTATCGCAGGGCTTGAGCCTGTATTCTTGGTGGGTCTCAGAAGCGGGATTGTGTGACACCGTGGTTTTCGTTGCACCAGTTTAGTCTAGAGTTGGACTTTCTCACCGGAAGACCTCGGCATGTTTTAGATATCAGTATATCCCCACTGGGTGAGAGGTGGTAGCCCAGGTTGGGCTTTCTCACCGGAAAACCTTGACGTGTTTTGAGATACCCGTGTAACACTGCTGGGTGAGAGGTGGTTACCCATCCAGCCCAGCGTTGGACTTTCTCACCGGAAAACCTCACCGTGATTAGGATACACATACATCCCCGCTGGGTGAGAGGTGGTTGCCTATCTAGACTGCCCTGGTCCAGTGTCTCTGGCCTCTACCCTTCCTAGTTGTGACCAGGACAGAGCTTTTGTCCAGGAGGATGAATCCTCGCCACTAGTGACTTCCACCCCAGGATTGAGCTGGTTTAGGCATATTATCCCATTATGGACGTGTTTAGGACGTGACCGACCTCTAGAGGAGAGGTACCGTGACATGCGTGGCCATCAAGTTCACCCCTGGTGTAAGCCGGTTTAGGCATATTTCACCAGTATGGGTGCATTTCAGACATGGCCAGCCTCTAGAGCAGAGGCGCTGTGGTGTGTGTAGCTCTCACCACGATACTTCTGGACATACCGATTAAGCTTCACTTTATCCTTTCCATCATCTTTTCACATCGCCGCCACACAGCAACCCTAATTGCTTTTCCACATTTTCTTCTTTGGCCGGGAGGAGCTTCACTTCACGCGCGGCATCCGAAGAATCTTGCCAGCAGTGTCTTAACCTCTGGATTAAGACGTCCAGGATTTTGCCCGATATGAGTGCACTTAGGACTTGGCCAACCCCCAGACCAGAAGTGTCATGATTTGACTACTGTTTACTTTGCTTATTCCTTTATTTCACCTTTTCCACAGTGGTGCCGCACCTTTCTTCACTGGCCGGGAGGAGCCCCACTCCACCCACGGCAGCTGAAGAATCTCGCCAGCAGTGGTCCTACAGTGTTATTTTTCGTCACTACCTCCCCGTGCCGGGAGTGGGTAAGTTGCGCGCCTGCTGCTTTCCTTGGGTGTGGTAGCCGTTTCTCATGTTCCCTCTCCAGAATCAAGCCCTCATTCCTCGTTACCCCTTACAAACACGGTAGGCATGTCACGTACCATTGACATTTGATTGGGCAGATATTTGAAAGATGCGTTGCTGGCACAGAAGGCCATGCGATCAGCAAAGAGTTATCCAGAATCACCAGTTGGGACTCGGCGCCCCGCAAAGGGCAACGATGATTGGTTTTGAACTAATGAAAGCGCTCTTTCTATGAGGGTCGGAGCTTGGTAAGCCTGTAGTAGCTCTAGAATTGCCAGTTATCCAAGTAGGATCGTGTCATCTAAGGAACCTCGACTGATTTAATGAGCCATTCGCGGTTTCACTGTGAGACATTATGAACTTAGACATGCATGGCTTAATCTTTGAGACAAACATATGACTACTGGCAGGATCAACCAGATAGCGTTCTTCACTGAACCTTAGTCAGATATCCGCCGACAGACTGACATGGGGCAAGGGAGACAGCGCTCTGCTCACCAGATCCCTGTTGACCCCGGCAGCGTTTCATTTCCTTTAACCGGTGGCGGCCAGCTCTCTCTGCTGTAATGAATGAGAAGAAAGCCCGGCACCCACAACCAACGCACATTACATACCGCAGACCCGATGCTCTTTGCGAGAGATGGGCCAATTTCGAGACCATCGGTCGACAAAACCGTAGTACATCGTCAGCACGAACTTGGCTGGCTAGCCATTTATTGGCTTTGCTCGATGGACAAACCACTCGCTTCTGCATCGAAACACCTTAACTCTCGCCATCCGAGAAGGGAGCGAAAGCCTTTCTCCCCATGCACAGAACTCGAGAGTGCTTTTTCATCAAAAGAACAGCCGTCCATGCTCTGCGGGGCTGACTGCTTAGATAACAAAAGTGTTGGTCGTATCTGCTGAGTCATTTCAGTAAATTGTTCAAAAGTACTCATGGCAAGAAATTCATAGCATAGATTTTATTTTATTCTTTTATTAATGATTTTCAGCAAATAATTTTTTTTTTCTTTTTTTCCCCCATCTTTATCAGGGTCCCTCACTAAAGAAGAATTACCAGATCTACTTAAAGAGCCATGATGGGCCGATCAATGTCCTTCTGGTGAACAAGGACACAGATGATTCTGAGCCAGTTGTTGTGCAGGTTCCACCTGCTCCGGTGCAGGCAGGAGAAAATACTGAGGCAGCCAATCAGCCTGAGACACAGAACCAGAATCCTGACCCAGGGAAGCAGACAGATAAGGGTGGGATGGTTACAAGAGGAAAGGTGAGCCATGACAGCTTTGCTTTTAAATAGCGAGCCTGCTTATTCAAATACTTATATAAATAATTATTAGCCTTCTTATTCAAATTCTATATTATATAATATAGAATTTGAATAAGAAGGTGTGTGTGTGCATGCGCACATGTATATGTACATATATATATGTGCATATATATTATGTTCATATTGTGTACATTTTTATGTACATATACATATCTTAGGTCCCTGTGCTCTCAACATCACCCATTGTGGATCTAGTTGAAATTCAGCTTGCTACCTCCTTGAGCACAGAACTCTATCTTTCCAAGCTTGCCTCCTTTTTTCTTTCTCACGTTATTCCCCCGACAACCTCCATCTATTTCCAGGGCTATTTTCTGCTCTTATCGCTTCCATCTGCTCATCTGCATGCACGAGCGTATGTGTGGTTAGTTGGTTGCCTGCCAACCAGCCTTCTTATTGAGTATATCAGTAGTCATTAACAGTTTATTGGTACTGCATTCTCAATCTTTTCTCTCATCTTCCTAGTGATGAACTGAGAGGCCTACAGGAGAACTGTTAGGGAGGCACAGTTCCGCAAGGGGCATGCAAATGACTGACTGACCCAGTGATGTTAATGGCAGTATTTGGTGATGGTGGTGATGATGATAAAAGGTTGCTTTAGACAGACGGTTCTGCTATTTGCGTTGTTAGCAGCCAAAACATCTTTTTTCATCCAAAAATATGACATTTATTGTCCATCAATGTTTTTTTTTCTTTTTTCGAAGATGGTATATCCAATAGCAATTGTGGCAATTAACTTTGTTTTCTCCTTTGTATGTGTGTAAATATGATTTTAGGCATTGTGGAATTTGATCATTAACTAACACAATTTATTTATGATATGCTTAATAGCAAATTTTTTTCTCCATCAGCGATCCCCTGTAAAAGCTCCACTCAAGCAGGCTCAAGCTTCGACAGTTATAGAACCACCAACCCGCATGGCAACACGGTCATCACCAAGGAAAAGCATGTCAGACACTCTGCTTAGTCAGCGTAAGCAGTGCTTCGTTTTTCTTTCTACCATTGACAAACTGTTATCTTTCTGTTGGTAACAAACTTTTAATCAGGGTATCAAAAATGGTTGGTTGTATCATCATCAGGTGCCGTGCCGACTGGCGTTTGCTATTATGCTTCTCTGGAGTACATGATCCTTCATGCAGGCCGTCAGCTCAGTTGGTGACTTCTTCTCACACCATCCCATCAGACTGTCCAGTATCATTTATCTAGGTCTTCCTCTTGATCTTCTTCCCTCTATTTTTCCTATTGTTATAATATTTTCAATGACCCCTCTTCTCATTGCATGCCCTATGAAATTATATTGTCTCTCTCATATTTTTTTTACAAGATTTTTTTGTCTCTCCAGCTCTTCTCATACATTCTTCATTAGTTATTTTTGCTGTCCAGGGGATTCGCAACATTCTTCTAATAAACCACATTTCTGCTGCTTCCAGTGATTTTTGTGCAGACCTGCCTATTGTCAATGATTCACTTCCATATAACAAGATAGGTTCAATATAGTATTTTAGGATTCGTTTTCTAACATTCATCAAGATAGGTTCAATATAGCATTTTAGGACTCGTTTTCTAACATTCATTGATAAGGATGTGTTGGATAATATGTTTCTCATTCTCTGAGATGCAGTCTTTGCTTGGCCTATTTTGTTCCTAATTTCTGTTCTGCATTTCCTATCCGAAGTTATTACTGCTCTAAAGTATTTGAATTTCTGCACCTGCATTAGAATAGTTCCGTTTAAATTTATACTGCATTTTGGTGGATTCTGTTTCTTAGATATAACCATAGTCTCTGTCTTTTTTTATGTTTAAAGTAAGCCCTTTAGCGACTTTATCCAAGAGATTTTGCAGGTCTTGTTAGTTCTCAGCGATTAGTACTGTGTCGTCAGCATACCGAAGGTTGTTAATATTGTATCCTCCAATTTTTATGCCTGGTTCTGTGATTATCGTTCTTAGAATATCCTTGCTGTACAGAGAAAAAAGGTCTGGAGATAGTACACATCCTTGTCGCACCCCTTGTTTTATAGGTTGATATTTTCCAGTTCTATTTTCAACTCAAATTGCTGCCAGTATAGATGTTTTACATTCCTCAGGGCTTTGCCATCTATATTGATATCCTCAAGCATTTTAATAATTTCATTATCATTATGTTTTACCTTGTTGAATGCCTTGGTGTAATCAATGAAGCATCTTTCTATACTTCTAAAGCTCTTTCTGTTAATGTTCGTAAAGCATTGTGTGTTCCCTTTCCTTTAACAAATCCAAACTGTTCATCTGCTATTTCCATTTTTATCTTTTTCCTTGTTCTTTTCATAATAATTCTCAGAAGTAGCTTCGTTATGTGACATGAGAGGCTGATAATCTGGTGGTCATCACATTCCCTTGCACCTGATTTCTTTGGTAGTGCTATAAACGTGGATTTAAGCAGGTGACTGGGCATATAACCACTGTTGTAAATGTCATTCAGTAACTTGGTTATTATTTTTATTCCTGTCTCCTCTAGCGCCTCTATTTCTTCTATTGTTATATTATCAGGCCCAGTCGCTTTTCCTTTCTTCATGTGTTTGATGGCATCTATCTATAATAAATTGGGCTTTCTTCACTCCAGTGCAAAAAAAAAATGAAGAAAATATGCGTAAGGGAGATACCACAGACACCAAAAAGTTGTTGGTGCGCAAAATTATCCATATGCATTGCTGATAAGGTTGAGATTTGGAAATAACCAGGATTTTAATCATTTAGTCTTTTTTTTTTATTTTTTAAATGTTCCTAGAACTTCAGGCACGTTCTTGGTTTCAGTTGTCACGATTATGTTGGAGCGCAGGTGTCATGTTGTACTGAGAGTGAATTACGCTGACTGACTTCAAAGACTGGAAGGAGAGCAGAATGTTAGCTTTCCTCAAACTCTGCCACTAATGGGCCCATATTAAGTAGGCAGAACCAGTAACTAGGAGCAGTGTTGGAGCAGTAGGATGGGATCTTGGCCAGCTATGGTTCACCAGCCCTGATAACCATTTTGTAATACTAGCATGGTCATCTTTGTTCATGGGTCACTACAGAAGACTGAATCACTCACCCCTGCAAGGTAAAAGCATTTTCTATACGAATGAATGTCTGTGGGGGGAATGGGGCATAAACTTCTGGAATATATAAAGACTGGCCAGCAGATGCAGGCTTGCACAGCCAGTCCTGGTTACAATGCCTGGATTTGAAGTAGAGGTTACTTGAGCTGGGAGAAGACTAGTGCTGCCACCCAAGCCAGGAGAAAGCTGGTGCTGCCACCCAAGCCACGAGAAAGCTGGTGTTGCCACCCAAACCAGGAGAAAGCTGGTGCTGCCACTCAAACAGGAGAAAGCTGGTGCTGCCACCCAAAGCAGGAGAATACTGGTGCTGCCACCCAAACCAGGAGAAAGCTGGTGCTGCCATCTGAGCAAGGAAAAAGCTGGTGCTGCCATCCAAACCACGAGAAAGCTGGTGCTGCCACCCTAGCCAGGAGAATGCTGGTGCTGCCATCTGAGCAAGGAAAAAGCTGGTGCTGCCATCCAAACCACGAGAAAGCTGGTGCTGCCACCCTAGCCAGGAGAATGCTGGTGCTGCCACTCAAACCAGGAGAACCCTGGTGCTGCCACTTGTGCCAGGAGAAAGCTGGTGCTGCTACTCGTGCCAGGAGAAACCTGGTGCTGCCACTTGAGCCAGGAGAAAACTAGTGGCAACCCCCACCCCCGCAAGACCTAACCCTTAAATACTGAAGAAGATGATCAAGAATGCATATATGTTGAGTTTTTACTTGTTAAGTCATGTCATGATATCCATCCAGCTGTTTCTGTTTTAATTAATGTCAGTATTTAATTCTATTTCATAGTTTTACACTTTGTTCCTGTCTTTTCTATGTTCTTTGACTTTGACTTTTCCGATTCCCAGGTTTACGAGTTTTCACTTTTTTTTCCCTTGTACCAGAGTACAGGTCCTCTTCAGCTGTTCTGCATCTCCATATAGAATGTTGATGATTGAGGAGTTTGGTGGTATCAGCTTCTTCCGAAGGTCCTTCAGTGCACTGCATTCCAGCAGATGGTGTTTAACAGTTTCTTCTTCTTGTCTGTTGCAGTGCATGCAGTATGGTGTGTGGTCAGTGGTCACTCTATGTAAGTGCTTATTGAGGGTAATGTGTCCTGTTCTCAACCTGAAAATTGTGAATTGGTCTCTACAGCATAAGCTGTTGATGTGGTCTCTGGGGTTAGGCTTTGGCAGGTGTGTATATAGTGATCTTACAGTTGGATTACAGGCTAACTGTCCATCCACTGCTACTTGCAGTTGTTGTGTATAATGTGTTTAGCTGTTCTCATGTTGGTGGAGATGTGGGGCTGTGACATGGTGGCTCCACTCTTTGCCAGTCTGTCAGCATGTTCATTTCCTCTGATATCTGTGTGCCCTGGTATCTGCTGTAGGGTGGTCTTGATGTCATAGGAGGTGAGTTGGTTTATTGCACTGAGTATGTTAGTTGTAATGTGATCTTCTGTGTTCTTTAAAAACAGAAGAGTTGCTTCCTCTGCAACTGGTGGATTGGAACCAGTTCACTGCCTGCGCCCAGGCTCTTGGCCTACAGTTGGTTGTAGCAGCTTCATATGATGGTCTTTGCCTCTTTGTAACTGACTTGATGGCTGCTTTGTTCCATTCTGCTGCCCTATTTGGCTAGGGTGTCAGCTTTTTCATTTCCAGCGATGCCACAGTGGGAGGGCAGCCAGTATTCTTCTTACAAATTTTTCTTTGTATAGTTTTTTTCCTGGCTGTGGTTTGTTTAGGGAGTTTGTTACATCTGCCACATGATAACACTGATTGAAATATATGTTGTGTTCATAAAAGTAGTTTAATGTTACTTATAATGTTATATAATATATTTATGATATTTGCAGCATCCACCTCTTCCAGCTCAGCGTCTACTACGCCGGTCTCAGCAGATCTGGGTCTAGGTATATTTAGCAACGATTTGCTCTTTGATAAGGGAGATATAGGTGAGTTGTTTCAGCAGTCAGTCAGTCAGATAGATGTGCTTCTTAGTTTATATATAAATGCTTCATTTATATAAAACTGATCAGCATAGATTATAAGTAAGGCTCTCCCTCATAATAATTTCATGATTTTAAGGTCATTCCTCACAATTTCTTGATTGCAATGTCATCCCTCTGTAATCACAGGAGCTGTCCATGCATTATTTTCCTCTTATTTCTTTTGTGTTCTAGTTATGTGCAATCCACTTCTATCATTCAAACTTAGTTGTATATAAACAGTGTGTCCATCCACCTTTTGCTATGCCAGATATTGCCATGATGATGCCTAGTATAGTTGTGCATCAGACATTAGTTTTATCATTTGCCACTGAGGTTCACTGCATCATAAGTGGGCCTCTGAGAAACTGGCATTGATTGACCTCATTTGGCCTGTCAAAGTTTTACATTGAAATATGAATTATTTTTTTTTTCAATTTTAATCAGTTTTAAAAACATTCAGTTGACTTTTACCTGGATTTTGGCCTTTTATTGTTTTGCCTGAGAACGGCAGAGTGGTTAGTGCACTAATCTCATGTCGAAGGTCAGTTGTTGAGATCTGGCCAAAGCCTCTCCAGTCACCCAGCTGTAGAAATGGCTACCTGGCCTTCTGTGGAGCTGGGAAAGTAAAAACAGCCAGGCATAATGCAGAAAAAGAGGGCAACCTAAGGCTATGTGGCGAAGACCTGTGGACGTGGAAATGAGTAGCATGCGGCACAATACAAAGGCTGGCCGCAGACTGTGAGAGGTGGAGAGAGTTTATTGCTGCCCTACAAGACATCAGAGGGCATACTGGGTGATGATTGCTTAGCCGATTGTCGACCAAGAGCAATGGATGGATGATGCAGGTCACATCACCCTCTAGTGTACTGACAGGTCAGTGAAAAAATTGGCACTAACACCACATCCCTTGGGTGCCTACATAACAGAGTAGGGTTACTTTTACCCCTTTTTTTTTTTTTGTTTTTTTGCCTGGTCTGTGAAGATATGCCTCCCATCTCTTGTTACCAAGCAGTGCTTTTCATCCATGTGTTTTCCCATGAACTTGCTGTGGTAAGACTGTTTCTCTGAGAAAAAATTGGAGAAGTACAATGATCTGGTCAAGCAACTGAGGCAGGGGGCAGGAATCAGGGCAAAAGTGATAGCTGTAGAAGTGGGAGCAAGAGGATTCGTAGCAACATCAGCATATGACCTGTGTAAGCAACTGGGCATAAAGGGACAAGCAAGAGCAAGGGCATTGAGAAGCCTTTCAGAAACAGCAGAAAAGGCCTCATGCTGGCTGTGGAGTATGCGAAACAAGCATTGGGAGCATAAGTAATTTCATTTGCCACAACCAATACCAGTCCTCCATAGCTAAATCGCTAAAGACGTGTGGCAACTGGAAGATCATGGGTTCGATCCCGGGACCAAAAAAAAAGCAACAACTCACAAGACCTCTGGGAGTCATGACCCAGAGGGGCCCACCCCCCTTAGAGTGTCAGGAGTTTAAAGGGCCGAAACACTTGTCTGAGGGGGGGTACTTCCTCTGATGATCTGAAGGAGTTGTGTTGTTGTTCCGCTCTCTACGGTAGAGAGTTTCCTGCATATGCATATAATCGGTGCACTTCATATGACTGTCAGTATTTTCAGTACAACAGCAATTTTTTTTAACTTCCTTAGCGTTGTGTTTCCAGTGAAGAAAACATGCAGAAAACATTGCCTAGATATCATTATGGCCCTGTTTACTCATTAATATTAATTAAGGAGTTCCTATAAGTGTTTTTAGAAGTTTGACTTCATTTCATTAACTCTTCCCATGCCATAGGTAAAATCGCGGACATTCCTGTCCTGGCCAGACAAAAAGCGCGAGTCTTGATAGATATCGGGGGGTATATTTGTAAAAGTGAATGTAACAAATTATTTCCACGTTAAAAGTATATATATTATGCATCAAAATAGCTGTAAATGTAAGAAGATTTTTTTTTTACGGAAAAAAGATGTAGTGTGATGATTTTAGCTGATAATTGTATACTACTTACCAATGGCTAGGTATAGATGTACACTTTTTACCATCGGTGATGTCTGGATCTACCTGTCGAAGTATCCGATCTTATTGTGTGATATGTAGCATACTCAGTAAAATAATGTCTGAAATAACCTTCTGACTACTTCTCCAGCCCATCTAATAGTCTAGATCTACTTGGGGTACAATCACAAACAGTGGTCTAGTCATAAGGGGACATGTTTGCCTCCAAGTCACACAAAAGTAGAATATTTTCAATCAAAACATCAATTTCACTCCATATTTTGACCCCCGTTGTTAATAACAAATTTCAAAAACAAATTCCTAAGGAAAATACTTGGTATAAAGTGAAATGAATTCAAGAACAACGCAGAGATCAGACAGATGAACAAACAACCATATGTTGGTCATGTGATGAGAAGAAACAATCAGAGAATCCCCAAACAAGCTATCAAATGGAACGCAACAGGCCGAAGAAAAAGAGGTCAACCACATGAAACTCTAAAGAGGACATTGTTAAAAGAAGCCAATTCAGTGGGCATAACATGCCTTAATGAGATTGAAAAACTCGCCGAAAACAGGACATCTTGGCGAACTACTATGCGGGCCCTATGTGACGTTTAACGGCACAGGAAGGATATAGGATTGTTAATAACACTTTCAGAATGGTGACTAGGGTCACTAGACATGCTCACTAAATTGTTTACAATCTAAATGTTACTCCGGTTTTTTAATGAAACGAAGCTATTGTATTTTTATTGATGTTGGCCAAAACTTGACAGACTGGAAGTGTTGATATAAATACAGTGGCAGGAGAAGAGTTAACTGCATGAAAGCAGTGTACTACTCCCAAACTTAAATTCAGGATTAACACTGTGTATGGGATCAAAACCAGATTATCCTGTTAATGCCAGTGAGACTAAAGTGAATATTTTGGATCATAAGAGTAAGTCAGAAAATAGTCTAGTCGTACTGCATAATAAGAAATATTCTTTCATTTCGCCATTCTCAGATCTGTCAGGAGAGTTGCTGGATCTAGATCAACTAATATCCGCTGATAGTAAGTAGAGTGTTGTGATTTTATTGTAACGTAGTCTGCTTTTTTTTTTCACGTGAATGTACACACCAACTTTTTTATTCATTTCTTTAGTAAGTTTTTCAATCTGTCTGTGCCTTTTTTTGTAAATGGGGGAGGGGGGGCGCACATACATGGAAACAAGGGGTTAAGAGAAAGTTTGTGTGTTTCTCATGATTTTGGAGTTTCAGAGTTAAAGGATGGCTTATCCACTTTGGTTTCTTTTCTTGTTTTGTCACTGTAAGTCATAGCATGATGCTGTATCTAAACTCTAGTAGTGTCTTTTTTTTTTCCTTCTCCTTGCACTCTTCTGTTCCCCCAGAGATTTGTTTATTGGGGACTAAACTAAATGAGACTCAAGTTTTGCAAGCACTTAGAAGGTTAAAAGATAGTAAAGTTCAAAGCGAGTACAGATCTAATGCCTGCTTGATTCTGTTTTGTTCTGTCACAAAATTTTGTTATTTTTTGTTTTGTTTTTTTTTTATCTAGATCTAGCTCCACTACTGTCACTGAGTCCACCTCCCAGCGGCAGGGATTATTACTTCAACCTGGACGATACTGAAGGTGCCTGTGACCTGTTTGATGTGGACATTCCCAGCATGCTGTCATCATAGAGGACAAATGGACCCTTTTTTTTTCTTCTCTGTCTGAAGTGAATGAGGGTTGAAAAGATGATTTGCTATGAAACAGTAGATATAGAAGATTAACAGTTAGTTCCTTGTGTAGCCTGGTTGTGTGGCAATATAAGAGTTGTAGTATTAATTCCTAGAAAGATGTAGCCAGCACTTTTCACTGCCTTCAGTATCCTGTCTTAGTGGTGGAGACTTAAATAGCTGTATACATAATTTATATGACATCATTTTTAATGCTTGAAGTTAACTGGTAAGATAAGATAATAGATATTTGAAGGGAAACTCATGATTTATATTTCCAACCAGATTCTTGGGTTGTGCCATGTTTTTTTGTTTTTTTTTTTGTTTTTTAACTCTTCCCGAGCTGAACATGAGAATTCTGACGCTTACGGTTTCTCACGTGGTGCCAGGCGTACAAAAATTCGATGTTTGGCTTGTAACAGTATAACGTTTCGATTGTAAACATTTAGTGCGCATGCCCCGTGATCTTTTCCATCATGGCTGAAGAATGCCTAGTAACGAGTGATGTCGAGTGTCAAAAAGCAGAGTTTTTGATCGAGAAATTTCAATTTTTGGTGATGTAGATAGAGGTATGGACATGGCCTGTGATCAGGCCACTGTTCTTGAATGTATCCCAAGTAGATCTGGACATATTAGACGACTGGAGAAGTAGTTAGAAGGTTATTTCAGGCATTATTTTAGCGATAATGCAACATAAAATCACATTACGACATCGACATGTAGATCTATGCATCTCTGATGGTATGTAGTGTGGATCTAGACCTATCCGATGATAAGTTGGACACAATCATTGTCTAAAAACATCACATTACTTCTTTTTTTCCTAAAAAAAACTCTGCATTTATGAAATCTTCATGCATTTAGTTATATTTTGAAACATAATAAATACATGGAAATACTGTGTTTCATTCAATTTTGAACTATATCCCCCTATACATATCAAGACACGCCGCTTTTACTCTGGCACCCAAGTGACCGTTCGCATTTCTTCCTGTGGCACGGGAAGAGTTAAAGCAGAAGACCTTGTTGCAAGATTTCTTGCAAAAAGAAGTTTATTTAATTTTTTTTTTAAATGTATATTAAAAAAAAAGAGAGAGAGAGTAAATGTCAAATAACGTGTTGTGAAGAAATTTTGACAAAAGACCATTAGGTCCTAAATGCCAGTAGTGATATGTGAAAATTTGTGACAAATTTCAGATGGCATCTTGTCTCTTTTTTTTTTTTTTTTTGTCAAAAAAAAAAAAATAAGTATATAAGGATGTTTCACAATTCTTCATCATTTGTAAAGTTAATTTTTAACCTTTTTAAGGTAATTTTTTAGATATAAATAATTTGATAGCAAGGAATTATATTTCAGTACTGCAGTAAAAGAAAAATCTTTTATTTTTAACTAAATCTGTGGCTTCTAAATCTTTTTCTAAACATTTATCATCTTTCATACTGTGAAAAGATTTATAACTGATATTGTCATTAAGTTTTTGGGGTTTATGTGCAGAATTTTTGGTCTGCCTTTATGACAAGATGTGATCAATGAACCTGGTTGCAAAAGTGCAAGGTGAAGATAAATAATTTCACCTTTTTAAATTCATTTTTTCAAGGAAACTTTCCTTCGAAACTTGGTTTATCACATATAAGAAAAATCTTCTGCACCTTTCATCCCTCTGTGATAGTTCTAGTGACTAGCATGTAAGTCTGGTTCATTGTAATGGCAGATGGATTGGGAAAATGTGTTCCCGGAATTTGCAAGGACTGTGGCTCATGGGAAACAGGAGAGGGGGGAGAAAGTCATGGAAGACGTCCTTACACTCTTAGCAGCACTGCCTCAGAAACAGGCATGTCACTTGAGTAAGCGCTTGATCTTCAGATCGGGTGTCAGCAGATCAGTGTTCAGTAATGGATACGTCAGTTGACTGAGTGTTTTACTTGTTATGTCTGTGTTATCAAAGGCAGGAGGTAGTAAAATAATGGACAAATTATTAATATTTCAGTGCATAATGTCAGCGACATTGACCAATTCAGAAAGCGTTAAAATAAATGTAGTGACAGGGCATGTACAGAATTTTTTTGTTTTGCTGTCACTCTTGTACTTTATTTTCTGATCCAATACCCACTCCACCAATTGTAGCTCCATGTAAGCAGGATATTTAGCTCAGAGACTTTTCTCCGTGCAGACAGGATATTTAACTCAGAGCACCAAGTAAACAGAATATTTAGCTTGGATACGTACTTCCATGTAGACAGGATATTTAGCTCAGAGAATTATCTATTTACAGATGGATTAGCTATACATTCAGGTAACTGAACACCAAAATTATACGTGACAATTGTATTTCAGTATCCTATTGGTTCACTTTTGTATTTAGTTGTACAGTTTATCGGCATTGTTTTGAAAGACTATGTTATGTCAAGATGACGTGTATCCATGGAGCCTGGTTTATTAATGTGAATTTGGTTCACAGAAGTGGTTTATTTTTACAGTAGTGGATTTTGCCAAGTGTGTATTGATCAGTCAGTCATAAAAGAATTTGTTAAATAAAACGAAACCAAGGCACCTGCATTTCTAAGGGGAAAAAAAAAGACCATCCTTATTGGTTTAATAGGGAGTAAAGGCGCCCGATAAGGTAATCAGCGACCCATAGCTGATATGCCAGCATCAGGGTTAGCGACCATAGCTGACCAAGACCCTGTCCCACCTGTCCGTGGTACCCCCAGTAACAGGCAGAGCCTGGCTAACAGGACAGGGATCGCTATAGTCCCCATGGTGGTGGAGTCTGCTAAAGAAGCATTGCACACACCCCCTGCTTTTTAGCTGTACTCCGGGACTGAAAAAGTAACCGCCGTAACCCGCTCCCACGCCGATACGATGCTGTGCCTCGACATCTCTACAGCATCGGCTGCAAAGAACACCAACTCACAGTTACAAGGAGTTCATACAAGTATTGGTTTAATAATAGTTCCGGGGGTTGTTTTTTTTTTTTTGGCCTTTAACGAACATTGTAAGCTACTTACAACAGTACTGCTAATCTGATTTCTTATTCTGGGTGGTTATAGCTAAGCTGTCATTCCCTGTCTCCAAAACGATTACATTTTCAAAAAAATTAATTCCAGTTTGAGTTTGACTGGGTTCTCTGTATCATAAACAAAACACTCCCATAAATGCTCCTCGCCTGTGCCAATGAATATCACACAGAATGTCCGTGGTCAGTCACTCATATTAGTTCTTGATGATGAGCCACCCAGTGATGACACCGTTTTAGAAACTACAACAGTTCAAATGCAAAACAAGTGACAAACTGCATAGTTATGGCTCCAAGTCGAACCAAGACACACAAAAGACTGCCATAGTTTACCACGGATGAAGCAGACATAATGAAGAATCATCAGTGCTGTCTATGTGAAGTTCAGAGCTCAGGGGTGCCATGGCACTAAGCTCAGTAACTCAGCACACAGAACTGACCGCCATCTTGAAAGCAATGAAACTTGCTAATTTGACATGTGTGTGTTCCTGTTCACACTCAGTCAAATTGCAAAGAGCTACCACAGGACACAAGCACTTTCAACCACCAGCGCCGCAGAAATCCAACTCCACATCGGATATCGTTAACAGTTGGAGTGTCGTTTGTGAGAGAGTTAAAGTCAAATGCAACCTACCACCATTGCTGAACTGAAAGTGTTAATTCATTTAAGAAAAAAAATTAATTTAAGAAACAGAATGCAAAATAAATTAACCATAAATGTTCAAGATTTTGGAAAAGCTTGATGAGGATTTTCTGAGATCCCAGTTTATTTTGATATGGACTAATTTTTAAAATAAGTAAGCTTTTTTCTGCATAAAAAAAAGGACTTGAAGACACAGTGATTGCAAATGAAAGTTTCTTTGGTATATAGTACGTTGGGATTATGAGCAGTTTTATTTTTCCCTAACACATTAAAATGAGCCATTTATCCATTTCTAATAATTGAAGATTAACCAGCAGAGCAGTGGTAATTGTTTGATCATGAACACTGTATAAAAATCACTGTTGCTTCATTGATTGCACTTGGAATGGCCAACTATGTTAGTGTGTACAAGTTTTGTATATATGTTTGATTTTGTTAAAAGATTTGACTCGCAAAATTTTTTCCCCACTTGTGATCTGTATATAAAAAAATATAGTGCCTTGTCGTATGCAGCAGAACACCAGAGTCACTTTTATTGTAGAACATGCTTATTTCATTACATGTTTTATCCGTAATCGTTTGACTGAAAGTTTGGTGTTTTTTTGTTTGTGTTTTTTTTAAATAATGATATACAGGATAAGATCAGTCTTTCCTGGTTTCAAACATTTGTTACACAAAATCTACTCTAGGTACAGATGTGAATTTAAAATTTTTTTTTTTCAGATTTTACCTCAACTCGAGAAAGTTTTATGTACTTTATTTGTGCACGTCAGTATGTGCTGCATTTGTTGTCTGGAGAACATCTAAGCCAATACTCAGTTTCTTGCCATGTACTCACCAACACCATCAAGTCTCCTCTTTTGTACTAGGTCTGTCAGTTCTTTTAAGCTCAGTAACCCTGCCAGTTTCTTAAGCTTTGTGGGCTGACCGTTGCTGCTTGTAATATCTGATAGATGTCACCTGTACTCATTTCTGAACCTTGGTTGGACTGTTAACTGGCAGATTTGTTTCATAATACCACAAAACATACTAGGCTTTCTCCTTCAAAGGCGCCATTAATGATACCGTCGAGAAGCTTGTGGTTGCAGTGACTGTGCACACAAAAAAGCTAAGAGTCAACCAACATAATGTCACAACATTCATCCTATCAGGATCTGGAGAGGACTGCCGGCTTTGCCACGTTGACAGGAATCAGGATCTGAAGTGACCAATAAGCTCGAACGCAGAAGAAGAACAACATTCATGTTTTTATCTAGATTAGTTTTTAAGATAAGATTGGGTGGGGGGGGGGGGATGTGTGATCACCATGTATAAAAGCTTGATGGAAAGGCGTCTCTGTATATCAGCCATGAGGACTTGCAAGAAGTGGTAAAAGACCAAGACATAGAGAATGATGTAGCTGGGACAGAAGAGATGAAAGTGCAGAAAGGCTGGACCATTGGAACACAGACATGGTGTTGCTGTTGCAACCTCTTCTGCCAGCCAGATGTTGGTAGAGTCGATTTTGGAGAGAAGTTATTCAGCAAAGTGATTCTTGACAAAGTTGCTGTATAGAATGATTCTTAGCAAAGTGTGTTAACATTCAAATGATTCATTTTTCACCTTCAGAAAAGAAAAGGGTGTCTGAGCCGCAAAGTGGTTGGTGCACTGGTCTCTCATAGCAAAGGTCGGTGATTTGAATCCAGCTAGAGGCGCCCCAGTCACCCCGTTGTAGAAATGGGTACCCAACTTCTTCTGGAGTTGGGAAATGAAAGGCAGCCAGGCGTGATACTGACATATCACCCTCTAGTGTGCCAACAGGTCAAGGAAAATATGGGCACTGACACCATATCCCTATGTGCCTCTAAGGCATGACAGGATTACCTTTACCTAGAAAAGAAAAGAACTATAACTGTGCAGATAATGGTCTTTGATTACATTTTTTATTGTGGCTCTTTTTTCTTTTTTTTTAATCCATCCAAAATGGTACTTTCATTCTTTTTATTTTCTGCATTTTTTTTTTTTTCACACAAATGTGTCTCTGTTATATCTGTATGTGAGAGTGAATCAAAAAGTAACCAAAAATTAAGGAATGTAACATTGAAAAATATGAAAACACTTGCATCACTTGATTTGCAGTTACATTTTTTGACTTGTTTTCATACAAATTGAGCCCATTGTGTGGAATTTCAGTATTTTTGCAGGGTCGAGGAATGTAAAAGAAATAGCTTTTTATTAAGGCCAGGTCAGGCTGTGTTATTAACTACCTGGAAAAAATGTGCATTTCATGAAACTAGTGAGCAGTGGATCATATGTTCAGAAAGTCTGTCAAGTATCTATTACAGTTGCCGTGATTATTATTGATATGCATATGTGACCAGAACATGGTGGATGAATGCATGATGATGATTATCAAGATGATGTTCATGGGCTGACATCACTGAAATTTAGACCAGTCCATAATTCTCTGATAGGATATCAACCACTGTCACATACTGTGTGGCACTGGTGAGAACATTATGATGGCCAGCATTGGTGGAGCTGAAATTCACATCCTTGCTCTGAAAAACTGTGGCCATTATTACTTCTGCTGTCCCTACTCAAATCACTGAGATCACACATTCTAAAATGAAGAAAAGAAAAAGATGGAAACTTTTGAGACTGGAAATATGAGTGAAAAAAAAATTTTTTTGTAGATTTTTAAAATCTTGTATTGGTAAACGATTCTCTTTCTTCAAGGTGTGTAATAAACCTGGAACTTTAACAGATATTTGATACAGTTATTATACTGTTTGGACATTTTTGGTTAATTTTCATAATTTTTGGGGGGAGAATGAAAGTTCCAAATCTGTCTCTAGCTGAGATGATATTTCATGAGGACCAGTGGAGAGTTGAACAAGGCCCTTTGTTCTGATTCAGCATTCTGACCCTGGCAACCAAAGCTGAATGTGGTGGTGCATCCTGGCAGCTTGTAGAACTGGCCAGGTGCCATCTTTCTAGACCCATTCCAGAACAAAGATACCATAAAAGCCTGCTCCTTGCCTGGTTCTTTTATTCCAAGATCCTCGACGTGGCATCGCTTGCTAGGATCATCTGGCTCACATTACGAGATTCTGCAACAATTAATTTCATTACAAGACAACATTGGCAGTTACTGTTCTCTGTTTAGTCAATTTCTGTTACATTAGACCAGTTTGTAACTCTTTTGGGAAACATTTTTACACGAGTGTTTTAGGAAAGAACTTTAAACATTTTGAGAATTATGTCCTTTATTTTTTTTTTTTTTTGGTTTACATTAATGTTTAGGCTGAATTGTTTTGTTATGCATAAAGCATTTTCGGTTAATACTGAATACAGTTGTTTATGCCATACATCTAATTTAGAGTAATAATTCTTCAAGTAAAGCAATTTTTTTAAAAGCATTTGATGTACATTTGAGATATAAGTTCTAAAAAATACTTTAATTAAATGCCACACACTTCGGTATGTACTTCCATTTTAGAGTGAGCAGTTTTTTTGCACTCGCCAGTTTGTGTTCAGAAACATTTAAGATGTATCTGTCACGTCACATCACATAAAAGATGTTTGTTTATTGCGTTCTTTTTGTAAATAATTTGTACAGTATAAAATATATTTGTTAAATAACATAAATTGTATTGATCTTATTTCTGACAAAAACAAAAAAAAAAAGGCCATGTACACTGAGCAGACTTTGTTGATTCACATACAGATGTCTCGATTAACATAGTGATTTTTTTTTAAAAGTGAAGAATGACAGTTTTTTTTTAGTAGGAAAATTTTTATGTATATTTTGTATGTATATATGACCGGATGCTATTAAATATCATATTCTACATTTAAGTAAATAGTGTCAGATACTTATTTGTATTATAATTTGTAATGTGTATAGAATATAAAATAGTAACTGGGTTGTTAGATTATTCACTGATATGATAATGAAATTATCATATAAAGATGTAAGCTATTTTTCACTGATATGATAAAATTATCATATCAAGAAGCTTGTAAATTGTTGGGCTTTTTTTTTTCTTCATCCCATCCTTAAATAGAACAAAACATGACCTGAGAGATGAACATTTTTTGATATTCTAGTTTTTAGTTTTTACGTTGTTAAATTGCGAATTCCGCATTAAAATTATCACAGTGAATTTTTCTTTAGGTTTTTTTCCTTTAAGTTTTGTGTGTGTGTGCTGTATTCCATGAAAAGCAATGCCAGAAACGAATTGGACTTGTTAATTTAATTGGTGTAAGTCAAGGGCCCGGTGAAATGTGAATGAAGAGACTTAATGTACCATTGTTGGTTAAACTGATTTAGATCTTAGAGAAGATTAGCAAATGCCATATGTAAGTGAATTGCTGGCCAATTTTGAAGGGGTTGGGGATAATACTGAAAGTGAACATTTCATTTTAGTTATGTACCAACAGTGAAGTGGAAGTAAAGTGGTTAATGATGAAGGTGCAAAAGAACATAACAGTGATCAGGATTTTAGAGATGTATGGGATGGATTCAGGCAACCATTGTTCAGCAGGTTTGACTGTTACATAGGATGTCATTTATACCTAACTGATGTGATATTGCCACACCACCATAAATGCAAGCCTGCATTTTGAAAAAAAAAATTGGATCCAGTCTTTACAGAGATGTATGAGCCCAATTCTGGCAACACCAAAGCAAGTGGGGTCCCCCCCCCCCTCCTCGCGGGGCAACTCCTACTGATAATGATATTCACAGAGGTGGCCTATCTCCTTGTTTAGATGGCTGAGCATATAAAACTGGACAATGGAGAAGATCCAGTTTTGTTTTTCCATCTGTAATGAAAATCTTGTGTGCATCAGCAGCAGGCCATCTTGCTCACAACCGAGAGGCCTACAGGAGTGCTGTTAGGCAAAGTTCCGCAAGGGACATGCAAATGAATGAACGAAAATCTTAGGTACCCTTGATGAGCAAAGAATTCTTCCAAATATAAAAGGAAAAAAAAAAAACAATCTCAAAAAATTAAGAATACTCTCTCATTCCAGTCTGTGTAATAATCATGGTAACAAAGAAATATAATGCCAATAATTTCACTAGAGAAACATTAACAAAAATAATGAGTGCAGTTCATTACATTAGAGGTGTGGAGAATATTTCAAAAAGATTAAACGTATACATAGTAAAATTTATGAAAACCTGCACTGTAGCAAATTTTATATGTGAACTCTTTATGTCTGGTATATCTACCTGATCTAAAGATTATTCATATCTTTGAAATAAACAGTTTAAATTTACACAGAACATCTATTATGTACATTTTCTGTCAAAAACAATTTTTAGAGTTGAACAATAAAAAACACCAGAAAAAAAATAATAAAAATCTGAGAAATCCTTGAAGAGTCCACATTTATTGGTCCCATGATCAAATAAGATTGAATTCTATTACTGATCAAGAGATAATGAAGCAACATTTGTTACTTAATTCACTGTCCTTTACTTGGGGATGCCAGATTCTTCAGATCTTATCTTATATCCTTCTCGTACCATTAAACATCACATAAGGCTCGCAAGGTAGTTCGCCAGTTGTTCTGTTTTTGGCAAGCTTTTCTACCTCATCAAGGGATTTTATGCCTATTAGTTTGACCTCTCTTAACAATGTCCTCTTTAGAGTTTCCCATGGTCGGCCTCTTTTTCTTCAGCCTGTTGTGTTCCACTTGATAGCTTGTTTTGGGATTCTCTGATCGTTTCTTCTCATCACGTGACCAACATATGTCCATCTCCTTTTCCTGATCACCCATGAGATTGGTTGTTGTTCAGTCATCTGTCTTATCTCTGCATTGTTCTTGAATTCAATCCACTTTATGCCGAGTATTTTCCTTAGGCATTTGTTTTCAAAAGAGTCTAATTTCTTGTCTATTTCTTTACTTGTTTTCCAACTTTCGCATGCATAAATGAGGGTGGATATTACATTTGAATTGAATAGTCTTAACTTGGTATTTGTGCTTATAACTTTTGAATGCCATGTGTTCTCAAGATTCTTGAAGATCGATGCTGCTTTTGCAATTCTAATTCTAACTTCCTTTCTGGTGTCACCATCCTGGTCTATGTAGCTGCCAAGGTATGCAAATTGATTGACTTCTTCAACAGCTGTTCCTTTTATGCTTATTTTTCCATTTTCATCAATGGGAAGTTTCATTATTTTTGTTTTGTCATTGTTAATTTCAAGTCTTATTTTGCTAGCCAGTGAAGACAGGATATTTGTTTTTTTCTTGCATGGAATTCACATTGTTACTGATAAGAGTTATGTCATCAGCAAAATCAAGATCTTCTAGTTAGGTCCCATGTACCTAATCAAAACCTGTGTTACCTGTGCAGCATTTTTTCATTATAAAGTCTATTGCAATTCCAAAAAGCAAAGGAGATAGTATACATCCTTGTTTCACGCCTGTTTCAATCTGGAACCATTCGCTCATCCCTTCTTCTGTTTTGACTGCATAAACATATCCATTGTAGAAGTCCTTAATGATGTTGACAATTTTAGATGGTATTCCATATAGACTTGAAATTCTCCATGATGAATCTCTGTGTGTGCTATCAAATGCCTTTTTAAAGTCTATGAAGTTCAGTGTTAATGGTTTCTGCTTTTCAGTGTTCTTCAAGTACTATTCATAGAGTAAAGATCTGGTCGAGAGGGCTTCTCCCTTTTCGAAATCCTGCTTGTTCTTCTCTCATTGCTGTATCCACTATATCCTTAAGTCTATTCAAAATAACCTTGCAAAATACTTTTGACACCTGATACTAAGGTTACTCCTCTCCAATTATTACAGTTGCTAAGATTGCCTTTTTTGGTATTTTAACAATGATTCCTTTTTTCCATTTAGAAGAGACCTTTTCTTCTTTCCAAATCTTATTAAACATTCTCTGTAGTTGTCTCATGTCACTATTGATAGCTTTTAACATTTCGGGTGTTCTTTCATCTTCACCTGCAGCTTTGTTGTTAGCCGTTATATTCACTGCTGTTTCAATTTCATGCAGTGTAATTTCATCTAGGTTGACATTTAGTTGTGGGGTTAGTAAGTCGGTTTCAGCGTTTATCAATTCTTTTGGGTATGGTTGATTAAGTATTTCTTGGAAGTGCTCAGCCCATCTTTGCTTTTGGTCTTTACATGATATTAATAGGGTTCCAGTTTTGCTAAGGATTGGTCTTTCATATTTTTCAAATAAGCAGTTTATTTAAGAAATAAGATTTTTTTTAATACAAAGGGACAAGGGCACAAAACTAGAGTGTAATTCAACTCATCTTCATTCTTTCTGTGCAGTAAGTTATTTATATAGCAGAATATTCCTGGTCTACTTGCAAATATTTATTTTGCAAGAAATTTTGAATCATGAAAGTGGACATTTTGTCTGACATGTTGTCTACTTTTTTGTGCCAAATTATCTTTTTCACCAGTTTAAGGTAAACGGGTTTCAATTCTTTTAGACACTGGTGAATATTCAGTAGTTATACCTCTAAGATGACATTTTTTGGTATTTTTAGAGTATATTACAAAATTTTTTGCAGGCTTTCCTTCTATAAAACCTGGCAAACTGTACCTTATCTGAAAGGTAAAATGCTAACTATACGAGTCCATTATGTAAAAATATAATATTCCCCTGTATAGAAGGGTGTTTGAGTGGCAGAGTTGTTAGGATACTAGCATACTAATCTGACAGTGATGGTAGAGCGGCGAAGTTTTTAGCACACTAGTCTGATAGCAAAGGTTGATCGTTTGAATCTAGCCGGAGCTCCCCAGTCACCCCTTTGTGAAAATGGGTACCCAACTGGAAAGAAAGGCGACCAGACATAATGCTGACCACATCACCCTCTAGTGTGGCGACAGGTCAGTGAAAATATGGGCACTAACAGCTTATTCCCTGTGTGCCTCCGTGGCATAAAAGATTACCTACTTTATTCATATAGAAATAGTCATATCTGCATACATTAAAATATAATTAGTGTAACTGAATCTTCAGTTTGCATACAAAATCATCAAAAGACAAGAAAACCAAAAATTTCTCACATCTTTTGTTGTTTTTTTAGTTTTTCGTTAGTGATTTTAAAAAATATTAATGTATATACTTTTATATGCATATGCACATTCAAATTTAAACTCATACAATGCAAGATTTACACACTGTCATAAAAAAATGCACACAAAGTCACAGTATTCACTGAAATTTTTCAAATGAACTATAAACAGACAAGTTCAACCAAGTAAAGGGATGCTATTCTAAATTATTTTTGCAGCAGGAGTTAAATGGTTAATAATGACGAGCTTGAAAAAAAAAAGACCCACAGGAAAGGCTAAAATTAGCATTTCAGATTTAAAAGGGTTGACTTTTTTACTTTGACTTTTCTGATCCTGGGGGTTACGAGTTTTCACTTTTTTCCCTTGTGCCAAATAATGAAACGTACAGGTCCTCTTCAGCTGTTCTGCATCTCCATACAGAATGTCGGTGATTGAGGAGTTTGGTGGTATCAGCTTCTTCCGATGGTCCTTCAATGCACTGCAGTCCAGCAGATGGTGTTTAACAGTTTCTTCTTTTTGTCTGTTACAGTACATGCAGTATGGTGTGTGGTCAGCGGTCACTCTGTGTAAGTGCTTATTGAGGGTGATGTGTCCTGTTTTCAACCTGAAAATTGTGCACTGGTCTCTAAGACATAATCTTTTGATGTGGTCTCTGGGGTTAGGCTTTGGCAGGTGTGCATACAGGGATCTTCCAGTTGGATTACTGGCTCAGCTGTCCATCCACTGCTGCTTGCAGTTGTTGTGTATAATGTGTTTGGCTGTTCTCATGTTGGTGGAGATGTGGGGCTGTGACATGGTAGCTCCACTCTTTGCCAGTCTGCCAGCACATTCATTTCCTCTGATATCTGTGTGCCCTGGTATCCACTGTAGGTGTTATCTTGATGTCATAGGAGGCAAGTTGGATTATTGCACTGAGTTTGTCAGTTGTAATGTGATCAGCTGATGGTATCCAGTTTTCAAGGACCTTGAGACCAGACTGGGATTCTGAGAAAATAACAAGGTTTTTTGTGTGTGAGAGGCACTGATTTTGTATCTGGTGGTGGTGGCTGCCAGGGCTGCTAATATTGCCTGTATCTCTGCATCATAATTGGAGCAGCAAGCTCCACAAGGAGCAGAAATGTGGGTTGTCTTGTCTGGAAACATTATGAGTACCCCATATCCTGCATTGTCTGTTTCCTTGAACGCTGACCCTTCAGTGTATGCATCGATCCAGTCCTTGGGGTAGGATTCTATAGTCTCCAGTGCACACAGCTTTAGGGTGTTGGGAATCTGATGATTTGTTCGATAATTTGTTCATGAGTCTGGTGTCAGTTTGAGGAAGTGTGTAGTTTGTGTTTGGTGGGATGTCTTGTACTTTTGTAAGTTCTCTGTCTTAGGGAATTTGCATCTTGTGTCGTATCCCTATGTGCCTCTAAGGCATGAGATGATTACCTTTACCTTTTTTTTTTATATGCACTGGAGTTTTCAGTTTAAGTCTATTATTATGCTTCCATTTATTAACCACTGTCCTGTTAGGATGGTCTGGGGGCATGCGTTTATATCTTTCTACTGCCTCAATGGTTGATTTTTCGCATCTTATATCTAATGTCTCTATGTTTGCATCAATTTCACATGCAGCTGTGGGTGTTGATCTCATTGCCCCACAAATGAAATGAACTACTTGGTTCTGGATTCTGTCTACTTTTAAAAGGGTTAAAACTGTGCTAGATTCATTTTTAGATGTGAGAGAAAAAGAAAAATCTAGGACTTGAATCATAGACTCTGGTAGGACAAGCAGCCATCTAGCCACGAGAGAACAGCATTATTAAACTTCGCTATCTTTATCTTTCTCTCATCTAAAATTGCTTTGTCTGAATTTTTTCAAGGTCTAACTATACAACACCATATTTTCTATTACTTTACCATACACACTATCTTTTTCTTTCTCTCATGTATAAAAGTGCTTTGTCTGATTTTTTTCAAGGTCTAGCTATACAACACTGTTTTCTATTACTTTACTATTTGAAAGGCTTATTGTTTCCTATTTGTAAAAATGCGTACAGTACTTCCTTGAAAGAAACAGAAATGCTATTCAGCTGAGAGAGAAACTGGGGATGAGAAAGAAACCTGAGATAGAAAATCCACTCTTGTAAGGAAGATCATAGAAATAAACATTTATTGTAAAGATGGCTCTTTTGTAAGATCTTTTCCGTATGCAGATTAAAATTAACACTTAAATTTAAGGAAAAAAAAAAACTCACTAAAAATGAGTTGCATTTACAATGGAAAAGTATCGAGTTACGATGCAATCATTTTTTAGAATCACGTAATATTACATGCTGAGCTGCCACTTTTGTCGTTCTCTGTGGCTTTTTTTTTCTGCTTCAAGATCCCATTGGTCATCTGCAATAAATCAGAACACTGGCATATATATAAAATTATTTCATGTACAAAGAAAAGTTTGAACACTTAGCAAGTGGTACTGTCATAAGTAATTATTTGTTATGTATACTCTAATGTACTCCAATTTATAAATCTAATCTGTTACTGCACTGATCTGGTCACACACTTATATTCATGTAATTAATTCAATAATGCTACAATGGAAATATTTTGCCACTGACGGAACTGGACTTCTGAGAAGAAAGCAAGACTTGAAATGATCTCATGGTAAAGCAAATTCTTCTTCTTCTTCTTCATACGCATTGTCTGTCTATATCTGCAGTCCCGTCTCTTGGATAAATTTCACTGTTTTTTGTAATTCATCCATGGAACCGTAGAACTTATCTTCTTTAGTGGTTTCACTGGGCCAGTAATCATTTCTCAGTGTCTCATAGTTGGTGCAGTTCTGGAGGATATGTTCCAAAGTTTGGGGCACCTGGGCACATGTACAAAGAGTAGTAGTACCAACCTTAAACTTTGTATACATATGACTTCGGAGTCGGCTGTGTCCTGTTCAGAGACGGAAAATGATGACTTGTTCCTTTCTATTTAGCATGTGATAGTCATCATGTGGTGGCGTTTGTGGCTTCCTGTAGGTTTTTATCATGCTTTTCTTCTGATTATAGGTGACTGGTATGTCTGGTAGCTCCATTTCAGTGCCCTCTTTGACCAGACGGTCAGCTTTCTCATTGCCTGGTATCCCACAGTGGGAGGGAATCAACTGCAAGGTGACTGTGTTGTAAGCCAATTTTTGACAAGGCATCTTTAAGGTCTGGTAGTTGCACAAATTAACAAGCATAAAATCTCTTGATGAGATTGAAAGACTCGCCGAAGACAGGAAAAATTGGCGAACTACTTTGCAAGCCCTATGTGACGTTTAACGGCACGGGAAGGATATAAGATATAAGATAAGTTGCACTGAAGAGCTTCCAGTACTGATCTTGCATCTGTGAGAATCACTACGGGGCATGTATCAATTTTGGAGTCTAACAGTCTTTCAGCTGCAGCAATAATTGCCCTACCTTCTGCATCATAGCTGTTTCAGTATTTTTCAGTGGGTATGGAAATCTTGTCAGTGGTGTTGTTTGGATATTCAATATGTGCTCCTGCTCCTCCGTTCTTTATGGTATTGTATGCAGATCCATCTGTATACACACATATCCAGGTGTCACATGGATATTTGTCATCTAGCAAACTAAGTGTGGCCGTTAATCTTACAAGACTGCTTTGCATCTCACCATTCTGCATACCTTTCACTTCAGTCTGAATAGTTATTTGTGTATAGTCTCATACAGATGATAATGGAGTAACTACAGTTGGAAGGTCAGGTATCAGCTTATACATACGCTTGGCCTGATGAATGAAGCTGCCTCTTTTAAGCCGTCCTAATGCCAAGTTATTGAATCTCTCCTTCAGGGGATGGCTTACAGAGCTGAGGAAATTCTCTCCCAAGGTCATGACCTTTGTGTCTCTACGTTCTTTTAGTGCTTGAACATCAACTGTTTCCCACATTTCTACTACTGGTGTGGACCTCGTGGCACTTGTGATAATCCATAGTAACTGATTTTGTACCTTGTCTGGATTATGCAGCATAGTGTTTGATGCTGTGCACCAAACTGTTGAGCCATATTCTAAATGTGGTAGAATACTTTGCTGACATACGTTCTTGAGGATTCTATCACTAGCTCCCCATGTGGTTCCACTCAGTTTTCTTAATATGGCTAGTTTTCTTCTGGCTTTTGCTTCTGCACTGTTGATGTGTTGCTTCCAGGTCAGTTTTGGGTCAAGAGTCACTCCTAAGTAAGTGGGTTGGTTGTCCATCCTTAAGGATATTTCATTTACAAAGATCTTACCTGCTTTCTGTTTAGATGAGAGAGTGAACAGAGTGGTACTTGATTTCTCGGTTTTGATACTTACACACCATTTGTTTTTTCCATGATGTCAAGATGTCTGCTGCACTTTGGAGTCTCTGTGTAGCAACTGTTGCATGTTCATCCATACACCACATAACTAGATCATCTGCATACAGTGCTACTTCGATTCCATAGGGAAGTTCCTTGACCAGGTCATTAATGAATACCAAGAACAGTGTAGATGAAAGGACTCCTCCTTGTGGTACACCATGTCGCAGCAGTACTTTCTGGCTTTTGTGTCCATCCATTACTACTCTTGCTCTTCTATTGTGTAAATAGGACTTTATCCATTTGTACAGTCTTCCATTCACATTGCAGTTTCTTAGTTTCCACAGCAGACTTTTTTTCCATACTTTATCAAAGGCTTTCCTCAGGTAGACCATGCTGCTTGTACAAGGTTTTTGTCTTGGAATGCATCCTCAATCTCTTGAGAGAGAGATAGGTCACTTGATCTTCTGTATTGTAGTACTGCCTAAATCCTGCTTGTTGTGGAATGAGAAGGTTTTCACTTTCTAGGTACCATTTTAGCCTCAGGTCAATGATGCGTTCCATCATTTTGCATAGGCAGCTAGTGAGACTGATTGGCCTGTAGCTGGAGGCTGTATCACTGTTTTTCCATGACTTTAGCAGTGGTACCATGCTTGCTTCCTGCAGTCTTATACAAACATGCGAGCAAAGTGATCTGCTACCTGCTTACCTGTAAGAGTTTTCCCATCCTCTATTAGTGTAATCTTTGTACTTCTTCCAGTGCTTTCATCATTTAACTGTTTGATTAGTTTCCACAGTTTCCTTTGATCCTTTTCAAAGTTTAGGGACTCTGTTTTCTCTCTCCAACTTTCCCATCTGGCTTGCAGCTTGGCTCTCTGAAATTTGACCTTAGCATGTTGGTAATTATTGTGGTGTTCTTGGCATGGTCATTTTCTGCTTGCTTTCGAGCTGTTTCCATATCATCATGGAATTTTCCCAGTTCACTAGACCAGTATAGTTTATAGTCAAATTATGGTTTCACTGGCAGCCTGAAGGATACAAGTATTGAATTCCTTCACTATGCTGTTAATATCCTTACCTTCTATGGACAGCTGACCTACCAGAACACCTGTACGATGTCTGTACACTGTCCAGTTTGCTTTTTTATAGTTCTATCTCGGGAGAAGGCTACTGGTGTTAATGAGTTCATTTTCTATTGTCAGGAAGACTAGCCAAAGGTCGCTACCTCTAAACTGTTTTCCAGCTTTGCTTGTAATATTCCATTTCAGGTCTGGAGAGTGGAATGCCAGATCTGCTGTTGAGGTTGTATGCCATGCCCTTTAGTAAAATGTTGGGGGATCCACTGGCTAATTGATCAAGAGAAGTACATTATCATCCTGCCAGCTCTCAACTTCCTCTCCTTTCTTGTCTATGTGGTCATAGCCCCAGCTCTGGGAATGGCTGTTAAAATCGCCACAGACCATCTGTCTCTCTTTGTGTGGGACTGTTTCTAGAGCAAGTGGGTGGTCAATAGGACCATAATAGTTAAGGAGGTAGAAGTCTGTATTATTGATTTTTAGATGGATCATCTGGTATTTGGCTCCTTGGGCAAATCTTAAACAAACATAAAAAAACACTATTTTGTTCCTGGAACTCTTAAAAGGGAGAATGGAAGTTATAAACATTAAGGGATAAGTAAACTTGGATAAAACTGACTGAAGATTTATGCTTTGTAAGATAAAAAAAAAAGTATGATGAAATAACATCTTACAATTCCATCAACACTGAAACGGTATGAGGGTTTCTCAATTTGGAAATGATGGTCTTTGACTTTGTTGTAATCAATAACTCCATTACTCCGTGCTGCCTCCTTGGCCAAATCTTCCTCCTCCTCACCAAACACAAACAAACTGACAGTATCTCCATCATCTCGCTGGAGGAAAAAATATGGAAAAATATGGCCTATCAAACAGTTGTTGTGAAAGAATAGAAGGACATCAGAAGTGTGGAGGAGATAGTGAAATGTTTAAAGAAATGAAGACACTGACGAGAAATGTCACACTTAAGCTAAATGTAATTTGTGACAAGATGGGGAATACCTTGACAGAGACAGAGGAAATTCTAGAAAGATGGAAAGAATATTGCAGAGAAATGTATGAAACAACCGACTGTGAAAGCAGAAATCAACAGTGTGAATTATTATTGGAGGAAAAAGAACCCGAACCGACAATAGAAGAAGTTTTATGGGCAATAAAGAATCTGAAAAATGGTAAATCACCAGGATGTGATGAGATAACAGCTGAACTTATTAAAGCAGGAGGAAAGGAATGTGTAACAATCTATCATGCACTATGTAAAAAGATATGGCATTCAGGTATTTGGCCAAAAGAATGGAAAAGAACTGTATTCATACCACTGCCAAAAAAGGGTAACCTGAAATTATGCACAATTATGCCCTGATTAGTCATGCCAGTAAAATTCTGTATTTATGTATCCTTCTAATATGGTCTTCTCTAAATTATCATGATGTTTAATGTGTCCAAAATATTTAAGTTTTCTCTCTTTAATCCTCTTTACTAGCCAGCCTTCTTCAATATTAAGCTCTTGTAGTATAGATATATTTGTTCTTTTATGTGTCCACGATATTTGGAGAAAGAACTTTTCTGTAGCATTTACACGCAAAGGCATTGAAATATGTATCATTTCAATGATACATATTTCATTGAAATATGTACCAATGAGGAAAAATTGCAAGAGGTGGAAAGTTTTGAATATCTTGGATCATTACTAACTAATAATGGAGATACAATGAGGGAAATTAAAAGGAGGACATCTATCGCTCTTCAGAAAGTAAAGCAACTAAATAATCTGTGGAGAGGAATAGACAGAACTAAAAAAAATAAGATTTTTAAGGCCACACGCATCTTTCCCATCGCAACATATGCCTGTAAGATCTGGACACTTAACAAAACAGCTGAGAAACACATAAATGCTTTGGATATCCATACTACACGAACTTAATATTGAAGAAGGCTGGCTAGTAAAGAGGATTAAATAAAGAACGCTTAAATACTTTGGATACATTAAACGTCATGATAATCTAGAGAAGACTGTCTCGGAAGGGTACATAATGGGGAAAAGAAAGAGAGGAAGACCAAGGCGAAGATGGATTAAAGACATTGTTGATGATCTGCAAATGGATGCATCAGCAGCAGGGCATCTTCCTCACAATCAAGAGGCCTATAGGAGTGCTGTTAGGGAGGCAAAGTTCCACAAGGGACATGCAAATGAATGATCAAACAAAAATCAAATAAACATTTATTTTTATCAAACAACATAGACACAATGTTTTGCTGAGAATAATGCATTGTCTATTTATAGCATTTAGGTAATTTATGAACTGGAATATTAAAAACAACAAACAAATCTACATGCTATTCCAATCTCTCCATTTATAACTTCATTATGAAAAACAACAGATTGAGATGGCTCACACGCTTGGAGAAGATGGGCAAGACTAGACAGACAAAAAGAGCTTGTACAGAAATCGGTCATGAGCCCAACCAAGACAACGGTGTCATGACAACCTGAACAAATATCTATGAGCCCTCAGAGTGGAGACAACTGGCAGGAGAAAGACTAAAAACAGAGAGGAAGGGAGACAACTGGCAGGAGAAAGACTAAAAACAGAGAGGAATGGAGACAACTGGCAGGAGAAAGACTAAGAACAGAGAGGAATGGAGACAACTGGCAGGAGAAAGACTAAGAACAGAGAGGAATGGAGACAACTGGCAGGAGAAAGACTAAGAACAGAGAGGAATGGAGACAACTGGCAGGAGAAAGACTAAGAACAGAGAGGAATGGAGACAACTGGCAGGAGAAAGACTAAAAACAGAGAGGAATGGAGACAACTGGCAGGAGAAAGACTAAAAACAGAGAGGAATGGAGACAACTGGCAGGAGAAAGACTAAGAACAGAGAGGAATGGAGACAACTGGCAGGAGAAAGACTAAAAACAGAGATGAATGGAGACAACTGGCAGGAGAAAGACTAAAAACAGAGAAGAATGGAGACAACTGGCAGGAGAAAGACTAAAAACAGAGAGGAATGGAGACAAGTCTTGTCTGCAGCTATGAGCTGTGATGGTCTGGAAAGATAACTGAATTGGGGAAAAAAAAGTTATAAACTTCTAAATGCAGAACAAAATGATATGCTTAGTTTTTTTTTTTTTTTCAAGTCATTTAAATGGCTAACAGTAGGCTAAAAGTTAATACTAAAGTAACTAGAATCCACTAATGTACAGGTGAACTATCACAGGAGGTTAAATAAAACTACACCAGTGAGTAAGTTTCATACAAGCTGTAACTCATTATGAAATTTGAAGACAAGAAATGAAAATACAAATACTAAAGTGTTATTGAACTATGAGATTTCTGTTATCACTGATCATTTATGATTCCCTAATGTAATCTATTCCTTGTGCTGAATGTATTGATAATATTAATATCTGGTCAGTAATGACTATTGTTATTTTAGGAGCATCACATAAGAAAGTGTAATTTTGTATTGCAAATCGCATACATCAAGTTTAGATTGACACACAGGTAACTTCATCACGGTGTAAGCTTTATTGAACTTACTACATTTTTCATAAAGATCTATTTGCCGGCAATTTTGCATGTTGCACTTATAGGATGATATTCAAATAACAGAAAGAGTTAATTTGTTAAAAATATAATTATCATTTTGTAAGGGTACAAAATGGGAAAGAAGAGAGAGGAAGAACAAGGTGAAGATGGCTGCAAGATATCGTTGATGATCTGTGAATGGATGCATCAACAGCAGGGCATCTTGCTTACAACCAAGAGGCCTACAGGAGAGCTGTCAGAGAGGCGAAGTTCCACAAGGGACATGAAAATGACTGACTGACTGATAATCATCATTCATTTTTTTAATGTATATTTATGAATGAATGAAATAATTTTTAGTTTTAAAAAATGTTCATAAATTATGAGACAGATTACTTGGTTCACTTGTTTTATTCGTGTCTTCAAGCGTGTCCCTGTACTATTTGCAACTGCTGAAACTGTTCGGAGGAACGGCTCAAACTGTTTCTCTGCCTCAGGTTTTTTGGACCATTCATCACACAGATGCTGTGGATGGAAATCACATATTTAACAGGTTCTCATCTGATAAATGTTGGTTCATTATTCAGTTTTCAAATTTAACTTAAGCAAAATCTGAAGCTGTCATCAGAATGAAGTCTGCAGTTCTCTTCTGTGCTAGATCTTATCCTTCACCCAGGTTTAGAAGCACAGTTCTGCAAAACGTGGACTTTGGAGTGGATTATGGTCTTGTTAGGCTAGGATCATCATCTTTACATTCTGGCTAAGTCCAGGTTTCTTTGATCTCCACCTTAACATGCTCCAAAGTGTGCAGCAAATGATGACACCAGCTTTATGTTGACTTACAGTTACATTTGTGCCCATTACATAAAGTGTTATGTCTGACATTACCATATCTTACTCTCAGTTCTTTCAATCATTAGGAGAGAATATGAGGATTTTAAAATGACAGATTTTGCTGTGAAACTGCTTGTCTGTATTTAATAACTAATTGTCTGAGCATTAAATCATTTTAACTGATTTATGTTCAGGTACTTGTTTCTTCAGGTATCTGAATGGCAAAGTGGTCAGTGCACTGGTCTCTCATGGTGAAGATCGGGGGTTCAAATCCACCAGTCGCCCAGCTGTAGAAATGGGTACCTGACTTCTTCTGGAGTTGGGGAAGGAAAGGCGGCCAAGCGTGATACTGACCATATCACCCTCTAGTGTGCTGACAGGTCAAGGAAAATATGGGAACTAACACCATATCCCTATGTGCCTCTAAGGCATGACAGAATTAACTTTTTTTTTCTTTACCTTTATTTGTTTCTTCACACGTTGAGTTTCTGTTAGTCTGTTGTATTCTCTCTCTTTTTGTTAGTCTGTCTGCCTCTTCATTTCCTTGAATATTACTGTGGGTGGGTATCCATTGTATAACTTCCTTTATCTCAGTTCTAACAAAAGGAATGAATATATGCAAACAGATTTAACATACCATCATCCTTTTCTCCTTCTGTGCCAGGCGCTCATATTTCCGCTGCATTAGTGCTAGCTCTGTTTTCATCTGGGAGTTGTCAGATCCAGTAGTGTCATGCACAAACACAGACCTCCTGCGTCCTGCCTCAGCTGTTGATCCCATCTGTTCCATCTGACGCAACTCCTGTAACATATCTTTGTAAATTCAGATAATTCTAAAATTCTAGTAAAAGAATCCATTATGAATAGATGTAAAATCAAATTTGTGCAATGATATATTATTAATGTAAATGATATATACCAGTACATCTTACATCTTTCCTCTGTCATTAAACATCACATAGGGCTTGCATGGTGGTTCACCAAGTTTTCCTGTTTTTGGCAAGCTTTTCAACCTCATTAAGGGATTTTATGCCTGCTAATTTGGCTCTCTTAACAATGTCTCTTTAGAGTTTCCCGTGGTCGATCTCTTTTTCTTCAGCCTGTTGAGTTCACTTGATAGCTTGTTTTAGGATTCTCTGACTGTTTCTTCTCATCACATGATTGATCTTGATTGATCTTTATTTCAAAAGGGTTAAGAATTGGGCATGCAGGCCTGTCTGACATTCTGCTCTTTATCATACATCTTTCACTCTATTCCAGACACTCTACAAATATGCTGCTCATGTAACAAACATAATTAACATTGAAGCTGAGAGACATAAAATAAAATATAACATTTACGTTTCACTCTTATCCATTCACTCAGTACAGAAGTAACTACATACATATATAATGATTATCTACTAAACAAAAATTTCGGGACTATTCAGAATAAATAATTAACTGTATTCGGTGTCTGTAAGAGCAGTCTAAGATAACTTTTAAGTTTTATGATTCATGGAGGCATGTAGTCGACATCAAATAGATATTGGAAAAGTTTGTAGTTGTAGGAATGAGTATAATTTATATTTTTTATGTCACATAACTGACATATGTCCATCTCCTTTTTCTAATCAACCATGAGACAGGTTGTTGTTCACTCATCTGCCTTAGTTCTGCATTGTTCTTTAATTCATTCTAGTTTATACTGAGTATCTTCCTTAGGCATTTGTTTTCAAAAGAGTCTAGTTTCTTGTCTATTTCTTTAGTTGTTTTCCAGCTTTGGCATGCATAGATGAAGGTGGGTATATATATACCAGTACAGTAAATACTATAAAAGATTGTCTCTTACTGAATTCACATTGTTGCCCTCACATATGATCATTTATGTTATTTTGAGACTGAAGAGTCCAGTGACAACAGTGACTGGATCAAAATGACAAGAATGTAGACACCAAAACTGTGAACAATTGTTGGTCAAAACTACATCCTATGTAAAAAATGGTGAACAACTGTGATGGTTTGAATCTGTTCAGTGGCCCTTCAGTCACCCATCTGCAGAAATAGGTACCTGGCTTCTTTTGGGACTGGGGAAAGAAAGGTAGCCAGACAGTCAAAACCATATCATGCATCCACGTCATGATCACAGAAGCTACTGTGTTACTTCAGAGACCAAGAAGTTCCTCATGGGTGTGGACCTTTCAGAGAAGCCTGCTCATTAAATCCACTCCAGGAAGTTTTAAAAGACAATCTGGCCCACTGCCAATTTGACCTAGTGCCTAATTCTCATGACTTTCACCATATAATCAGGTCCCAAATACATTCCAAGCAAAAGAGAAATTTTATAACAATAACTGGAAAATATACTAAAACAGCAATGCAAGATGCTAAAGCAACAATGGAATAATGTAGCCAGAGAAATACTAAAATAGCAACTGAAAGAATACTAAAATGGTAACATAAAGACTCTAAAATAGCAGGAAGATGCAGCCAATAAATAACCTGCATACCTTGGTTGTTAACTTGGATAACTTATGATCTCCAGGTGAATCTTCTTGTTTGCAATAAACCAGAAATGTGATGCTATTACTCTCAAAGAATTCTAAATGCTCTTGTTGTAGCTTTGGAATTGACACAACTCTGGCAAATAAAGACAATAATTTTGTACCAATACTACTGCAATAAGAATCATATTATCTTTACACACTAACTATCAATCATATTCTACTTTAGTAAAGAAGTTCAAAAACCTATCCCTCACAGTGATTGCTGGTGGAATGATTCTTGTCAGAGGCACCAAAATGCAAAATAAAATGGGCACATGAATCCTTGTCTTGGCACAGTTTGATACTGATCACATTACCCTCTAGTGTGGTCAAGGAAAGCACCCTATCACCTACACATGTCTCACCATTATATAGAACTTCACATATTAGCTCCTAGAAGTCCTCTCTGTTAGCCACAGGAAGGCTTGTGTATGGCACCATACCTGACTTAACTGTTCTTAGCTGCTTTTTTTTCTTTCTGTTGACAGAACTAGGAATAAAATATAGTGATGTTCAACACAAAAACTATGTAAATGGCATAAGAAGAAGTATTAATATAGTACCAGTGTCATCAGTTGCTTTACACAGAGATTTATACATGAAAGAAAAGATCAAAGCACCTAGTGACTTGTCCAGATTGCAAAGAATGCGTTAAACAGATCTGCACCAACTTGGCATTCCATGAAATCTGAGTGAAGAGTGAATCACTCGAAGCCAGGGATGTACTGAATAGTCAATCTAAATTCATATTGGGCTGAATTATGACAAAATTTTATTTTTTCAGATTCAAAATAAAATTTGATATTTCTGCTGAATTCTTCTTATCTTATATCTTATATCCTTCCCGTGCCGTTAAACGTCACATAGGACTCGCAAAGTAGTTCACCAATTTTTCCTGTCTTAGGCGAGTCTTTCAACCTCATCAAAGGATTTTATGCCTGTTAATTTGGTCTCTCTTAACAATGTCCTCTTCAGAGCTTCACGCAGTCTGCCTCTTTTTCTTTGGCCTGTTGAATCTGCTGAATTACCCAACACTAAAAGGAATTTTAAAATATTACATTAAAATTAGACCTAACAGGAAACTGAAACGTTAAGACAAGTAATTTGTAGTTGGTATCTATCTCTGCAAACTTCTAAAGCAGTGTAAGGCTATGTATAAGAAATAATTTTATATGTTATGTCAAATTTTCAAATAACTGCAGCATCATTTTTATATTCACATATTAAGCTGGGCAGTTTGCATGCATGAACACTTGGGAACATGATTTAGACATGAATTTAGACATGTCTTTTCTTTATAGCTTTGCATCATCATATTATTAAAAATAATGAAGCAGTCAGATAATGTAAGTTATCATTATTCGAATTTTTTAAACAAAATACCTTGTATGACCAAATTCTGGGGTGAGAGTTCCTGCCACCATTTTGGTTTCAGTAAAATCATTGTCATTCAAAAGCTGATATTTTGCTTTTATGCCTTTGGTATAGCGAGTCTTGTAAATCTCAGCTGATTTTATGCCAATCTGATTTTTAAAAAAATAATTGGAATTTAATGAAAGATTCTTAAGTAATGTTAATCCAAGGATTTAACAGATAAATGATAAGAGAACTGTAACTGTAAAAAAAAAAGGGGCCTGGCTCTGTTTGTTAGTCCTGCAGAATGGCTTCATTACACTCAGGGCATGCCCATACATGTCTGGCCTTTGACATCTGGACTTCCTTCAGTGATTTTAGGGAGATGACTTCAATGTTGTGTTGATTGTGTTGCCCCTGATCTAGCATTTAATTGGGATCTGCAACCACTGCCCTTGGCTACATGTAATGCATTGAGTCGTATGTGATAGGTACTAAAGAGGAAGTTGCTTTGCATTTGTTTGTCAAGGTGTTGCTTGATGGATTTGTACAGATATGATTTGTCCATTTTGATGAAGCCCTCTGGTTTGGCCCTTGCCGCTAGCTGGTCGGCTTTGTTATTTCCATCGACTCTGCCATGGTTTGGACACTATATCCATGTGATGTTTTTGATGGATTTATTAATTATTTCTTGTCATTCACTTCTAACGACTTTTTGTTTCACTTTCCTTAACAGATTACATTTTTTTTGCAGCCTTTCTTATGACACATTATCATGTTCCAAGAGAAAAACCATAATGTTTAAATTCTGTTTTTAGCGTAGGTACTTGATCCAACAACAGTGAAGCTAAATATGGTCAATAAAAGTACTCACTAACGAAATAATAATTTCTTTAAAAATTACTGAAAATTAAAAACCACACAGGTAGATCAGCAAGACCAAACAGCTCAACAGAAAACACAATACCAGATAAAGAAAGGTAGAGAATGATTAAATCATAATAATTTTAATACATCAATCACTCAAACTTCACAATTCCTACAGAAACATAAGACACAGACAAATGCAGTCCATTTAGGGCTGGACTTCTCTTTCCAGCTTGTCTTGACTGCACTTTAGAACTTTTTTTTCTGACTGGTTTTTTTTCAATCTATATGTATGTATTTTGTTTTATCTCAAAGGCTTTGATTTTTTTCTAACATGTTCTTGGATTTCCATGTTTCTTGATATATAATAATAAAAACTCCTTTTGCATAAGAAGTTGGTTTTTTTGAAGCATGTGAATGCTAAATGTGGAAGCTGTGTAAGCATGTTAACTATGGAAGCTGTGTAAATATGTTAACTATGGAAGCATGTAAGCATGTTAACCATGGAAGCTGTGTAAGCATATTAACTATGGAAGCTGTGTAAGCATGCTAACTATGGAATGAATGAATGATCTTTATTTTTAATTAAAGGGCAAAGAATTGGGCATGCAGGCCCGTCTTACATTCTGCCGTTCATCACTCCATCTTTCACTCTTTCCACACACTCGATTTAATACAAGTACACAAATTACATTAGGAAAAACTGATTATACCAGAATTTGACTGGCCTAAACAACTGGAGTATAGGCTCATTTTTGCATTTACAGTTACAGCCAGAGTAACAAACCATGCTGATGCTTCAGTGACCAGCTGTTGTGTTTTGTTTTAAATTATAGCCTTTACTTCCTAATGATACAGCACCTCTAAAAACAATCACTTTTCATACGGCATAACTTTTTATGTATTTATGCTGCAAGGTGCGGTCTCTTGGTGCTTTTATCTTCTGTCTCCTCAAGTTTTTCCTAATATTTTTCATAAAGCATTAACCATCAGATCTTAGAACATTATTTCTATTGTTAAAAGTCTGTTTTCTGTGTTAACATTTAGTAATATCAGCATTTTAAAAATTCATTAAAAAACAGACAATACCTTAAAGTGGAATGGCTTTCCTAGTAAATCTTTTGAATCTTCCACAAAATTATCCTCATTCAACATCATCCCAGACTGGCTGCAAGGGGTGATACTGACCATCAGCTTTCCCTCCTCCAGGCCTTTGTAGTCAGTAATGGAGAGATCATCAGCAAAGTCTAGTGCATACGATAAAGACTGTAAGAACATAAAGTTAGCAGAGTGTAACAAATTTTTAATCAGTCACTGAAAACCTATTAAGTTCACACTATCTTTAGTTTGCTTCAGAGAGAAATTCCATTCCTTTGTTTTCTGTGTTGTGCGGATTTCTTCAGATTTTTTTTTTAATTTAAAGTGTGGTCCTCTAATTCTTTTGTTTTCAACACTTTTTTCCTGCAATTAAATTTTTAAATAATACATGTATATACTGGATTAGCTATTGAAGTATGCACTAATTTCATGTTCCTCAAGCATAACACAGAAAAATGTATTTTTCACATACTGAAGATATTGATTTATTGTTTCAGTTCTTGCTTTCTTGTTTTTAATAAATTCACTCTGCTTTATATAGGCATCTGTTACTTCTTCCAACTTCTTCTTTTTTAGTATTCAAGGGAGGCTGGTCATGCTAAATCTGCAGCCCCATCAGCCTGACAAAGTCTGCCATCTTCTCCAGGCTCGTGTGGGTCCCTACAGCTTTTCTTTCAATTCCTCTCCCTCGGGCTTGATCTGTGCTCAGGGTTTGAGTGGGTTACTACTTCCAACAAAAAAACATCAAAAACTTGAAAATGCTGAAAGATAATTTATAATTATATTCATAAAAGAAGAAAAAAGAAAAAATGAATTTTTGGGACACAATAGTCACACAAAAAAACATCTTTGCAAAAATTGTTGATAATGAGACAAAATGAAAAAATAATGCCAGAAAAATTTACTTTTTACTTAAAATGCTTCACCTGAAGAAAAACATTGGCAGTTCCAATGAGGACATCTTCTGGCGGCTCCCAGAATGGATCTTGCTCTTTGGGTATGGAGTGCACATTTTCTCCATCAAGGTATTTCTGGTACATTTCCTGTTTTGAGTGAGTGATGAGACAAAGTTTCATCAATAAATTTGTTATACATTACGGCATTAGAACCACAGCCATGTATCAACAGTGCTATATAACATAACAACAGACATTTTAGGCCTACAGTTTTACCACTTTAAGCAATAATATCACTTCAGTGAATTGCTACACTATCAATGTTAAAATAAAAGAGGACCCCATGATCATCAGCAAAATATTCCAAGCAGTATTTTCACCACCATCGCATGCTGTCTCCCCATGAAAAGTTGGTTGCAATGAATCTCCAGTCTGCTTTGTTTCTTGCCTTTGTAGTGCATTAGTCAAGCTGGTTCCTGTCTATCTCTTCATGTTGTCCACCCGTCTATGTTGCTCTCATCCTCTTGTGCTCTTCCCTTTTGCCCTCAAGTTGGGTCTTCAATATAGTAGTATGCCTCTTGATGTTGTCCACCCATCTATGTTGCTCTCATCCTCTTGTGCTCTTCATCTTGCCCTCAAGTTGGGTCTTCAATATAGTACTATGCTTTTTGATGTCCCCAAAGTATCTTAGTTGTTTTTATGATTTTCAATATTCAAGCAATAACAAAAGGATAAACAATTATGAAATTGTTTCTTCTTATTTCACTAAATGCATTTAGAATAAGTTTTGATGTGAGAATATATCAAATTAAATGTATATGTTAAACTGAACTCTTTTAACACTTGATTACTTGCTTCTTTATTAGTGTGTCTTACTGGCATTAGTGTTTAATTGCAGGATCTTCAAAACCAGTTCCATGTTATGTTCTGCAGTTTGACCTCATATCAATTATAACTAGGCAAAGTCAGCATTAACAGTACATTCTTCCCCTCCTTCCATACACTTTGTGGACTATGCCAAACAGCCAAACTTTCTCTAATCATATCTGTCCTGGCCTGAGATTCTCAACTAGATTTTTCTCCATTTTTTCCAGTTTTTTTTCATACAGTTATTTAAGTTTCCTGGTAAACAAAACTCCATTAAAAAAATTCCAGCTACTTCCATGTACTTACTAGTTTCTTCCAAGTTTTCATGGACAAACTCTAGGGTTTTTTTTTTTAATGTTCTCCTCACATCAAATAACTAAATTGATAGTAATTTTAGAAAAAAAAAACTCTTAAAGTATTAATTTTTTTTAGATCTCACCTGAATAAGATATCTCCTGTTCAAAAACTTGCCATGCTCCCATAGCCAAGTGTTTCCATTCAAAAGATTCTTCATTTTCACCATCACTCTTTTGTGGGAAACATCAGAGACACATTTGTAAAACTCAAAAAATCCCCAATACTTTGTCACAAAAACTACACTTCTGTTATTACTTATATCAGCTTTTTTTTTTAATGTTCCACTCTTAATATATTTTTCTCATTTTCTCCTTCTCTTTCTTTTTCCCTTAATTTCCCAATGATTGCCAAGTTTTCTGGCATCTACGTTAACACAATGTAATGTGATCTGTGTCAGACAGGCAAATATACCAAAATGAAGTTGCTAGTGTTTTTACCTGTCTGGCACTGAACTTATACATTCAAAGAACTTTATTTATCTTTTTCTTACAGATTTAATTAGTTTTTCATGTTGTACAGTTTTCCTGAGAAGTTTTCAATCTTTTTTCAGAGTATGTTTTTTTCTTCAGGGTTCAAATGCTAAGCCATGCTAAATCTGGAGACCCATGATCAGGAACCTCAAAACCAGTTTACATTTTCAAGAAATTTAAAAATTTACTCTTGACATATCATTAATTAGAAATTTTTAATCAATCACTGGTTTTTAAAGCAGCAGCCTCTAGCTTTTTCCTCAGATCTAGACCCAAAACCAGGTCATGATGGACAGGTATGAAAACACCTGACTTCCTGGAGTACATGTACTGAAGTCTAGAGTATATTTACCTACAATACTACATTTTGGTTGCTTCAAAGTTGTTTCACTGCTTGTATATTGTCCAAGGCTTTCAAATGTAAAGAAATGGTGGCAGCTCTAAAAACTAGAATACTATTGTCCTCATTGTTAAGGACACAATGTTTGGACAGAGAAAAAATCAGCCAATCGGCAATATTAGCTATGATATCAAATTATAAGGTTCAAAAATTGATGTCCTGATGGTCTTGGACAATTTAACTGGGTTGATTTAAGCATGTTTATTTTTTTTTAAGTGGTCCATGCCTCATTTACTAATGAAATAACCTGGCATTCTTTGTGTGGTTAACTGCACAAAATGCATGTTTTACAATTATGTTGCTCTCTTTTTTTTCATATATGACTACAATTTTTGCTGTTCTACTCAGCAAATGGATGCATCAGCAGCAGGGCATCTTGCTTACATCAGAGAGGCCTACAGGAGAGCTGTTAGTGAGACAAAGTTCTGCAAGGGACATAGAAATGGCTGACTAACCCAGTGATAATGAGTCTAGGCTTAACAGTGATCTCCAACATGAAAGCTCCTGGTTATGACATGACCTTTTCCTTAAGAACACTGTAGTTAACAAAAAAATAGGGCCACGTCTAGCTGTAGGTCACCAGACCCAGTAGAATAACAAAGCTTAATTGTGTCTTTGTGTGCAGATGATTGACTAAAGTTACTTGACTGTTTAAGTATGTCAGTATTATACAAAACACTTACTGTGATCCATTGTCTGGTTTCTTACTGTTGTTTGCTTGGACGGCTGAAGAAACTAGAACTACTTCAAAAGATCTTTGCTTATTCAGTTCTTCTGAAACAGCATTAACCTCAGAAACCATTGGAAGGATCTCTAGAATCTTTTCCTGAACTATCTGCTGTTCTGTGTAGAGGATATGCAATTATTTCTGTACAAAGAGTGAAATTCAACTTGCAAATAAAAACTTCACAATAAATGATATATGCATTTCCCTTTTTTTTTCAACCAGCTGAAGATTCAAGCCAAATTTCTTATTTGTGGAACTTCATTCGCTAACTAGTGTTATTTACAGTACGGTCTAGTGTACCTCACTCTGCAAACAGATTCTCATTTCTTATGGCTAGTTTTCCTGGCATTAGTGTGTCAGGCACTTATTTTTACAGCTGGATTGACTGAATGAATCCAATACCTGTCACATGGGAAGATCACAATCAATCAATCCCAATAAACAATATTTTCTGTTTCTAGAAAATGAGAATGTGAAAGCTTAAACATATTTATTCTATACTGTACTATCTCCCGTTAATATGCTTGGCATATGTATTATTTATACAGAACATTTTTTTAAAGTAAATACAACTGAGCAGAATTTATTAGTAGATATTTTCATAAGAAATCAATATATAATGTGAAATGTCATTAATTATCAACAAAAAACACACAAAGATAACAGCAAGATATATACATCTTAATTTTTTATGAGCACATCACTTGCCAGGATAAAACTGATATTTTGTTGAATTACTGGGTCAGAGAGGTGAAGTGATTAGTGAACTCATCTCTCATGATGAAGGTCAGTGTTTCAAATTCAGCCAGAGGTACCCCAGTCACCCAGCTGTAGAAATGGGTACCTAGCTTCTTCTGGAACTGGGAAAGTAAAGGCAGCCAGGCATAATGCCAATCACATCACCCTCTTGTGAGTCAACAGGTCAAAGAAAATATGGACACTACCACCAAATTGCCTTGATGCCTCTGTGGCATCTTTTTTTTTCAACCTTGCTTGGCCAGATTAGGACTAGATAAGCCTCATAAAATCAGGATGTAAGCAACCAAAGAAGATGCCAAGAATAAGCTGGACAGATGGGTAAATGACAACTTAAAGAGTTTTTACAAGGCATCCTCACCAAGTGCAGTTTTTCATGGTAGCACAGTCGACTGAAAGAAAGAAAGAAAGAAAGAAAGAAAGAAAGAAAGAAATTAATGTTTTGTAATCTGATGCCACTCAGGCAGGACACTACATTTATTAGCATGAGTTTAATTAATGGTTCATTTTATAAACTTGTTACAAATAAATAATTGTACCCTTTGTGAGTCCTGATACTCCTGTAGCAAAACCCTTGGCTTCAGCTATCTCCTTCTGTGCATATTCCCATGTGATTTCTTGAGGTGTACCCTCAGGAGCTGTTGGCTTTGAAGGGTTGACAAAAACATACAGGTGATTTGATCCTGTAAACAACACAGGAATGTTTACAGAATACAGTAAACATAAGTTCAACTGTCAAAACACATCATATGGTTATCATATGGTATATGTACCTTTAAAAATAAAAACAATGTTTCTAAAAAATTATAAACATGGAACCTCAAAATCAGTTTACATTTTCAAGAAATTTAAAAATTTACTCTTGACACATCATTAATTAGGTATCATCCTCATAGGTCACAATAACCATGCTTAATCAATTGTAAGGGCCTTGGTATCTCTAAAACAGACTGGTCATCTTTGTTTCCATAATCTTAACAGATAACGAATTTTATTTTTCATTTTTACAGATTTCTCTCTCTCTCTCTCTCTGAACCTTAAGTGCCCAGGGCACATGGGGCTTCTGCAAAGTTTTTCCACAAATGCCAGTCCTTTGCATTTTTTTCCGCTCTTGCCCATGTGAGCCCTCTATTGCTCAACATTCTTTCTGTTGTTCTTCTCCATGTCTTTTTTGGTCTACCCTTACTTCTGTTCCCCTGTGGTGTCCATCTTAGTGCTATTTTTGGTAATGAGTCATCAGTCATTCAGAGCACATGTCCCAACCATTGCCAGCATCTTTCCTCAATTATTGCCGTCAGTGGCTTCATCTGCATTTCTGCCAACAAGATGTTATTTCTTATGGTGTTTGGCCAAAATATTTTACTAATTCTTCTATTTTTTTTCACAAATATCAGAAAGAAAATCAACCATTACAACACATGGAGTAAAAAATGTTTAAAAGGTATTAGATTAAGATACATACCAAAGATGACTCTATCCATGTGTTCCAGTGCTCTTGGTTCAGAAATGGCAATTCCATTGACTCTAATTTTAGCATCATCAGACCCAGGTTTGATAACAATGTCTCCATTTTCCACTGTTAAGACTGCATGCTTCTTCTGAATACTGTCAATACAATTGAATAAAATCTGTTACATATCTTTCTTGTAAAAATAACAAATTAATGATGAAGCTTAATAACATGTTTTCTTCTTTTATATTTTAGACTACATTCTATCTTCCACAGTGAAACAACCACACAACTCTTCAGATTAATAAAATAATTATTTTAAAACTTACAGTAAGACAAAAAGAAAGTTCACCATTCCGTATATGTATATCAGTTATCACATTCAAACTCAAACTGCATCATTAAACTACATGTATCAGTGATCTGTTCAACCTTCGCATGTTTTTTTTTTACAGCTAACGGAACCCCTGTTCCATATCATTCAGGCACACAGGGGAGATAGTGTTAGTGTCCATATTTACCTTGACCTGTGATCAGCATCACTCATTTTTGTAGGTGGGTTAAGCAGGACATCTCTAGCAAGAATCAGACTACCAACAACCAACATAAGAGAGAAATGCACTAACCACTTTATTACTCAAAAAGTACACTGTCAACATTTAATTTAAATACATTGCCAAGTTCAATAACTCTGATCTTTGCTTGATTTATTTACCATTTTTTCTCAAAAGAGAAACAATGAAGCTTTGGCACAGAAAAGTGATTTAGCACAGTGTTGTATGGTTAACATTCCAAAATCAGTAGATAAAGCACTTTAGCTGTAAGAGAAAGAAAAATGACAAGAAAATTATATGGGATTTGAACCATGGACTCTGACAGGTGAAAAGCCACTTAGCCATGAGAAACAATGCATTATACACTCTGCCATCTAGCACCTCCAGTAAAAGATGCTTTAACAGTTGAGTCTTCACTGTTTCTCATTTGAAAAATTTGCATCCGAAATGATAAACTGAAACTACCTGTCCATGAAAACATTGTTTACTTATTGTTGTCTAAGTAGCAACTAGACATTTGCCAGAGACCATGTATGTATGTTTGTGTCTCAAACTCAGTATATGCAGAAGACTAAATTTAAGCGACAAAATTTCTGTGTCATCACTTCATTTCCAATCTAAGTGTCACGAGTTCAGCTGCACTGAAGATCTGTCTACTGAAACACCTTTACTGGAGGTGCTAGATGGCCAACTGGATAGTGAGCTGTTTCTCATGGCTGGGCAACTGCTTGCCCTAACAAAGTCTGTGGTCCTACCAGAGTCTGTGGTCCTACCAGAGTCTGTGGTCCTACCAGAGTATGTGGTCCAAGTCCCAGGTAATTTTCTTGTCATTTTCCTTTCTCTCACATCTAAAATGCTTTGTCTACTATTTTTGTAAATTATTTTATTTATCTAAAACTTGAAATTTCCTCTACAAATTCTACTGAATTTGGCCAGTAAAATACTGAAGATCTATAGTAATTCATAAGGTCTCTGAAACAAAATCTGGCCATATAAGATCATCAATTTATTACTTCTGCGTTAGGAACCTAGATTTCACTTCTGCCCATCATGAGAATTTAGTTCAGAGTAGTTCATGCACGCCATGAGACATTTCATTCAGAGTAATTCATGCACGTCATGAGACATTTAGTTCAGAGTAATTCATGAACACAACACAGAAAATTCAATATTTTAGACCTATATATCTAAACTATAAAACTTTGTAGATATAATATTTTTTAATGTTACAACCCATTTGAAAATATCATCCAATTCTATTTATACTCCTTTTCATTTGCTTTCTTCCTGTGGGACTTCAACTTAAATGCTCACTTTATATTTTGTTAAGCACACAGAGTTTCAGGACAACAAAGCTAGATGGATTAACAATTCTAATACGCTCACTGCAGAAGAAAACAAGAAAAAAAGGTGATTAATAAAACATTAAGGAGATTTCTTTAGCAAAAAAATTTTTTTAAAAAATATTTTACACTGTTAGATCATCCACAAGACATAATACACTGCTTACTTCAAACCACTCAGAACAATATCTGGATTGCCGTCTCTGCGACCTATAGTTGTTGCCTTTCCTTTCAAAAAGTGGAACACAACTCCTGACAACATAGGGTCCTCATTTAGATTCATCAAATGTGGTTCTTTATTTTTCCTGGCAACCTCCTTGTGCTCTTCCCTGGCAAATGCTTCTGTCTCATTTCTAGCAGCTGACAGCTAAAAATTTACAGACCAGCGTATTTAATGAATAATTATAGCCAATAAACATGCACACTTGTTTTTTAATAACATGGAAACTTCATTTGTAATATGTATTATGTACTGATTAAAAAAAGAACACAGATATGCATAATATTATATAAGAAAAACAATGATGCTGCAGTAAGCAAATATATGTAGTAAATATTACTAAAATATGTATTGTTTAACATATTTTTTACAAACTTGGATTTATCTTCATCTTACATTCTTCTCGTGCCACTAAATGTCACATAGGGCCCGCATGGTAGTTTTGCCAAGATTTCCTGTTTTCGGTGAGTTTTTCAATCTCATCAAGGGATGTTATGCCTACTGAACTGGCCTCTCTTAACAATGTCCTTTTTAGAGTTTCATGTGGTCGACCTCTTTTTCTTCAGCCTGTTATGTTCTAATTGATAGCTTGTTTGGGGATTCTCTGATTGTTTCTTCTCATCACATGGCAACCATAAAAACTGTACAAACAAGACAACAAAGTGATATTTCAGTCTTACTTTTGAATGAGCAACAGAAGCATGCTGGGAGGAAATAAGATCAAATGCTGCAAGTGAAGAATTGAGAATGTAAAATATAGAAGTACAACAGCAAGAAACACAAAAAGCTTCTCATAACTTGCTGTAAAAGCTCTAATACTTCACACCTATTTGTGTTTCTTTCACAGCTTTACAGCAGTGGCTGTATTTTCACACTTCTGGATATATTTATGTCATATTACATTTGCTCTCCTGTGTATGATCTGAATCAACAAAATTACAATAAGATTTTCTGCTTCTCACCTTCTCATCCCAGGTCTTTTCACTGTCACCTAGCAACTGCTGGTTGGCCATAAGCTGGGCTCTTATCTTCTCCTCCATCTCATTTCTCATGGCCTGCAACTCTGTATGAAACATCAGTATTTACTCAAGGAAACATTTAAAACGGTTTCTAATGTTCATCCATATCACCTTTCAAACTCCTTTTGTAAATCCTGAGTATAAGAAAGCTGGAAAAACAAATGTGGCTTTAGAAATCTGTGACCAAAAAAAAAAAAAAATCAGGCCTAAGAAATGTAAACATAAATAGCACTGAGATGTTTTTTTATTGATGAGAAAGAAGGCAAATTAAGAGGTATTGGAATAACAGAAGTTTAACAAACAAAAAAACCCCACTTAAACCAGTAAGATAAATTATTTAGATACAATATGTAAGATGATAATATACTAAATATAAAAAACATTTACAGAGAAAAGACAAAAGGATAAGAGGATAGTTCAGAAGAATGTACAGTATATAGAGAGGTAAGATATAAGAGTCGGAAAGAGATAGTCCATTCATGTACCCTACTGTGACAAGATACAAAGTGAAAAAAAGGTCTATATGGGATGATGATGATGATGATGGCACAAGTGCCTTTTCATATAACATGAATATTATACTTTAATCAATTGCTATCAAGCTGTACTATGCTCATCCTTATTCTGTTTCATTAGCTAAACTGGGACAATATCTTCTTGAGGTGGGACAGGGTCTTGGTCAGTTATGGTTCACCATCCATGATGCCAGCATGTCAGCTATGTGTCACCATCCATGATGCTAGCATGTCAGCTTCGCGTCATCATCCATGATGCTAGCATGTCAGCTATGCGTCACCATCCATGATGCTAGCATGTCAGCTATGCGTCACCATCCACGATGCTAGCATGTCAGCTATGCGTCACCATCCACGATGCTAGCATGTCAGCTATGCATCATTCCATGATGCTAGCATGTCAGCTATGCATCATCATCCATGATGCTAGCATGTCAGCTATGTCACCATCCATGATGCTAGCATGTCAGCTATGCGTCACCATCCATGATGCTAGGATGTCAGCTATGCGTCACCATCCATGATGCTAGCATGTCAGCTATGCGTCACCATCCATGATGCTAGCATGTCAGCTACGGTTCACTGATTGCCAAAACAGACAGCATCTTCGTCTCTACTGGTACACAACATACAGTTTAAATCCCCTGCCACTTTCAGCTGTTAACTTCCACAAACAGCCATCACCTACCTGCTTCACACTGTCTTCTGGGAAAAAAAAAGAGTTACTACAATTACATATCCCATTACTGACAATATTTCTAAACTCCTTTTCATTAACTGGTCACAGAATTTGAATGATTTTATTTTTATATCATATTGTTAAGATCTAAACCTTCTTTCATCCTTTCTTCGCAGAGAATAACCTAAGATAACTGCTAAACAGTTGAGGAAATAAATCCCCTTTCATATATTCTAATGTGTCTTTGTATCTTAATTTCGTATAGAAACTTCAATACTTTCTGCTGTTTGTGGTTTTCCTGCCTTCTGCACTCTGCTTTGAGATAAAATTAGAAGACTTTCATACCTTCTGGGCTCATACTTTTTCCTTCCACTGACCCAACACCTCCTGCCTCAAGTGCTTTCCGCAGCTTATCATTTTCTTCCTAGGAAACAAAATAACTATTGTAAATATTTCAATCCAAACGTTCAGGAAATTTTTCAGCCTAACTTTACAATTACTAAGATCAACAAAATCAAACCTGAACCTGAAGAACAGCCATGTTCTGTTGCTGGTCAAGAGGTGACCCTCCCTGCTCTCAGAACATTCCCATATGTGCTCGGCCTTTAACCTCAGTGTTGTTCGTAGTGTGTGTTGGGTGATAGTGCCAATGGCACATTGACTGAACACAGCCTGATCTTTTCCACAAAGTTCTGATTGTCTGCCACTGCCCTCCACATAGTCTTTGGTGACAGGTTCTACATTCAACATTTTTCTGCTCATCTCTCTGTAATTTTAACAGGGTACCTGTTATAAGGTCTGATTTTTCCATTTGTAGGTTGCCCAGAGTTGTTGCTTTGTTTGCCAGATGATCTGCCATTTAATACCAGCATGTCCTGGCCATTAAATCCATATTAGGGAGGAGATTTGTGACTTTTAGTTTGGTCAACCACTCGCAACGCATCACCTGGTTTTCAATTTTTTTTTTTTAACATGCACTGTGAGTCTGATAATATTATAGCTCATGATGTTTGCTGGTTTGCTAGCCAATTTATGGCTCAAGTGGTTGCTTCAATCTCCATCCTTACACTGGATGCAGTTGTGGACTCTGGACTCACTGACGATGGGGCATAAAAATCAAGAAAATCAAACATAATTTTACAAGGTGCCCGCTGAGGAGTATTCATCTCCTTTGGTAGCAGTCAGTTGCTTAGTTCTACACAGAGCTGGCTCAGTTAATCCAAGTGAAAAATATAACCACCCACAAAACTCTTCCCAATGCTAAGGAAAGCAAGCCAGTCAGGTCTGACACTGGCTTCATCACCCTCTAGTTTGCCATCAAGTCAAAGAAAATATGGGTAACAACACTATATCTCCATTATGTCTCGGTGGCATGCAACATGTCCATTTCATACAATGCATCAAAAGCTTATAATTTATTCATCTTTTATGTGTACACAACGGCGGCCTGGTTAGCTGAGTGGTTAGGCGCTCAGTTTACTAAACCAGAGGTACTGGGTTCAAGCCCCAGCAGTGGGGATTTTTTCTGGTACACACCAAAAAGGCCCCAAGGTTAACCCGCCTCTAAAAAATGGGTACCAGAGAAATCTGGGAAGGAAAAAGCAGCCAAGCATGACACGCTTTCATGTGCTAAAAGTTTTGGAAATACAGGCCTAACACCGTATCCCCAGTATGCCTTAAGGGCACGTACACTTCTAAACGTGAAAGATAAAAAGCAAAATAATGGCAGTCACTATAAGATCTTTACAGCACAGTGCCTAAAATAGTTTACTGAATCAGACTGGAGCAGATAGGAAGATTTTATTTAGAAATTTCTAGTTTATCAAGAACTTTGTAGGAGGTGATAGAAATGCAGAGACACATTCTCACACTGCATTAGAATAAAGATCTTGAGATCAAATAGAAAATTGTTGAGACTTGGAAAGAAATGAAGGCAGAGTAAATAATGAAGACTGAGTGAAGCTTGAATGAACCACCATGATCTGCTCATAACATACATGTATAGTCCCTGTATTATTTTATGTCTGAAGAATAGAAAGAAATCAGACACAGAGGTGACTGTAATGAAAAGAATTTCAAATAATCTTATAAATTTAGTTTTATATTAATGCTACTACCCAATTTATTCTGGAGGTGGGGAAGGAAAGGTGGCCTGGCATGATGCTGACCACATAACCCTCTAGTGTGCCGACACATCAAGGAAAATATTGGCAGTAACACCATATCCTTATGGCCTCTGAGACATGACATGGTTACCTTTACCTTACTAGAAAATAATTTGGTAATAAGATCATTTTGGAAGCTTAAATATTGCAATTTCTACCTTAAGTTCTCTAAGCATTTTGTCAAGGGGATTTTCATTGATGACGGCTTTATTCTTGATCTTCTTAGCTCTGTCAGCGTATCTGAGCGTAGACAGTGTCTCATCGTAATTAATATCCGCAGGTGAAAGTGCAGCTATCATCACAGTTTTACTGAAGAGCAAATAAAATTATTACCAGAAATAAACGTAAATTTATGGATGTTGGTTAAGCATGGTTAGATGAATGAAAACAATGATTTGTGGATAATATGAGCAAAGAAAATAAGTATTGCCACTTTGGCTAAAAGTAAACCATGGATAAATTAATATATGAACATATATATGACTGCTAAAATCTGCCAAAATTGTATATCACTAAATATGACTTTGTCACTTGCAAAGTTTCCTCCTATTTTCTTATAAAGAAATAATGTTAATATAAGAATGTGGCCAAAAAAAAACCTGTTTCCACCCAGAGCATTTTGTAGCAGTTTGGTCAACACTGAGTCTCTGTATGGAACAACCACTTTCTTTTTGTCTGTGGCATCAGCCAAAGCCTATGAATAAAGTGATTTGTACACTTTTGTTATAATTCATTTTTCCAAACAATGACATGCATAAAGATTGATCTTATCTTACATTCTTCCCGTTTTGTTAAACATCACATAGGGCTTGCATTGTAGTTTGCCAAGTTTTTCTGTTTTTGGCGAGCTTTTCAACCTCATCAAGGGATGTTATGCCCACTAAACTGGCCTCTCTTAACAATGTCCTCTTTAGAGTTTCACACGGTTTACCTCTCTTTCTTCGGCCTTGATAGATATCTTATCTTATATCTTATATCCTTCCCGTGCCGTTAAACGTCACATAGGGCTCGCAAAGTAGTTCGCCAATTTTTCCTGTCTTCGGCGAGTCTTTCAACCTCATCAAAGGATTTTATGCCTGTTAATTTGGCCTCTCTTAATAATGTCCTCTTCGGAGTTTCACGCGGTCTGCCTCTTTTTCTTCGGCCTGTTGTGTTCCACTTGATAGCTTGTTTTGGGATTCTCTGATCATTTCTTCTCATCAAGTGACCAACATATGTCCATCTCCTTTTCCTGATCACCCAGATATACATCATTAAAATTTTGTGGTGGGTCAATAATGGTCCATTACAGCATATTTGATAAAAGGCACTAGATATTGCACTTATTTCTCTTTCTCTGTGTCTATAAACTGATTTAATATTCCTAGGAAACTTGCAATACTAATAAGATGAACTGATGTGTTTATTTCACAAACAAAAATAAGCTGTACTGTACATCAGACAAGCTGGAATCTACATGTATACAAAGCTAACAAGAAAAACATGGGAGATAAACAGAAGATGCCTCATCTCAAGCTTTTGAGCTGAAGTACTTCCTCCTTCACTGGGGTCTTAATGCCATAATACATGCCTGTTCAAGAAATTCTACTGTGTGGTGCTAAGTCAGGTGAATGCTACAGACTTTTTTTTTACACAAACAATGGCGCTTTGGTCAGGACACTTGTTTCAAGTCCTGTAAGTCTATGGAAAAAAATCCACAGGGATTACTGGTAGTCATATTCTTGAGATGGTGGCTTTCATGTTTCAGGGGTGGCTTTCATATTGCAGTGGTGGTTTTCATCTTAATTTCTTTATACAGATAGTTTTTATCTTTCATTGATGAATTCTGAGCTAAGAACAATACAGTGTGTTAAAATTTAATCTCCTAATAAAGAAGCACATTTAATGTGAAGCCCTTGCTCAGTAGCACAAATTGAGATATTACTTTTCTACAAGAGTCAGTGTGCTCAACTTACAGAGATCACATTCCCCAAAGCTGATAGGGATCTGTTAATATTGGCTCCCTCCTTGAGTCGATCTCCTGTGGCTCCTGTTGAGTCAGCTCTTTCTGATCCAGCCAGATCCACCAGGTTCATTGTACTGCTTTTCTTTGTCTCTTCACCATTTGAGTTCTTTATGATTTGGTCAAATATGATTGTCACAACTGTATGGGCTCGACTGCTTGTTGCATTCATATTCGTTGAGGCAACAGTTCTGTTTGAAGTACCTGAAAAGAAGATGGAAAATATGTACTGCCAAGTAAATTGTATCTGTTTTTGTTCCAGATGATACTGAGCCAAGTGATAATAAATAATAACAGGTTTGCCATAGCTTTTCATTATTTCCTTCGGCACAGTCAAGAAGACAAAATGATATCCTTCCTGTGAGCTACAGTGACTATTTCTCAAGATGGTCACTGCAATGGCATTTGCAAAGTAAAAGAGTGTGACAGGAATGAAAAGTAAAAATTAATCTTTAACTTAAGAGCTTTCTTGTGTTACTAAAAACAAATATGGTAAGCTTCTTGAATTCTTAATTCTAGCTCCTTCAGCTTTTCTTTTCTTGAATTCTTAATTCTAGCTCCTTCAGCTTTTCTTTTCTTGAATTCTTAATTCTAGCTCCTTCAGCTTTTCTTTTCTTGAATTCTTAATTCTAGCTCCTTCAGCTTTTCTTTTCTTTATTATTCAACACTCTGTCCTGTGTCTTTTCCTGCCCAACGCTACAATGGATATTAAAATGTTAAACCACTTGCATAGTAAAATGTTAACCTAGTTGCTTATTATATATTGTCATATAAATAAAGTAGATAGAGGTGTATGGTGCAGTTTTACAAAGTGAGGGAGGAAGTGAGCAAGGTGAGAAAAAAACGAATATAAAGTATGAGAATGTATAAATGGAAAACATACAACATCCAATATTTCGGCGTAAGCCTTATTCGAGGATACATACAAAACGAAATACAAACATATATAACTTATCTGAAGCGTCTTGCTCTCAGTGAAGCAGAAATGTGTGTGGAAGAAGGAGGAGGAGGAAAAAAAAAACCACGCTGCCTACAGACAAAAGATTCCCGATATAGCCAATCGTAACGAAGAAGCAGAGAGAGAGGAGGAGAACAAGTGGGAGAAAGGGGTTGGGGGAAGGCAATAGAAACATGATAGCTGCTAGAGGTGTCGGGGGGGGGGGGGGGGAGGGGAGAGAAAAGAGGACACGAGAGATAATGAATGAAGAACTTAAACACCTACATTGGGGAAATGTGAAACTGGTGAATGGGACAAGACCAATATGTTGGCAGAGAAGGAAATAGGATGGTAGTAGGGAGGGGTAGCATAAAGAAAGTAGAGTATAAAAAAGGCCAGTGGAAAAATAAAGAAGTTATAGAAAGCTGAAGACATTGTTAATTCCAGCTGGGTGGAGACAGCCAGTCTGGAAAATAAGGCGCTGATACTGAGACTATATTGTTCACTACTTGTGTGCTTGGATCTCTTTTTTCATAATTACTTCCCCTATAACATTCATCATCTTTCTGGATGTCACGATATGATTCTCTGTTTCTCATTCTGAGTCTTTTCACTGTCACTAGCACCTGCTACATTTGTTGTACCTGTCATCATACAATCTAGCACATTCTGTGATTGATTCCCATTAATATGTGACATTTTGAGAAATAAATGATTTTCATTTTATGCATATTTGTTGACCTGTCTTTCTCAGTTTTCTTTCCCTGAAGTAGGCCTTTGTCAAAATATTGTTTGTGTTTGTTCCCTCTGTTGCTTTTTTTAAGATTCATTTTTCTTTCTTACTCCATCTTCTAAATTTTTTTCTTGTTTGTAATGCTGACCCATATGCCATCACCTACCTCTCTTTATAGTACCAGTTTTCACAGTAGTTGTCCTTGCACTCTTTCACAGCCAAGCAGTGCATACACTATAGAGTAAACTGATTAGATTTAGCAGTCAATAACACTGAGTGACATAAAGAAAAAGAACATAAAATTATGACCCTCATGAATCAATTTCAGCCACGGTATGGTATTGCTGAAAATGGTTAATTTTGGTAAGTGATACTGACCTTGTTCCATTCTCTTCTCAATTTCAGAATAGCTTCCTACTGGGACTTTCTTAAGGTCCTGCACATAAAAGTAGCCAAGTTTGGGGTTCTGCCGCACCTGCAGACCTCCTTGGGGCATTCTTTAGAAAGCAGGTCACGCACCTGCTCATTATAGATCTCCAACATGGAAAAGGTAACTTCAAAACGCTGAGGATGAATGTAAAAAATACAACGGAATAAATATTTATAATGAAGTGCACACATTATTTGAAAACTATGCTGTTTGAATAAGTTTGGTTTTTTTTTCCTCTTAATGACTTCAGCACTGATTAATCTCTAGAATATTTCATACTGTAAATTTACCACTAATTTGCTATTTGTTTCTGATTATTTGCTAGAAAATGCTAAATAAATTTTACTTGACTTTGTCATTTTCTTCTGTACTCTTTTTTTTGTTCCATAAAAAATGTAATTATTTATTTTAATTAAACTGAAGTCACAGCAGACAAAGCAGAAAAATTAAATGTTTCAAGTGAAGTAAAATTCTACCTTATTTGCATCGTGGTTTGAAGAAATCGCCTTGAATAACTCATTGCATGTGATTGGCACGATTCCTCTGAAAAGGTTATTAGAAAAAAAAAACACAGTCAAAACATTTCACAAATGGACAGCAAAAACTGGTCAGTGCACTATTCTTTCACCATAAGGTTCTGATTCAAGTCCTCCCAGAGGTGCCTCAGTTGTCCATATGTAAGAATGTGTACCTGGTTCCTCTTGGAATGGAGAAGTAAAGATGGCCACGTCACCATATAGTGAGGTGATAGGTTAAGGAAAATACTGGCACTTAAACCTTATCCCTTTCATGCTTTGTGGCATGGCAGGACACTTTTTTTCTTTTTTTTTCTCCTCATCAGATGCATCTAAAACAAAACCTATCAGATATACAGTCTGATCAACAGAAAAATAATTAATCTGAGAAAGCTAAAAATTTCAACTTAAATTAAGAAGAAAAAAAAAAGCATGACAAATGGTCAATTTGCTCAATGTTACAACACTTACTTATTAGGTCCATAACCAACCATAGAATACGATTTTCCAGACCCTGTCTGGCCATAGGCAAAAAGGGAACAGTTGTAACCTGAAGGAAAGTTCTAAATAAATAAAATCTTAGAGAACAAGTTTATGTACCATTGCATTACAAAATTTTTTTCAGTACAAATGAAATATTTAATCTCTCAATTAATGTGTCTCTGTAAACACTGGAGATTCATTGCTATTCTAGAAAAATGAATTCATAATGTGAAAGAAATAATTATGAAAATTATTACAATATCAGGTAAAGTTTAAAAAAAAAAATCATGAAATTTTACATTTTATGGGATATATTATGTTAAAAAATCATTATGTCAGGGAATCCCAAACAAAGCTATCAAGTGGAACACAAAAGGCCGAAGAAAAAAGAGGTCGGCCACGTGAAACTCTAAAGAGGCCAGTTTAGTGGGCATAAAATCCTTGATGAGGTTGAAAAGCTCACCGAAAACAGGAAAACGTGGCAAAGTACCATGCGAGCCCTACGTGACTTTAACGGCACAGGAAAAGATATTAAATGTAAGAAGATTATGTTAAAGAATATGACTACATCTTAACAACACTAAAAAGATGTAAATTTCATTTATCTGCCCATGGGGTGACATGACCTCTAGACAGTTCTCTAACATAGACCACAATGGGAAATTGAAGAAGAAAAACACAAATAAAAGAATGCATGGATAAACCACACAAAAAAGAAGAAACTAGAAGACAGCACAGGGTATGACAATAAGTATCAGGGTGATGCCCACACCAGACCAGCTAATTTAGACAGCATCTCACAAAACATTATAGTTAATTCTGATGTTAAGAATTAAAGTCAAGCAATATTTTACATTGCTGCTGATTATTTATTTCACTAAAATACATTATCCTAACAATCTAATGGTTTGCTATTGTTTAAATGTAAGACTTGTTTATACATATCCATTCATCCATGTATGTCCTTGGTCAGTAATTGGGCTAAGCAATAACCACCCTATGCCTTGTGTTGTCTTGCAGGGCAACAAAATTCTCTCCACCTCTCAGTCTGTGGCCAGCCTTTATTCAAACATATACACAAGTTTAATTTAAATTTCTTTAAATTACAGCTTTAGCTGACTTCCTTGACTTGTTAATTGGTTGGTTCATAGGTGCTCTGATCTCCTCCATAATAATTCAGCGTACAGTTTCTGTTCCAACTGCACATAAACTACACCTCCATGGCAATAACAGTTTAGAAGGTCTATGACTAGATACTAAGCAGTGCTTAAATTTTGAAAAGAGCTCTGTAGAGTATTTTCACCTTCAAAAGCATTTTCTAGAACACCTTGTCCCAAATCTTGAAACACTTTCTGCTGACTGGCATACTGGGATCCTGATGTTGCTTGTAAAATGCCATCATTTCTGGTTGTAAATCCATCATGAGACCTGGAGAAAAATACTGAATGACTGAAAACTATTCATAAAACAAAGCATTAGAAACCATAGTGATATGATTTTTTAAACACTTTTAAATATGATTATTTACTCCTCATATTTTAGTTTTTCATTAACTTTTTTCTTCTGTATTTGCTATCAAAAAGGCATTGGTTGCACTGTGTCACATTTTGTAGCTAGGCTGTGACATCTGCAAGTGTGACACATCCAACTTCAGCATTTCTGAGACCATGTTTGCTTTCCCATTTTAATCCCTATTTATTCAGCCAGACAACAGTCTGTTACCAGGAGCCCCCAAAGAAAGATGGAAGTGGTTCTTAATCAGCTGTAGTTTGCTAACCATGAGGCTATCGGTCAGCAGTATGTTCACTGACCACTATCTCATACAGCTTGAGTACTGCATCTCTGGCACCCACACTGGTTAATTACCTTGGTAAACAACAATAGTTCATTTCATTACTGTGGTTGATTAATTCATTCATGTGACATGTCCTTTCCAGAATATTATCCCTCTCATAGCCTCCCTGAATGCAATACGGTCTTGTGCAAGCTGACTGGCGTCTTGCAGTGATACATTCAGACTTTCTGTGATGTCCTGAATCCACCTGTGGTGAGCTGGTCTCTTTTTTCTTTTGTCGAGCACTATGCCTTCTACTATCAACTTCTCCAAGTTATTGTGTCTCTTGATATGGCTGAAGTATCTCAGCTTTCTAATTTTTATAGTAACGAGCCAGTTTTCTGTGACACCTAATCCCATAAATATCTCTGTATTTTATTTTCAAGTATTTTATTTTCAATCCATAATATTCTAAGTGCTCATCTGTTACATTTCATTTAAAATGCTGTTACGTGGTTGATTATATCAATCAAATAAAGGGAGAATCAATCAAATGAGAAGCTTTTCAGCAAAATGATGCTCAGATTTTGGAAACAGCCAGTATATATTTGCTGTGAAACAAAAAGAGCCATTAGTATCAATAAACATTTTTCATTTTAAAATAAAATTTATACCATTGGACACCATAGAAATACATTGAAAAAATATGTAAACAAGTTCCTACTCTACATTACAAAATGCTATATTAGAAGTATAATTTTTACCTACTCATATTAAAATTATTTTTACATTTTTGTATATAAATACACACACACACATGTGGCTACAACCAAACAAACATATACTATTAAAACTATATGTTTTGATATTTGTGATAACTATTTCCACTTACCAGTATGAGTAATCAAATGAAAACTGAAAGAAAGAGATTAAAACAGGACATGAATTGTGCATATTTAAAGTGTAAACATTTAATGCACTGATAACGAGCTCTGTTTGAAAGTGTAAGGAAAATGAAGAAAGCCCACACGAATATGTAATGTACACATATTACTACATTATATGCATGTACATTTATATACTTAACTTTACATACCTGTACTCAGAAACTATTTGTGTAATCTTCTTATAAGCGTGTAACACAAGATAAGCTTAAGATCACTTATAGGTAAAGTGTTTACCCATATTCAAAAAAAGCTAATTAATAATTAATAGTTCATCTCTTTTGTGAATCTCCCTTTTTTTTTAACTCGTGTGTCTTGGAATGTCTATGTTAAGGCACTTTCGTGTTCTTTTTTTTCTTAAGAATGTAGTTTCTGAAAGTCGCCGCTGAAAAGACACACTGGCTAGACCACCCTCTCACTGGACCTTATTAGCCATTCTGTTCTCATCTATTAAGACCCCCAGAAGCTTTCTGGGTCTTCCTTAAGGGGAGGCCATCCGAGCCCGGGAGCAATGCACTGAGTAGACCTCCCTTCTTCCCACCCCCTCCCCCTCTTTCCGCAAATTGGGCCTAACAGAGACAGCTGGAACCCAGGCTCCTTGACTTTGGGGGTTCTGCAGTACAACTTTCAATATTTTCCTAGTAGATCGCCTCTATATGTAAGTAATAATAATATATTACGCGTATGGTAATGTGATAACTACTCTCTATCCGTTCTCGGAGTGCTCGTTGTGGATCGAAAGGATCCCGGACTTTTGCACAATAAATTTTTTATAAATAGGAAACTACGAGGTTTTGGTACGGTAAAGTAAGAGAACAAGCTAAGTCGATAGTACGCTGTTCTCTCGTGGCTAGACGGCTGCTCGTCCTACTGGAGTCCGTGTTCGAATCCCAGGTAATTCTCTTGTGATTTTTCTTTCTCTCACGTCTCACTAAAGTGCTTTGTCTACGATTTTTTCCGAGGTTTAATCCTACAATATTTGTTCTCTTACTTTTGCACAATAAGAACGGCTGCGGTTCCGTGCTTGACAACCCGGTTCTGGTAATGCTGTTGGTGACCGCTGTGTTCGTAAAGATTATTGTCACAAATTTCTTAAAACATTTATTGTGTAATATTTTGTTTACCCTTGGCCGTTCTGCATGAAAGTTTTCTTAGAAAATCTAGTGTTTGATTAATATTTTGTGTCATTTTTTTTCTTTGTTTCCTTATGCTAGAAACTCGTGTTTAAAATAAATTTCATTACTAATTCTATTTTTAAAATGACAAAATAAGAAAAGTACTTCTTCACGAGCTATTACAATATATCTGATAACTTTCATAAATTATGAAATGTTTTCTTTTATAACACAAAAAAACTGGAATTTTTTTAAACAACAACTATTGGGCCATTATGATTAAAAATTAAATAAATGAAATTGCACTGTAACTGTGTATAAGAGATTATTAAATTTCAGCTGGAACTGTGCGCTCACTTAAAAAAAAAAAACTTCAAATTTGCCTGTTGAATTTATCCCGGCTTTAAAAAAAAAACCCGTACTGGCTTACAAACGAAAATAGACCATAAATAACATAGTTATATTTAGACTGAGAATACTTTCATGTTAATAAATACAACCCGCTCTAAACAAATCTATTCGTTTAGGAAAGCTCAAGAAGTTTTGATATTACTGGAAGACTGAAATGTAATGTTGATCTTGAACTGCAAACTAGAATGAGAAAGAGCGAGAAGTATTCTCGAATTGCCTGTTTAGATAACAGGGCCTTCCTTAGGGCCTTATGTGGTTAAAATAAAAACCTTGTCATTCTGAAACCGGAGGCCCAGGACTAACTAGCACATAATATGTTACATTTAATGGCGATATTAATAATCACAATAAGCGTACATCTGCGCGGCTATTTTGGGGGAATTACGGCAGCGGTTTCCCGTCGCATTCTGAAGGTTCGTGTACTGTCTCTTCGCTATCCTTTGGACTTGTCCTGCCTACAAGGCAGCAGGGGCTTAGAGATACTAAGGCGCCTCTTACTCCCTTGGTATCCAGTGCAATGCATCTCTGTCACTGAACATCAGAACACTGTACACTGAGCTTATGGAAGTGAGCCATGGACACCAACAGATCGATGCAAAAATCACTACAGACAAAGGGATGTAATTTATTACTGGAATATTAAGACAGCTAAGACGACAAACAAGGAATCTCTAACGACAGCTAAGACGACAAACAAGGAATGTCTAACGACAGCTAAGACGACAAACAAGGAATCTCTAACGACAGCTAAGACGACAAACAAGGAATGTCTAACGACAGCTAAGACGACAAACAAGGAATGTCTAACGACAGCTAAGACGACAAACAAGGAATCTCTAACGACAGCTAAGACGACAAACAAGGAATCTCTAACGACAGCTAAGACGACAAACAAGGAATGTCTAACGACAGCTAAGACGACAAACAAGGAATGTCTAACGACAGCTAAGACGACAAACAAGGAATGTCTAACAAAAGCAAACGTAGAAAGGAACCTAATTAAATCCATAAGAAAATGGCAGTTGTCATTCACTGCGCATATAATGAGAAGGGGAGAGTTTTGAAGCATCACGACAACACGAAAGATAAAAGGGAAAGAGACGCAGCGGGGAAGACAAAGAGAGAAAGAAAATCATGCACAGTCTAACGCGATGGCACAATAAAAAGTCATCATGTGAGCTGATGGAAAATATCAAGGACCGATATCTACGGAGAGGCATGAGCGTCACCGCCTACTGGCACGGTACATGATGATGATGATGAACTAAACGAGTCTTAGATTTGAATGTGTGCGTGCGTGGGGGGGGGGGGAGAGAGAGAGAGAGAGAGGGAGAATTTTTTTTGTAAATTTGTGTGACATTCTGAAAACAATACTCACTTTCTTGGGCTCCTCGCCTGTGGATTATAGATATCAGAAAATGTTAATGAATAAAATAAATAAAAAAGCTGCAGTAACAAACTGCCCATATTACAGTATCAACGAAACAAAAGATGGGAGTTCCATCAGGTTTGCGAGAAGAGAAAATAGTCATTTAAAACGAAGGAAAATGACGACTTGACAGTGGTATGTATATTTGTGTATGTGTATGTATGCCTTTATGTAAGTATGTTTGTACGAGTGCATGCATGTATATATTTATGTGTATATATATATATGTGTGTGTGTGTGTTCGTATACGTGTGTATGAATGTATGTGTGTTATGGACGTGCTATGTATGTGTGTTATGGACGTGTTATGTATGTGTGTTATGGACGTGTTATGTGTGTGTGTTATGGACGTGTTAAGTATGTGTGTTACTGTCGTGTTATGTATGTGTGTTATGGACGCATTATGTTTGTATGTAAGATTTTCAACATGGAATCTGCCTAGCAAGTCTAGATTATGTAGAATGCTTGAAATACATCAATTAAAGAGACAGGACGGGGCAAGGAGGCAGCGAATTATCACTAGCTTCAAGGAGGTCCGGGACTTCGAAAAAAGGTGAGAACCACTGATATATGTCGTTCATTCTGTCTCTTTTCAGCTTCAACTGATCCAGTTTTTGTTTTCGTTGTCTTCCATTCTATCCATGCAATACTTACTGTACATCTACATGTGTAAAGCGTGAACGTTCTAATTTCTTGTTTACTGCCCCTGTTTATGCACCACATAATAGTGCTGTTGTGTCACAAGACCACAATCGAACTGCACAAAAGTACTGTTCAATATTCTTTTCCTCTCCTTCCCTGCTTCCCCCTGCATGATCCAAAAAGTTGACAATACAGAGCGCGTGGCACGGTTTGAACTGCTCCGATAGATGCCGAATGGGCAATCAATTTTATCGATTACTAATAACTACCAAGGGCTTGTCGAGTCGTTGCCTGGCATTTACTCGACCGTTCTTAAATCTAGGAGCACAGGTTTGAAGAAATGGATCAAATTCTATGAAGCTTTCAGCAAACTATAAGAAGTTAAGATTGTGCCAGTTGTGAGAGAAAAATATATCGAAAGAGGGCAGCACATGCGTGGACATTGAGTGTAGGAGCCACATAATAAATGAGTGCATGAATGGCCCGTTGTGTGTCATGGGGAGTAGAAGTGGTGATTGGTTGTTCATTGCTGATTTTTATCAAAATTGGTGGATGCAGTGAGGTAATAGGCGATGCATTTTTTACAACAACAACAACAAAAGTTGTGTTATCATTATAGAAGAAAACCTACTTCATATCCGCCTGCCTGCCTGCCTGCCTGCCTGTCTGTCTGTCTGTCTGTCTGTCTGTCTGTCTGTCTGTCTGGTCCTACGTTCTTATATCACATTAGAGTTATGATTTCAGCGCACACAGACTCACATAAGCTCACAAAGGACATTACATCAAATTGAAGTTTACCACGCTGTTGCCAAGTAACGGAGGAAACGCCGTTGTAAAACACTGGCTAAAACAGGTGAACAAAGGGATACAACAATCGGTCTAGGCAAACAGACCAATTGTTAGGCATTTCTCTTGCTTCAAGCTGGATAGAAATGGAACTCACGGTAATATATTGTTCATGTATATGCAACTGCTTACGTATATTTCAGTGTAACTGTTTATGTCAATATGTTGGGGAAAAAGGTTTTTAAAACGTGAAGGTGGCCCTATTGTGCCACTGAGGCACGCTAAGAATGTGGCGTTTTCCCTCATCTTCGACACAGGAAAGGTCAACATTTAGCTGTACCTGTCTTCCAGCTGGTGTTGGATATTTCTTCTTCTTCTTCTTTCGCTTCTACCACCAAGACCGCCATGTGATCCTACTGAATTTAGACCTGTGGATTTCGGTAAGTCCCGTGGTCCCCCGTGCGGTCCCCGAAAGGACCACATTAGATCCCAGAGAGAACCACAAGAGGTTCAGAGTATCGCAAGGCTTGGTCTCAGAAGCGGGATTGCGTGACACCGTGGTTTTCGTTGCACCAGTTTAGACTAGAGTTGGACTTTCTTACCGGAAGATCTCGGAGTGTTTTGGATATCCGTATATCCCCGCTGGGTGAGAGGTGGTAGCCCACCCAGGCCAGAGTTGGATTTTCTCACCGGAAAACCTCGACGTGTTTTGGATATCAGTATATCCCCGCTGGGTGAGAGGTGGTGCCCCATCCAGGCTAGAGTTGGACTTTCTCACCAGAAAACCTCGACGTGTTTTGAGATACCTGTGTATCACCGCCGGATGAGAAGTGGTTGTCCATCCAGTCCAGCGTTGGAATTTCTCACCGGAAAACCTCAGCGTGATTAGGATACGCATACATCCCCGCCGGGTGAGAGGTGGTTGCCTATCTAGACTGCCCTGGTTCAGTGTCTCCGACTTCAGCATGTTGTGGTAGTGGCCGTTACCATTCCTAGTTGTGACCAGGACAGAGCTTTTGTCTAGGAGGACGAATCCTCGCCACTAATAACTTCCACCCCTGGGTTGAGCCGGTTTAGGCATATTATCCCAGTATGTGCCTGTTTAAGACGTGACCGACCTCTAGAGCAGAGGTACCATGGCATGCGTGGCCATCAAGTTTCACCCCTGGTGTGAGCCGGTTAAGGCATATTTCACCAGTATGGATGTATATCGGACGTGGCCGGTCTCTAGAGCAGAGGTGCCATGGTATGAATAGCTCTCGCCGCGATACTACTGGACATACCGATTAAGCTTCACTTTATTCTTCCCATCACCTTTCCACATCGGCGACACATAGCAACCCTTATTGGTTTTCCGCATTTTCTTCCTTGGCCGGGAGGAGCTTTACTCCACGCGTGGCGTCTGAAAATCTCGCCAACAGTGGTTGAATATTTTAAGGATTTTGCTTTTGCCTCTGGGCCCCATGTGTTGTAACATTACGTTTGTGATACCATCTTCCCCTGTGGATTTTCTACATTTCTGGGATTTTAGAGCTGATTCCAGCTCCTGGATGGTAAAGTTTATTGACTGGGGTTCTTCTGTTGCTGTTGGATTGTTGTAGTATTCTTTAAGTTCGTTGTCTATTTCTCTTTTTCGTTGTAGCGGTATTTTGACTTGACTGATGTTCTTGTAGTTTTCCATGAGAGCATTTGCTGCTTGTTTTCTCGTTAGGGTTTTCCTATTACTTTCTATGATTATTGGCTTGCAATGTGTACCTTCGTCGTTTTGTGTTTTTATAAGTTTCCATAGTTCTGCGCCACTTTTTTATACGTTTAAATTTTCTGTTTTCTCTACCCATCTTCTTCTTACTGCTTGGTTAACTTTTTTCTATACCTTGCACTTGCTTCTTTTAGTCCGATGTTGCTTTCAGTGTCTTGTTTAGTCTCAGCTAGTTCTCTTGCAGCTGTCAGTCTATCTTCGAGTTTTTGAAGCTCTTCTGTCCAGTATTGCTGGTAGTTTTTCCATCTCCTCGTGGTATTGTTTCGAAAGCTGCTTTTAATATTACTTCATTGAACTATTTGGCCATTTTGTGTTGGTGTTCTGTAGTTAAGGTCAACCTTTAGTTTCATTAGTTTGTAGTCACTTCCTCTTAGTTGTCCGAGTATCTCTCGTTCAGTTTTGTGTGCTATATCTTTTGTTGCGAATGCTAGGTCTGGAGTTGTGGTAGTTATTCATCTTCTTGAGTAAAAGGTTGGCTCGTCATCTGGTTGATTGATTAGTTGTCGATTGTTATCTATTTCCCACTCCTCTACATTCTCTCCTCTGCTGTCTGTTTCGTTATATCCCCATCATTCTGAGTGACTGTTGAAGTCACCCATGATTAGGCACTGAGACTATGTAGATTCTATTTCTGTGAGCATTATGGAAGGGGGTGGGGGGAATATATATTGTAGATTCGTAGTTGTTTTCCTTGTCTAGTCCTATCATTTCGGTGTTTTCTGGTCCTTGTTGCTTTATTTCTTTGGCTGCTATTTGGTTTCGAATCAGTGTCATAACTCTTCCTTTGTGTCCTTCTCTGTCTTGTCTGAAGGTCTGGTATCCTCTTATTGTGAATCTATTGTCTGTGTTTCAAGTGTGTTTCCTGTATACATGCAAGGTCTATGTCCTTTTCCATGATTTTTTTTTGGATAAGTTAAATCTTTTTTATTTCTGACTCCCTTCAGCGTTCCATTGTAGGATGTTGAATTTCTTTTGTCTCTGTTTGGTCAGTAGCGCCCCCCCCCCCCCCCGGTATCCGTGTCCTGGCCGCGCAGCACCGGGCAGGGTGTCCACCAGTCGCTTTGGGTGAACCCATTCGAGGCTCGGGGCTCGGCATTCTCCCTGCCTGGCGGGGCTCCACAGGTAGAACACACCGTCTGGATGAGACTGGATGTAATGTCATCCGAGTGAGAGTTGCGTCGTACTGTAGTTGTCGGCATGTCTGCGTCATCCGAGTGAGAGTTGCGTCGTACTGTAGTTCTCGGCATGTCTGCGTCACTTTGACCCTTGGGCCCAATACATCCGTCTTCAGCACGCATTTCCTTCGGGTTTGCTTCCGTAGCCTTTGCCTGTCCCTAGCCATCCTGTAAGGCAGCAGGGTTTGAACTGTGCTTTGTCGGGCCTCTACCCTCAGACCTGTCTGGCTTAGGTAGCCCTGCCAGGAACTGGTGCTCCCGCCAGCATAGCTTCTTGGGTCATGAGGGCACATAAGCTCTCTCACCTGGACAAGGTAATAACTCAAGAGAGAACCTATGAGACATAAGTACACTAATTTCGCTACTCAAACCAACAAAAAACGAATTACACATATAATGTGCACTAATCAGTGTATAAATAGGTGAGCGGATTACAAACAAAACAAAAAAGACTAACGGATAAAGTGATAAACTGCAGATAAAAAGAAAGAAAGAAAGAAAGAAAGAAGACTGATAACCAAGCATGTACATGTAGGTAGATGGAAGAATGAGCCGATATATCGATCGACTGATTCTCTCACGAACTTACTAGGATTGTCTGGGTTTCTAATTGTTGTCATATTTCCTTGCATCTTGATAATGAGTTTAGCTTGTCGATCTTTCTCCCTGCACAGATTTAAGTTTTACATCATTTATCTTCATGGTTATCACCTTATACAGAAATAACAAAGAGTTCAAAATGGAAAGAGAGATAATGACCATTACAATGACCGTCTGTAGCAAGTCTTGCAAGACTACAAAATACAGTGCGTCGCAGTCTTGTACCACCTTCACACTGGCGTTTAGTTTCAGCGCATTTTCTTCTTGCCATGTCTTTTGTTCTTGGTCTTAAAGCATATTGCAGCCATCTGCCCAAATTTCCTCATTCTAAACAGCATAAGATACATACAAACTTCTTCATTCTAAAACAGCATGAGATATATACAAACTTCTTTATTCTAAATAGTATAATATACATACAAACTTCTTCATTCTAAAACAGCATGAGATATATACAAACTTCTTTATTCTAAATAGCATAAGATACATACAAACTTCTTCATTCTAAACACCATGAGATACATACAAACTTCCTCATACTAAACAGCATAAGATACATACAAACTTCCTTATATTAAACAGCATAAGATAAATGTACACTTCCACATTCTAGCCCATCCTAGATATCAATTTACTTCAGATTTTCTCTCCAGAATTCGCCATTATGTTTTAATGCATTTCAAAATCATTAATTACTGACCTCTGGTTGAAAGGGCGCACCCTGACTGCCACTTTGACCCTGTGAAAACAAAACTACTTTTTAACTGATGTGACACGAACTCATAAATGAGTTTTATCTTCGCTGATTTATCCAACTGTTCAGCTAACGACTAGGACATAAATTACAAATTTAAACGTATACAGTGCAAGAACAAGCTTTATTATAGTAAAAAGATAGCAACGTGTGATATTTCGGCCAGAAGCCTTCAAACAAACTTTTTTTTTTCTAAAAGACAACAAATATTACAAGCAAAGACCAATGTAAAATATAATACAATTAACAGGAGATTTACATTTGATTTACATCAGCGGGAAAGTTGAAGAAATTGTCAAAAACACGTGGAAAAAAATAATAAAGAGTTACTTCTGGGGACAGATTAAGTAAAAGGCCTGAATATATTAGTACACACGTATATGGTCTATACTACATCAGGTCCATTTATTTACTTATTCCAATCATAGTACATTAATCAAAATAACAGATTTAATCCTTAACGGCCTAGGACAGACCGTCGTTGTTCTTGTCTTCATTTAGTTTAAATGAACGTGCGCACCAGTCCACCGACTCTTTTTTTATCTCATTCTCTTTCGTTCCCCCCCCCCCCCAAAAAAAAAATCACCCGAAAAAAACCTTTTCTTTCTGAATAAAAATGAACATTTACTGTCAGTTCAGTCATTTGCATGTCCCTTGCGGAACTTTGCCTCCCTAACAGCAGTCCTGTAGGCCTCTCGGTTGTAAGCAAGATGCCCTGCTGCTGATGCGTCCATCTGCAGATTATCAGCGATGTCTTGCAGCCATCTTCGCTGTGGTCTTCCTCTCTTTCTTTTTCGCATTATGTACCCTTCCAAGCCGGCCTTCTCTAGATGTGATACACCATCTTGGCGCTCAGTTTTTTTTCACAAGTATATAATTACATACATGGTATGTTTCAGTGTATGTTGTAATATGGTCGCACTACTTCTGTTCTGAATTTAACGTAGGGATTATGACGAAATTATTATATGGTTGATATACAGTAACTTCCAAAATAGCCAGATTAGTAGGCCTGAATATACATCCAGACAAAACTAAGATCGCGAAAAAGAAAAAAATAATAATAATGAAAAAAAAATAAGGAAAGAATCTCAGGACAAGAGAAGCTGAACAAGTAGAACACTTCGAGTACCATGGAACCTTCGTTTCAGCAGACAGCAATACTGAGAAGGAAATGTCCACAAGAACTGGACAGGCATCTCAGGCTAATACAAATTAGCAAACCTATGAAAGTCTCCCATTCTCCATATGAACCTCAAGATCAGAATCCATTTCATTATATGCAGCCGAAACATGGAGAACCAACAAGAGAATCGACGGCAGATTGAGAGGATTTGAAGGAAGATGCATTATGAAAATTTTAAGAACTGGGAAGAACGTGTGACAAACGAGGAGATAACCAAACGAGCGGGCATTGAGAACATTACTAAAGAGGTCAAAAGACGAAGATGGTAATGGCTGAGCCACATACTACTTAATGAGGGGAAGGGGGATTAATAATAATAAAACATCACTGAACCGCCTTGACCATGTGAAACTCTAGAGAGGAAATTGTTAAGAGGGGCCAAATTAGTAGGCATAAAATCCCTTGATGAGTTTGTAAAGCTCGCCGAGGAACTACCATGCGAGCCCTATTTGACATTTAAAGGCACGGGAAGGATGTAAGGATATCGCCTTGACTTGGACACCTCAAGGGAAAAGAAAGAGGCGCAGACCATTGGGGTGGGTGGTTGGGTGGGAGACGCACAGTACAGGAAGAACTAAAGAACGCGGAAAACACGTGGTTTGAAGTATCCCGACGTGCTCAAGACAGGACTGGCAGGAGAACATTTGTTGATGCCTTATGCTCCATTGGGAGTACAGCGGGTTGATGATGATTTAGTAAATTTATATTACTGAATGTGCGTATAAGAGAATAAAGGAGAAGTATCGTCATTGTAAATTTTATTACGTTCATTAGGGCTATAATAAACTATTTATAAACTAGTGTTGAATGTATGAGACTATATAAAAGGTGGGAGATAAATAACAACATGCCAGACGGGCCTGCATGCCAAAATCTTTATTATGTGGACTCTCTCTCTCTCTCTCTCTCTCTCTCTCTCTCGCAATAATCCATCCTCTGTGTTCAGCCCCCCCCCCCCTCTTTCGTGTGGGCCTTGTTTTTAATTATTTCCTGTTTCTTTCTACTTTCATCTGCTACTTACATATTCTCTTATATCATATACACAAACATATACAGATCGTTTATCTGTAACGTTATTGTTACTTAATCACACACGTTTAAGAGAACCGTAAAAGCACAATCAGAAAGTCTTATTAAAAAAACTACAATTTATGATGATTACAATTTATGATGATTACAATTTATGAATAACATTAAAACTAAAACCTTGAAAGTATGGGATTATAAAGGAGTTTTGAAGAATCCACTTTTGGCTGTGTGTTTCTGGGAGAGAGGGAGAGAGAGAGAGAGATGAAGAGAGAGAGATGGAGAGAGAAAGAGAGAGGGAGAGAGAGAGATGAAGAGAGAAGAGAGAGAGGGAGAGAGAGAGAGAGAGAGAGAGACAGACAGTTCCTTTTTTTAAATAAATCCATCATAAAAATGCCCTTTCTTAATCTGAAAGTTACAGTATAATCTCTGGATTTATATATCTACACACGTCGCCTTCTAAACTTGCGTCATTTATTCGTCCTCAGACACTCAACAACAACAACAACAACAACAACATGCAGACATCCTTTAACATGTATAAATCATAAATACTTACGAGTCCTCTGGCATTTTTGTTCTGCAGAATTTTTCACTGAATTCAGAAATAAAATCACTCCGAATAAATGTTTCATGTACGTTTCTTTACTAACAAACTTTAACAATTGACCAACACAAATATCCGCGGAAACTACACACTGAGTCTCTACGTGAAACTTGTGTATTGATGAGGCACAACTGGTCCATTTTTGTTTTTCCCTACAGCTTCTAATAAATGTCGCGGAAGAAGCCACTAGCTGCAACTTTCTGTCTGGAAGAAGAGAGGGTTCGCTGAAAGAGAGGAGATGGTGTGGGACATTTCTGAATTGGCGCAAACAGGAATGACGCCAGAAACTGCTAGGATACTTCACAATAAAAACTAAACACAACAGGAAACAAAAAGCTGTCGTTGCAAACCATTACAGAAAAAGAAGACAATTTGTTTCCGCCCAACTTTACATTAGATCGTGTGGTTATTTTTCTGCTCTAGTTGAAACTTGTTGGGAGGTACACATTTTCTGCATACAGTTCACATCTTGCTAATTTTTAGCGTTTAGTTGTGGAACATTTATGCAGACTGAAAGTTCATAGCTGTCCATTACGTGATCACTGACTGTTCACATAGATCCCATTCTATGTTTTCACTGATTGTTCACATAGATACCACTCTGTTCTCACTGATTGTTCACATACATCTCACTCCATGTTCTCACTGATTGTTCACATACGTCTCATTCCATGTTTTCACTGATTTTTCATAGATACCACTCTGTTCTCACTGATTGTTCACATATATCTCACTCCATGTTTTCACTGATTGTTCACATAGATACCACTCTGTTCTCACTGATTGTTCACATACATCTCACTCCATGTTTTCACTGATTGTTCACATAGATACCACTCTGTTCTCACTGATTGTTCACATACATATCACTCCATGTTCTCACTGATTGTTCACATACATCTCACTCCATGTTCTCTCTGATTGTTCACATACATCTCTGATTGTTCACATACATCTCACTCCATGTTTTCACTGATTGTTCACATAGATACCACTCTGTTCTCACTGATTGTTCACATACATCTCACTCCATGTTTTCACTGATTGTTCACATAGATACCATTCTGTTCTCACTGATTGTTCATATACATCTCACTCCATGTTTTCACTGATTGCTCACACAGATATCACTCCATGTTTTCACTGACTGTTCACATAGATCCCACTCCACGTTTTCACTGACTGTTCACATAGATCTCACTCCATGTTCCCACTGATTGTTCACATAGATCTCACTCCATATTCTCAGTGGTTGCTCACATAGATCTAACTCCACATTCTGTTCACGAGGAACTCATTCCATATTCTGTTTACAAAGAGCTCACTCCATATTCTGTTCACATATATCGCACTCCATACTCTGTTCACATATATCTTTTTCCATATTATGTTCACAAATATCATACTTCACATTCTGTTCACATAGATCGCACTCCATATTATGTTCACACAGACTGCAGTCCATATTCTGTTCACAGATATCATTCCACATTCTGTTCACATATATCACACTCCATATTCTGTTCACATATATCGCACTCCATATTATGTTCACATATATCGCACTCTATATTCTATTCACATATATACCACTCTATGTTGTTCACATATATTGCACTCCATATTCTGTTTATATATATATTATTCCATATTTTGTTCATATATATCACACTCCATATTCTGTTCACATAGATCTCTTTCCATATTCTGTTCACATATATCACACTCCTTATTCTGTTTACAGATATCATTCCATATTCTGTTCACATATATCACACTCCATATTCTGTTCACATATATCGCACTCCATATTCTGTTCACAAAGATCTCATTCCATATTCTGTTTTCGTATATATCGCACTCCATATTTTATTCACGTAGATATTATTCCATATCTGTTCACATATATCGCCACTCCATATTCTATTCACATATACTTCGCTCCATGTTTTGAAACAAGTTTAAATCACGGTTTGTTGCTTGTGTTTAAATAATGCAATTTCGCTAAGCTTCGGGTGTCTATTTGAATCTTAGTACTAAAATGAAATTTTCTGATGACAGGACTGGAGTAGCCGGTAAAAAGTGAGGTTAATTTCAAATGTGAACGAAATAAAAAAAAAATAATGAGGGCTCGTCCGGGATTTGAACCCGGGACCTCTCGCACCCTAAGCGAGAATCATACCCCTAGACCAACGAGCCGACGGTTGAACAACTTTATCATAGGTAAAATTATTTACATTCACACACCTGCTTGTACACACGCTATATATGTAAGCACAGCTACTATAAGAAATATGAGATTCATTAGAAGTCTGTGCAATTCAGATCTACAGGATCTAGCTGCAACTTCGTTGTTTCTCATGTCACTGTTTTTAGAATACCAATCACAAAATTGTGCGTATTAGTAGTCGTAGTCGTAGTAGTAGCAGCAGCAGCAGTAGTAGTAGTTGTTGTTGTTGTTCTTGTTACTGTAGTTGTTGTAAAGCAATGACAGGTTTATTGGGTAACGAAGCAAAAAAAAAAAGTCACATGTGAGCTTTTGTTTTAGTCATTAAAAAAAAAGTAAAGGGATGGGGTAAAGAGAGAAATGGCGAAAAAAAAAGTTAGCAGCATTTTAGGTGACGTGATCATCAGCCTCTAATTATACGAGACAGTTATGTATTTTTGTGATTTGTCCCTGGCAGATCGTATAGCAGTTTACTTCGCTTGGGACTCCTAAATGGATCCGTTTGATTTTTTTTTTTTTTTTGCTCGAGAAAGTAGAAAATATCTTGCCACTGCAAATAAAACATCCGAAAAACCAGGAAGATAAATGAGATGAGAATCAGAGGAAGACTGAGAGATAATATCACAGACAATCTAAAGCAGTGTCAACGAACCAGCAAATAGAATCAGCATTATCTGGGTTCTATTTATTGCTTTATTTTTAACGAGGGGCCCACGTCTATTCTCAGGCGGGAAATGGGGCTCCATAGCCGAGGGAAAGAACCACCGATCTGCAAGCTTGCGTCAGTTTACAAGAGAAGTAACTTTATTTAAAGACGTTTAACTACGCTTAACCCCAGCAAAATACAACCAGAGGTCGCTGAAGAACAGTGTGGCTTCGTCGAAGGAAAAGGCACAAGCATATATATTGAGAACATTAATGGAAAGATCAATAGAAGTAAAGATGGACCTATAATTATGCTTCGTAATAATATGCATTCGATAAAGTGAGACATACAGAAATTGTAAGAATGCTGGAAGACATCAACATAGATGGGAAAGATCTGAAACTCATCAAAAACATATACCGGCAGCAATCGGCGGCAATGCAGGTTGAGAACCAAATAGGAGCATTCCAAAACATAAAATTGGGAGTGAGACAAGGATGTGTTCTATCTCCTGACCTCTTCTCCTTGTACAGCGAAAACATAATGAGAAATATAGAGAAAATTCCAGGATTATCAATTGGCGGGTACAACCATAACTTAAGATATGCAGACAACATAGTTCTGACTGCTAAAAGTGAAGGGGGCTACAGGCTCTTCTGGACATCATGGTTCGTGAAAGTAAAAGTAAAGGTCTCAGACTGAATAAAAAGAAGACTGAAGTGATGGTCATCACAAAGAAAAGAATACCATCAAAATGTAGCATTACCATCGATGGCACAGAACTGAAACAAGTTGATAGATTCAAGTACTTAGGAACAATTATAACAGGTGATTGTACAATTATAACAGCTGATGGGAAATGTCACAATGAAATAAAAAGCAGACGTGCTCAGGCCAAGTCAGGATTCTAGAAAATGAGAAACATCTTGTGCAACAGATCCATATCAATGGAAACAAGATTCCGAGTACATAAATGTTACATCGATCCAATTTTGTTTTATGGATGTGAAGCATGGGCTATGAATAAGAGAGTACAGCGAGAAATGGAGGCCATGGAAATGTGGTTCATAAGAAAGATGTTGAAGGTACCAGGGACACCTAAGAATACCAACGAATAAGTCTTAAGAGAGGCTGAATTAAAAGGCAAATTACAGCAAAGATCAGTGGCAGATAAGCGAGACTTGTAGGAAATTTTCTGAGAAGAGGAAAATTGGAACGCATTGTGGCAACTCGAAAAATTGAGAGAAGAAGAGACAGAGGAAGACAGAGAGCGAAGTTATTGGGGGGGGGGGGCTGTCAGTGTGGCTATGAAGAACGTCACTGACGGATCTCATAATCAAGTCTAAAGACAGGGAATTGTGGAGAGCAGAACACTGTTTAGTAACCTCCACCAAAGATTCACATCGACGGACATCCCAACTGTATTATTCTTTATTTCTCTTTATATTTCCACTAGGGCCCATTGCTGCCGAAGAAAGTTCGGGGGAGGGGGTAAGACGCTGTCCGATTTACGAATCAGCGACACATAGGTGACACCCTGGTGTCAGACCCTGTCCTTTCTCTCCGTTGGTAGCCCCAGCAACAGGCCAAACCTGAGTAACGGGGCAGGGATCACCGTATCCCCATGGCGGTGGAGTTTGCTAAAAAAAAAAAAAATTGCACACCCCCATCTCTTTATCTCCACTCAAGGTTAGCCGCGCAGCGCGGTCTGCTGTTAGGGGCTTTTGGCGAGATTCTTCGGCTACCTGCGTTGGGTTAAACTCCTCCCGGCTTGTGAAGAAAAATACGAAGAGAGTTGCCGGTCAGGCAGCGCTATCGCAAGATGAAAATCTTATATCTTACATCCTTTCCGTGCCGTTAAACGTCACATAGGGCCCGCATGGTAGTTCGCCAATTTTTCCTGTTTTCGGCCAGCTTTTCAATGTCATCTAGGGATTTTATGCCTATTAATTTGGCCTCTCTTATCAATGTCCTCTTTAGAGTTTCACGTGGTCTGCCTCTTTTCTTCGGCCTGTTGTGTTCCACTTGATAGCTTGTTTTGGGATTCTCTGATAGTTTCTTCTCATCACATGACAAATATATGTCCATCTCCTTTTCCTGATCACTCCTGAGACTGGTTGTTGTTCGCTCATCTGTCTTATCTCTCTGTGCTATTCTTGAATTCGTTCCACTTGATGCCGAGAATTTTCCTTAGGCATTTGTTTTCAAAGAGTCCAACTTCTTGTCTATTTCTTTAGTTGTTTTCCAGCTTTCGCATGCATAAATGAGTGTGGATATTACATTTGAATTGAATAGTCTTAACTTGGTTTTTGTGCTTATAATTTTTGAATGTCATATCGATGCTGCTTTTGCAATTCTAGTTCTAACTTCCTTTCTGGTGTCATCATCCTGTGTCTATATAGCTGCCAAGGTATGCAAATTTACTGACTTCTTCAACATCTGTCCACGTGTATTTTTCCACTTTGATTAATGGGAAGTTTCATTATTTTTGTGTTGATTTCAAGTTCTATTTTGCTAGCCAGTGAAGACAGGATATCTATTTTTTTCTTGCATGGAATTCACATTATTACTGATAAGAGTTATGTCATCAGCAAAATCAAGATCTTCTAATTGGGTCCCATGTACCCAATCAATACTTGTGTTGCCTGTGCAGCATTTTTTCATGATGAAGTCTATTGCAATTCCAAAAAGCAAAGGAGATAGTATACATCTTTGTTTCACGCCTGTTTCAATCTGGAACCATTCGCTCATCACGATGAAAATAATTGACGTTTAATCGGTGGGGTCAGTAGCTTCATGATGAGGAATTACAGCGTCTCTGCTCTAGAGGCCGGCCATGTCATGTGTGCACCCGAACTGGGAAAATATGCCTAAACCGGCTTAACCCAGGTGTAAAAACTGACACGTGGCGAAGGTTAGTCCTTCTCGACCAAAGAAACATCTTTGTAACCACCAGGAAAGGTAGCGCCCACAAAACACAAAATGCTGAAGTCGAAGACACTGGACCAGTGCAGTCTAGATAGGCAACCTCCTCTTACCCAGCGGATTTGATATCCAAACAACGTCGAGGTTCCCTTGAGGAAAGTCCAACTCGAGGCTAAACTGGTGCAACGAAAACCACGGTGTCACGCAATTCCGCTTTTGTGGTCCACCAAGAATATAGGCCCAAGCCCTCTGATGCTCTGAGCCTCCATCCTACATGAGACTTCTCTCAAGGACCACAGGAGTCAATTCAGTAGCATCGCGGGGCGATCCTGGTGATAGAAGCGAACGGTGAAGGAAGGAAGGAAGCTCCACTCAGAGCCTGAAAAAACAGCCTTCATAACCCGCTCCCAATCCGACACGATGCTGTGCCTCAACATCCTCACGGCATTGACTGCAAATAACACCACAGAAGACAAGTGTATGGTTCAGTTTTACACACAGATGTAAACAGAAAGAGTGAGTAAAGTGGGCAGAAATGAGAACGTACATATGAAGAACATACAAATCCAATATTTCTACAAAAGCTTTCACCAAGGACAACATACAAAAACAACACAACAGATTTTAAAAAAAGAAAGAAAAATAAGTGAAAATAATAATACTTTGCTTTTTGGTAAAAACGTAAAATTCCCATTTCCATGCCACTAAGGCATTTTGGGGATAAGGCGTTGGACTCGCATTTCCATGACCGTCGGCACTTGAAAGTCTGATGTGCTCAGTTTCATGACTTCCTAGATTTCTTCGGTACCCATTTTAATTTTTTTCTGGGTGGACCCAGTGGCCTCTTTGATGTGAGCCAAAGGGACTTGAACCCTGTAAAACCAGATTAGTAAACCAAGCATTTTTTGTTTTGTTTTTGTATCATCGTTTAAAAAAAAAGGACATAAAAGACACTTGTCGAAATACTGGACTGTTGTATTCACTTACACTTGCTCACCTTATTTTCTGCCACTCTCTTTCGTGCCCGCTTTTCTCATTAAAAAAAAAAAAAAACTGAACTACACATCTCTGTCTTCCTTTAGAACTAGAACCAGCTTTACCGTAGTCAGCTTTTCTACCTACACATCAGATGGCGTCCACGCAGCTCTGAAATCAAGAATATGCCAAGCTAAAACAGCTTCCAAATGAGATGCCTCGTCTTTATGTAATGCATCTCTGTCACCGAGTTCCAAAGTGCTACACTGAACCTACTCTATTTATGGAAGTGACTGATGGACAATGAACACACTGACGCAAAGATCACTAGAGGCAACGGAGATGTGATTTCTTTAAAGAATGTTAAGAGTACCATGGACAGCTAATATGACAAACAGGGTAGAGTACCATGGACAGCTAATATGACAAACAGGGTATAGTACCATGGACAGCTAATATGACAAACAGGGTATAGTACCATGGACAGCTAATATGACAAACAGGGTATAGTACCATGGACAGCTAATGTGACAAACAGGGTAGAGTACCATGGACAGCTAATATGACAAACAGGGTATAGTACCATGGACAGCTAATATGACAAACAGGGTATAGTACCATGGACAGCTAATATGACAAACAGGGTATAGTACCATGGACAGCTAATATGACAAACAGGGTATAGTACCATGGACAGCTAATATGACAAACAGGGTATGTCTAACAAAAGCAAGTGTATAAAGGAACTTAATGAAAACCATAAGAAACTGATAGTCACCAATCATTGGACACATAATGAGAAGGGGAGGGTTTTAAAACATCATAACAACAGGAAAGGTAAATGAGAAAGAGAGGCAGGGAAAGTCCAAAAGAAAAAAAAAAAACAGTTTAACACGATGGCACCAAAAAAAAAAAAAAAAATCGCTGAGTTTCGATCAGTGGTTTTAACACATTATAACTTTCTCTGTGGTGATTTTAACACATTATAATTTTCTCTGTCTTTCTAACTTACCATTCTCTTATTGTTTTCTATGGACTCACATATCAGTAAACAGACAATGCATCAATGGCATGTATATTCTTGTGGACTACGTTGTGAATCACTGCGATACTCAAGAATGACACACACACATAGGCGAGAGATTTAAGAAAGAAAATGGGGAAGGGGACAGAAATGTGTTGGAAACATCAAGCATAACTGTATGAAAAAAAAAAAAAAATTTGGGCTCGTCCGGGATTTGAACCCGGGACCTCTCGCACCCTAAGCGAGAATCATACCCCTAGACCAACGAGCCGACAGATGAAAAGCCCCACACTTGACTTAAATTATAGTTATCAATGGTTGTTGAGCACACAAGAGTATGCACATTTACTATGTTCATGTTATAGCTAAAATTTATGGTATTCTTTACTCTCTGTTAAGAAAATGTCTTATATGTATTTTTAAAATTTATTTTATAAACTTTCTAGCGCAAGCTGAAAGCCACACATCATCTAGACCCAGTCCCTCAACCACAAAACGTCACACTGGCGAAACTCATCATCATCTGGTGCCGGCCCAACGATAGGGCACTGGCGGACATTCCTCTTCAAAGATCTTCATAAACTCAGTTGCGGACTTTCTGCTGCGTCATCTTTAGTAACAGCCATGACTGAACAGCATTCCTGAATCTTTCTTCTCGTTTACTTTTTATGTTATAATATTTTCTCGTCATCCTGGTGGATGTCCAATGAATATCGTCTTCTCTAAATCTCACTGTCCTAGGCTTTTGTCCATACTTGTCATCTTGACTGTACTTGTAACATTTTCCACAAGAAACCACACCTCTGTAGGCTCTAGCCATCTTTTACCGCCCTTGATTTATTTTCTAAACAGTGTTTCTCACCGAGAAAGCAGGGGGTCCCCAAGCGAGGAAGTTCACGTGAGAGAAATTTTACCACAGTAGATCTGAAGTAAAAAAACAAATTGGGGGGGGGGGGGCCCTCCGGGATTTGAACATGGGAACTTTTGCCACATGTGCGAGAAGTATAAGAAATAAATGTATAATGATGATTCAATATTTTTTCCGGGGGGTGGAGCTGAGAGAATGCTGATGATTTGGTAGCCAATCTGGGTTGACAACGGAGGACTGGGATATTAATTAAGAATCACTGATTTGGTAGCCAATCTGGGTTGACAACGGAGGACTGGGATATTAAGAATCACTGATTTGGTAGCCAGTCTGGGTTGACAAGGAAGGATTATAAGAATTACTGATTTGGTAGCCAGTCTGGGTTGACAAGGAAGGATTATAAGAATCACTGATTTGGTAGATCATTGATTTGGTAGCCAGTCTGGGTTGATAAGGAAGGAGTTGAATATTAAAAATCACTGAGGACTGGAATATTAAGAATCACTGCTCCAGAGATAAAATAGACTTTGCTGCATTTTAGAACTTTTTTTTCCTGATATTCACTGGCAGAAATAAATTATACAAAATGTTTTTTTCCCCTAATTAAAAAAAAATCAGTCCTGTTTTGGCTTGGTATATTCTGCTCTTGACAACAGATCTGGGATGAGTGAAAAAAAAAAAAAAAGTGCAAGATGTATATTTGCTTTTTAAATCTACTCTTTCTAATCTTTTATGAAGACTATTAGTATATTATTATAATTCCATATAAAGATATTAATTAACAACATAGTTAACAACATATTAGTTAACAATAACACATACTTATAAATAATAAGCTGTCTCATTGTAACAGCCAACAACGACAATTAATCATTCTCTAAAGTGAGATATTCCCTCAATCCCCAGTGTTTATATGGATGACTCCCTCCACTGTCTGTAGCAGTGCTTCTTAGCCACTTCTTTGGCCAGGGACCCTCTTTCTAGCCTGAGAACAGCTGTGGACTTCACTCCTGACCTGAGAACAGCTGTGGACTTCACTCCTGACCTGAGAACAGCTGTGGACTTCACTTCTGACCTGAGAACAGCTGTTGACTCCTCATTAAAAATAAAGCAACAAATAGAAAACAGATGATGCTAAGATTTTTAAAGTTGAGCATCATCCATTTTCTGGTCCATGGACTCCTAAAAATCTTCTGGAACTCCCTCCCCTCAGTCTATGGACTCCTGGACCCCAGATTAAGAACTACTGGCCTATAGGAAATGTCCATGAATCAAGCAGAGTTTTGGCTCCACTTTCAAACATCATCTGTGAGACAGATATCGGATGCCACATGTCCGACATTCAGCTGAAGCTGAATTATGATAACATTTTCCACTAAATATCACAACCATTTTTTTTTTTTAAACTATGAAAACTGAGTAACAGCAAGTCTGTACATTAACAGCCTCTTTACATTATCAAATATAATTAATATAAAAAACAGACAGTGAAAGAACAATGCAGGTTTCAGGGAATTCATTCATTCACATGTGCAACATGTTCTTTCCAGAATGCTGTCCCTCTCACACCCTCCCTGAATGCAAATATGGTCTTGTGCGCAAGTTGACTGGCATCCTGCAGCACACATTCAGACTTTCTGTGATGTCCTGAGTCCATCTGCGGCAAGGTCATCCCTTTCCTCTTTTGCAGGAATAAAACTGTTAATTATGGGAACTTTAAGATTGGTATCATGACATGAGGACATCATCTCACAATTCCCAATCACTTCCAGGAATAAAGAATAAGCCAACTACTTCTTTCTGGTCATGCTGAGTGTGACAATACAGGAAAGCTTCCTTCCCCTGCAGTGGATCAGGTAAGGATACAGCCCAAGCTGGAGAGAAAGCTTATCAGCCTTGAGACACTCATGACATAGAGGGCACACTCTCAATTCAGCAGGTTCCAGAAGTTGAAATATCACAGAATACATTTGATATATGTACATAGGTAACTAGATCTATATAAATAACACTAGACCTATAGATCTATACACAAGACACTAGATCAATATACAAAGGACACAAGATCCATACAGGATATAAGATACATACACAAAGCAATATATCCATGTAAAGATAATGCCAACTATAAAGATAATTACCTAAAAAACTTTAGCTAACAAAATCAAGGAACAATAGCAGATTCCTAACTAACCAAATACAATGTCATCATTATAAACCTCATGTTTTTTATTTGCTTGCCACTTTACAAATACACATCTTGATCTTTACTTATTCAAATTCTGTTCCTAAATTTCATGTCCGAGTATCTCTCTACAACTTGTACTCTTAAACAGAAAAGAAAAATGTCTATTCAGTTATTTTTTCATCACCAGCTTTTTTTTCTGTTCCATTATCAGGAATACAAATATGCATTTTCTGTACAGGTCATGCGGGCATCAAAGGCAATGTAAAAGCAGACAAGCTAGCAAGCACGGCATCAATTTAGGGTACCCTAAGAATGGACAAGGAGGAGATTGCAAGACCCAAGCTGGACAGACTGTGTATGTAGGATGACACAAGGTTGAATGATGGCAATCACATCAGTAGAAGGATTGAGTTGAGGGAGGAGAGGGAAGTGGATGTTTTTCTGAATGAAGTGGTTTAGCGTGGGCTACCCATAACCAGTGCGTGACTGGCTCCAAAAGTAGGTGCACACATTAATAGGTGCTGGAACGGAGGTTGGAGCACAAATGGGAATGCTCAGAGTGCAAGGATGCCAGTGTCCGATTACAAATATATAGAGTACTACATAAATATTAGATGTGTTGGAATATGATCTTATACACATTCAGTATTACTTCAGTATTACTATACTCTCATGAGACATTAAGCTGATGAAAAAGAATAAAGATGCAAGATATGACCTGAATGGCCAGAAAAATAAATGAAGGAATTTTCAAAGAAGAACACCATAAATTAATAAAAACATAAGGAGGATATGGTCAAAATGTTTTGGACACTTAACTCTTCCCGTGCCATAGGCAACAAATGTGGACGTTCCCATTTATGCCACACAAAAAATGCACGTCTTGATATGTTTATGGGTATAGTTGGAAAAGTGAATGTAACAAAATATTTCCACGTTAAAAGTATATGTATTATGCATCAAAATAGCTGTAAATGTAAGAAGATTTCATAAATGAAGAGTTTGTTCAGGGAAAAAGAAGTAATGTGATGATTTTAGCTGATAACTGTGTACTACTTACCATTGGCTAGGTCTAGATGTACAATGTTTACCATCGGTGATGTCTAGATCTACCTACTACAGTCTTGTCATGTGGTGGCATTCTCACTAAAATAATGTCTGAAATAACCTTCTAACTACTTCTCCAGTCCATTTAATAGATCTAGATATATTTGGGGTACACTCAGTAACAGTGTTCTGGTCATAGGACATGTCCTTATGCCTCCAAAATCACAATAAATATTGAAATTTCTCTATTAAAAACATCAATTTCACTTGGCTGTTAGCCACGTTTTTTGGACTGAACTATGAAGGGCCACCAGACATGCGCAGATAAAACATGTATAATCTAAAGTTACACTGGTTTTACGCTGAAATGAACCAAACCTCGCTATATCGTGGATGGCACTAACTCGACTAACCCAAAGACCTCGCTATAGCAAGGATGGCAGGGGAAGAGTTAAAGAGAAGAAAAAAAGTTACAGAGTCTGCCAATCATTGGTCAACTTGAGGGTGGTTAAAAAAAAATGGAGAACAAGTGAAAAAAATATCTGAATGAGCTGATTAAGTGACAAAAGGAAAAGACAGGAACTTCTTTACAAATACCGAGAATCTCACAAAAAGATGAAGAAGCAAAATCACCAACGCACACTGGCATGGCACTTAACATACAAATGAATAAATCCAAATACATTTTGCTTAATCCAAACCAGCTTCTTTTTTTTTTTTTTTCAAAACAGGTAATGTCACTTTGGTAACTGAGTACATATAAGATAAAAATATTTAAAATGTATAATCCAAATGTAAAATATGAAAGTATATATCTGCTTTCAACACACAGAACTGTTAAGTACCACATGATAATATCTGAGTATCCGATAAACATGAAGTATATCATATCACAATGTTCATCTGAAAGTTTGAATGTAAGACACTGCCTGAAATCTGCAAGCTTGTATGTGGTAACTTGGACTGAAGTTATATATGTCAGGCCATAAGCTGAATAGTGATGACACAAGCAACATCCTTTCAAGGACAGATGCTGAAGAAGAAGATATGTGGTAAACACTTAATAATTTTAAACAAGAATTTTGTTTCTGTTGTGTGGTACTAGGCTCGATTTTAATTCTTTTATCACCAAAGAGGAATTGTCTGAGACGTGACATCAGTGATGTCTTAACAGCATTGGGGGCCCTGTGCAGAGTAATGCACCATTCCTCTCTAACCTATGCAAGTAATGTTATGAATTCATAGATTTCCATGGGCTGGTTGGACCCCCGTGCACCTGGGACCTCTGGGCATTGCCCAGGTGGGCCCATGCGTTAAGACGGCCCTGCCTGACATTTTACAGATGGTAAAATGCCATTAAGTGGTTTAGCTATTTCTCTTTTTTTCAAAACACACTGAAGGAAGGGTTTGTAGAGAGGCCGGTACATCATCTCCATTGAGCTGGTTCATGTGATATAGCTCGTGTGTGAATCAAAACAAACTGTTTAACTTATTCTGTACTTACATTTTAATGGAAAATAAGAGCACTTCAATTTTAAGAAAAGTAAATGATAAAAATCTTCATATTTTTATAATGATTTTCATGCTTTTTTTTATGCTTCACACAGATAATGACACACAAAATCAAAACAAATAACCACTGAAATCTAGTGCATATTAATCACTGCACAAGAACCATAATATTTAATATATTTAATATAGTACTTATCATATATTTAATTTTATAGGGTACAACATCACGCAGAATGACAACTGGTGACTAACAGCTGAAATTTTAACTGTTGATGAGTGCAGCTCAGCATCCGATTGAATATCATATTCCATTTCTCAGTACAAACCCCACTATCACATGGAAGTAAAAAAAAAAGGGTAAAGGCAACCCTGTCATGCCTTAGAGGCACATAGGGATATGGTGCTAGTGCTCATATTTCCTTGACCTGTCAGCACACTAGAGGGTGATGTGGTCAGTATCAGGTCTGGCCGCCTTTTTCTTTCCCGGCTCCAGAAGAAGTCGGTTACTCATTTCTTGAGCTGGGGTGACCTTTGCCATGAGAGTCCTGTGCAATTACCACTTTGCCATTGAGATGCTCATCACAATGGAAGTGATAAGACAGAATATGAAGACTTCAGCTTTCACTAGCAGATGAACTAGTTGCTATAAAAGTTCATTCTAACTAGAGATATCTGATTATAATTTTGATTCTCCTTCTGATTAAGCAACTGAATTCTTATCACCACCATTTCAAATACAGGATGATGCAAAAGTCATGCACCATAGGGATTTAGGTAATATGTGACAAGAAATGCTCCAACGAGTTAAAGAATCATGCCACGGCTGATTTTATAAGCGTTTACAGCTTGAAGGTGAACATTTTGAGCACGCCATCTAAAATATAAACAACCTACATTTAGATAAAATAACTAAACAGATAAAAATGAAAGCAAATAAATAAAATACACATTTTCAATGACAAAACATAGTCGTCATGCTTTACATATTATCTGGGCCACTGATTACATATATCCATATGGTGTGGAACTTCGACCTCATCCTGTGTATGTAAGGGAAAAAAAAATTTCACATACTTTAAAAATGAAAAACTCTCACAGAATAATCTTTGTTCTTATAAAAAATGACTAAACTGAGTTTAATACACAGAGGTATATCATGTGGACTGGAATATCACAGGGCATGCATGACCTGAATATAAAAGAGGAGGTTTCCAAAGCCTGCTGGATTAAGATTTTTGGTACTCTCTGCCTCCTCTGCCCACAGAGAAGAACAAAATCTAGCCAGTACTGCATTGAGCAGATAACCAGCTTATTTTAAACTGTTAACTCTAATCCACCCAAACACTTAAGATCACACAAACACTTCTGTAGTCAAACAACACAGTCACCATATATTTTACTAGAAATGATACAATGCCTATATTTAGCATTTAACGCAGCTTAAATTTATAACCTCCCAATAACAATATACGACTACAGTTTACAGTTACTGAAAAGTAGATGGAGGTGTATGGTTCAGTTTCACAAAAAAAAAAAAGAAAGAAAGAGTGAGAAAGGCAGGCAGTAACAGGAATGGAAGAAAGTAAGATGAGCACACACATATATATATAAATAAAGATAGTTTTTTTATTTGCATCCTCCTTGTAAGAAGGACAGGCACAAACTTGCACTGGATTGTTGTATGCTCTTAATTTACATGTGCTCATCTTACTTTCTGTCTTTCTTGTTTCCGCCCACTTTCCTCACTCTTTCTATATTATTGTAAAACTGAACCATACACCTCCATCTACTTTATTATTACTAGAACCAGTTTTACTGGAGTCATCATTTCTCTTCTCTCTCACAGTTATTGAAAACTTCTGCCCCCCCCAAAAAAAAAAATAAAAACAAACCCAATCATTTATATGTTCAGCAGTTGATGAAGGTTAAGAAACTAGTACATATTTTTTAAGCCAGGAGCTAGAACAAAAATATGATTTTTTTTAATGGACACCCCCCCCCCCCCCTCCTTCTCCACTATACCTTACTTTGCTGATCTAAATCTTTTAATATTGGAACTACCACTGTACATCTAAATCTGGAAAAATTCACTATACTAACAGCCAGCGTCTCAGATACCTCACAGACTTGTGTACCTTCAGGCTGCGCTCAAGCAGATTCTTGCAAAAGTCTGTAACTGTGGAGACTGCCAGTCTGCAGAACCTGTGAAACCACTTTTCTTCTTTTACTTGATGGAGGTCCAGTGATGTCATCTCCTTGCCCAAACCTGCCATAGCCTCCACCACCTGGTGTCTCCAAGTGGAAAATGTCCTGCAGATTCATATTTTAAATATCCTTATGAAATTTTTAAAAAATGTCTTATTTGAAAAAGTTTAGGAGTGAGGGCAAGTGTTTCAGAGAGAAGGTTCAGGCATTGAATTCTTGGACTACTCTTAGTTTTTTGCATTATTCTTAGTTTTTTACATTACTCTTAGTTTTTTGCATTACTCTTAGTTTCTTGCATTACTCTTAGTTTTTTGCATTACTCTTATTTTCTTGCATTACTCTTAGTTTTTTTGCATTACTCTTATTTTCTTGCATCACTCTTAGTTTTTTGCATTACTTTTATTTTCTTGCATTACTCTTAGTTATTACTCTTACATTATTCTTGCTCTGAAGTAAATAACTATTTCAATTCCGACTGGACTTTAAAAAAAACAAAATAACGACCTACTCACCCCAGCTCCCACAGCCACTGAGTTTTTCCCTCCAAGGTCAATAATTCTTCCATCCTTGTACAAGACGAGATTACAGCCACGCTTTCCTGGTTCGCCTCCTGTCAATAACAGCAATCAAAACAGTCAGTGCAACTAAGGGCTGTAACCACAACAAGGGAGTCTTCCAAAAAAAAAAAATTCTTTATTAAGCTTAAAACAACATACTAATGAAAAGGTTCTTTCATTACTGTTCTTGTTATTTTCTTTTATTTTCTAAAACTGAACAATACACCACTCTCTATCTCTTCTCCCTCTCTACTGGTGAAATGGCATCTTTCATCACATTTACCTTTAATTAAACTTAAACCACCAAATGCAATGCAAATCAAAGCAAAATCTATAATCATTTATATATATATATATATATATGTTTTGTTTTTTTTTTGCTCAAGAAAGCAGAAAATGTCCTGCCAATGTAAATGAAATATCAGAACAAAAAACTAAAACCATAAATGAGTATCAGAGGAAGGCTGAAGGTGAAGATTACTGGCAGTCCAAAGCAGTGGTTCATAATGAACCAGCAAATGGATTGGCTCGATTAATAGCATCATCTGGTTTTATTTAGTTAGGAACCATTGGTCTAAAGTGACAGTTTGATAGAAAATTACCAGGATTATCGAAAACAGATAAAAATCCATAGGAAAGCATGAATTTGTCAGTATGCACAAAATGACAATAAGCAAATTTAACCATTTAAAAAAAATTTTTTTTTTTTCATTAAAATGTATATACCTTCCAGTCCGTAAGGGGCAAACACTCTCCTCTCTGTCAGCAAAGACAATGTCAACGGACGCCTGAACAGAAGCTCCCTGACCACTCCGTCACCGCCACAGAATAGCCCCTGCCCACCAGTGCCAGAGTTGAGCTTAAAACACTGAACAATGACTGGGTACCTGGTTATAATATATTACTTGCAAAACTCATCAGCATCTTAACTGTTGTAAAAGGTGTGAAAATTAATGTTTTCATGTATTCTGTTTTAATAAGGAAATGCTGAAAATACAGCATATGTGAATTTCAGCTGAATATCTGAGAAAAACAAAATATTGTAATCATGGATGTTGTGGTTTGTGAAAGTAAAAGTAAAGGTCTCAGCCTGAATAAAAAGAAGACTGAAGTAATGGTCATCTCAAAGAAAAGAATACCACCAAAATGTAGCATTACCATCGATGGCACAGAACTGAAACAAGTTGATAGATTCAAGTACTTAGGAACAATTATAACAGCTGATGGGAAATGTCACAACGAAATAAAATGCAGACATGCCCAGGCCAAGTAAGCATTCCAGAAAATAAGAAACATCAAGGCAGTTTTGTTTTATGGATGTGAAGCATGATCTATGAATAAGAGAGTACAACGAGAAATGGAGACCATGGAGATGTGGTTCATAAAAAGGATGTTGAAAGTACCATTGACAGCTAAGAAAACCAACGAAGAAGTCTTAAGAGAGGCTGGAGTTAAAAGGCAAATTACAGCAAAGATCAGAGGCAGACAAGTGAGATTTGTAGGACGTTTTCTGAGAAGAGGAAAACTGGAACACATTGTGGCAACTGGAAGAATTGAGGGAAGAAGAGACAGAGGAAGAGAGAGAGAGAGAAGTTACTGGATGGGCTGTCAGTGTGGCCAGGAAGAAAGTCACTGACAGATCTCATAATCAAGTCAAAAGACAGGGAATTGTGGAGAGAAATGATTGCCTACGCCACACAGCATGGCACTTGATTGATTGTAATCATTTTGCAGTTGTGAGATTTCTTCTTCAAACATTCTCAGCTGTCACCTTAGATATCCCTAAAGAATGCAGCAGTTCATCTTAGGATGTTGTATTCACCATACAGCTTGGTCTGGACTGGTATGGGTGACTGGGCTGTGGCTTTTCATGCTCCTTTGTGTGAATGGAAATTTTGCCAGGTGTTGGTTGCACTTTCATCTTTCCAGTCTCTCTCATGAGTTGTTAACCTTGCCAAGGTGAGACAGCTTGTGTGTCCCCGTGACCCAAAGCTATGCTGGCAGGAGCAGCAGCCCCTGGCAGGGTCACCCAAACCAGACAGGTCTGAGGGTAGGAGGCCAGAGAAAGCACAATTCAAACTGCTGCCTTGCAGGACGACTGGGGACAGCAAAGGCTATGGAAGCAAACCAAAAGAAATGCATGCAGAAGATGGATGTACCCAGGGAGCAAACCGATGCAGGTATGCAAAGAACTACAGCATATCACAACACTTGCTCACATGACATCACAACGAATTTAGCAAACAGCGAAGAAGAATCTTTTCAGTGTGAGATGGTATGAGGTGACTTTCTTTCTCAATCAAACTTGAGTTCTTGTATACAAGGGATGGTGATGGTGGTCTATGACTCATAACTGTTTGCTTCAAACGGGGCTGGCAAACTACAGCTGAATAAGACCTTATTCTAACCTCCAACGGTGCCCATGGAAACACATAGTAGTCTGGGCGAGTGAATATGGACAGTCATGGGAAGACAAACTTGGTCCTAAAAATACGACCAAGCTGAAGTTGGATATGTCAGGCTGCAAGGACAATGCATCTGACAAAGACGTATTATACAACGAATGCAGGTTTGATGAAGATATATTCAAAAATATACGTAAAATTGCATTTTCTGTATTTCATCATGTGAGAAATAACGTCTGTTAGTCATGGTAAATAAAAGTGAATGTTTACCTTGTCAGTAACACATTCCAGCAGGCACTTCTTGCATATGACAAAAGTGACTTCACCACAAGAACGCTGGTCAGTCTTGATGATGTTGTTAGTACAAAGTCGATTACATAGTCCAAAAGAAGCTTCTCTCTTCTTCTTCTTCTTCATTTGTATATATCTGCAGTTCTGTCTCTTGGACAAATTTCACTGTTTTTTGTAATTCATATATGGAACCATAGAGCTTATCTTCTTTAGTGGTTTCACTGGGCCAGTAATTATTTCTCAGTGTCTCATAGTTGGTGCAGTTTTGGAGGATATGTTCCACAGTTTGGGGCACCTGGGCACATGTACATAGATTAGTAGTACCAACCTTAAACTTTGTATACATATGACTTCAGAGTCGGCTGTGTCCTGTTCGGAGACGGAAAATGGTGACTTGTTCCTTTCTGTTTAGCATGTGATAGTCATCATGTGGTGGTGTTTGTGGCTTCCTGTAATCATGGATTATAGGTGATTGGTATGTCTGGTTGCTCCATTTCAGTGCCCTCTTTGGCCAGATGGTCAGCTTTCTCATTGCCTGGTATCCCACAGTGGGAAGGAATCCACTACAAAGTGACTCTGTGTTGTAAGCCAATTTTTGACAAGGCATACTTAAGGTCTGGTAGTTTGTTGCACTGAAGAGCTTCCAGTACTGATCCTGCATCTGTGAGAATTACTACGGGGGATGTATCAATTCTGGAGTCTGACAGTTTTTCAACTGCAGCAATAATTGCTATAACTTCTGCATCATAGTTGTTGCAGTATTTTCCAGTGGGTATGGAAATCTTGTCAGTGGTGTTGTTTGGATATTCAATATCCTGTCCCTCTATTCTTTATGGCATTGTGATCAAAAAGAAGCTACAATGTGGATGACATAAGTTGACAATGAAAGACAAATGGCTTCAAAGAAAAAAAAAAACATGAAAATTCCCAGTGCTCATCTTCCATTTCAACAACTTCTATCATGAGATCACAAGAAACCAATGAATGCTACCTTTTCTCAACAATCTCAGGATCTGTGATTCTTGTGTTGGTCATATGAGTGTGGACTCCGCTCCTACCATGCCATGTAGGACCCTGTAAAACATTAAAACCACTCAGACATAACCGCTTTCAGGGGCATTTTTAAATCTGTCTAAAACTGTTAAAAGGAATATAACAGGTGAGACTGCACGAAGAACAATTTTTAAAAATGATAATATCAGGAGGAAGAACTTGGCATGCTACAGAAATGACCAGCACAAGAACTGCTTAAAAAAGAAGAAAGTCTACATCCTATATTCCATGATGGGCTGGTGAGGCAAGAAGAATACATTACAAACTATCATGTGACAGAAAGAAACCCTGTTGTTTAAAAAAAATACAAACTGTTTTCTCTTCTTAAGCATGAACTAAGAGCAGGTATCCCGATAGATCTTATAAACAAATGCACCAAGTTATTTCTTCTTCTTCTGTGTTCAGTTTTGTATGCTCAGCTTTCTAAACAGGAAGCTGGGTCACCTCCATGAATCCTGCTGTCAGCAGGAGGTCTTCACAGGAACCCCAGAGTTTCTCCTTCATGCTTCTCTCTCAGTGGCTCTCTCTTTATATACTGCAGGTCTGTGTTCAGGAGTCTTGGGGCTATTTTGGAACACGCATTGGGCTGTTGGTGCAGCCTTTATCTTATGGAGATGAGCATTTAGTCTGCAGTGTCCAGTTTGCAGTCTGAAGATTATGGTTTGTTGATGTCTGTATCCACAAACTTCAGGGCAGAATTAATGAAGATTCTGGAAGCTACAAACACTCTGGAGGAACAATGACCAGAAGACACAAATTTAGCCTTCTTTTGTGACAGCCAGAAAGTCCTCATGACTATACAAGATGAAGTAGAGGACTGCCCAACAAAAGATGTAATGGAGAAACTAAACTAGCTCTCCATGATAAACAGGATAGCGCTGCTGTGGATCCCTGCACACTGTGGCATTGGAGGGAATGAAACAGCCAACAGACTATGAAAGGAAGGCATTAAGAGAAAAAAACAATTCAGACACAAAGTATCACAAAAGGAAATGTCAGGACACCTGGAGGCAGAGGACAAACAGCACATACCCACAGGACCACACACTAAGACTAAATCACCAGGTTATAAAACAATAAATGTTTCTGGACATAATAAGTTTGTTGAAACAATGTAAACTAATCAAACAGTAAAACACAATAACACAAGAGTTAAAGAAGCAAGCAAGTTAAAACTGAATGTGTCCTTAACAAACTTAGTTATATACTCACTGCTCCAGCTCCACCTGCCACTGTTTCATAATAACCAACTTTTTCGTCTCCGAATGTCACATTATTCATGCAACCCTGGAAAGAGCATAAGATCTTTAATGGTGTCTGTTAGCCTTTTTATCTGTTTACAATGAGCTATGTTTCTGCTAACAACCATTATTTACTTTTCAGTTCTTCTTCATCTTAAAGCACACTTCTTCTAGCAATGCACTCAAAGGCCTCTTGCCCTTTGTGCCATCAGATCCTTGTGGAGCCATGCAGCAGGTGTAGATTTGAAAATTATTTTTATTTGTGTACATCACAAACTTCTCAAAATACGAATATCTGTAAGGTTTTTAGGGTGTAAGGAGGGGTGGGGTGCACAGAGATCTGTGACCTGGTAACCCCTGGTCTAAAATGTAAAAAAAATGTTAAAATATTAGTCTTCTTCAAGAGGCTGTCCCTTGCAGAAATACTGCTCTCTTGCCAGACAATATGAAAACTTCTCTATCCAGGATGCTTGTTTTCAGTCAGCACAGTGTTCACTGTGTCGGTTACATCCTGGATCCAATGTCTTCCTGGATCCACCGTCTCCCTGGCAGTCCCATTTATAATAAACAATACCCTCCATTTCTGATCTCTCTATACCATCATGTCATTTAGGGCCCACCCTGTGATTTACAAAACTCACTCCCCCCCCACCACCACCACCACTTGCCTGTGAGGCTGCACACACACCAAAGGCTCTGAAAACAACATCGACAATCCTCTGAGATGTCAGCACATTTCCTCCAACCACACCAGCCTGTTCTGATGGATCAATAATGCTGCCTTTGGGCATGATAACCTTGATAGGAGCCAAGCAACCCTTTCAAAAAAAAAAAAAAAAGAATAATGAGAATATTCTTAGGTCTGTTTATCACTCAAATAACAATAATAAAGGATGCGTCTAATCTAAAGTTTTACAAATAACAATCTTACATCCTTCTCGTGCCGCTTATCATTACACAGGGCCCGCATGGTAGTTCACCAAGATTTCCTGTCTTCGGCGAGTTTTTCAATCTCATCAAGGGATGTTATGACCACTGAACTGGCCTCTCTTAACAATGTCCTCTTTAGAGTTTCATGTGGTCGACCTCTTTTTCTTCAGCTTGTTGTGTTCCACTTGTTAGCTTGTTTGGGGATCCTCTGGTTGTTCCTTCTTAACACATGACCGACATATGTCCATCTTCTTTTTCAGATCACCCATGAGACAGGTTGGTGTTTGCTCATATGTCTTACCTCTGCGTTGTTCTTGAAATCATTCCACTTGATGCCGAGTATTTTCCTTAGGCATTTGTTTTCAAAAGAGTCTAATTTCTTGTCAATTTCTTTAGTTGTTTTCTAGCTTTCGCATGTATAAATGAGGGTGGATATTACATTTGAAGTGAATAGTCTTAACTCGGTTTTTGTGCTTATAACTTTTGAATGCCATATGTTTTCAAGATTCTTGAAGATTGTTGCTGCTTTTGCAATTCTAATTCTAACTTCCTTTCTGGTGTCACCATCCTGGTCTATGTAGCTGCCAAGGTGTGGAAATTGATTGACTTCTTCAACATCTGTCCCTTCTACATGTATTTTTCCATTTTGATTTTTGGGAAGTTTCATTAGTTTTATTTTGTTCTTGTTAATTTCAAGTCCTATTTTGCTAGACAGTGAAGACAGGATATCTGCTTTTGCAATTCGAATTCTAACTTCATTTAGAAACTCAAATAACAATAAGAAGATTATATCTATTAAACTGACAAACTTGCTTTATAAAAATCCTTTATAAGTATATAATTAAAATCTAGTGTGGCTAATGTATATCTTTTGAGAATAACAATATTCTGACATAAAAACACAAATATCTGATATAAGGAACCTTACAAATGGAAGGCTTCAAGGAACCAAACCTGATTCAAGGGAACATCATGCCCAACCATGCATCTCATGCAATATATAATGGCAGACAGAGTGATGGCTCGAGGGGCATTTGTGTTGCCATGAACTTGATAGCCAGTTCCAGTGAAGTCAAAGACTGCTGTACCCTGTACAGAGGAGAGATCATGGTTATAATCAGATTTAAAATGTCTAACAAAGCCCAGCCAACCTCTGTCTCTCTAGTCTGTTCCACCCTTTTCTTCTCCAGTTGACTGTCTTTTGATGGACACTGCTATCTTGACAGCCAATCTGGAAACAACTTGTCTCCCCATACCTCAGTTTCTCTATAACATGAGATATGGTTATGCAATTCAAAAATTTTATCTACATACTAAAAGGGGTGAAGCTGCCTGTCCAATGAGGCAATCAGTGACCCATAGCTGATATGCTAGCATCAGGGTTATCAAACCATAGCTGACCAAGACCCTGTCCCACCTCTCTGTGGTACCCCCAGTAACAGGTCTAGTCTGGCGAACAGGGCAGAGATCACCACAGTCCCCAAGGTGGTGGAGTCTGCTAAAGAAGCATTGCACACCCCCTGCTTTTAAGCTGTACTCTGGGACTGAAAAAATAGTTGCCATAACCCGCTCCCAAGCCGATATGATGCTGTGGCTCAACACCTCTACAGCATCGGCTGCAAAGAACAAACAGCTCGCAGTTACAGGGAGTTCGTACAAGTACAAGATCCACATACTAAATCCAATATCTTCTTTTTCACTGCTCCATCATGATCTCTGCCTCTGCATTAGAATGCAGTGTAACTTGAAAGACTATGCCTCTGTCACTATATTCACTACTAAATATTCTTAACCTGGACTGTTTTGAATTACTTCAGTTTCATCAATGTCCACGTTCAGGCAGATCTTTGTCCCATGATCCATGAAGTCTTCAGCATAAAGTTTAGTATGGCCAGTCCTAGCTCTGGTTTTCTTAGCAATCTCTCTCAGCATATCTCTCACTGCCACCTCAGCATTTTCCTGCAAGAATAAACCAAGTAAGAACTTTAGTGGCACTGATGTTGTAAGAGAAAAATTCACTGCTGGTATTATATATGAAGAATACAGTGCTGGTATGTGCAGAACTTAGTGCTGATATATGTTATATATGGAGAACTTAGTGCTGGTGTATGTTATATATGGAGAACTTAGTGCTAGTGTATGCTATATATGGAGAACTTAGTGCTATCATCATCATCATCAGGTGCCGTGCCGACTGGCGTTGGCTATTATGCTTCTCCAGAGTACCCGATCCTTCATGCAGGCCATCAGTTCAGTTGGTGATCTCCTCTCACACCATCCCGTCAGACTGTCCAGTATCATTTCTCTTGGTCTTCCTCTTGATCTTCTTCCTTCTATTTTTCCTGTTGTTATAATATTTTCAATGCCCCCTCTTCTCATTGCATGTCCTATGAAAGTACACTGTCTCTCTCTTATCTTTCTGACATGGTTTTTTTGTCTCTCCAGCTCTTCTCATACATTCTTGATTAGTGCTAGTGCATGTTATATATGGAGAACTTAGTGCTGACACATGTTATATGTGGAGAACTTAGTGCTGACACATGTTATATATGGAGAACTTAGTGCTGATGCATGTTATATATGGAGAACTTAGTGCTGACATATGTTATATATGGAGAACTTAGTGCTGACACATGTTATATATGAAGAACTTAGTGCTGACACATGTTATATATGGAGAACTTAGTGCTAGTGCATGTTATATATGGAGAACTTAGTGCTGACACATGTTATATATGGAGAACTTAGTGCTGGTGTATGTTATATTTGCAGCAATTTTATGTGTATCTACAGTATTAATGTATGAAATTAATGTAAACAGACAATATAGGAATTAAGAGTTATTTAGATGGTAGTAATAGTAGTAGTATCATTTGTATGTCCCTTGTGGAACTTTGCCTCCCTAACAGCTCTCCTGTAGGCCTCTTGGTTGTAAGCAAGATGCCCTGCTGCTGATGCATCCAGTTGCAGATCATCAATGATGTTTTGCAGCCATCTTCACCTTGGTCTTCCTCTCTTTCTTTTTCCCATTATGTACCCTTTCAAGACAGACTTCTCTAAATTATCATGACGTTTAATGTGTCCAAAATATTTAAGTTTTCTTTGTTTAATCATCTTTACTAGCCAGCCCTCTTCAATATTAAGTTCTTGTAGTATGGATATATCTGTTCTTTGCTGTGTTCATGATATTTGAAGAACTCTTCTATAGCATTTACATTCAAAGGCATTTATGTGTTTCTCAGCTGTTTTGTTAAGTGTCCAGGACTAACAGAGTGTAATTTAGAGAGTGTAAGGAGTAAATGAATGAAGAGCTTAACCTACTTATACTGAGACCATCACTTACACCAAGACCAGCTTATATAACCTATCACTTACACTGAGACCAGCTTATATAACCTATCACTTACACTGAGACCAGCTTATACAACCTATCACTTACACTGAGACAAGAACCTATCACTTACACAGAGACCAGCTTATATAACCTATCACTTACACTGAGACCAGCTTATATAACCTATCACTTACACCAAGATCAGCTTATATAACCTATAGACCAGCTTATATAACCTATCATTACACCAAGATCAGCTTATATAACCTATCATTTACACCGAGACCAACTTGTATAACCTATCACTTACACCAAGATCAGCTTATATAACCTATCACTTACACCAAGATCAGCTTATATAAACCTATCACTTACACCGAGAGCAGATTATATAACCTATCACTTACACCAAGATCAGCTTATATAACCTATCACTTACACTGAGACTAGCTTATATAAACCTATCACCTACACATACTTCATACAGACCATTTAGCAGTTTAGGCTCTCACCTGAATGTACTTCATATATGCCTGAACAACATCCAAGCCATATTCATTTATCAGCTCTGTGATCAACTTGATACCCTGAGCAAAGATCAAGAAGATATCAGTTACTGATGCTGGCATAAAAATGAATTGAAAATACTAAATCTGATCTTTCAGTAGCAAGAATTATGAAAAGTGCACACAACAATGCATTTCTTCTTTCCTTATTGTAGAACACAATGAACAGACAAATCTAAATTCTGATCAATCATGGGGCAAGCCACTTCAATTCAGTCTAGGTTTTCAGCATGATTTTCTCTTTCTCTTCTACCACTCTTCTTGTAGTCTCTATTCCCATTAACAAACCCCAGCAGATATGATGGACCTAAATGGGCATAGGTTAGTTTAAAGATTGCATATGGACTGAACAAACTGTATTTTCAAAGTGTGAAGAATTGAGCATACAGGTCAACGTGACGTTCTGTCCTTAATCATTCAGCTTACATTTTACCACAATCATTCAACATGTTGTTACTAGTTTTATATTGTATATATACATCAGAAATAAAAAAAAACTTTTGCACATAACCTCTTATCCATACTTTCATAAATAAAACATACTACAGCTGAACTGATAAATAAATCATGCTTTAAAATTATTTCAGCTATTCCAAAAGCATAAGGTGATTGCTACAAAAGTTGCTGAGGACTGCAGATATCTTATGGAGGACATGTAATCAACAGTTTGATGCAACCAGTGCACATGTAGAACAGTCTGGACAGACATCTACAACTTACATGTACCCGAGAAAGCAACAGCCTCTTATCTGTATCTGACAAGACATTTTATAAGATAGTAATCAACTCTAAAATAAGGACTCTTAAAGAGACTTCCTTGAGATTTATAGTGCCTTTGAAGTACAGAGACAAATACCACCAACCCTATGGTTTGCTGCCACTTGTGCCTTGAGATCGCTCAGATTATCATGCAGATTCCTTGTTCCACTGCTTCCAGGGTATTTTGCTGGGTCCTGCAAAGCTTGAATCACCTCTGCCAACATTTGCAATGAAGGAACATTATTAAAAAAAAAAAAATGAAGCTGTTTGATGTACTGCAAGTGCGATGTCTGAACTATTTGAAGTGTTTGCTATGACAACAGGGACTGTAATCTACAAACTTCACTTCCTCAAAATGGCACCTAGAGACAAACCATGTCATAAATTCTGCCGAATGAGACGGGGCAAACATGATCCTCGACATCGTCCAGCTAACTTCTTCTTCCTCTTCTGGTTTCACCCTGAAGTGGGAGTTGGTTGTGCTGTGTCATGGTCAGGCTGTGATATCTATGCCTTAATTTGTCTGACATCCTTCTCTGACATGGCTTATTTTGTGGTCCAGGGTTTGCCTTCCCATTCACTTCCTACTCCTCTGACAAAATTATAGTTTGTTATCAGGAGCCACTGCTTAGAGAAAGAGTAGTCTTGGTCAGAGTAGTGGTTAGAGCACTCATCTAGCAACCGAATGTTCGGGGGTTAGAATCCCCAGCTGAGCAGGATTTTTTTTCTGACCAATATGACCCAGAGGTTGACCCAGTCTCATAAAATGGGTACCAGAGAAAATCTGGGAAGGAAAGGCAGCGAGGAAAGGAATTGGCCACCCTACCTCATACGCTGATGGCCCAGCATAATGAGGTCTCTAACGTTTCATCCCCTACGGCATTTGCTATAGGACTACCTTTACCATTTACCTTTTTAGTCTTGGTCAGTTATGGCTTGCTGACCTTTATCACATTCAGCAAAAGTACTGCAACTCTGACTACCATCTAGCCATGTGACAAGCTGACATAGTAGTTAGATGAGCAGACGTTGTTCCAACATGTTATGTATGCCTAGATATCAGGAAAGCCACAAAAGGCATTTACAATCTAGTATATCACTACTACCACCAGAGAGAAAAGGGTATAGATCACCCAAGTCCCATAGCACTTGAAACAGGACAATAAAAGAAAATGAATGGTAAATGGGACTGCTAGTAGTAAGAGATTTCCACTTCTCTCAGTCCTGGCTGATCAAGTAATATATATAAATGATTTCTTCACCAAAGACTATCTCTTGGATGCTATGTCTGTGTTATTTTACAAATTTACAGCATTAACAGTTACAAATATACAGCATTTATTTTGCTCTACCTCTATAGTTACTGGCCTCTACACAAAATTCTACCTTGATAGCTACTAGATTATTAGTTTTCACATAAAATTTTACCATGAAAGTTACCAAATTACTAGTTTTCACATAAAATTCTACCCTGATAGTTACCAGATCACTAGTTTTCACATAAAATTTTACCCTGATAGTTACCAGATTACTAGTTTTCACAGAAAATTTCATCTCAACTCCTGATTTTCACAGAAAATTCCACCTTGAAGGTTACTGGACTCTATACAAAATTCCAAGTCTGTAGTTAATGGATTATTACCTTTTACACAAAAGACCCTTCTTTTGTTTATCCGTCTCACAGAAGATAATCAACAATGGAATCTTTTTTCTCACGCAATTCATTGGGAGGTTTCTTTGAGTTTAGTTGTTTCAGTTTTATTTTCTATAAGTTTTTTTTTCTTTTTGTAAATCAATTTCCTTTCCAAACCTGTATTCAAATCTGATTTCATTGAAAATATTATAACAACAGGAAAAATAGAGGGAAGAAGAGCCAGAGGAAGACTAAGAGAAATGATACTGGACAGTCTGACAAGATGGTGTGAGAGATCACCAACTGAGCTAATGGCCTGCATGAAGGGTCGTGTATTTTGGAGAAGCATAATGGCCAATGAGTCGGCACAGCACCTGATGATGATGATGATGATGATTCAAATCTGAGGCACACTCTGGTCAATTATTACTGTCATAAATGATATGCCATTAATTTTTTATAAGATACACATTGATACTTCTTACAGCTGACTTATTCTAATCAGTTATTGTTCTCAAATGAAACTTTACAGTAAATAATTCTCAGTCTTGTATAGGACGAATGCTCATTAATTTTTACTTTCACGCATGAAGTATGGCATTTTTTCCGAGTGTGAGAAATATTTAATTCAACACACAAACCTTTCTCTCTAAACTCTCCCCCTTCAACCAACTTGAAGCTCTTGAAAACTGCTCCCTCCTGAAAAATAGAAGTTGAGTGAGGAGGCATTGAACCTGGAGTTATTCCCCCTATGTCAGCATGGTGCCCTCTACTGGCCACAAAGAAGACTGGTCTTGGTTGCCCCTTGAAAAACACCTGCACACAATTATAAAAGATATTGTGACAGTTTTATCACACAATAGTTTCACAAACTTGACAAGAATAAGTACTTACAAAATTTACCACATTTAGCACCTCTCTCTCTCTCTCTCTCTGAACCTTAAGTGCCCAGGGCACATGGGGCTTCCGCAAGGGTTTTCCACAAATGCCTGTCTTTCGCCTTTTTTTCTGCTCTTGCCCAGGTGAGCCCTCTATTGCTCAACATCCTTTCTGTTGTTCTTCTCCATGTCTCTTTTGGTCTACCCTTACTTCTGTTCCCCTGTGGTGTCCATCTTAGTGCTATTTTTGGTAGTGAGTTGTCAGTCATTCTGAGCACATGTCCCAACCATCGCCAGTGTCTTTCCTCAATAATTGTTGTCAGTGGTTTCATCTGCATTTCTGCCAATAAGATGTTATTTACATTTAGCACCTAATGGAATCCAAAGGAAATAAAGTTTATTCTAGAGGATTTGCAAAGTCCACTTTTAATCTCTCTATAGATTTCTCTCCTCTCAATATAAGCAAGTATTAGTTTAACTTTTGGACTCTACTGACTTGTCTTCACTCTCAGCAGATTCTGAATGTGAGATCCAGCCAGCAGTGGCTTGTCTACTCTGAAGCAGACTGTGGATCTGAGACACATTTACTGGTGCCCCCTCATTCAACCTGCTCTAACAAGTTATGTTAGTGCTGTAGGCTGAATATATTCATTTACAGAATGAGACACACAAGACTGTGCTGCAAATACTGTGAATTTGTAAATGAAAGCTAGAAAATGTTACCTGAATAGATATTTATTAAATCAAACTCACTGTATGCAACGTTTATTAGAGACGCACATCAACTTGTAACCAAATACACATATAACGTAACACATCAACTTGTAACCAAATACACATATAACGTAACACATCAACGTGTAACCAAATACACATATAACGTAACACATCAACGTGTAACCAAATACACATATAACGTAACACATCAACGTGTAACCAAATACACATATAACGTAACACATCAACGTGTAACCAAATACACATATAACGTAACACATCAACGTGTAACCAAATACACATATAACGTAACACATCAACGTGTAACCAAATACACATATAACGTAACACATCAACTTATAACCAAATACACATATAACGTAACACATCAACGTGTAACCAAATAGACATATAACAGCATCACTCTTTACTGTAGGAACATAAACAGAAATTGCTTACTGGTGTTATGACTGTGAGGTCTGGCAAGTGACTTCCCCCTGCCTCGGGATGGTTGCTGAGAATAACATCCCCTTCTCGAAAATTGTCTCCCAGTGTTCTCATCTGTATAAGTAACGATTGTGAACTAAAACGGAACTTTGTAAGTTTTATAGTACAACTGATCACTTTACATTTACTGAGTAACTGCAGCTCTCTCTGAAAGGATCTGATTTGATTCTACATCTTAACTCTTCCCGGGCCCAGAAAAAAAAACGCAGACATTCCCGTCCGTGCCACACAAAAACCGCGGGTCTTAATATGTTAGGGGGTATAGTTGTAAAATGGAATGGAAAACAGTATTTCCATATACTTCCGTGTACTTATTATGTTTCAAAGTATAACTAAATGTATGAAAATTTCATAAATGCAGAGTTTTTTTAGGAAAAAAGAAGTAATGTGATGTTTTTAGACAATGATTGTGCCCAGCTCACCATCAGCTAGGTCTAGATATGCACTACTTACCATCTGAGATGTCTAGATGTACTTGTCGATCTCGTATTGTGATTTTATGTTGCATTCTCGCTAAATTAATATCTGAAATAACGTCCTAACTACTTCTCCAGTCGTCTAATATGTCTAGATCTACTTGGGATACATTCAAGAGCAGTGGGGTGGTCACAGGCAATGTTCATACCCCTATCTACATCATCAAAAATTGAAAAATTTCTATGTTTCTCTTCCTTTTTCTCACTCGGCATCGCTCGTAAATAAGGACTCTTTCACCATTTTGAAAAATGTCACCGGAAACGCGGACGAAATATGTACAATCTAAATGTTACACCAGTTGTTTTATTGAAACAAATGAATTGTCACTATAACGACTATGGCACGCAACTCAGTAACCGGAAATTATCACTATAGCGACTTTGGCACTGGAAGAGTTAAATAATGTTAACTATGGAAAAACTGTATATACACTGTCATTTGTAATTACAAAGTGTCACAAAAAATGAACATGGCCTTTTCATAATTGTAATTCATGTAAAATTAACCGTGCAATTTTTCTCTTTTACATCTTATTCTGCTTCTTCTTCTTCTTATGCATTGTCTGTCTATATCTGCAGTCCTGTCTCTTGGATAAATTTCACTGTACGGAACCATAGAGCTTATCTTCTTTACTGGGCCAGTGATTGCTCTCAGTGTCTCGTAGTTGGTGCAGTTTTGGAGGATATGTTCCACAGTCTGTGGCACCTGGGTACATATACAAAGAGTAGTAGTACCAACCTTAAACTCTTTATACCTTTTACATCTGAAGTACATGTCTTCAAAGAGAAAAAAACATTTTTAGCAGATTAAAAATTTATTTCCAATTATATGTTCAGTGTGAGCTGAAATGGCTATAAATCCGTGTCTCCAAGCAGGCTCCCACTTCACTTTGAAAGAAAATAACTCCTCTTTTTAAATTTAAAACCACTGTTATATTTAAGATCAAACATAATGCAGAGTTCAGTTTCAGGAGAGACAAAATGACTATGCCAGTGCAAGATAGCATATTTATTTTTGCCACTGAACCAGATCATGTCTCACCTCTCCATTAGCACTATGAATAACAAAATCAGCCTAGCTAACAGGAATGGGCTTCCTTAGAGTCCCCACAATGGTGGAATCTGATGAGAAACTTGATTTTCTGAGACCATTCTGGGTCTTCATCCTAACCACCATAATCAATTTCCAAACCAATAAGATGCTTGTCCTTCAACATCTTCAGTCTTGGTTGCTAAGAATAGCTTGCTTCAAGTTAAAAGGAAATACAGCAACAACAATCTCACTTTACGACTAGTGGTTTATTGTTAAAAAAAAAAGTGAAAAAAAGAAAATGCTACTTAGTATTCCTATTCTTCTTCTTCTTCTATCTCCCTAGAAAAGCAAGCCTGATGTTCTCTGCAGCTGATGCAGTGAAGATGATGGGCATCGTGCCGGATTGGGGTTAAGTCACAGTGACTATTTTTTCAGTCTCTAAGCTGAATATTGAAGAAGGCTGGCTAGTAAAGAGGATTAAAGAGAGAAAACTTAAATATTTTGGACACATTAAACGTCATGATAATTTAGAGAAGACCGTATTGGAAGGATACATAATGGGAAAAAGAAAAAGAGGAAGACCGAAACGAAGATGGCTGCAAGACATCGTTGATGATCTGGAAATGGATGCAGCAGCAGCAGGCCATCTTGCTCACAACCGAGAGGCCTACAGGAGTGCTGTTTGGGAGGCAAAGTTCCGCAAGGGACATGCAAAGGAATGAATGAATGAAGCTGAACTAAATGCAAAGGTTGTGCAATATTTCTTTAGTAAACTCCAGCACCATGGGGACAATGGCAATTCTTGCCCTATTAGCCAGGTTATGCCTGCTGTCTTGGTTGGCTATAACCCTGACACTAACATGTTAGCTGTGGGTTGATGACTGCCACATCAGACAGCGCTCTCACCCCCCCCCCCCCCCCCCCACTACTCAGCATCACACACAAACATAAATGCACATTAATAAACCATGCTGCACCTGGTACTGAACGGTTTCCTGCATTGCACCCAGATGGACTGGAATATGTGGGGCATTTGCCACAAGCCCACCATCGGGACCAAACATGGCACAGCTAAAGTCCAAGCGCTCCTGTCAATGTGGAATTAGGAAGGCTTCATTAAAACTGTCCGCTAAACATGAACATTATTCACTGGATTAAATAACATTTCTGTTCACAAATCATTTTTCTTTTGCAGCATACACATTTAGACATTAACATGTAGTCAAAACACTTTCATATAATGAACTATTATGGTAATTTTTTTATATCAAGCATAAAACTAAACAACAAATGACACCATCAAGACAAAGGTTAAAGTAACACCAATATTATGCTGCATCCAGATACATCAAGTCAAATGGTCTGGCCACATTATATGGCACTGCCAGACAGTACACTTCAGAAAATATTCACACCAAGAGCTGTAGGAAACAAAAGAGAAGGCTGCCTGTGCAAGATTCTTAGAAATAGAATAGTCTTGGTCAGCGTAGTGGCTAGAGCACTCATCTAGCAACCGAATGGTCAAGGGTTAGAATCCCCAGCTGAGCGGGATTTTTTTTTTCCAACCAATATGGGCCAGACGTAGACCCAGCCTCATAATGTTAAAGATACAGAATCTTTAAATGCAAGAGATGGAGAGTGGGAACTACAGAAACCTTAATATCCCATTATATGAAGCAAATTGAAGAGCCTATCATGATATCTGCCTCTTCAAAACTGAAAGATATGTGAGGAATGAGACAGGACAAGACAAAGCAAGGGAAGACAACTCATATCCTAGGGAATCAAATTTGGCATGTTTTTGATTAAAAAAAAAAAAGTCTTGTCTCAGAGTTATATTGGAGATTACAGTACTTGTGTCCATATTCTGTATGACTTGTCAGCATACTTAGCGGGTCAGTATAATGTCGGACTGCCTTTCTTTTCCTAAACCCCAGAAAAAGATGACAAGTACCCATTTCTAAAGCTGGGGTGAATGAGACACTTTTGGGCCAAGTCTGAAGTACATATTACTACCTTAAAAGCGCACCAACCACATTCCCAAAGCGTACACAAAATGATTTCACATTTGGCTGGTAAACAACATACAAACTTGTCCTAAATGCAATGACGAAAAAACTCTTTCAAATTTTAACATTTAACTGATCAGCAACTCTCAATTACCTTAATATTTGTTGATATGGAGGTTCTTTGTAAAACCCTGTTGAAAAATAAAATGCATCAAAAAAAGTTTCTTCTTTGGTGAAGTGAATAATAAAAATGTGAATGGTGATAAAAATGTGAATGATGTTAACACACTCCTGGGATCTTGTAATTGTTTTTGCATTATGACAATGAGAAAACTACAGGATGAATGAACTCTGCATCATTTCTACAATTCTCTTTAAACAACTGTTGTGTTCTTAGAAGATAACATTTCAAGGATTTATTTTATTGAGTAGAAATACAATTTTTGATTATAATTTTACACAATTATCACTGACATTACAATGAAAAAATATGGAAATACATCAGAAAATAAAACTATCCCAAATTTCAACCTATACATTTTTTGTATACCGGCCAGTCTGTTAAATGAAATGCAAACTGGCGTAACAATTTAGAAAAATGTGTACTTTCAGTTCTTTTTCTTTTTAAGCTCCAAGTTTAAATTTCTAAGGTGAAGTTGAATTCATCTTAAACTTTCTCACCTGCCCATCTGCTCAGCCGTGCTCATAAATCTATGTGAGAAGATAGACAGCTGGATAGCATCCAGATCTGTACCCACCAATTTCTTATCAGCGCTTCCAACTCTGATACGCACATCTCCGAACCTGCTGATCTCCGCAATACAATGTGGTTCAACCAAGATGGTGCTGTATTTTATAGTGACAAGAAAAAAGAAAAGAGTCAAATTTGATTTACCATTATCATGTGCCGTGCTTGACGGCGTTGGTGATTATGCTTCCCTATCTTATGCAGTTTCATCTTTCTGATTATTTCAGATGCTTTTTTTTTTCCATACCGCTTGGTCAGTCCACTCTTGGCCTACCTCTCTTCCTTTTTCCCTTGAATTTTCCAGCCATTACCAGGTTCTCTAGCTTCTGTTTTCTCATGACCTTCCCAAGAAATTCCGATTGTCTTTTTTCTTATCTTTCTAACTACTTGGGAAACCTAAGAATATAAAACAATGCAGCCACCTTGCTTTACTGGAATTGATGCAATGTCTGTTTTAACATTTGCAGCAGTTTAAATATAACTGTAGTCGTTTTATTATTCAATTTTTGAAAAGCCATTTATATCAAAAGCTCGTACGATAATGAGTGAAAAACCTTGATGATTCTTCTTCTTCTTCAGGCATTTTCAGACGCTGATTCGTATACTTTTGAAGTAGTTGGTGGCCATCTAAAGAGCGTGGACATCCCCTTACAGTTCGTTTTGGACTGGTGTAGCAGCTGGCCATATTTGTCGCCTGTTGATCATATACTGGGCCCTCCTGCAGTATGTGGTGGGCTGTGTAGCAGCTGGCCATATTTGTCTCCTGTTGTTCATATACTGGGCCCTCCTGCAGTATGTGGTGGGCTGTGTAGCAGCTGGCCATATCTGTCTCCTGTTGTTCATATACTGGGCCCTCCTGCAGTATGTGGTGGGCTGTGTAGCAGCTGGCCATATTTGTCTCCTGTTGTTCATATACTGGGCCCTCCTGCAGTATGTGGTGGGGTGTCATCTTACTGGTGCCACATGCATGTCTTTCAGTTGATTCTGTCTTGAACTGTTGTATGGATGGTATATTAGCCTGCTGTGTCCAGTATGCAGCCTCAGGATGATGACTTGCTCTTCTCTGTTCAGCTGGTAGTAGGCATCACTTCTTTGGTGGTCTGGGTGCTCTTTCTCCCATTTGTTCTTGCTTGATGAGTCAACAATAAATGCAGGAAATCAAACATGAGATTTTACCTTATCCTGAAACAATTAAACTGGCTTAGAAAATAGACATATCTAATGCACAGTGTGGGGAAAAATGGGGCCATTTTAGAGGTGCATACTTGTCCGAAGACTGCATGTAAGAGACTTGCTATTACTGCCTTGCAACTTTTCAAGCTGCATAAATAGGTATCAGCAATACTTGTATGAAAACTTCCTCTGAAAATGGAGAATATCTGTCTGCATGGCAAGATACACTGGACTACACTGCATACATTGATGTCAGCGTACAAATCATTTAAAAGTCAATCCCTTGAATATGAGGTTAAAAAAATTTAGTAAAATAAGAAACTAAACTCAGCTAGTTGTGGCCTATCACAATATGACAGGAGAATTACTGAAAAAAAAAGAAATGATTTTTACTTAAAGCTTAGCAAACTTTGTTCAACTATGAAATTTTGCCTAATAATATGTAATATGTTATTACTAAAAGATGAAATATGATAGACAAGCTGAGTCATTATAGTAAATGACACTTTCACCAGTACCACATTTGTTGTATTTTACTGTAATCACGCGTCTGAAGTTCTTGGTAACTAGTCACATGGGGAAGATTTGGGAATAAACCATCATTTTTTTAAGAACACAGACTACGGTGATTTTCTTGAGTGGACCACAGAAGCAGGTTTCTCATTCAGTTAAATGTTGATACTTATCTGTTAGTCCTGAAACACTACAACAGTCTGATGCACCATATAATGGAAGCATTGGCAGCGGTCACTGGGAAATTCTAAAATAGAAATAATTTTTCCACTTCAGTTAATTCAATCATTAGATGCTGTGCCCATAACCACTGATGGTCATGCCTCTCCATTCTGTAATGTTCCTTAGCATTTGTAATCTATGTTATTTCACCAGCCTGTTTAGATATTTTTCTGTCTCCCTCTTTCTCTTTTTCCTTCAGTTTTCCAGTAAGTGACAGGTTATTTAACTTCTGTCTTGTCATCACATTTCAAAGAATTCTTTTGACTTTTCCCTATTGTTTTAGGCGGCCTGGTTAGTTGAGTGGTTAGGTGCTCGGTTTACTAATCAGGTGGTACCGGGTTCAGTCCCAGCAGTGGGATTTTTTTCTGGTACACACCAAAAAGGCCCCGGTGGTCACCCAGCTTTTAAAAATGGGTACCACAGAAATCTGGGCAGGTAAAGCGGCCAGGCGTGATACTGACCACATCACACTTTCATATGCCGAAGATCATGGAAAATATGGGCCTAACACTGTATTCCCCAATATGCCTTAATGGCATGGAAACGGGAATTTGACCTTATTGTTTTTAAGTAGTTTCGGTTTTGCCACTTCTCTGAGAAATTTTTTCCCTTTTTCTGCCTGTCAAATGTGTATGTCACAACCTTCTCCAAAACAATCCTTTAGCTTCCAATTTTATTTGCCCTTTACGGTGCCACAAACACAGTGTAATACTGGCTACACATTGACTTACTGTACATAAAGACTCCCACATAACATTAACCAGACACTACAAACTATGCTGATATATAACCTGTTCTTGTCAATGATGATGGCTGGTCCAACCATCTGATGACCAGCTGAGAGGTTTTCCAGCAAATAAACATCAGTTTCTACAGCACCACCATCAAAGTGACAGCTCACAGTCTGTAATATAAAGTATACCTTTATTTCACCACCATCAAAGTGACAGCTCATAGTCTGTAATATAAAGTATACCTTTATTTCACCACCATCAAAGTGACAGCTCAGTCTGTAATATAAAGTATACCTTTACTGCACCACCATCAAAGTGACAGCTCACAGTCTGTGATATAAAGTATACCTTTACTGAATAATACAATGAGCAATATAAATACAAAGGATGGATATATATGCATCATAAAGGATAATTCTATCTATCAAGTGCCATGCTGACAAAGGTTGGCAGTCATGCTTTCCCACAATTCCCTGTTCCGGGTGTTAATTATGAGCTAGACTGGTGTTCTTTCTCCATGCCACTTCGTTCGTCAGTCCATCTATCATCTTCTCTCTTTGTCTGCCTCAGTCTCTTTTCCTCAGTCTCTTCTATGTTTTTTTTTCCTAATGTAATTTGTATACTTGTATTAAATCGAGTGTGTGGGAAGAATGAAAGATGGAGTGATGAAGGGCAGAATGTAAGACAGGCCTGCGTGCCTAATTCTTTACCCCTCAAAAATAAAGATTCATTCATTCATTCCCTTCCATCATCCCTGTTGTTATCAAATATTCCAATCCACCTGCTCTCATGATATGTCCTATGAATCTGGATTGTCTCTTCTTGAATTGTTACTGCTTGCCTCTCTTCTGCCTCTTTAAGAACCTCTTCATTTGATCTCTTCACTGTCCACGCCATCTTTAGTATTCCCCTTAGAAACCACATTTTCCGCAGGATAATTACAATATTAAAACTGATAACTTACACTGTTCACTTCTTGTTACACAATCAAAATTGTTTTTTCTTCCTGTCTGGACAAGGTCTGTCAATGCTCTTCACTGTTTGAGAGCTAGGTCATGCTGAATTACACCCTGGTTACCAGGATGAAGTTCACACTTAATAAACCCAGGCAAATAAGGGAGCAAACAAAACAATAAACATTTACAAAGAATTATAAAGCAGGGATCTTACCTTCTCCTTCCTGGCTGCCCCAGAAGCTTCTGGATCTTCACATCAGAAGCAGCTGAGACTTTCCCACACCTCGTACTCTGATGTCATCAACAAAAATTTGACGGTCCTTTAACGTAAAGCCAAACTCAGTTTTGTATCTGAAATTATAAACCATGAATTTTTTAACACCCAGTCAGTCAGTCATTTGCACATCCCTTGTGGAACTTTGCCTCCCTAACAGCTCTCCCTGCACACTTAATGCCTGGGGTGGGGTCTACATCTCGTTATGGGTGGGCCCGGTTTGCAGTACCACCGGGTCACGGCCTGTTGTTTTCATTGTCTCAAAAAAAAAAAAAAATCTTTCGGTTGTAAGCAAGATGCCCTGCTGTTGATGAACCTATTTGCATTTGAACACTCAGTCTACTATTATACCTGTTTTTGTCATTTGCTTTTAAAAAAAAAAAAACATACTGGACAACTGAAAACTGGCGTCCATATTCAGTCTTCCTTACTTGGTCCAATTCATGGATCATTAGAATGTTTACCTTTAACCTTTTTCAATGTGTTAATTTTGATTAAATTCTGACTTCAAGGCTGACAACTCTTCTGAGGGGTGCATAGAAGTTGGTTAAGATCTTGCTGGCTAGCAGAAATGTCAACATTTCTCAGCAAATTCCTGTTTCTTACACTATCCAATTTAGCAGTCAGCGACCTGTAGCTGACATGCTAGCATCAGGGTTGAGCGAACCACAGTGACCAAGACCCTGTCCTGTCTCTCCGATGGTACCCCTAGTAACAGGCTTAGCCTGCTAACAATGCAGGGACTGCCACTGTCTCCATGGTCTGCTAAAGAAATACTACAAACCCCTGGTTTTTAGTTCCACTCAAAAACTTAAAGAAATAGCTGCCATAACCTATTCCCAATCTAACATGATGAAGTGTCCTAGCATCTTCACCGCATTGGCTGCAAGGAGAATCATTAAGCAGTTCCATAGAAGCAGAAGAAGATTAGCCAGACTGCAATAACCCAACCCATTTCCATTAGAATTTCTGGAAACAGCTCCTATATACAGCCCCTAGCAACATGGTCTTCTTGCTCACATTTTCCAATTTCAGCACATTTGCAACTGTTTATTATTTCATCTTTTATGTACATATTTCAAGTCCTGTTGTTTTCATCTTTCTTGAAACCCTCTGATCCTAGACATCTCCAAAATAGAATTTCTCCAACCTAAGCTGATGGATGTTAGGAAAGGTGCACTCTCTGATCAAAATTTGACATTTTACTTCAAACTAACACGGCCAACAGTGATGCTTTTTTTTTTCTTCATTCTCTTGAGAATAACAATTTCTCAAGAAAGTTAACCATACTTGTGTGTGTGTGATTTATGCAAATATAATGGCATTCTGGGAATTAAGGCATGTAAGTAACTGCCCATACTCACTCCACGTGGTGACTCCTAGTAAGAGATTTATAGTCTTGCTGAATGAAATGAATGGGAAGGCAAGCCTAGTTCTAAAAATAAGCCACGTCAAATATTTGACAAAAAGATGAGATATGGTTATCACAGCCTTGCTGCAAACCATGACACAGCACAGCTACCTCCCTCTTCAAGGTGAATCCAGAAGAGAAGTTAGCTGGACCACATCAAGGACAGGCTGAAAGGCTTCATGGTTTTACCAGATGCTCTAGTCTCTGGGGCCATTCTGAAAAGTATGCAGTATTCTTAACTTTCATTTATTTCACAGAAGAACTTCAAGGTGCTGAGAAATTGTAAAAAAATATTCAGATGAACTCACCTAGTAATAAACGCTGTATAAAAGTCCCCATGTGTACTTGTGCCTTCCTTGGGTGGGAACTGGGCAGGACACATCAGGGCACAGTCAGTTCCTGCATACCGTAGGTGGAGAAATGGTTGTGTTTCAATGTGCTGGCTGCAGAATAATGATACAAATCTATAAAAAACTTAATGTATGCATTTTACTCACTGTAATAATAAATCATGAAAAAGTGAAGCATATGAAATTCTGCATGTCTTGAACAGCAACATAAAACATATACAAGAAGTCTGAGCACATTATACATTACAAATGTTCCAAGTATCAAACATCTCACACTTTGGTCATATCACCACACATTTTACAAACAAGGAAACCTGCTGAAGCCTTGCTTCTCAAGTTCCTGTCGACACTGTTCTTCCAATACAGAAATTCTTGCATCAATCTGCTCAAAGTTTTCTGAAATTACAAGAAAAAAATACAAAAATATTAGCTGCATGAGGCTAAAGGACAGCTGTCATCATATGAGGCTAAAGGACAGTTGTCATCATATGAAGCTAAAGGACAGCTGTATGAAGCTAATGGCCTGCTGTTGTCCTTATCTGCTACTCGCTTTCTTACTTAAACAGGGACGTAAATTACTCAGCTGAATTTGTATGGTTAACTAATCTCTTTCTAAAGTATGCCTATTTTAAAACTCCAAACAAGGTGGATACACAGCTTCTGCCTCTTCTTTACACAGCATCTCTGGCTCAGCTGCTTCCTGTCTGTCTCTTCAATGCCGTCCACACATTTGTACTGTTTCTGTCCTCATGCTTTTCTTTCTCTTTCACTTTACTCTCACACATAATTTACAGTAAACTGTTATTCCTCTTGATATGGTCAAAATGCCTACATTATCACGTTCTTATGTCTTCATACAGATCATTATTTCTTTTATTTTAGCCAAGGAAAAAACCTTCCACACCATCCTTTCTGCATTTTATGTATCCACATGCTTTACTGAGTTTGTAATTTCTTGCTGTGGATACAAGGGTACCCCATCCAGTGCTCTGAAATCACATACTGGTCATATGCATAGGATAATGTGTGGATTCATGTTTACTCCTTCCTTGAGTAAGGATCACTGTCTTAAAATGACCACATGATCATAGCGGCCCAAAACCCCATCCCACCTCCTCATTGAGTTCTTAGTAGCAGACTCAGTCTGGTTAACAAGGAAAGGCTTGTCATGGTCCTCACAATGGTAAAAAGCTCACTCTGTGAGTCCAGCTCTGGATCTTCAAGCAAGCCACTGTAATCATCTCCCAGAAACCAATACAAGAAGCTTTCATTCCATCATCTTCACAACATCAGCTACTAAGAACATCCAGCCCTAAGTTCCTGGGAGATATACAATTTCCTCCCTCCCCCTTTTCAGTAAATCTTGGGGATATTTTTTATTATCTGTTTTAACAGCTGTGAAGCACTGGTGACATGCTGGCCCACGCTGCCCAGTTCTAGCCTTTCTCAGTGTTCTCTGACCTTTACCAACTTTTCCATACATTCACTGTACTTTTGCTTGTGGTTTATCCTTGCTTTCACTTTTTCATGTATAGACTTCAACAACAGAAGAAGAAAAGCATCAAAAGCACTCACCTGGGCTGTAGGTCAAAGCACATGGCTCCTGGGCTTCATAAACAACATCAGCTAGGGCCATCCCATAAGCTGAGAGAATACCAGCATACCTGGACAGAATGCAAGAAAACATATGAGAGAAATGAAGCCAGAAAATAAGCCAGAGAAACCACCAGCATCATCAGCAAATCACTCATATTTCATGCCAGTCTCAAAAGCTCTGTCTAAATTTGTGCTAACTTCTCCTCATAATAGTGTACCTGCCATATTACAAATGGAGAAACATTGTTAAATGTACAGCTTAGCTGTAAAAGTAGACTTTCAGGTAATAAACCCCCAAAAATGCATGAGCTGTGGGTGTCATGTGTATGATAAACTGGTAGGAAAGTATATACATGACACATACTCTTCCTCCTCACTGTAGGCCATGTTAAATTCTGAACCATGCACTTTTACAACAGTTCAAATTTATTTCCTGTGATCAGATCTAGCAGTGAAAATCTCTGCAAGGCCAAGATATAGGGCAGAAGCCCACAACTCAAACAAACAATTTAATGAGTGATGACATCTAAATCACGGTAGTCTTTCTGCTTATCTGTGGGGTAAAGATCCTAATCATAACAAACTACACTGGATTCTTGTTGCTTCATCTCCACGGACCAGCAAGCATGATGCGCTGAAGGTAGTGACGCATAGCTTCATGTTGAACTGGGAGTGAGTTACAGTGCCTATTTTTTTCCATCTCTGAATGGTGCTAAAAAGTAAGGGGCATACAATACTTCTTTAACAGAGTTCACCACCATAGGAACTTGCTCCATTAGCCAGGCTGGGGTTGTTACTGAGAATATAAATGGAGAGTTGGGACAGGGTCTTGGTTGGCACAAGAAGCTTTAGACTGCTGACTGCCAACTCAGACAGTGTCTTCACTGACAACAGAATCTTGAGAACACTGTAGAATGTCACAGCCAACATAACTCTTTATAACACAGCTAACAACTTTATGATCTGAAATTTAATGAGTATATAAATACTCTTTTTTAACTTTTAACCTGGAGCCTGGGTGCGGCAAGATGACGTATATCAAAAAAAAAAAGACTTGCCACTTCAAAGTATGATAGACCAAAATGTCTGAACCTCTGTTCACTTCATTCAACTACAACTAGCACTTCTTCTTCTTCAGCTTTCTGAGCCATTAAGGCTCACTGCTGCAGATAAAGTTTGCCTCCGTTCCTCTCTATTCCTAACCTTCTCTCTCCAGTTGGTGACACCAATTTTATATCCTCTTCTCGCTGTTGGCGAGATCTTCAGCTGCCGTGCGTGGAGCGGTGCTCCTCCCGGCCAATGAAGAAATTTGCAAATGAGGTTGCCGCACAGCATCACTGCGGAAAAGGTGGTAGAAAGGATAAAGTGAAGCAAATAGTCAAATCACAGCACCTCTGGTCTGGAGGTTGGCCACGTCCTGAGTGCAGTCATATCGGGTGAAATGCATGAACCGACTTGTCCCAGAGGTTAAGACACTGCTGGCGAGACTCTTCAAATCCCGCGCGTGGAGTGAAGCTCCTCCCGGTTAAGGAAGTGAATGCGGTAAAGAAATAAAGGTTGCTGTGCGGAGCCGATGGGAAAAGGTGGTGGAAAGTGAAGTTTAACCAGTATGTCCAGTAGTATCGCTACGAGAGCTATACCACGGCACCTCTGCTCTAGAGGCCGGCCACGTCCGAAATACACCTACATTGGTGAAACATGCCTAAACCGGCACACACCAGGGGTGGAACTTGATGGCTAGACATGTCATGCCACCTCCGCTCTAGAGGTCGGTAATGCCTGATAAACACCCATACTGGTGAATTTTGCCTAAACCGGCTCATACCAGGGATGAATCTTGAAGGCTATGCATGTCACAGTACCTCTGCCGTAGAGGTCGGTCCCGTCCCAAACACGCCCATACTGGGATAATGCCTAAACCGGCTCAACCCAGGGGTAGAAGTCACTAGTGGCGAGGATTTGTCCTCCTGGACAAAAGCTCCATCCTGGTCACAACTAGGAAGGGTAGCGGCCACGACCGCAAAATGCTGAAGTCGGAGACACTGGATCAGGGAAGTCTAGATAGGCAACCACCTCTCACCCGGCGGGGATGTTTGCGTATCCTAATCACGCTGAGGTTTTCCGGTGAGAAAGTCCAACCCTGGACTGGATGGGCAACCACCTCTCACCCGGCGGTGATACACGGGTATCTCAAAACACGTCGAGGTTTTCCGGTGAGAAAGTCCAACTCTGGCCTGGGTGGGCTACTGCCTCTCACCCAGCGGGGATGCACTGATATCCTAAACACGTCAAGGTCTTCCGGTGAGAAAGTCCAACCCTAGACTAAACTGGTGCAATGAAAACCACGGTGTCACGCAATCCCGCTTCCGAGACCCACCAAGAATACAGGCTAAAGCACTGTGATACTCTGAACCCCTTGTGGTCCTCTCGTGGATCTCGTGTGGTCTATTTTGGACCACACAGGGGACCACGGGACCTAACGAGGACCACAGGCGTGAATTCAGTAAGTTCACAGTGCGGTTTTTGGTGGTAGAAGTGAACAAAGAAGAAGAAGAAGATATCCTCTTCTGTGTTGTCTTTCCATCTCTATCTTGGTCTACCCCTTGGTCTTGTTTCCCTCATCTTCTGTGCATACATCATTTTCGTTTGCCTGTTCATTCTTTTCTACAAGCCCCAGCCAGCATAGTCTGTTCAGTTTCAAGACATTTATAATTCGTTGAGATTTAAATAAGCTGTTCAGTTCAGTGTTCTTAGCTCTCCATTCTCCACTGTTAGTATCCTTTATTGGCCCAAAGATTCTTCTTAGGATCTTGTTCTCAAAGATCTGCAACTGTTGTTCATCTTTCTTTGTTGTACTCCACATTTCTGATCCAATAACTAGCACTAATAAATGGTAAATCATTTATAGTCTCCTACAATAAATTACCTATGAATAAACACTTCTTGCATCCCCAGTGAGCGAGCAATAGCACAAGCATGCTGACCTCCTGCCCCACCAAAACAAGCTAGAATGTGTCGTGAAGTGTCATAACCTTTAGCCTGAATGTGAGAGAAATGAACATTTTCTTCAAAGCAAATAATGTCCTTTCATCCAGGTACAGAATACACAGTTAATGATAATATGAGACAAGCACACAGCAGAATAATGATACATCTGTTTATTTACATAAATAGTTTACTTACACATAACAACTCTTATTGTGAGGCAGAGATAAAAACTGTAATGAGGACTTGCAAGTTATAGATGATTAAAACTGTAGTACACAGATTATCATCAGTTGAACTATAACCAGAAAGAAGCACATGTACTGCTCTAGGACAACTATGGCTGATTTACTATTATAAGACTATAACAGCTTCATGTGAAGCTCTCAGAAAATCACTGCTGATTTACTATTAAAGACTATAAATGCCTTATGTGAAGTTCTCAGAAAATCACTGCTGATTTACTCTCTCTCTCTCTGAACCTTAAGTGCCCAGGGCACATGGGGCTTCCGCAAGGGTTTTCCACAAATGCCTGTCCTTCGCCTTTTTTTCTGCTCTTGCCCAGGTGAGTCCTCTATTGCTCAACATCCTTTCTGTTGTTCTTCTCCATGTCTCTTTTGGTCTACCCTTACTTCTGCTCCCCTGTGGTGTCCATCTTAGTGCTATTTTTGGTAGTGAGTTGTCAGTCATTCGGAGCACATGTCCCAACCATCGCCAGCGTCTTTCCTCAATAATTGTTGTCACTGATTTACTACTATAAGACTAAAATACTCTTCTGTGATGCTTTTGAAGAAAGACTGCTACAGTACTTCAACTTGATCATCATGAAAAAGTTCATTCTTGTTGTTGAAAATGCTGTGAAGCCTGTTGCCTTACGGGATTAAATAAGTCCTAACACTCTACTCCCTGTGGTGCTTGATTTATAAGATCTTCATCACAGCAACTGCAAACACCTTCAGCACAACATCAACTACCAATACCTTCACCACAATATCAACTACCAATACCTTTACCACAATATCAACTACCAACACCATTACCACAATATCAACTACCAATACCTTCACCACAATATCAACTACCAATACCATTACCACAATATCAACTACACAGAAAGTCAGACCATAGTAAGACTCTAAAACTATGTGAATTCAGACTTCTGCTTACATCCTGAAAAGGAAGGTTGTGCTGCATGTCACATTTAGGTTATGATACTTGCACACTTTGGTCTGGTAGATGCATCTTTAGCTTGACTTATTTTAAGCAGCAGAACTGCCTACCCACTCTGATCCTTCTTCGCTGTCACTCAGTCTAACTGTCCGTTTCTAAGAAGCTGAATACCGTCTTGGCTTGCTATGGTCCACCAATCTTGACGCAAACAGTCAGCTACGGGCACTGACCACTATCTCATTCAGCTGGACTACTATGTCAACCACGGACCACCTCTTTAAAGTCATGAGAAGTTTCCAACACAGCTAAGTTCGGAATGAGTTAATGGTGGAAGGAATTTAAAAACAGATCTCTGAGGTACATTACATGACGCAAGCAAGTGCCGAAAGAAGCAGTTTTCATCAGTCATACCTGAGTGAGTGCCCTGATTGGTCGACACATAGTCTCATTAGCGACGTTTATGAAACCCAGGCCAACTTCCTCTTTTGTCATCTTGATGAATCTTGACTTGTCTTCAGCTTGCGCTAGCAAAAACTCATTCACCTGGTAAGCATGTAAAAATCACTTCACTTTTAGCCCATGTGCATTATTAGAAGCAATTTTAACACCAAAAGTAATGAAAAATAATATAAAGTAGGACATTATTTTAGTTTTATAAAGCTCTGATTCGTTTTGACCTTCCTGCATAAAACCTCTGTCACTGTCTCTGATTCTGTAGGTCAATTAGCAATCTCTGTATAAATCCAAAACTCCAACATGTCTGACGTCATCATGACAATTTTGAAAACAGGGATAAAGATTTGGCAACCCTTACAACTGTCAGAAAAACTAAGTTTTTTAGTATGCTCCACCTTCCTAGGAATATATCATCAGTCAGTCGTTTGCATGTCCCTTGCGGAACTTTGCCTCCTGTAGGCCTCTCAGTTGTACGTAAGATGCCCTGCTGATGATGCATCCTTTTGCAGATCATCAATGATGTCTTGCAGCCATCTTCGCCTTGGTCTTTCTCTCTTTCTTTTTCCCATTATGTACCCTTCCAAGATGCTCTTTTCTAGATTTTTTATTATGATGTTTTTGTGTCCAAAATATTTAAGTTTTCTCTGTTTAATTCCCCTTACTAGCCAACCTTCTTCAATATTAAGTTCTTGTAGTATGGATATATTTGTTCTTTTTTGTGTCTAAGATATTTCAAGGACTCTTCTGTAGCATTTACATTCAAAGGCATTTATGTGTGTTCTCAGCTGTTTTGTTAAGTGTCCAAGTCTCACAAGGATATGTTGCAATGGGAAAAATGCATGCCCTCAAAAATCTTATTTTTGTAGTTCTGTCTGTTCCTCTCCACAGCTTCCTTAGTTGTTTTACTTTCTGAACAGCAATAGTTGTCCTCCTTTTAATTTCTCATTGTATCTCCATTTTTAGTTAGTAGTGATTCTAGATATTCAAAACTCTTCACCTCTTTCAATTTGTCCTCACTGATACATATTTCACCTGCCTTATTTGTTTTGTCAGTTGTCATCAATTTAGTTTTCTTCGCATTAAGATAGAGGTTTTGCTCTTCACTATTATGATAAAGAGTTGAAACATTTGCCCCTTAAATACCTTAACAATCTGTACACAAGAAAATTTCATGCCTACATTCAGTGAAACATAGCCTGTTTACTGCAGCTAAAACAGATCAAGGGAAGGAACAAGAACTTGTCCTGCTGTGCTTCTTAACAACCCTGACAATTGCCTCCCCTACAGAAACAATCACCACTACTACAATACTTGTCCATTCCATTATACTCACCTCATCTGTAAGCTGTTCAAAAGCTCTCAGAGTTGACTCTTTATCTAGTGGCATGTCTTCAGTTTTGCCAAATATATTGGGAAAATATTCTGGCAGCAGTCGCCCCAAACACAGATTGGCATCAGTGATTGTAAGGGGACCTCCTGTAAATTTTTAAAAAAAAATAATAAAATCCATTTGTACCAAATTAAATAGGAATGATGAATGATTGAGAGATTGAGAGGAGCCTGTATTTCTTCCAGGTATGTACACAAGATGGTGGGAGCCTTTCAAAATGTAAGAACATACCAAGAATATTCAATAAACACATGAGGAGATGGTAGGAATGTTCCATGTGACCAAGTGTGAAACTCTGAAGTGATAAACAAAAAAGCTGCACAATATAGCGCTACAAATTAATTTTATGATGATTTATGATGACACATTAAGTGTCTGAATGGTGCAGTGGTTAGAATGGCTTATCTCTTATGGTCAAGTGACTGAAGCATGGCTGGAGGAGTTCCAATCATCTAGTGTAGAAATTGGTACCTAGCAACTACTGGAGCTGGGAAAGAAAAAAAAAGGAACTAGTGTGATGACACATCAACCTGTCATGTTTTGACAGGTTAAGGAAAACACGGGCACTAACACTTCAATGTTTCCAAGGCAAGACATGTGTGTTTTTTTTTTTTAAAATGATGACAAATTGGTAACACTGTTCCAGTATTTTAAAGTGTCAATGTGCCTATATATTTCAGTGACCATTAATAATTAAAGTGTCAATGTGCCTATATATTTCAGTGACCATTAATAATTAAAATGTCAATGTGCCTATATATTTCAGTGACCATTAATAATTCTGCTGGATGATGGTAGATGTTATGTGAGCAAACTGATCAAAAACTAATATTAGTGAGTGTTGCTGAAATTGAAGGACAAATGATGCAGTATTTCATCAAATCCTTTGATGAGATTGAGAAGCTTGTCAAGAATAGAGACATATGGTGAGACACATGTGAGGCCTACATGATGCTTGATGGCACAGGAAGGTTGTGAGATGTATTTGATACATTACGTTGGTTTTATTTAAACTTTGCCCCAGAAAGCAATGTCACAGAGAGAGAAGGAAAAAGTGTGTAAGTTGGGGAGGGGGTGGGGATGGGGGGGCAGAATGTAAGTGAAAGTGGGGGGCTGTAATGTTGCATTCTGTTACATTAGGCCAGATATTGTCAATTCACAATTAGTATTGTCTTTATATTTGTAATACTAGTACTATACTGCACTCAAATGAAAGTTGGAAGATGGACAGAATGTCAGATGGAACTGCTCTTCCAATTCTTTACCATCTGAAAATAAAGTCTGTTCATTCATTCTCTCATCTTTGTCATCCTCTTCTTCTTTCACCTTCAACTTTTCCTTCAGATATTAGAGTTTTCATTACTGTATTAGGCTATTTAGTATGGCCCAAAAAGTTTTAGCAATCTTCTGCTTTTCATCATCTCTCTTCTCAATTTCAGCTGATTAATACTTCTTTATGTTCTATCCATGGATTATGTCCCATTCTTCTCTATATCCACATTCCAAGGCTTCAGTTTTTTTTTCCCAACTATTACTTAATATTCATGCTTGTACACCCATTCTTCTGTTCACTTCTATTACTGTGGCTTAGAAATAAGTAAAGTGTTCCTCACCCTTCATGTAACAGACAGGACCTGGGTGTGCCCCTGCTGATTCTGGTCCCACAACGAACATCCCTGATCTGAAGAACAGCATAGAACCTCCACCAGCAGCAACAGTGTTGATGTCCAGCTTTAGGAAAATGTCAAAGGAAAATTTCACTCCAAAATCTGCTTATTTTTGTATGGTCCCCATGGGACCACATGCCACTCTCTCATCTGGTGGTCCCTCCAAAAAACCCCATAAACAGAGTGGGAATGACCCAGCCAAAGTAACTCAATTTCTAGGACTGAATATCATAAAGTTCAAACCTCAGACGTCACACTGCTATTTCCTGTTTTCATGGCTCTTGCTGGTACTGTGGAATTCATGAACTACGCCAAGATCCTCTTTCAGTTCAGGACACAGATTTCCTATCAACCAGTCCTCAGTGCAGTGATGACAACACCTTCATATTTGTATTTAAACTTTATATAACAGCAGATGTCGAGCATGAAAGGGAAATTTATGAATAAACATTTCTCATTTAAAATCGTTATGAATAAAAATCAGGGGAGAAAATGCATAAAATGGCACATACAAGAAAAGGAAATTAAAATATGTGAGAAACCACTAAGAAAACACGCACCATTTTCTGATCAAATCTTAGAGTTTCTGATCAGTGTTACACTAGATTTAAAAGTCTGATAACACATACACTTTGTCTGCTTGAACTTGGTGTTTGTAGATTTAAAAGTCTGATAACACATACACTTTATCTGCTGAACTTGGTGTTTGTAGATTTAAAAGTCTGAGTATGTTTACAAGCTTCATGTTTATACTGGTATGTTCTTTTTCCACTGAAACTGTTAAACTACATTTATAAATCTGGCTATACCTTCACAGCTTGATACTCTAGACTCAAAAGTTAGGTCAGTCGTTTGCATGTCACATGCGGAACTTTGCCTCCCTAACAGCTTTCCTGTAGGCCTCTCAGTTGTAAGTAAGATGCCCTGCTGATGATGCATCCTTTTGCAGATCATCAACAATGTCTTGCAGCCATCTTTGCCTTGGTCTTCCTCTTTCTTTTTCCCATCATGTGTCCTTCCAAGATGCTCTTTTCTAGATTTTTTTATCATGATGTTTAATGTGTCCAAAATATTTAAGTTTTCTATGTTTAATCCTTAAATTAAGTTCTTGTAGTATGGATATATTTGTTCTTTTTTATGTCTGTGATATTTCAAGGACTCTTCTGTAGCATTTACATTCAAAGGCATTTATGTGTGTTCTCAGCTGTTTTATTAAGTCTCCAAGTCTCACAGGCATATGTTGCCATGGGAAAAATGCATGCCCTTAAAAATCTTATTTTTGTGGTTCTGTCTGTTCCTCTCCACAGCTTCCTTAGTTGTTTTACTTTCTGAAGAGCGATAGCTGTCCTCCTTTTAATCTCCCATTGTATCTCCATTATTAGTTAGTAGTGATCCAAGATACTCAAAACTTTCCCTCTTCCAGTTTTTCCTAATTGATACATATTTCAGCTGCCTTATTGTTTTGTCACAAGGATGGTGATGCCAGAAAGGAAGTTGGAATTAGAATTGCAAAAGCAGCATCAATCTTCAAGAATCTTGAGAACATATGGCATTCAAAAGTTATAAGCACAAAACCAAGTTAAGACTATTCAATTCAAATGTAATATCCACCCTCATTTATGCATGTGAAAGCTGGAAAACAACTAAAGAAACAGACAAGAAATTAGACTCTTTTGAAAACAAATGCCTAAGGAAAATACTCGGCATCAAGTGGAACGAATTCAAGAACAATGCAGAAATAAGTCAGATGACTGAACAACAACCAGTCTCATGGGTGATCAGGAAAAGGAGATGGACATATGTTGGTCACGTGATGAGAAGAAACAGAGAATCCTAAAACGAGCTATAAAATGGAACACAACAGGCCAAAGAAAAAGAGGTAGACCACGTGAAACTCTGAAGAGGACATTGTTAAGAGAGGCCAAATTAATAGGCATAAAATCCCTTGATGAGGTTGAAAGACTTGCCGAAGACAGGAAAAACTGGCAAACTACCTTGCAAGCCCTATGTGACGTTTAACGGCATCGGGAAGGATATATGATATATATATAAGATATTGTTTTGTCAGTTGTCATCAGTTTGGTTTTCAAATATTGGATAACAAAACTAATTCATCAGCTTCAGAGCAAAGCAGCACAAATTACAACACTACCTAACCACTTCTTTGGTGCTCAAGTTCTTGGTCATGCTAAATCTGAATCTTGGTCACCAGGCCCTCATGATTAAGTGGCTTCCATGTGTCCCCACAGCTTCTGCCTTAGGTCCATGCCCTGAGCATTTGCCTGGTGACATAGATATGTAGAAGTTTGGCACTCCTGGAGTATATGTTCTGCAGTCAGTACTCAACTCCTACATGGGCATTCATCTGTATGTGAGATCTTGAGTCAGTGGAGATGGCTCAACAGCCTGCAGTAGGTGGTTCTTAGTCAGCACAGGACAATTATTGCTTCCTCTGTAGCTGTTGCTTACTACCTGTTTATCAGGAACCCCAATAATTTATCAATCATCTTACCTGGGGAGCCTGTATGGTGATTCCAGCTGTTGTGGTCTCAAACACATGCTCAAAGTCACCAGCAAACCGGCTCACATCAGTCGAGGTACCTATAGAAACACACAGTCCATATATAAACTTCAAGTGACAGACAAAATAAACCATGATTGACTAACTACAACATTAAGAGCTTTTGGAAGTGGAGGCACAGACGCAGTATTCAAGCTGATGAGACAGCGGCCATCAACTCATAACTGTCTGCTTGTGTCAGGATCAGCAAACAGTTGGCAAAGATACTATTCTACCGTCATATGGTTCCCTCTTGATAACAGACAGCAGTCTGGCCAAGTGAACAGAAATCAAACAGAAAAGCAAACCTGATCATGAAAATAAGACTGGCTAAAGACAAATATGTTGGGGCAAAGAGGGCAGATATCACAGCATAAATGCAGTCCATGGCATGATACGACACAACACAACCACCAAACTTTTCAGAGCGAATGCAGAAAAATCTATATCCAACAGCCCAAACTTCTACCATTAACGATGTTAAGCATAAATATAACACAAGAGAAACAATGATACTATGAAGACAAAGAAATATGGTGCAGTTTTACATAAGGTTGAGAAATGGGGGCGGAGGGATGCAATCACGGATCTCGAGAAATGATACTTCCCTTTTTTTTTTTTTTTTGGCATTTATTTGATACTTTCTTTTCTGCTGTCTACCAAAACACTGGAATCATTTCTCTAAAAACACTGATGGACATCCTGATGTCAAAGAATGAATGCATATGGGCATGCCCTGAGTGATGAGGCTGCTCTCCAGGACCAGCGAGAGCCAGGCTCTTATTTTACAGTTACAGTCAAAGTTTCTGCTGTCTCTAAAGCAAGCATTTTGCTATTCAGTTTGTTGTGTTTGTTACTCATGGCTGCTCTTTTTTTTTCTTCATCCAGTTTCATCTCAAAGACAAAAAGAAATGAAAATCTTCTGATTACAAATGAGCCAGTGGGGACTCAAGGCTCATAGAAGGACAAAAGATTAGTGTCAGCAAAAACTAAATGAGAATATGAATTTGAAAAACCAAATAAAAAAAAAACATTCAGATATCTTGAGAGTTATGTAAGTACTGGGCGTTAAAGCACAAATCTAATCAAGGGAAGATAAATTTACTAAACTCTACAGCTTACCTCCCATATCAAAGCCAATAACAGGTACTCTTTTCTCCTTATCAAATGTGGTCTCCGAATATCCAACAACACCACCAGCTGGACCAGAGAGAATGGCATGTGATCCCATGAAGCTAAATCAGACAAACAAGGACCTTCAGATTTTCATTTATTTATTACACAAATAAAACTCCACTTAGAAAATACACAAAATACATGTACAAGCCTATACTGACAAAAACAGAATCTAGAATCAGAAATGAGCAAATTTAATAAAAACCACCAAATGTGCTAAATTTAAGAGATAAAGATGAGAATCTAAACACCAACAGACCATATTAAGAATATTTTATATGAATGCATACCTCTCCATTGGCGTCAGTCCTCCATCAGATCTCATAAAAAGTACTTTTGCTCCCTGGTTCGGTCAAAATGAGGAGAAAAAACAAATGTATTGAGCTAGACATTCTAATATGATAAGAAATGAAAAAAAAAAAAGAAGTGAAATAATGAGAACAGGTTAACAAATGAAACTAATGGTAATTCAGAAGAACTTTCAAAAACATGAAGTATTTGATCTCATTCTCTCTCTCTCTCTCTGTTTTTGTTAGAAACCAAAATATCAGACTGTTGTCTCGTCAGTGTAAGTAAAGCTTGCTCCTACCACAGCCTTGTGGCAGTGGATATGTACATTAATCTGCACACTTGTGGACATACATGCACCATTATAAGCTAGTAATTTCTTATCTCACTACCTTCAGCAGATCCACTCAAATCATTAAAAAAAAAACCCACCCGCACGCACACACACACACACACATTTAAAACGTGCGCAGGTTGAAAGCTGACCTTAGAGGGCACATTGTATGACATATATACAACCTCCAAGGTCAATTTTCAAACCACACGCAAATATAATTTTTTTTTAAAAAACTATTTGCATGCAAAATTGTATCATTATGTCAAATTACAGGGCATCATTTGAGGTTTTCACAGAAATAAATACTAAAATCCAAAGAAATCAGGAAAACAAACTCATGCACCACAATCGTATGTCTTTTAGCACTACTGTAGTACAGAATAACATTAGGAAACTGAAGAATAAAAGTATCACAACCTGGAGGGAACTTTGGTCTCATGTACTCACCCTCTCAATCTACTGACTTTTCTCATACTACAATTTTTTTCCTACACACTCCATTTCAATAAACTACATATATAAACACAAAACAGCAAGAGAATATAAACAGCTTATTAGCCAACACAGCCTACCTGAAGTCCCTCTCTGAAGCCTTCTATGTATCTTTTGATGCAAGGTGTTAAGTAAGCATCAGCACATGCTGTGATGGATGTGAACATTAACATGAATTGATAACATTGTCTTTACAAATTCAGTTCAGTTCTAAACCATCCTCTAATTTTTGCAGAAATTTTTGCTACCCTGCTCGTCATGGAAATATAAAATACTACTTCTTTTTTTTCTTCGGTGCTCAAGAGCTAGGTCAGGCAAAACACGAAGTCTTGTCATGAGGATGATGTTTACAGTTCTCTCCAAGTTCTGATGATAGTCCCACAGCTTCTGCCTCAGATTTTACAACAACATCTCATCTTGTATGTTTAAACATACTAGATGATCTTGGAGTATATGCTCCAGAATCTTTACTTTGGTTTTATCTGGGCATCCCTTTGCTGTAGGATAACTCAAATTGGTAAGGACCACTCAAAACTTTGCAGTGACCTGCTCTTAAATGTACAGCATGGTCTGCTGATATTTCTGAAGCATATGAAGTGGATCAATATATCTGTCCACACTATGTTTTTTTTTTTTTACCCACCGCAGCAGCTACTGATTTTGTATTTTGATTTCTCTATCAATGGTTGATTTATTTCCACAAGTTGCCATTGTTTGAAAGAACATTATTTGTTTTCTTTCTTTTTGCAGCAATCTAGTTATTTTTTTTCTACAATGTTATATTACTGGATGGCAAAAGAAAAGCAACAGTTGTTTATCATGAGAGACAATAAAGCTTTGATGTACACATTTAATTAACACTTTATTCACCCCCGATATTTGTTAGTGATTTTAATAATGATCTACTGTCAGTGCAGAACACTGTCAGCAGCCAGAAGCACAATTTTTGTATTCAAGAAAACAGGACTCCAGAATATACTCAATTCTTGATTCTTCTTCTTCGTTCACTTCTACCATCAAGATCACCCTGTGATCCTACTGAATTTACTCCTGTAGTTCTTGCGATAATCTCATTTAGGATGGAGGCTCAGAGCATCGTAGAGCTTGGGCCTATATTTTCGGTGGGTCACAGAAGCGGCATTGCATGACACTGTGGTTTTTGTTGCACCAGTTTAGTCTAGAGTTGACTTCCTCACCGGAAAACATCAATGTGGTTTGGATATGAATATATCCTCGCTGGGTAAGAGGTGGTTGCCCATCCAGCCTAGAGTTGCACTTTCTCACCGGAAAACCTCAATGTGATTTGGATATGAATATATCCCCATCGGGTGAGATGTGGTTGCCTATCTAGACTGCAGTGGTCCAGTGTCTCCGATTTCAGCATTTTGTGGTCGTAGCCACTACCCTTCCTGGTGGTGACCAGGACGGAGCTTTTGTCCAGGAGGACAAATCCTCACCACTAGTAAGTTTCACCTCTGGGTTAAGCCGGTTTAGGCGTATTATCCCAGTATGGGTGTATATATGACGTGACCAGCCCCTAGAGTGGAGGTATCGTGATATAAGTAGCCATCAAGTTTCACCTCTGGGTTAAGCCAGTTTAGGCATATTGGCCCAGTATGGGTGAATATAAGACATGGCTGGCCTCTAAAGCAGAGGTGCTGTGGTATGAGTAGCCCTCACTGCAAGACTACTGGCCATACCAATTCACTTAATCCTTTTCCATCACCTTTTTTCACAGCGGCGCCATGCAGCAACCCTAATCGCATTTTTCTTCATTGGCTGGAAGGAGTTTCACCCCATGCACGGCAGCTGAGAAATCTCGCCAGCAGTAACAAAAACTCTGGTTTCCCAGAAGCTGCCGGCAGAGTTATCAAAGCAACCCCTGCGGATCGCTAGTTGGCATTGTTTGTGGTCAGAACTACGACGGTATCTGATCATCTTTAAGCCTCTGACTTTTGTTCCTGATTAATGAAAACATTCTTGACAAATGCTTTTGCAGTAGCTGGTCTTGCAGCAATCCAAGAATTTCACCTCTAACGCCGCAATACGAATGCCCCCGTTTGTCCCTGTTAATCATTACCTCCAGTTCTGAAAACCAACAAAATAGAACCGAGGTCCTATTCCATTATTCCACGCACCATTGTTCAGGCAACTGAGGCCTGCTTTGAACTCTAATTTTTGAAAGTAAATGCAACAGATGGACGCTCAGCAAAGAGCACCTGCAGGAGAGAGCCGGCAGACAGTAGTGAAGGAGACAATGGGCAGTGAACCGGCACAAGCTGAACCGCCCGCCTGCTCCTGAGATCCAACTACAAGCTTTCAACTGCAACAACTTTAATATAAGCTATTTGACCTGGAATTACCACAGCTGCTGGCACCAGACTTGCCCTCCAATAGATCCTTGTTAAAGGGTTTAAAGTGTACTCATTCCAACTATGGGGCCTCGAAAGAGTCCCGTATTATTTTTCGTCACTACCTCCCCATGAAGGGAGTGGGTAAATTGTGCACCTGCTGCCTTCCTTGGATGTGATAGCCGTTTCTCATGCTTCCTCTCTGGAACTGAACAATGATTTCCCATTACCTGTTACAAACACGGTAGGCATGTCATGTACCATCGACATTTGATAGAGCAGACATTTTAAAGATGTGTCACCGGCACAGAAGGCCATGCGATCAGCACAAAGTGATCCAGAGTCACCAGTTGGGATGCTGTGCCCCACAAAGGGCAACGATGATTGGTTTTGAACTAATAAAATGCACTCTTTCCATGAGGGTCGGAGCTTGGTAAGCATGTATTAGCTCTAGAATTGCCACAGTTATCCAAGTAGGATCATGTCATCTAAGGAACCTCGACTGATTTAATGAGCCATTCGTGGTTTCACCGTGAGACAGTGTGAACTTAGACATGCATGGCTTAATCTTTGAGACAAGCATATGACTACTGGCAGGATAGCTTTCTTCACCGAACCTTAGTTGGATATCTGCCGACTGACCGACGTGGGAAGAGGGAGACACTGCTCTGCTCAGAGCGGATCACTTTTGACCCCGGCGGCATTTCATTTCCTATAACCACCGGCTCTCTCTGCTCTAACAAACAAGAAGAAAGCGCGGCTCCAACAACCAACGCACATTACATACTGCAGACCCGATACTCTTTGTGAGAGATGGGCCAATTTCAAGACCATTGGCCACCAGCACCGTACACTACCGAAGCTTTAGCATAAACCTGGCTTGCTGGCCGTTTACAGGCTTTGCTTGACAGACAAACCACTTGCTTCTGCATCGGACCACCTTAGCTCTCGCTGTCTGGGAAGGGAGCGAAGACCTTTCTCCCCATGCACGGAACTCGAGAGTGCTTTTTCGCCAAAAGAATGGTCGGCCTGCACTTTCAAAGCCAACAGCAGCCCGCTGACAATTCTTGATTGAAGCCATTCTATTCATCCTACAATTTCCCAATGCTAACTTCCAAAACTTATGTGACTGTTTCATCTACATAAATGACTGAATAAAACAGCTACATCACATAAATTAGAAATGATTTTTGAGAAACAGATTACCTGTGTATCCACGTGGCACAATCCTAGCCATGGACATAACTTTAGAAGAGAGCGATACATTAGTGAAGCCCATCTCTTGTGCAAGCTTTCCAACAGCTTCTTCATGATCTGGGTATCTTTCAATAATATATATATATATATATATATATATATATATATATATAAGGGAATGGCTTGAAAACATCACAACAATAGGAAAGATAAATGGGAAGAGAGGCTGGTAAAGACCAAGAGAACAAACCATGATGTCACAATAAAAAGCCACCACATGAGCTGTTAGAAGATAGCAAGGACTGAGATCCATGACTGTAATAATAACAAATAACAAACTGCTTCTGCATATCATTGGCTCAGTATTTATATGCTAAATAATATCATGAGATGGTGAGAGCAGGCTGGTCAACAGTGACCTGTCATCCCAACATGAAAGGATTCAGGACCTGCTACCAGGGCCCTCTTGCAAAACCGGCTGTTAAAATGGGATTCAGACACATTAATTTTAGGGGGACAAAACAGCCTCCAAAGATAGAAAATTGCCCGCAGGATGAGGCATATCAGATTCCACTACTCACATGGTTGTCAGCGAACGATGAGAAAATATTATTTCATGCACAGTTCAGTCTCACAACTAAAGAGACTTTACCTGAGTCCAGAATGGGTTTAAAAAAAACATCTGAATTACATAAAAAAACATAATAAAGCCCAAATACACTGCAACTCCCTCTTAAACTCATAAGATATTAACCAATTAGGAATATTAAAAAGTTAAATATTATACTGTAGCTTCATCATCTATGATTGGCTGCCAGGTCTCATTAGCAAATGACTGCACAACTTTTTTTTGTTTGTTAACAGATGCAGACTCCTTACATGTAAAAGACACTAAACTAAATGGCACAAAGATAAGAGCATTGTCTATCCCTTGTGATAGATATCAATAACTTCATGAAATTATTTTAAAAAAAAAAAAAAAGAAATACATGAATAAAATCTATGTCCCACGGGATTTGCATGCCCTAGGGGTGTAGGGGTATGAAGTGCTAGCGGTTTCACATTTCTAGGCCACTACAACATTTGAGGCTGGGATACCAGCACCTGCCCTCACTGACTTGTTTTTTTCTATGGAAACCCTAGGTACCCATTTTTTTTTGTTTTCCTGGAGACTGGGTTAACCCCCATACCAGTTAGTCCCAAAAAATTCCACCTGAGGGCAAAATCAAACCAGGGATCTCCCGACTGGCAGGTAAGTGCACTAACCACTACACCACCACAGCTACATGGATTTTAAAAAAAACACAAAAAAACAAAAAGTTAATAACAAGAAATAATGAGAAACATTACAATCATGAAAGCTGGAGTATTTCGGGCATATTATGATAATAAAAACCACATTTGAGGATAAAATAGCAGGTCTAAAGTACAAGTTGATGATGACAGTTATAATGGGGAGACAACATCCTCAGGCGGACAGTTATGGCAAGAGAAAGAGCAGACACAGAATCTCCAGATTCAATGAATGCAATCTTCACAAGAAAGACAACTCAGTATTATGATGACAATAGATTATACAATTTCTTTTGTGGAAATATAACAGATCTTAATTACAGTACACTTAAGAAAGTGAGAAACTCAGTAATCAAATCCAGTAATCTGTGAAAATAATGGGAAACCTGACAACAAACTTCTTTCAAAACGGCTGTCAAGCACATGACTTACATGTATGAGTGCATCAGAACCACAGCGAGACTCCTGATACCGCTGTCCAACACCTCTTGTAAGTCATTTCTTAGATCTGACAGATTAAGTGGCTTCCAAGTGTCCAACTGAAAAAAAAAACAAACCATTTCTTCCGTGTTTGATGTGCATTAGATCCACTAATTTAGTTTTTTTTTCTTTTTGCATCCAAAGCCAAGCTGACATTTGACATTTGACACTGCCAACGTATAGATCTGATGTTCTTTGCAAAGATCTGGCATGTTCTGTAGCGCTTCTGCTTCCTGTGACTTCTGAGTTGAAATTATAGATTTGAATTCCATTTAGGCCTGGAACCCTGAACAACTCTCCCCAGATAAAGGTGCTACAACAGGCTTCATCTCCTACAATATAGCCAGAAGGAAGCGCTGGTCTTATTACTTTTCTTTGCAAACAGTCCCAGTTCAAGTCAGTATAATGGAAACAATATTTTTCATACATTATATGGTCAAATGAAAAAAAAAAAAAAAGAACTGGCAAACAAATTTCTAATGAGTTAGTTGTCAAACTCCTTCAAATAAGCAGTGCTGGTTACAAGGTCCATACTACAAGAAATTAATATGGAAGAAGGCTGGTTAGTAAAGAGAAAGCTTAAATATTCTGGACATATTAAACGTCATGATAATCTAGGGATGACCGTCTTGGAAGGGTATATAATGGGAAAAAAGAAAGAGAGAAGAAACCAACGTGAAGATGGCTGCAAGACATCGTTGATAATCTGCAAATGGACGCATCAGCAGCAGGCCATCTTGCTCACAACCGAGAGGCCTACAGGAGAGCTGTTAGGGGGGCAAAGTTCTGCAAGGGACATGCAAATGACTGACTGGTTAAAAGGTTTTCATGTACTCAGGCTGAATTTATGAAAGTGATTATTTGTATCTAATAACAAAAACTGATGTAAATTTCATTTTAAAAAATCTGTATCATTTATTTTACAAATTATGCAAAAACAAGTTTCATACCAAAGATGGGGCCTGTTGATTCTAAAACTGTCTGTGAGAGAGAGAGAGAGAGAGAGAGAGATCTCGTACTTTTTAAAATATGTTATCTCATGTTTCATAGGCAGGAAAGGGTTAACTCATCCCGTGCCACTGTCACTATAGTGCTAACTTCCGGTTACTGAGTTGCATGCCATAGTCGTTACAGTGACAATTCATTTGTTTCAATAAAACAACTGGTGTAATATTTAGATTATACATATTTCATCCGCATTTCTGGTGACACTTTTCAAAATAGTGAAAGAGTGCTTAGTTACGAGCAATGCAGAGCAAGAAAAATGAAGAGAAACATAGAAAATTTTCAATTTTTGATGATGTAGATAAGGGTAACTTAACAAAACAGCTGAGAAGCACATAAATGCCTTTGAATGTAAATGCTATAGAAGAGTTCTCCAAATATCGTGGACACAAAAAAGAACAAATATATCTCTACTACAAGAGCTTAATATTGAAGAAGGCTGGCTAGTAAAGAGGATTAAAGTGAGAAAACTTAAATATTTTGGCCACATTAAACGTCATGATAATTTAGAGAAGACCGTATTGGAAGGATACATAATGGGAAAAAGAAAAAGAGGAAGACCGAAACGAAGATGGCTGCAAGACATCGTTGATGATCTGGAAATGGATGCAGCAGCAGCAGGCCATCTTGCTCACAACCGAGTGGCCTACAGGAGTGCTGTTTGGGAGGCAAAGTTCCGCAAGGGACATGCAAAGGAATGAATGAGATAAGGGTATGGACATGGCCTGTGACCACCCCACTGCTCTTGAATGTATCCAAAGTATATCTAGACATATTAGACGACTGGAGAAGCAGGAGGTTATTTCAGACATTAATTTAGTGAGAATGCAACACAGAATCACAATACAAGATTGACAAGTAGATCTACACATCTCAGATGGTAAGTAGTGTATATCTAGACCTAGCCGATGGTGAGCTGGGCACAGTCATTGGCTAAAAACATCACATTACTTCTTTTTTCCTAAAAAACTCTGCATTTATGAAATTTTCATACATTTAGTTATACTTTGAAACATAATAAGGACACAGAAGTACATGGAAATACTGTTTTCCATTCCATTTTACAACTATACCCCCTATACAAGACCCACGCTTTTATTCTGGCACCCATCTGAATGTCCGCGTTTCTTCCTCTGGCACAGTAAGAGTTAAACAAGATGTTAAATATTGAACACCATAGTTTAAAAAAAAAAGAACTTGCCTCATTGACTACATAAAGAATGAATTTATTTTTAAAAAAAGCTATTTTGTAAGTAACCACTTTTTTCAGCTATTTATAATTCACCAACTTTATTACTATATTGACATTATTTATTTCTGAAACATTATAACCATAAAACATAGCATGGCCTATTTCAAAATTTAAAATGTTCCACATCCATTCAGAACAGACCACTCTGGCATGATAAGAGAAAGAAAAGTTGAGCATGTGCTGAGTCAACAGTGACATGGTTTCTTATGCCAAAGTCTGTAAGTTTATGATCAGCTACCTGGAACCTTGTGATCCACTACCTAGAACCTTCAGGTAATCCAGGTAAATACATTTCTGATGTACAAGTGTTTAGGGAAACAGCCTCTGAAACTGCAGAATGTCTGTACCCCTGGGAACAATTGTGTTAAAAACGCACTTATCTTAACATAGTCTTTGTGAAATAGGGAAGATAGACATGACTGTTTAAAAAACTCTGACCTACTCCTGTAGCCCAAAAACCTGTAGCAATCAACACTAATTGTAATTGCTATTTTTGTAAAATGTAATGTCAGGTTGGTGGACAGATGGGGACATGGAGATTGCCGGCAGGGATGAGGAAAATCTGGTGTGAAACCAATGAATCCAGGATGTGACAAGCCTATGGGTCTTTACAACAACTGCTGTCAGAATGATGTAAACAAAATAGAGCCAGCAGACTACAGGTGATGGGGAATGGATATCATTGAGGCACTCATCAGATTCCTCATCCCAAAGTCAGAGTGTCTCTGTGGAATTGTCTCAAAGCTGTCAGGCCAGCCAGCGTTGCATGCTGGATCTGAAATTGAGAACTGACATAAGTACAGCCACAAGAGGCTGCAAAACAAAGTTTTGGCCAGGCCAGTCTACACCATTATCTTCATGGCAATCCAAGCAAGATCAGAGTCTGCCATAGCAAGGAAAGGTGCTGAAGTTGAAGGTACCCAGCCAAAAGGCGCATCGCAAAAATCAGGGTACCATGCATCATCGCCAGTGTACGTATGAAGAAGAGAATGTCTGCTTTCAAGGTGAAGCACACCTTGACTGCTCTGCAAACATGGGAGATCATTCAAGTAACAAACTATATCTTACTAAAAAAAAAAAGGAAAAAAAAGAGTAAAAGAGTAAAAAACTCGTAAAACAGGGATCAGAAATGTCAAATCAAGTGATAAACTTAACCTAGGAACAAATAAACTGATTTACCAACTCTCCGGTTGTTCCTTTCACTGTTCCCTCATGTTTATGGATCTGACAATCATCCTGTCTGAGAACAACTCGTTCCTCTACTTCTACCACCATCTCATAGAGATTTTCTGGACACACAATTTCCTGTTTCATTAACAAACAAAGAAAAAGAAATTGGGCATTCAAAATTACAGACTTTTTTTTCTTAAATTTGGACAATTCTGTGAACTAAAATAAATAATTACAATGACAAGTAACAATTTTCTTTAAGAAATTATAAATCATCAATTAATGAAATAAAGAAAATCCATAACTTATTCTGTAATGACCATATATTATATTTATTATATAAGGTTATTACACTTCAAAAATATATTTTCACTATGTTTTTACAACAGTATATAAAACATTTTGCTCAATCTACTAATTCGATGCTCAAGTTCCAGCAGTGAGGATTTTTTTCTGGTACCAATTCAAGTGCCATGCCACATGGCATAGGCGATCATTTCTCTCCACAATTCCCTGTTTTTAGACTTGATTATGAGACCCACCAGTGACTTTCTTTCTAGCCACACTGACAGCCCATACAGTAACTTCTTTCTCTGTCTCTTCTTAATTCAATTTTTCCAGTTGCCACAGTGTGTTCCAATTTTCCTCTTCTCAGGAAATGTCCTATAAATCTCGCTTGTCTGCGTCTGATCTTTGCTATAATTTGCTTTTTAACTCCAGCCTCTCTTAACTCTTTCCACCCTGGAAAAAAAAACGCGGACGTTACCGGCGTACGGGCGGACATTATAAATCTAGCGTGTGTTGCGATAATGTTTGGGTCCCTCTCTAAAATTAATTTTAACAAACTAATTCAGGGTTCAACATAAGTGTATCATATATCAAAATAAGTAGAAATGAATGAGGATTTAATAAATGTAGTTATTTGTCAAAGAAAGAGAACTGTTGCGAAAAAATTGAAAAGTTTGTGAGCAAAAAAAAATTTAAAAATTATTTAGGACTGAGAAAAAAAAAAGTATGTTCAACTTACCCTCAATCTGAATATATTCCAACTGAATATAAATCCAACTTTGGCACATTTTGTTGTGAAATCCAAATGAATCACATCTAATAAATACTATATCTCTTTTCAGCCCAAAAAAGAAATATGAAACACAAATAAAATTGTTTTCTACTTACCATTACAGCTGTAAAATATCCAATTGAAAAACACAATATGAAGATAAATGAAAATAAAAACTACAGGTTCATCCACGTGAGAACTTGATTCAGTTATGGTCTTTCCGTTATCTATACGCTTGAATAAATTCAAAGCTGCCTTTGCACTGTTTCTAACAAGCCTACCACTACCTGAATAACGTGCAGTCACATTTGTAGAGCCGGTGTGTGTGTTCATTTTTTGAGTCGGTCTCGAAAATGTCGCTGAAAAACACAAATTCTTGATAATTTTTAAAGAACTCCTTTTTGAACGGCGTGTCCGGAAGTAAAGGAAGATTTTGGCATGCGCAGATAGTCGTTAACTAAAATGTTAATTTCACATGTGAACGAAACAAAACAGGGTGTCCCATAGGGCCCTGTAGGCTGCCGACGTGAAACGAACATGGCCCCTGTAGGGTCCAGACGGGTGGAAAGAGTTAAGACTTCTTCACTGGTTTTCTTGGCTGTCCATGGTACCTTCAACACCCTTATTATAAACCACATCTCCATGGTCTCCATTTCTCGCTGTACTCTCTTATTCATTGACCATGCTTCACACCCATAAAACAAAATTGGCTCGATGTAACATTTAAGTACTCTGGTACCACCACACCAAAAAGACCCCAAGGTCCACGCAGCCTCTAAAAATAGGTACTAGAGAAATCTAGGAAGGTACATGCGGCCAGGCATGATACTGACCACTTCACACTTTCATGTGCTGAAGGTCTTGGAAATACGGGCCTAACACTGTATCCCCATTATGCCTTAATGGAATGGAAATAGGGATTTTACCTTTTTTATTTTTTATGTTAAAAAAAATACTGATGACACAGTATTACTGTCCACAACACAAAAAGGAATGGAAAAACTCATTTTGTCAGTCTGTAAGAACAGTGAAAAGCAAAATCTTTATCTTAATGCAAAGAACACTAAATTGATGACAACTGACAAAACAAATAAGGCAGCTGAAATATATATAAATCAGGACAAATTGGAAGAGGTGGAGAGTTCTGAATACCTTGGATCATTACTAATTAATAATGGAGATACCAATGAGGGAAATTAAAAGGAGAGCATCTATCGATCTTCCAAAAAAAAAATAACTAAAAAAGCTGTGAAGAGGAACAGACAGAACTATAAAAATAAGATTTTTAAGGACATGCATCTTTCCCATCACAATATATACCTGTGAGACTTGGACACTTAATAAAACAGCTGAGAAATACAAAATGCCTTTGAATGTAAATGCTACAGAAGAGTTCTTCAAATATCATGGACACAAAAAATAACTATCCATACTACAAGAACTTAATACTGAAGAAGGTTGGCTAGTAATAAAGATTAAACAGAGAAAACTTAAATATTTTGGACATATTAAATGTCATGATAATTTAGAGAAGACAGTCTTGGAAGGGTACATAATGGGAAAACAAGAGGAAGACCAAGGCAAAGATGGTTGCAATACATTGTTGATGATCTGCAAATGGACGCATCAGCAACAGGGCAACTTGCTTACAACCAAGGGCCTACAGATGAGCTGTTAGGGAGGCAAAGTTCCACAAGGGACATGCAAATGACTCACTGACTGACATTTTATGTAAAACATTACTTAATATGAATGTGAAAATAGTCTCATCCGATTTTAAAGGAAACTCATACTAAAAATACATCAGACAGTCATTTGGCTGTTAAGAACAAACACATTTTAAAAATATATCAGCAGCAACTGTCCTATGGGGTTTTGAGAAAAGGCAAAATGGAACATCTAGTGACAATATGAAAACTGGAGGGAAAAAAGGGATAGAGGAAGACAAAGAAACAAGATAACTGAAGGACTAAAAGAGTGGCATGAGCACAGTCCAACATATAATTTATAAAAGGATAGATAGTAGAAATCAACGACAACCAACCCTGATCGGCATGGACCAGAGAAAAAAGAGAGTGAGAGAGAAGCAATTGATAATCAGTCTCAGGTTAATGTAAGATTAGGCACCAAGTTTAAAGAAATTAACTGCAACCAATTTTTTTTTTACAGGCTATTGAAGTGGTAAGGGGTGGCAGAAATTGAGAAAATGGATAAAATTTCTAATCGAGCAGTCATTTGCTACCTGTGCATCAAGGGCTTATCATCAAAGGAGATCCATGAGGGTATGGTGAAGACTCAAGGGGGGAGTGCCCCTTCTTACAGCATAGTGAAGAAATGGGCAGCTCAATTCAAACATGGAAGGGAGAGTCTGGAAGATGATCCCTGTCCAGGAAGAGCATGAACGGTAACCACCGATGAAACCTCCCGCAGAATCCATGACATGATAATGGAGGATCAATGACTGAGCGGTACATTGCTACTGAGTTGGGCATCTCCCAGGAATGTGTTCATGCCATTATTCACAATGATCTTCAAATGACAAAGGTCTCTGCTCGAGGAGTCCTGAAACTTCTTGGAGCTGATCACAAACAACAGCATCTCAACATGTCAAGAGACAATCTTGGCCATTTTTCTGCAGATTCTGAAGTTTCTTCAGCAATTTGTGACTATGGATGAGACTTGGGTTCATCATTTTCAACCAGAAATCAAAGAACAGTCAGAGCAGTGGAAACATCATGGATCCCCGCCTCCAAAGAAAGCAAGGTGGTTCTGTCTACAGGCAAAGTGATGGCTTCCATCTTTTGGGATTCAGAAGGTAGACTATCTTCAAAAGGGCAGAAAGGTCACCAGGGTCTATTACGCTAATCTTGTGAAGCAACTGCGGGTCAAACTGAAGGAAAAGCATCATCATCATCATCAGGTGCCGTGCCGACTGGCGTTGGCTATTATGCTTCTCCAGAGTACCCGCTCCTTCATGCAGGCCATCAGTTCAGTTGGTGATCTCCTCTCACACCATCCCATCAGACTGTCCAGTATCATTTCTCTTGGTCTTCCTCTTGATCTTATTCCTTCTATTTTTTCTGTTGTTATAATATTTTCAATGCCCCCTCTTCTCATTGCATGTCCTATGAAAGTATATTGTCTCTCTCTTATCTTTTTGACAAGGTTTTTTGTCTCTCCAGCTCTTCTCATACATTCTTCATTAGTTGTTTTTGCTGTCCAGGGGATTTGCAACATTCTTCTAATAAACCACATTTCTGCTGCTTCCAATGATTTTTGTGCAGACTTGCCTATTGTCCATGATTCATTTCCATATAACAAGATAGGTTCAATATAGCATTTTAGGACTCGTTTTCTAACATTCATTGATAAAGATGTGTTAGCTAATATGTTTCTCATTCTCTGAAATGCAGTCTTTGCTTGGCCTATTCTGTTCCTAATTTCTGTTCTGCATTTCCCATCTGAAGTTATTACTGCTCCAAGGTATTTGAATTTCTGCACCTGCTTTAGAATAGTTCCGTTTAATTTAATACTGCATGTTGGTGGATTCTGTTTCTTAGATATAACCATAGTCTCTGTCTTTTTTATGTTCAAAGTAAGGCCTTTCTGTTCACTTTCTTTGGCTACTTTATCCAAGAGATTTTGCAGGTGTTGTTGGTTCTCAGCTATCAGTACTGTGTCGCCAGCATACCGAAGGTTGTTAATATTGTATCCTCCAATTTTTATGCCTGGTTCTGTGATGATTGTTCTTAGAATATTCTCGCTATACAGAGAAAAAAGGTCTGGAGATAGTACACATCCTTGTCGCACCCCTTGTTTTATAGGTTGATATTTTCCAATTCTATTTTCAACTCGAACTGCTGCTTCTTGCTGCCAGTGTTGATATTTTCCAATTCTATTTTCAACTCGAACTGCTGCTTCTTGCTGCCAGTATAGATGTTTTACAATCCTCAGGTCTTTGCCATCTATATTGATGTCTTCAAGCATTTTAATAATTTCATTATGTTTCACCTTGTCAAATGCCTTGGTGTAATCAATGAAGCATAAGTAGAGATCTTTCTGTACTTCTAAAGCTCTTTCTTTTAGTGTTCGTAAAGCATAAATGGCATTGTGTGTTCCCTTTCCTTCAACAAATCCAAACTGTTCATCTGCTATTTCCATTTTTATCTTTTTCCTTGTTCTTCTCATAATTATTCTCAGAAGTAGCTTCGTTATGTGACATGAGAGGCTGATAGTCCGGTGGTCGTCACATTCCTTTGCACCCGGTTTCTTTGGTAGTGCTATAAACGTGGATTTACTCAGGTCACTGGGAATATAACCACTGTTGTAAATGTCATTCAGTAACTTGGTTATTATTTTTATTCCTGTCTCCTCTAGTGCCTCTATTTCTTCTATTGTTATATTATCAGGCCCAGTCGCTTTTCCTTTCTTCATGTGTTTGATGGCATCTTCGATTTCATCTTCAAGTATTGGTGGTCCATCACAGTTTTCAGTATCTGGTGTTAATTCTGGTCTTTCTCCTCCATATAGCTCACTGATATACTCTGTCCACCTGTCCACAATGTCTTCTTTTCCCATTAACATTTTACCTTCTTTTGATTTCAGGCATCCTGTGGTATATTTTGTTTTCCTGCCTGTGAGTTCATTAATTCGTTTGTGCATGTTTTTGCTGTCTTTATTATGAGAGTCCTCTATCTGTCTGCACTGTTCATTTAACCACACTTCTTTTGCTTCTCTGCATTTGCGTCTTATTTCTTTATTTATCTTGCTATATTTTTCCTCGTTATTTTTACCCCTCTTCCTCTTGTCCATCAGTCCTAAGATGTCGACTGTCATCCATTTATTTTTAGGGGCTTCTTTTTTTGGTGGTATTATCTCCTGAACAGTTTGGTGGATAGAATCTCTTAACATTTCCCATTGTTCATCTATACTATTTATCTTTGCTATTGCATTGTATCTATTTGTTATAATAACTTTGTATTGTTCTCGCAGTTCTTGGTCATTTTTAAGAAGTTCTGCATTCAGTTTGATGTTTCTCACTTTTCTGCCTGCTTTCTTTAGCTTTATTCTAACTTTTCCACAGAGTGGATCATGGTCACTATTGCAGTCAGCTCCTGGCATGGTTTTTGTTGTCAGTAATGCATCGCGGAATTGTTTGTTGATTAATATGTAGTCTATCTGGTTAAAAGTCTTTTTGTCTGGGCTGCACCACATTGCCAGTCTTCGAGGATGTTGTTTAAACCAAGTGTTTCCTACAACCATGTTGTGTATTCTTGCCTATTCAATTAATTTATAACCTCTGTCATTCCTCTCTCCAAGTCCATAGTCACCAACGATGTCTGAAGTTCTTCCTTTACCAACTTTGGCATTAAAATCATTAAGAAGGAAAAGCGTCGAGGGAAACAGATGAGAGGAGTCATCTTTCAGCAAGACTATGCTCCAGTTCACAAGTCAGTGGTTGCAATAGCTGCCATTTATGAATGCGGATTTCCATCTTCTTGAAATTCCTCTTATTTCCAAGATTTGACCCCTTCAGACTACCACCTGTTTACCAAACTCAAAAAGGAGCTCAGTGGTTGCAAATTTGCTTCAGATGATGAAGTCATTCATGCTGTAGACCACTTTCTACTGGCACAAGATGCTGACTTTTACAAAGAAGGGATCCGTATGCTCCAGGATCGCTGGACTAAGTGCATAAATTTGCAAGGGGACTATGTTGAGAAATAACCCAAAAAAGTTATCCACAAATAATCCATTGTACCTTAGGCCGAGAACTTATCAACCATCCCTCGTAATGGATAACTTTCTAGTTATCTAAATTTTTTTTAAAAAATTGTTCAAATATAATTTACAATGTTTCAGAAAATCCCTGTCCCTTATACATACTAGTACTAACCAGATCAAAAATATTTGGACGAGACTGATTTCCGATGTGCAGGAGATCTCTGAAACCTTTGGTGATGACCAATGCCATAGGTTCACCTTTCCTCTCAAGTAATGCATTAGTAGCTACAGTTGTTCCCATCCTGATCCATTCAATTAAGCTTGCATCAATTGACACTCCTGCAGTGTTTGTCTCCTATGAGAATAAATAAGCCTACTATAATGAAATACTAGAGAACAAACGAAGGAACAAACTTTATTTTCAAAAGGGTTAATAATTGGGCATGCAGGTCTATCTAACATTCTACCCTCATCATACAACTTTCATTCAGTCACAGACATTCAGCATTAGTTGTTGAACATAATATGCATATTACAAATAAATAAATAAGAAGGGGCAACTATACTTTATGAGCACCACCACATTTTTAAACAAGATACTGTCTTATGTTTCATTAATAAATGTCCCTAAAAGTGAGGAAAGGAGTAGTGCTCTGCTACATTGAACTAGTATTCCTATATGGCTGTGAAGCTTGGCCAGTTATAAAGATAACAAAGAAAGTGAAAGCAACAGAAAGTGATTCTTTAATTATTACGAGTAATTTTGGAGAAAAATGCAACATATACTCTGGACATACCAAAAAAAAAACTACAAAAAAGAACAAATGAAGAGGTTCTCAAACAAGTTTCACAACAATAACTAATTAAAATTGTAATAAAAAATTTTTGGGGCATGTCATACAAGGATTACACAAGATGGGAAGCACGATCACCAATGATATCCTGCATGGCACTTAATAATAATGTTTCATTGCCAGTCAACTGCCTTTTAAGCCTGGTTGCTTATCACTCTCTCTCTCTCACACACACACAAACACATGCACACACCCCCCCAATACCCAAATTATTTATTTTCACTGTTGTCTAACTACATGTATTTTATGCCTGACACTCATACAAGGCCAATCTTTGTTAAGTTTTCTGGATTAAAAAAAAATTTACAGTTATAATTTTTTTATCATCTCTACTGTCTATGATAATGACATTCAGCTGAAATACTGGGTTACTGTTATTGTTTTTCATTAATGAGGGTTCCTCTAATTATCATCTGCTGGCATTTATCCCTTTCCTTTTGTTATCTTGTAAATATACCTCTGTCTACCTCAGTTCTGCCAGAAAAGAAAGAGGAAAAAAAAAGCAGAAACTCTGACTTTGATGCTAGGACTGGTCAGAGGTAGCCTTGCTGAAGCTTTTCTATGTTTTCTTGAAATACTCACTGTGTCACAACAGCCTGGGGGGAAAGATGTAGGGTTTTTGGAGATCCTCATCTTGCAGTGCTATCTGAAAACTCTGACAATGAAAGTCTTTTGAAGAGAATTACCTGATATTAAATTTTCACCTGGAAATGGCTTATAAACTCAAGTCATATGAGCCCTCAAGGGTCTACATCAAAATTTTTCTATGGGATTGGATACGGCCACTAAGAAAACTATGAAGCAAAAAATTATGGGGAAGGGAAGGGGGGGAGGCACAACATTAAAGATATTGGAGATCACAAATGCCACGTTGCCTGTCCAAGTATTACAGGTGTCCTGACATTATCTGTGTAATTAATTACATGTCCTAACATTACTCGATTTGTTCTCACATTACCTGCGCGATTATTACACTTATGCTCGTTTTATCTGTGCAATTATTACATTATTATCATATCATCTGTGTAAGTTTTCCTTACATTAGCTCTGTAACTGTTACATGTTTCCTCATATTACCTGTGCAATTATCCTACGAATCGCCTCTTTCGGGGCATCGTTATAGTTAGCTGGGTCTTCAGACAGCAACTTCATCACTCGCACTCTTCCGTCTGGACAGCGGGCCCAGACGTCTGTGAAAGTGCCGCCTCTGTCAATAGCAAATTGAAACAATCCTGCAGGAGCCATGTTCCCCTTTTATTTCAAAGTCCAGCTACATATGTCATCAGATTAACAAGTTAAAAGTCCGGGATGGTAAGCTAGCAGACCCCAGAAACCGTAGACACAGTCCACGCTCTGGAAAGGAGTCTGACCCTCACCTTTCATAAAATATTGGATTGGAACACAATATAGTCAAATGAAAACAAACAATAACAACAAAAAAGTCTGGATTTGCGATATCACCTTCATTATTTGCCTGTAAAGGATTATATATATATATTTTAAGCATCCCAATTCCCCACTATGTGAAAAGAGTTGTTGTTTTTTTTGGCTCGTTACATTTCTCAGGGTGCGTGTGCGTGAGTGTGTGTGTGTGTGTGTGCGTGTGCGTGAGTGTGTGTGCGAGTGTGCGTGCATGTGTGTGCGCGTGTGCGTGTGCGCGCGTGTGCGTGTGTGTGTGCGCGCGCGCGCGCGTGTGTGTGTGTGTTTGTTGCTTTGTCATGTTTGCCATGTCCCCTTGTTACATCTCTGGATATATTTGTCATTGTCACGAGCCCTGTATGTTCCGAGAGAAATTCTGTACACTGGTACAAGCTCCCCCACCTCCGGCTTATTTTTCATCCACTCTGGGCCCGCCAAGCGCCCCCCCCCCCCCCCGAGCCAACTGCTTCCCCATGAATAAAACCCTCCGGGCCTTGGACCAATGCACCAGCTAGACCCACCTCTAGCTAGGTGACCCTGCCAGTAGACTGCCACATAAGATGTACTCCCAGTCCCTGTCAAACGCACTGCCTAGCGGGTGGCTTAGGATAATCAAAAACTACGGAAATAAATCTTGAAAACTGTCAAAGGGACAGACTGTAAGGCAGTTGGTGGAGAGGTTCTTCAATATATTCATCTCATGACATCCCCCACAATTCTTCTATGTATTCATCTTATTTAAGGCATCCCATGGAACTCTTCAGCGTACTTACCTTATAGCATTCCATGCAACTCTTCAATGAACTTACCTTATGGCATTTCATGCAACTCTTCAATGTACTTACTTTACGGCATCCCATGCATATCTGTTAGATTATCAGAAACATGGACATTGTCTGCCCACTAGAATTGATTGGCATAGTCGAGGCGAAGAAAATACAAAAGGATATTTGTAGATTTTCTTTCTGATAGGAAAATTCGGGTAACCCCTTTTCCTAACCCCTTTCCCTCTCCCTCTCTCTCAAGAGCACACACATAATACATATATAATAAAGCTTTTTTAATGCACGGGAAATATAGGAATACTAAGTCCCAACATTATATGCTTAAATTTACTATTTACTTTTCTTATTAATCTACTTTTACATTTACTAAAAGACCACTATAGCTTTATACTTTGTGATCAGCACAGTCGTTTTTACAATCTTTCCACAGTCCCTTACATTTCCAAAACAGTATATAGGTTGAATATCTCTATTTCGAAAGGTTTGGGGTTAGAATGTGTGGAATTTTTAATTTTTCCAGATTAGAGGGAAAAGAGAGCGGCAAAGGGTGTCTCTCATGAGCGAAAAAAAAAAGTTTGTTTCTTTAGGGAAAAAAAACTTGTGAACCGCTGGTATTGTTGTGTCATTGCTATTGCGACACATAACAAACAGTACCGACTCCTGGTTCTACTCCATTAGGACTCTCTATTGTGAAAACAATAGGGGGTTACAGTATCGGACTGGGACTACTCAGTTTGTATTGTGTGGGTGGTTATTGAGAACTGAACTTGCCTTTTTTAAAAAAAAGGGGGAGGAGGGATTTTTAAAATTATTTTTCTTCTTTTGCTTTCCAAGCCTTTAATTCTCACTGCTGCAGATAATAGCTCTCCTCCATTCCTCTCTAAAAAGGGGCAGACCGCGTGAAACTCTGAAGAGGACATTATTAAGAGAGGCCAAGTTAACAGGCATAAAATCCTTTGATGAGGTTGAAAGACTCGCCGAAGACAGGAAAAATTGGCGAACTACTTTACGAGCCCTATGTGACGTTTAACGGCACGGGAAGGATATAAGATATAAGAAGATTCCTCTCTATTCCTAATTTTCTCTCTCCAGTTGGTGACACCAGTTTCCTTTATATCATCTTCTATGTTGTCTTTCCATCTTTGTCTTGGTCTCCCTTTGGTCTTGTTTCCTTCATCTCTTGTATACACATCATTTTAGTTTGTCTGTTCTCTTCTATTCTTTCTACATGGTCCAACCAGCGTATTATGTTCAGTTTCAAGACATTTATAATTCGTTGAGATTTTAAAAGCTGTTCAGTTTTATCCGTCCAATTTCGAGACCTCTCTATCTGTTCCGTATACGGAGATTGGGTCGTTGGCCCCACGCTCCCCCCCCCCCCACCTGGAGGACCAGGGTGCAAGTTTCGTCAGACCCCTACCCGAGCAGACTTTCCCAACTTGGTTGGACCTGCCAGGAGTATAACTCCTGCTGGTATAGCTAAGGGGCTGGCCATGGTACGCAAGCTGTCACGCAACGACAAGACACCTGCATATTTTATGAAACGTTTATTAAACAATTAAATGTCACAAAAGTCTTTTTGATGTTACTCTAAAGTATATTGCTCGATTTAAAATAAGAGGTGATAATGCTGACACACTTATCAGGGGATGGTCTGGTATATTTATCCTATTTTCACATGCTACTATTGTGTATGAGTTTGGCGACTGAAAAGGTATATTTCTGGCTTCTTCCTAGTATGTATCGTATAATAATGTTAAATAATGATAAATGAGTACAAACACACAACTGTAATATACGCGCAAATATAGCATTGTTTCGTTATAGCCGTACTTTCGTTCCAATGTAGTTTATTTCGTTTCGCAGGCACTAACTTTTTGAGAAACAACTGCCCTGTTTACTTCCCCTACAATAGCGGAAAATAATAAGATGGCTTTATAACACGAAAAAGAAATGCAGCTTTGTATTACACTTGATAGTCTTTGTACTGCACACTATCGCACCAGGCTAAATAAAAGTAATGGGGCACCGGAGCTGGTTATATTTGGTTTGTTTCATTTTCCTTTCTTAAAAAATAGTGGTTGTTTACTGTGACAAGATTTCTTTTGCAGGTAAAGCTAGGTCAATATTGGGTTTCTACTCACTACTCGACTGCTAGAGTGACAGTTCATTTACCAGGGCTAGCGAACCATAGCTGATCAAGACCCTGCCTCATCTGTAACAGGCTCAGCCTGGTCGACGGGGCAGAGATCGTTACGGTCCCCGTGTCAGTGGGGTCGACAGAGAAACAATACACTTTTTCGTGCTTTTAGCTTCAATTCAGGCCTGCAAACGCCGCTATAATCCACGCCCCATTTAACGCGATGCTAGAACTGCAAAGTTCCAGGGATAAGGATAAGAGTGTAACATAGCAGTGAAACTGTAAGAAGTAAATGGAGGATCACAAGTACATGTAAAAAACCTGATGACATATAAGGTATACTGCTGGTATATTTGTTAATCCCAAGTATAATGTCATCAGTACTAGAGCTTAGGTCCCAGAGTCAGGATAATTACAGCATTTTGTGAAGGAATTGGGAAATCAGACTTTGGTATTGCTTGGACTGCCATGAAGACAGTGTGGCTGGCCTGGCCAAAACTTTGTTTTCCAGCCTCTGGTGGCTGTAAAGCCCCTTCTCCATGTCAGATGGTTTTGAGACAGTTCCACAAAGACACTCTGATTTGAGATGAGGAATCTGATGAGTGCTTCAACGATATCCATTCCCCGCCACCCATAGTCTACTGGCTCTGTTTTGTTTACATCATTCTGATAGCCATTGTTGTAAAGACCCATAGGCTTGTCACGTCCTGGATTCATTGGTTTCACACCAGACTTCCCTCATACCCGCCAGAGATCTCCATGTCCCCATCCGTCCACCAACCTGACATTACATTTTACAAAAATAACAATTACAATTAGTGTTGATTGCTACAAGTTTCTGGGCTACAGAGGTAGGTCAGAGTTTTTAAGCAAACAGATCTATGTTCCCTGTCTCACAAACACTATGTTAAGATAAGTGTGCTCTTAACACAGTTGTTCCCAGGGGAACCAGTGCTCATAAACAGCTGCTCAGAACATTAGATCTTGGTTAAAGAAATCAGATATTATATCAAATATTCATATAAAAATCATCTCTGTGTGAATGCAGATGAAAAACAGGGAAAACTATTTGTTTTTAAATGTTTATGATGGTGTTTTTTTAAAATTGTCACACTTTAAGTTTTACGTACACCAGATATATTCATTAGATTAGTTATTCATTAACACAGTTTATTGTAACTTTGATGTAACTGGTTTTGTTTCTATTTTTAAATCTTCATGAACAGATATAAGTAGTAGTTTCTGATTCACTTAAGTTTAATTTTAAATAAAACAGATGCATTGATAAAGTAAAGGATGGATCCTTTAAATATATAATATGGTTGTCAAATGTTATACATGAGATATAATATGTTATATGTTTGTGAGATGTTATACATGAGATTTAATATGTTATATGCCTGTGAGATGTTATACATGATATAATATGTTATATGCCTGTGAGATGTTATACATGAGATATAATATGTTATATGTCTGTGAGATGTTATTATTATTTCTTGTAGCGTGAACAATGATGAAAAAAAAATTCTCTTTGTTCCCTCAGTTTCTGGCTGGCATTATTGTCACAGTGACCTATGGCAGGATATGTCCAAGAGATAAATCAAGGGTTGTGGCTAAAGTTGTGCAGGAAGTGAGTTTCATTGACCTAGATAGTGTGACAGATATGCTAGCACTAAGGTCACAATGGTCTTATTTTAGTCTGAACCAGTGTTTCCCAACGTGGGGCATACATACCACAAGGGGGCAGTTAGAGTATATTTATATTATACTTTTTAAGAACTTGGCTGACTATTATGCTGTGGGGAGTGCGGGGGGAAAGAGAATCAAAATCTTTAAGGCATTGAGTTGGGGACATGATACAAAAAAAGGATTGGGAAACACTGGTCTAAACCCTCTGTTGCTGGCAGAATGGTTAAGATGCTTTTGCAGTGTCACTTCCTGTTATGTGTTAAAAAAATCAGTTCAGCATATTATGAAACAAATTTCATGCATTAAGAATTATAAACAGAGTAGCCATTCTGTTCATCTTTGAAAGTTTTGTTTTACAGTAAAAATGGGGGGGGGGGGGAAATAAATCTTGGTGTAAAGTGCTGAATTTTTTGTATAGGATAGTTATTCATAGATGGCTGTGTTTAGTTTTCAGGTGGATGAAGGTGTATGATTAAAGTTTTACAAAATTTTGGATGATCAGGAAAGAAAGAAAAATAAGAGGGGAAAATTCATTCATTCATTCATTTGCATGTCCCTTGCGGAACTTTGCCTCCCAAACAGCACTCCTGTAGGCCTCTCCGTTGTGAGCAAGATGCCCTGCTGCTGAGGGGAAAATATGTGCAGTAAATATACAGGGTGTTTCATAAGTAACTGCGCACTAACCCAGTACTGATTCTGGTACTGTAGTGATATCTTAATGTCTGCAGCATTTAACCACATCTACCTGCCGCAGTAATTAAGATATCACTTTGATACTGTAATTGATACTGGGTTAGTGCACATTTATTTTCCAAACGCACTGCATAATTAAATCTTAGGGAAATTTCTTCACTCAAGTCCAGTGTTGTAGTGATGTATATGTTCATTTATTTGCTCTTGTCTCAGAAGAAAACTTGTGCTTAAATATTGTTTTATTTTGTTTGTTAATACATTTTTTTTCTCTTCTTCTTCTATCTTTTTCCTCTTCCTTCTTCTTCTTCTCAAGACATTAAGGCTTATTGCTGCAGGTAAAGTTCTCTCTCCATTTGGTAACACCAGTTTCTTGTATATATTCTTCTTCTACGTTGTCTTTCCGTCTCCACCTTGGTCTGTATTTTCTTCTCTGATTATTTGTATAAATTGTTCATTTCATATTTATTATTGTTCTTAATATGTATATTATACTTCTACTAGACTGATGTTGAATGATTGCAGAAGAGTGAAAGTTGAGTGATGAAAGGCAGAATGTTATATGGGCCCACATGCCCAATTCTTCACTTTTTGGAAATGAAAGTTCGCTCATTCATGTATTCCGTAAAACTATTACATACTTGTATACATTCATCCATCATTTCTTCTGTTAAATTAGTTTTCCTGTATCATTATTTCTGTCCATTTTCAGAGAATGCTTCCAGCTTTCAGCACACTTGGGGTCAGCCTTCACCCAAAATGCAAGTTTTCTATAGATCGGAACATGTACTCCATCCAAGAGAACCACAAAGTGTTTGAGTCATCCAGCAGATGGACCTGCAACTTTTGCGGCAAGGGTTTTGTCTCAGAATTCTTTCTGGATCGACACTTTGAAAACAAACACGATGATCAGATTCAGGTAACCTTCATCTGTGATTCTTTTTAGTAATTTCTGATTCATTGTAAATCTTTATATTCCTCAATAAAATATAAATATCTACGTAGTTAATCACTATATTCCTTGATAAAATATAAATATCTACATAGTTAATCTTTATATTCCTTGATAAAATATAAATATCTACATATGTAATCTTTATATTCCTTGATAAAATATAAATATCTACATAGTTAAATGCTTTCACCCCAAAGCAGTGGTGGTGGTGTTAGTAGATCTTGCACACCCAAGCAGATCAAAAGTCAGAGTGATAGTTATGCAGAGTGTAAATAAAAATATCACATTCCTATCTCGGCCCATAGCTTTAAATTGTAGAGTAACTTCCTTCTAGTTTCTTTTCTACCAAAATTTCTCATTTTCAGAGCATGAAAATTAATTCAGGAGTTGAAGAGTTAGGCCATACAGGCTCTGGTCTGCATTTGTGAAAAGTTTGTCAACTTCAGAACACAAAATTTCAGACCTGCAGTCTCAACAGTGATTTAAGACCCTATAAAGTGTTAGTAGTATTTTGTAGCATGTAAATGTTGTAGTATGAACACATTACACAATGCTTCATAATGAGCAGATGGTACAGAAGGAAAAAAAAGTTTGAAGACTGAAGCTGTATGACCTTTCAAGAAATATTAGTGAACAGTTTTTTTATAATGAACTATCTGATGACAGATAATAAAATGTTTTGCTTGAACGTTTCAGGCAGTTTATAGCTTGGCTCAGTTGTCAATTGGGCATCTGAGTGGCCAGGTGGTTAGTGCACTAGTTTCTCATGATGAATGTCAGTGGTTTAAATATGGCTGGAGACACCCAAGCCTCCCAGCTGTAGAAATGAGTACTGGCTTCATCTAGGGGAACGAAAGGCAGCCAGGTGGTTTAGTGCACTAGTTTCTCCTGACCACATCACCCTCTGGTGTGCTGACGGTGGGCACTTAGGAGAACTGGTAAAGATAATCCTGTTATGCCATGGATGCATCTAGGGGGATATGGTGTTAGTGTGTATATTTTCCTTGACCTGTTGACACACTAGAGGATGATGTTGTCAGCATTACACCTGGCCACCTTTCTTCCTCAGCCCCAGAAGTTGGGTACCCATTTCTACAGCTGAGTGACTGGGGGGGGGGGCCCCTCCAGCTAGATTCAACCCCCCCCCCTCCCCGGACCTTCACCATGAGAGACTAGTGCACTAACTACTTTGCCACTCAGGTGCATGTTTTTTTAATAGTATGTAAACATTATGAATGTTTTAAAATATGTATAAACTATTTGTAGACAAAGGATGCTATATGTCTGGCTGATGTCTGTGATGTGTTCAGATGTGACATCATCTCCGGAGTCTCTCAGCCTGACTACTGGGACATTGCCCTGTGTTTGGAGGATGACATGGAGGAGCTGCTGTCACAGTGCAAGGTGTGTGTTAAACAGCGGGCACTGCTGTCTCGGTGCAAAGTGTGTGTTAAACAGCGGGCACTGCTGTCTCGGTGCAAGGTGTGTGTTAAACAGCGGGCACTGCTGTCTCGGTGCAAAGTGTGTGTTAAACAGCGGGCACTGCTGTCTCGGTGCAAGGTGTGTGTTAAACAGCGGGCACTGTTGTCTCAGTGCAAGGTGTGTGTTAAACAGCGGGCACTCAGGACAATTGGGTTCTTTGCTTGTCAGATCATATTTGTTGTAAACAGGCCCATTTAGGGGTGGGGGGGGGGAATAGCTGGTTTTTTGCTCTGGAGACAAGATGGCTTCCTCAGTTTTAAAAAGGGGCCGTGGATGAAACTAAAATGTAACTAAAATGTAACATAAACATGCCCTTTCTTCTAACACAAGCTTTTCTCTTCCTTTCATCTTTAACATCCTGTTTTTGATTTCTCACTTGCATTTTCTTATTTGTAGTCTGCTTTGTTCTGTAGAAAATAAGCTGAATTCTTTCCAGACTAAATGTTTGCAAAGAATTAGGAGAATATTTTGGCCAAACACCTGAGAAATAAAATGTTGGCAGAAATGCAGATGAAGCCACTGACAGCAATTATTGAGGAAAGATGCTGGCCATGGTTGGAACCTTGACTCCGAATGACTGACAACTCACTACCAAAAATAGCACTAAGATGGACACCACAGAGGAACAGAAGTAAGGGTAGACCAAAAGAGACATGGAGAAGAACAACAGAGAGGATGTTGAGCAATAGAGAAAAAACCTGGGCAAGAGTGGAAAAAAAAAGGCATAAAGGACAGACACTTGTGGAAAACCCGTGTGGAAGCTCCATATGCCTTGGGCACTTAATTCTTCCTGTGCCACAGAAAAAAAAACATGGACGTTCCCATCCGTGCCACACAAAAAGCGCGGGTCTTGATATGTATAGGGGGTATCGTTGTAAAAGTGAATGTACAAAGTATTTCCACTTTAAAAGTATACATAGGGTATCGTTGTAAAAGTGAATGTACAAAGTATTTCCACTTTAAAAGTATACATATTATGCATCAAAATAGCTGTAAATGTAAGAAGATTTCATAAATGAAGAGTTTTTTAGGAAAAAAGAAGTAGTATGATGATTTTAACTGATAATTATGTACTGCTTACCATCGGCGATGCCTAGATGTACAATGTTTACCATCGGTGATGTCCAGATCTACTTAAATTTTCATCTGATCTTGTCATGTGGTGGCATTCTCACTAAAATAATGTCTGAAATAACCTTCTAACTATTTCACCAGTTCATTTAATGGGTCTAGATGTACTTGGGGTACATTCAGGAACAGTGGTCTGGTCATAGGACATGTCCTTATGCCTCCGAAATCACAATAAATAGTGACATTTCTTGATTAAAAACATCGATTTCACTTGGTTGTTAGCCACGCTTTGGATTGAACTGTGAAAGGTCACCAGAGATGCACAGATAAATCGTGTACAATTAAAAGTTACACTGGTTTTACACCGTAACGAAACAAACCTCGCTATAATGATGATGGCAGTCACTAGATTAACCGGAAGACCTCGCTATAGCAAGGATGGCAGTCGATGAGTTAAGGTTCAGAGAGAGACACACACAGAGAGAGGGGGAGAGAGAGAGAGAGAGTTAGTTTTGTTAACTATCCCAACATAACTTCTAATTTTTACGCTGCAGAGCTGTTGAAAGAGATAATTTCTCATTTCTTGCAGGCCCTGATTGAGGAGTGTATTCCAACTGGTCTGACACAGAACGAAACAGAAACACTAAAAAGTATGCTCTCTGGTTGTTAATTGTTCTACTTACAAACTTCAGCGTGGTATTCAGATAGGTTTGCCTTTTTCATGAAAAATATTACCAGTAATATTAGCTGCATTGCTATAAGTTCTAATTTAGCTGTGTAAATTTCCTAGACTTCTTTCTTCATTGGTAGGATAAAATTTTGAGAATTTCAGAATGTAATTTATGCCAGTTCTTTGTAAATCTGCTCATTCACTGATAAAATATACACACAACACTTTTATTGTTCTTAGTTCTCTGTTTATAAATTTATAGCTAGGAATTTAAAAAAAATTTATAGACAAAATATTTACTGTTTACAGTTCATTGTTTTATAATTTAAGTACAGCTAATATATACAACATTATGAAGAACCAGTGGTGTCATTTATTGTGTCGAGTTCCTTCTTTTCTCTGTTTTTATCTTACTGTTCATTAGATCACATGATGGAGAGTGTATGTTCATTCCTTACCTGCTCCAAGTTTTGGAACACACCGTACCAAGAGGCAAGCCAACGTTTTTTTTATTCTCCATTTTAAATATTTCCAGCCTGATTGTTATTGGTACGAGATACATTTTTTTTTTCGTTGTGCGTGCAAGAACAGCGTAGTCATAGCAGACTGCATTGTTATGTGAGGCGAAGGGATGTAAACACTGATTATTGTTGTATTTCAGTTTAGTTTTAAAATTGTATACTTGATACGCTTGTACACCCGAGTTAGGGAAACAGTCACTGAATTGAATAACATATGCCTGCAGCGTACACAGCTGTCAGTGCTTTTAAGAATAAACAGATTTTTGTGTTAAAATCAGTTGGTGCATGTGGGACTAGCCACTATATCACAGTGGAAGATTTAAAGACAAAATCATTTGTGTATTTTTTTTTTCTTCCCACGTTATTGAAAACTTTCACCAACTCACATATTAAAAAATGTTTTAACAGTGTATTTGGGAGACAGTTTTATGTTGAAAAAAATAATTTGAAGGTTATGTAAAAGATCCTTGAACCTGAATTTTAAGTTCTTGAAAATGTATTAGTATCTTAAGCCTCATGAAGCAGTTATAAACCAACAACTTTGAGCTTCAGAAGTTTAAAGGGCCAGAATGCTTGAGGGATGGGGATATTTCTCTGATGATCTGAGGAGTTGCTGTTTTGCATTGTACAGCAGTTTCCTGCCTTTGGGATTATGATTTAAAATTTTTCACTTCGCCATTGTTGATTTGATAGAAAAAAAAAGGAATTAAGATTAGTACTAACATTCATATTCTAGCTCAGAAACTGGAACTAATCTTACAGAAATGATTTCTGCTACTACACATATAAACGAAATTGTTAAATATTATGAAAACACTGAATACTGCACCACAAGGTGATATTGAGAGTATAAAGAATACGTACAGCATCTTATAAGATACTTTGAATTTCTCTTATTATGGGTTTGGGTAAGTCAGTTTGTTTTGTTTTGTTTAATGTGTAATAGATGATGTTTATAATGGAATATGGTCCTGCTCTCATGGAACTTCTCGGAACCAGTTTAGGAAAAATGTAACGACAGATTGCAGTAGTTACGAGGCAACAGACATTTTTGAGATGTTGACAAACAATAACTGACTGTGGACTGAAACTTGAAAATGTTAATTTTATTTATTGAGGGAATTTGAATTATGTGATGGAAGTTCTACTCATTGTTTGACAGTGAGCATTGAGTTCAAGACATTAGTGTTGAGGTTTTGTCAGCTGCTTAATCCCTCGTGTTGTTGCAGAGATGCCATGTCCTAATAATGTCTCATCAGCCAACCATCCAGTCATAGGAACTGGTTGATTCGTTGATGTGGCATGTTATGTCATCTAGTATTTTGTCATTTGTGACCTTCCTTTACAAATAATGCCATCAGTCGTCATTTGGAACATTGAAATATTAACAAAAAGTTGTACAAAATGTGTAGTAGATTACAGATTTGTAAATTACATTTTGGTGAAATGTTATGGAAGTGAAAATACCTTTTGAAAAAAAAAAGGTGAGACACTTTTTGAAGGACTTTACCCCCTGGGAACAACTGTGTTAAGAGCACACTTATCTTAACATGGTCTTTGTGAGACAGGGAACATAGATCTGTTTGCTTAAAAACTCTGACCTACTTCTGTAGCCCAGAAACCTGTAGCAATCAACACTAATTGTAAATGTTGTTTTTGTAAAATGTAATGTCAGGTTGGTGGACAAATGGGGACATGAAGATCGCCAGCGCGAATGAGGAAAATCTGGTGTGAAACCAATTAATCCAGGACATGACAAGCCTATGGGTCTTTGCAACAATGGCTATCAGAATGATGTAAACAAAACAGAGCCAGCAGACTGTAGGTGGTGGGGAATGGATATCGTTGAGGAACTCATCAGATTCCTCATCCCAAAGTCAGAGTGTCTCTGTGGAACTGTCTCAAAGCCGTCTGGCCAGCCAGCGTTGCGTGATGGATCTGACATTGAGAACTGACATAAGTATAGCCACAAGAGGCTGCAAAACAAAGTTTTGGCCAGGCCAGCCTACACCGCTGTCTTCATGGCAGTCCGAGCAAGACCACAGTCTGCCCTAGCAAGGAAAGGTGCTGAAGTCGGAGGTACTCAGCCAAAAGGGGCATTACAAAAATCAGGGTACTACGCATCATCACCAGTGTGCATATGAATGACTTTACAAATCTAATCAAAGATTTCACAAATCCTGTTGTTTTATGTGTGTCACATAATTCAAATGGCCAACTGTAGAAGAACAAATAAAGTAGTTTCAAATTACATCTATACCACTTAATTGCATCTGAAATTAAAAAAAAATTTTTTAAGTTTTATATTATGCTGGAGAAATTCTATTGTTTTTAGACCATCAACATTTTGAAATCCTATCTCAAAACTCTTTCGAACTAGAATGCCCCACTTTAAAGTATGAATGCTGAGTTCATTATGTAAAAGATGGATCGCAGATATTATTTAATTATTAATACATAATTAATCATGAACCATATATGACTCTCATCTGTAGGAGGAGAATTCTCATACAGTCCTGTACATTATCTTGACAACAATGACATGCTTCGGAATTATTGTGTACACCTTCATTTTCTACAACTATTTTTAGTAAGTGAGCTTCATTTTACCAAAATGTGTCGAGTATATTAGGGAACAACGGTTCCGAGATAGGGCTGCAGTGCACAACCTCTGTCTCTCCCCACAACCACCATTTAGGGGAGAATTGGAAAGATTTGTATAGGAGGGAGTGTGTATTAGAACCAAAAGAGCAAAAAAGTTTTTGGGAGCATTAGAGATGTAGTCTGGGAGGCAGTAAGGGTGGCAGCTTTGAAAAGATTGAGAACTACTGCTATAGAAGATACTAGTATACCAATCTTTATTATAAAAATCGTGGCAGCTTTGAAAAGATTGAGAACTACTGCTATAGAAGATACTAGTATACCAATCTTTATTATAAAAATCTAGGCCGCTGATGCTAACTCAGAACACCATGGACATGGAATGTCCTTGAAGGAGTACATTTAAAATGAGGCTGGATACACATGATCTGCCCATGCTGATTTACCTTTGCTAGACCTGGCTAGGGGGATGAGCACCAGAACTTGTAGAAGATTGTACATCTCTCCCAGGGTTTTACTACAACCTAGTGCCTGAACACTCTCAAGACAAAGATTTTGATATTGAAGTTTGTTTGTTGTGTAGTGACAGTTAGTTAGTGTCCTCAGTGTTAGACACTGAGAGTTCTAAATAACATTCGGTTGCTGGAATAAAGGTGTCACATGAATAAGAGTATATACTGCAGGTAAAAACGCCCATTTCCATGCCATTAAGTCATATTGGGGATAGTGTTAGGTCTATTTCCAAGACTTCAAAGTGCGGTCAGTATGATGCCTGGCCATATTTACCTTTCCAGATTTCTCTGGTACCTATTTTTTAGAGGCAGGGTGGAACCCGCGGAGTTTTTGGTGCGGTGGTACCAGAAAATATCCCCTCTGCCGGGACACTTGGTAGACCAAGCCCTTAACCACTCAAGACAACCAGGCCACTATATACTGCAGGTATTCTCCTTGATTTCAGGAGATAAACAGTGCATCACAAATTGATCCTTAACATACTGGTCACACAATAGTACCACCGAGGCATTCTGCATGTAGGTTTTTGAACAGCACATTTGGAACTGAAGCAATAGTAACTCATTTTCCATTAGACCTGTATCTCCCAAGGTGGGTGTAATGTCCCCCCTGTGGGCATCGGAAAAGACCAAGGATGGGGGGAGGTGAAAGATAAACTGTCAGTAGGGGGCAGTGGAAGAAAAGGGGACAGTAGGGGGATTTTGAGGGAAAACGAAGCAGCAGATGGGGACAGTAATACCTTCCTTTTTAGCACTTTTCACCCTGATATTGAGAAACTTGTGTCCCTACATGAAACTCATCCATCATATTAAAAGTTGAGAAAATAGTGCAGTGAGCGAGTTAAACTTCAGAAAACACATACGTTGTATTACAGTACAGATCCTGAATGAGACGAGAGTTGCTTGTTATGTGCATGTAGGATCTCCAGCTTTGTGCCTCATTATTGATGTTTGTAGCCTCATTTGTTTTTTTTTCCCTGCTATTTACAGCTCAGAACAGTCTGACTTTTCTTATGATCCCTCACCAAGAACAAAACACAGAATCAAGAAATATAAACCAGACATTGGAGCGGCCGATCTCTCTCACTATTCCAGACATCGAGCAGCAGCTAATTTGGATATAGAGTTGACCTGAGAACGAGCCTACATTGAGGAGGTGCCGTGTGAAAGTGAGAGAATGGAAAGGGAGTGCGTGAAAGTGGAGAAAGGGAATGAAAAAGAAAGAAGGGGTTGACTACATGGACAAGTTATGGAGTTAAATCATTCACTTCTGTAATTTCATGATGGAAAGTTGTTTGCCATGTTTATTGTATTTTCAGACATTGGTGTAACTGTTAATCACCGTTTGACAAGAAAACAGGCCTAGATGTTAGTATTCCCGTAATTTGCATTGCTTTTCTGACAAAAAAAAAGTGTTCTGGTTAGCAGTATTTCAGAAACCAACCCTGTAATTCCTAGTTTAAAAAAAAAAAAGTAGAATGTAGTAATATAAAAAAAAAAAGTAGAATGTAGTAATAATCTAATTTTTTCTTAAGGGACAGAAAGTGTTATCATCCTTTGTGTTATCTAAAATGAATACTAAGGTTCACAATTTGCTGTCATTTTACCACCCCATATCAGTAATTCTAAACATGTTTTTTTTTTCTTTAAGTCATGAACCTTTCAAGCCAGTGATAGTCTGTGGTGGCCTTGTTTTCTTCCCCCCTCTTTAAAAAAAAAACCAAATAAATGTGCACTTTTTAGTTTAATTGGAGAGAAATGATGGCCTACGCCACGGCACTTGATTGACTGATTGGTATAATCTGTGTTGTCGTGTGTGAAATCTTGTCCCTTCCTAACACGTGACTCATCATACACCACAGTTTGGGAACTACTGATGTACATGATTAAAATACCAAGATACAAGATAATAAGTTCCTTGGGTGTTTGAAATATTTGTGTGCTTGTGAGAGATTCACTGTTATTTTAGCAGCAACCAGGGAATCTATGCCAATGAAAACCACATTCTCAGAACAGAGTTTCATTATCATATATTGCCTGCTTTCAGGGCACACTGAAAAGTGCATTTCTGATCTGCCTTTACCCATTCTGTGTAGTTGTTTGTATCATTCATCCATGTGAGAAGAGTTAAAACTGAATCATCATCCATTTGCCCCATAGTGAATTTTTTTTATCTTGTCCCCCCCCCCCCCGTATTTTTTTTTGGCATCAGTAAACTTTATAGTCAAGTCTTTAACATTTTAAAATGGTTTGTCAGGGAAATTATGAGACTTCTGAATGTTTTATCAGTGAAGTATATAAGAGAATTTTTGAATAATTTGTCACTGAAATCTATAAAAGATCTTTGAGCACTTCATCATAATGAAATCTTTTTTCAGTTGTTTGTCACTCCATAAATGATTTATTTTAAACTTTTTATAGAGAGGCGAGTTGCTACAGATTGTGCAGCTTCCCGTGCCATCCTTGCCATAGCGAGGTCTTCCGGTTAGTCAAGTTAGTGCCATCCTCGATATAGCGAGGTTTGGTTCATTTCACCTTAAAACCAGTGTAACTTTTGATTGTACATGTTTTATCTGCGCATGTCTGGTGACCTTTCATAGTTCAGTCCAAAACGTGGCTAACAACTGAGTGAAATCGATGTTTTTAATGAGAAATTTCAACATTTATTGTGATTTCTGAGGCATAAGGACATGTCCTATGACCAGACCACTGTTCCTGAATGTGCCCCAAGAAGATCTTACATCTTACACCCTTCCTGTGCCGTTAGACATCACATAGGGCTCGCATAGTTGTTAGGTGGTTATTTCAGACATTATTTTAATGAGAATGCCACAACATGATGAGATCGGATGAAAACCTAAGTAGATCTAGACATCGCCGATGGAAAATAGTGTACATCTATAACTAGCCAATGGTAAGTAGTACACAATTATCAGCTAAAATCATCACATTACTTCTTTTTCCCTGAACAAACTCTTTATTTATAAAATCTTCTTACATTTACAGCTATTTTGATGCATAATATGTATACTTTTAACATGGAAATACTTTGTTACATTCACTTTTCCAACTATACCCCATATATACATCAAGACGCGCGCTTTTTGTGTGGCACAAATGGGAATGTCCACGTTTGTTGCCTGTGGCACGGGAAGAGTTAAGGAAAGTCTCTCAATTCTAGAAATATTTGCTGTGCATGGAAATGCTAAGCTGTTAGAATGTTTCACTTAGCAACCTTGTAATACTGACATCAGATTTGAATGTTGAGACTACAGTTTATACAAGAGAGTGGCCATATCATGCCCATAACACTTTATTTTTCAGTTTTCATGGTCACGTTTGGCTGAAGGTGATTTGTTTCTAGCAAGGTAATATTCATGTTTGTATTTTTATTCCTCCACGTATATGGAAAAAATAAAAAGGCAGACTTCTGTGTGTTGCTCATTTCACCGAGTTTGGTCTGTGTGGAATGCGAAAGTTTTTTGCTAAGAAAAAAATGTTTTTTAACTGTCTGCTGTGAACCATTTAAATGACTTAAAAAAAAAAAAAATAAGTACAGTCACATGGTTTGGTTCTGTAGCTGTAGAATTCAGAATTTTAAACTGTTGTCAGTGCTTAGACTAGGCATTGTATCATTTCCTTGCAAAGGATTGTGGCCTTTATATAACAAAAAATGTTGATGCATTAAGAGTAAGATGCTAAATCTGTAACAACTATGTCTCAGACTAATATGTTGATCTGTCCACAACGTAAGAGTAGGGACTAAGTGTACCTAATGGGGTTTTGGACAGAACAGTTAATAAATATTAATAGCAGCAGAGTTAACGAAGGCATACTAAATCTGCAGCACCAGCAATGAAGATCTTGGAGGAATGTGTATATGAAACACAGAATCTTCTGCTTTAAAACATGATATGAAGCTGGACTCCATAAAGCCTAGTCAATAGTGGTCTGTCCTCTCATGTGGAAGATTTTGGGTCTATCGTTTGTTTCTGATGTCCTGCTACTGACCTGGGTGCCCAGTGTACTAATGGTGGGGGAAAATAGCCTCTGAAGATTGAGAGCAATTGCCGATAGGACGAGGCGTAGTGGATTGAACTGTGCACTCAGCTTCAGTGAATGAAGCAACAATACAATAGATGTCTTTCATTTCCTTGGAAGCATATGCCAAGGATAAAAGCTCTCCAGTCGTCCTTATTCTTGGATTTGTTCTCTACTTTCTTCCACGTGTAGCTTTTGTCTCTGAGCACTGTCATAATTTCTCTTCTCCAAGTAGTTTTAGGTCTTTCTCAATTTCTATTTCCATGAGGATTCCACATAAATGTCTTTCTTGGTATGGTGGTGTCAGGTTTCCTCAGTGTGTGGCCAGTCCACCTCCATTTCCTAGACATGATTTATAGGTTCATAGGCTCTTGAACTGCTCTTTCCAAAACCTTCTCTCATTCCTGATCTTGTCCTGCCATTTAATGTTTAAAATCTCCTCAAGACAGGATACCATGTCACTCCTCAAAAAAAAAATTCCCTTGGTTGTATCAAAGGAAGACAACAAAAACAAAGCATGATACAAACTGGTTGACTGAAATAAGCAGAATCTTCATGAGCTATGCATGCAATGATCTGCTTCTCTGATGACTAGCTACACTAATCTTTGACTGTTGGAACTGGCCAGAATTTCACCGGATGCAAATTTTTGTGAGTTACCTTCATATTACAGAGTCCAATGTCTTTCTCCTAGATCATTTCCCCCTAACGCCTGTACAGACATAACTCCATACAACACAGTCTCATGCCAGTTCTTGTAAATGACTGAGAATCTCGCATATACTTCACAGATAACTTTGATTTCTGTTACAGACTCCAGAAAAAACTTTGATTTCTGTTACAGCCTCTTTCTGGCATCCTCCTTGCCATAAATTCACATAATTATTTACAAACAGTTAATGAACAAGGAAAGTCTGAATTCTCTAATTCATGTACATTTCTTGTTTTATAAGAGCAAGCAATAAGAATAGTGAACTTCATCCATGTTTCATTAACTCCTCTTTTTGACTCATTTTACAAAAGAAAGACAATGTTCACAGGAAATACAGTCAAACCCACTTAATATCACATTGTTTTATGTCACAACCCAAATACTGTCACAGAAATTTGTATCCTCAGCCAACTCCCATAAATAATTAATGGGGTTTACTTCGGTTAATATCACCCCGCCTATTGGCACATATCACTTAAATGTCAATGTATTTTTGAACACAGGAGAACCTGCTTTTAAACTGTATTAACTAAGAATTTTAGTGAAAACATCTAATGTTTAAATGTTCCTAGGAGTAAACACACAAACAAGAAATAAACAGATTAAAAATGATGACTTTTTTTTTGGTACTTAAATATTCCAGCCAAGATTTTTATTAATTCTGTGCGGGTCCCAAAGAAAAAAATCAAATTACATGTGCCCAGTTAATGAAAGTCATCAACAGCTACAATCCACATCAGATTCTGCTATTTCATGTGCTATACACAGTTTTCCTCAAGTTTTGCCTCTCTCACTTCTCTCCTAAACCCATCAAGTTCCTTATCTAATTCCTGCATTTCTCTGTTCACGAATTTGCCATTAAAAAAAATGTTGCAAATGCCCCTTAAAAAACAAATAATAATAAAGAGATCATGGGCATTTAATCTTACAGTCTTGTATCTTTTCCATTCAGTTTCTAATCTTAAAAAAGTATATATTTCCTTCCAATCTTACAGATCTATTCCACTAGTTTCTAATCTTACAGTCTTGTATCTATTCCATTCAGTTTCTAATATTAAAGTCTTGTATATATTTCTTCCTAATCTTACAGTCTTGTACATATTTCTTCCTAATCTTACAGTCTATTCCTTTCTAAGTGACTCAGGTCTTGCTGAAACAATGAAAACATTTTGATGTCAGTTCTGTTTCTTTCCTTTAGTTGCTTGCAGTATTGAAATATGAACTGACATAATGACTGGAGTAAATATGGCTTCATGAAGTCAAGGCAGGTACAATTGTACGGTGCTATTTTATAGAGGCCAGGAAGATAAGAAACACTTACCCCAAATATCAGATTATTTAATTTTTAATTTCCCAAGAAGTCAAGATCATTATCAGAAATAAACTTTTATTTTGTGTTTAATTGCTATTCACATTTTCTGAACATCGCCTTTTGAAAAAAAAAGACCTGGGGTCCGCCCAGCCTCTAAGAATTGGTACCAGAGAAATCTGTGAAGGTAAATGCAGCCATGTGTAATACTGATCACATCACACTTTCATGTGCTGAAGGTCTTGGAAATACAGGCCTAATACTGTATCCCCAGCACGCCTTAATCACATGACAGTATCAGAGAAATCTGTGAAGGTAAATGCAGCCATGTGTAATACTGATCACATCATAATTTCATGTGCTGAAGGTCTTGGAAATACAGACCTAATACTGTATCCCCAGCATGCCTTAGCCACATGAAAATTGGGATTTTACCTATTGTCTTCTGAAAGTTTTGGCTGAAATATTGCTAAGTTTCATTACTACTTAATTTCTTAACTTCCCACATTCCATAAAACTGATGACACACTTAACATCCCAACATATAAAAACAACTGACAAAGCAAACTGGAAACACAAGAAGCTATATCATGAAGAAAAACAAAACAGTAAAATTACAGATAAATTAAAAAATTATTTGTTTCTGGTAAATCTTTGTTATCAAAAGCAATTTTAAACTTTAACAATTACTCTGATACGTCAAGTTTGGTTCCAACAGAACAACAAAATACAAAATATTATTTTCTTGCATAAACATCAAATGTTTGCCAGACATCTTTGCTCAACCACAAAAATAGGATGAGGATGGCTGCGGATACATACAACATCAAGCAATCTTCAGAACAACAAAAAAAAAAAAACATCTTTTTTCTTTGTGCCTTCCAGTCACAAGATAAATGCACAAGCTCTCCTAGGAGCTAGGAGTAAAGTGAACTAAACAGCTCAGAACTCAAACAAATTTAATGAAGTCTGTAAAACTTCACAGCAAATCACACAGGTAATTTACAGCCATTCATCTTGCATCAGTTTTACTATAAGTAAAAAAGACAACCTCACTGACTTAAAGAAAAAAAAAAGTTGAGATTACCAATAAAAGCTGAGGTAGACGTGTTCCTTCAGTTCTCATTCTGTTGTCCTATGTCACCGAACTGTGGCAAGAAAAACTGCTAAATAACTTATGGGGCCTTATAAACACCTGGCAGAGGTGTGCTGTGTTAACAACTTTTTTTGGCTGGTTTCAAATAGCTCTACTTTTACTACAATATTTATAGCGAAGACCAAGAAAAGCCAGCTATGAATGAAATACTTTGACTGTTAGCCAAGAGATATTCCCATTTAATCTGAGGTTTGATGGCCGCAAATTAAGAGGCAAGCTGGGAGTGCATTGAGGGCTAATGAAGGGTTTATACAGCAGTAAAAAAAAAAAAAAAGCGAGAAAGCTCAAATGAGAAGGATGAAGAAATGGCAGAATAGTACAGACAAAAAAAAAAGTAACAAAACTGAAGAAGGAAGAAGAAATGGGGAACATTACACTAACAAGAAACTAAATTTTCAGCAGTTTATCAAATTAATTATTTTTAAAACTTGGAAAAACAGTGAAAAAAATATAACTCATCTGCAGTTTTATTTTCCCATTTTTGCTAATACTGCTACTTCTCCTCTTGATCAATAATATGAAAAACATGCTTCAAGTGATAGTTACTTTACAAGCAACTGTTCCACTTTTTGTTCGTATCATCATTTCTAAAACTTAGCCAAGCTTAAGGTAACTCTGATAAGATATGTGAACAGCACAATCCAGTCTGTGAAATCTCTGACGAAGGTCAGACAAGGATTAAATGGCAATCTGCTGTCAAATCATGAGGTGCTTCACTGTTCATGGCGCAGAGTATAATCCAGTCAATTAATTGGCAGTGATACGATGTATCAATAACAGCATCATGAACCACCATCTCAAAACTATCACAAGCATGATAGCAATTAACCTTGAACTTTCAGATCAAATAGTGTTTTCCTGCAAGCAGTTACAGCCACACCCTGTGGGGCACACTGTCTGGAAGCTAAACCACTCCATCATGTGTGACATATGACCTCCATGTCCGCAGGCAAGACAGAAATTTGCTGTACCTGAGGCAAAAAAAAAAGGCATGAGGGAAATTTTGTTTATTTAATAAAATGAATGATACTGGGCAGAACTGCTGTAAAAATAAGGGGAAAACCTGGTTTAGATTAAACAAGATACATAAATTATTTACACCGCTTCCCGTGGGAACAACTGTGTTAAGAACACACTTATCTTAACATAGTCTTTGTGAGACAGGGAATATAGATCTGTTTGCTTAAAAACTCTGACCTACTTCAGTAGCCCAGAAACCTGTAGCAATCAACACTAACTGTAATTGTTATTTTGTAAAATGTAACGTCAGGTTCTGCTCTTCGCTGTTCTTATGGACTGACATAATTAGTTTCCCATCGCAAAATATGCCTGTGAGACCTGGACACTTAACAAAACAGATGAGAAACACATAAATGTCTTTGAATGTAAATGCTACAGAAGAGTTCTCCAAATATCGTGGGCACAAAAAAGAACAAATATATCTATACTACAAGAGCTTAATATTGAAGAAAGCTGGCTAGTAAAGAGGATTAAAGAGAGAAAACTTAAAATATTTTGGACACATTAAACGTCATGATAATTTAGAGAAGACCATATTGGAAGGATACATAATGGGAAAAAGAAAGAGAGGAAGACCAAAACGAAGATGGCTGCAAGACATCGTTGACGATCTGCAAATGGATGCCACAGCAGCAGGCCATCTTGCTCACAACCGAGAGGCCTACAGGAGTGCTGTTTGGGAGGCAAAGTTCCACAAGGGACACGCAAATGAATGAATGAATGTATGAATGAACGTCAGGCTGGTGGAAAGATGGGGACATGGAGATCGCCGGCAAGGATGAGAAAAATCTAGTGTGAAACCAATGAATCCAGGATGTGACAAGCCTATGGGTCTTTACAACAATGGCCATCAGAATGATGGGAAACAAAACAGAGCCAGCAGACTACAGGTGGTGGGGAATGGATATCGTTGAGGCAGTCATCAGGTTCTTCAAACCAAAGTCGGAGTGTCTCTGTGGAACCGTCTCAAAGCCTTCTGGCCAGCCAGCATTGCATGCTGGATCTGACACTGAGAACTGACATAAGTACAGCCACCAGAGGCTGCAAAACAAAGTTTTGGCCAGCCCAGCCTACACCATTGTCTTCATGGCAGTCCGGGCAAGACCACAGTCTGCCCTAGCAAGGAAAGGTGCTTTAGTCGGAGGTACCCAGCCAAAAGGCACATTGCAAAAATCAGGGTACCAAGCATCATCGCTAGTGTGCTACAAAGAAGAAGAAGAGATTTACACCGGCCAGCTAAGGTGAGTGAAAATTAGAATGAAACTAGCCAAAGATTCTAGACATTCACAGCAATATACTGAAAACCAAAACAATGATAAAACTCCAGAGTAGAGAGACAAACTTGACATAATACCATATGATGTAGAGCATGCAACTTGTAACAAAAACATTACACTCCCCTACTGCCTTCCTCCAGTAGGGAGATGACACAGAATGATAATGATGGTAAGAAGTGTGATTTATGCTCATTACATAAATGTTTTGTAAATGTGTTGTGTTATTGTATGTCTGAGAAACTACAAATCACTTTGTGGTGCCATGGTGATGTAGTGGTTAGAACACTTGCCTGCCAATCAGAAGGTCCCTGGTTTGATTTCACACCTGAGGGGGAATTTTTTTTGACTGACCAGCACCGGGGTCAACTCAGCCTCAGAAAATGGGTAGTTTGGGGGTTTCCTTTGGAAAACAAAGGCAGCAAAGACAGGTGCTAGCATCCCTATCTCAAATGATATAGTGGCCTCAAAGTGTGAAGGCACTAACACTTGACACCCCTCCTACAGCATGTAAATGCTATGGGACGCACAAATCACTTTGTAGTGATGATAAGTGTTATAGATTACCTTATAACAGTGCTTACCAAACTCTGGTTGTGACACAAATTGGGTCAACAAGTAGTCTGAGGTACGGTTGTGAGAAGATATTATATATACGATAATTTGTGTTGAATTTCAATTTTTTCATCTTTCTGATGGGTCATGTAACATTGGTGATTTAGGGTTGCAAGTCATGTATCACTGTTAGTTTAGGATCATGCTAACTACTGCCTTACAACACTGAGGGCAAACAAGGCTGAGAGATAACACTCATCAGAATTGCTGAACCTTAACTGACATGAGACAACATCACCAACAGAGTTGGAGAATCTTAACTATCTGAGAGATTATACCACCATTAGGGATCTCTCTCTGAACCTTAAGTGCCCAGGGCACATGGGGCTTCCGCAAGGGTTTTCCACAAATGCCTGTCTTTCGCCTTTTTTTCTGCTCTTGCCCAGGTGAGCCCTCTATTGCTCAACATCCTTTCTGTTGTTCTTCTCCATGTCTCTTTTGGTCTACCCTTACTTCTGCTCCCCTGTGGTGTCCATCTTAGTGCTATTTTTGGTAGTGAGTTGTCTGTCATTCGGAGCACATGTCACCATTAGGGATGGTGAACCTTAAATGTCTGAGAGATTACACCGCCATTAGGGTTGGTGAACCTTAACTGTCAGAGATAACACTACCATTAGGGTTAGTGAACCTTAACTGTCAGAGATAACACTACCATCAGGGTTGGTGAACCTTAGCTGTCCATGAGACAACACCACCATCAGGGTTGGTGAACCTTAGCTGTCCATGAGACAACACCACCATCAGGGTTGGTGAACCTTAGCTGTCCATGAGACAACACCACCATCAGGGTTGGTGAACCTTAGCTGTCCATGAGACAACACCACCATCAGGGTTGGTGAACCTTAGCTGTCCATGAGACAACACCACCATCAGGGTTGGTGAACCTTAGCTGTCCATGAGACGACATCACCATCAGGGTTGGTGAACCTTAACTGTCCATGAGACAACATCACCATTAGGGTTGGTGAACTTTAACTGTCCATGAGACAACATCACCATTAGGGTTGGTGAACCTTAACTGTTTCAGAGACTACACCAGCATCAGGGTTGGTGAACCTTAGCTGTCTGAGAGACAACACCACCATTAGGGTTGGTGAACCTTAACTGTCTGAGAGACAACACCACTATTAGGGTTGTTGAACCTTAACTGTCATGAGACACCACCACCATCAGGGTTGGTGAACCTTAAAATGGGTGAAAATTCCCATTTTAATTTCAAGTGTTGCTCCTGGTAGATCAAGACTTATGATGTTACAGGCTGGTGTTCCCCCATGGTGGTGGATTTTGTCAAGAAGCCTTTTTTTTTTTTTTTTAAGATCTATTCATACTCCCCTTTCTTTCCCCTTTCCTCAGTCTAAAATGATATCTGTGCTACATCTTCACCACAGCATCATTTAGAGAGAACTAAGCATGGAGACAGCAACAATAACAGCCACTTAATTACTTCAGCAAAATGAAGTGAAATTTTATGTTGAAATAAAGTAATAAAAATTCAACCTAAAACAGCATGTTCAAACCCACACATGCACTAACCTCGGACACCAATGTGACAGATGGCACAACGCAGCGCAGGGTACTTGCACCTGTTGCACTGAACTCCCTTCACATCTTCGGAACAGTTGCAGCAAGGCACAGGGAACTCTGAAACAAAGACTATGAGCTCTAATACTTCTCGCGGCAGACTAAAATCTATGAAACAAACTTTCTAACAGACAGCTGAACAAAATATGTGCCAATTTTAACATTTCCTCCTTCATCCATGATGATATCCAGTCATGGATATCATTATGAACAAAAGATATCATTTGTACCAACATTTATGGTAACAAAAGTTATACACTTATTTTTTAATTAGTATCAATAATTATGGCCTTGTTTTAAATAAAACAGAAGTCATACCCCTTTTAAAATCAGCATCAAAGGTTAAGGTTATATCATTTAAAATCAGTATGAAAGTTATATCCTATTTTAAATCTGGGTTCTTTTGACTTCTGTCTTCTCACGTCGCATGCAAAGCTTTCTGTCTGTCCCTTTCCCTCATGACTTAAATTAGCTTTCAATGCTCTGCAACATCTGTGAGAACTTATTCCATCTGTCTTTCTGACCACCTATAAGCTGCATGTTGTATCTCTCTCTAAAATCACATCTCTGTTGCCGCCGCCGCCGCCACCACCACCACTACCACCACATGTCCTTTCTCCATGGAAGGTTGGCGGAAATGAACCCTCAGCTTGTTCTGTACTCCAATTTACAGTGCACTAGGGTCAGGCTCAGTCTATTTTTTTTTTTTTTTATTATTGTCCGCCAATCTGTATCGTTGTTGACCTCTTACTTTTTCCCCTCCCCTTTTTACTCTAGTATCCTTTCTATTATTGTATCAAGCTTCTCGATATGACGCAAATATTTCAAGTGTCTCGTTCTAATTTTGTTCGCTGTTCCTCTTTTCAATATCAGTTGATTCAGTACTTCGTTTTCTTTTCTGTTCATGAAATTCATCTTTTTTTCTTATATTTTACCTACATCCTTACAAAAAGGATGATTTTACTTATACCCTTATCGAAAGGTTAATACCATTTTACCTACAGCCTTAACAAAATGATAATAACATTTTACCTATACCTTTATAACAAAATAATAATACCATTTTACCTATACCTTTATAACAAAAGGATAACATCATTTTATCTATACCCTTAACAAAAAGATAATAATACTATTTAACATATATCCCTATGAAAATGAACGACAGAGTGCAAAGAGCTAAAATGAATGAGAAATGAGCACCGACCAATAGTATTTTTATCTGCCTCTGTAGCGTCTGTGTATTTTAACACTTGCGCTCTCTCACTGAGGAGACCCCACTTGAAGAGGATCTCGGCGTAGGATTTCTTTATCTGCTCGTGCTGCCATTTGAGCTCTGGCTCCAGCATTCTGAATGTGACGAGAACAACAACTCTCTACAACAGCTTCAACATTTAGTATTTTAAAAAAAATCTTTAAAAAATTCCCAAATCTTTTTTAACTGACTGCAGTTAGATAAACAGAAATGGATAATACTTGGGAAAATACCTATTTTAATGAGAAAATGTATCCTTAAAAAAGAAAAAAAAACTTTTTAATTTTCAAAATTAAGCAAATGACTGAGGAAGAGGTGACACCCTTCCCAGGACATGAAAACCAGAAGCTGTGAAAGAGGTGGCACTGTTTTTAGACATGAAAACTAGAAGGTAAGATGTGCAAGAGGTGGCACCCCAACGTGATGGTTTTAGTACAAGAACTTCATCAAGACTTCAGGATTTTGCTTACAACTGGCTTAATGTGAGGTACCAGCTAGAATTAGTTAAAACTGACAGTCAATCTGTGTTATTTTACACAGCTCTTTGCAAAGCAGGTCACAGTAAAACTTTGTTGCAAAAGGCATTCAATGCTATCAAGAATCCTTAGCACTGAAAAAAAAAGGCACAGGAACCCAATGCTCATTTCTAAAAGGCAGATTTCTCACATCTCTAACTTACTTGCATTTATTGTGATGTAATAGATCTCTAACTTACTTGCAGTTATTGTAATAGATCTCTAACTTACTTGCATTTATATCCCCTGGGAACAACTGTGTTAAGAGCACACTTAACATAGTGTTTGTGAGAAACGGAACATAGATCTGTTTGCTTAAAAACTCTGACCTACTTCTGTAGCCCAGAAACTTGTAGCAATCAACACTAATTGTAATTGTTATTTTTGTAAAATGTAATGTCAGGTTGGTGGACGGATGGGGACATGGAGATCTCTGGCGGGAATGAGGGAAGTCTGGTGTGAAACCAATGAATCCAGGATGTGACAAGCCTATAGGTCTTTACAACAATGGCTATCAGAATGATGTAAACAAAACAGAGCCAGCAGATTATAGGTGGCGGGGAATGGATATCGTTGAAGCACCCATCAGATTCCTCATCTCAAAGTCAGAGTGTCTTTGTGGAACTGTCTCCAAACCATCTGACATGGAGAAGGGACTTACATACAGCCACCATAGGCTGGAAAAAAAAATTTTTGCCAGGCCAGCCACATTGTCTTCATGGCAGTCTGAGCAAGACCACAGTCTGCCCTAGGAAGGAAAGGTGCTGAAATCGGAGTTACCCAGCCAAAAGGTGCATCACAAAAATCAGGGTAACACGCATTATCGCTAAAATGCGAACGAAGAAGAAGACTTGCATTTATTATGATGTAACAGATCTCTAACTAACTTCCAGTTATTGTGATGGATCTCTAACTTACTTGCAGTTATTATGATGTAACAGATCTTTAACTTACTTGCAATTATTGTAATAGATCTCTAACTTACCTGCAGTTATTATGACGTAATAGATCTCTAACTTACTTGCAGTTATTGTGATGTAATATCCTCTCTCTTTCCATCTCCCTCTCTCTTGGATCCTTCTCCTCAATAACTTTGAAATCATCATAAGACTCTGACCAGCTCTGTGATCTTTTACTTTTCATTACAGCTGGAGAGACAACCATTTCGGTAAGATACACTCCATACAAAAGAGAGGCCAATATTTCAGAAACTTCATACATAAGGACAGGGTATCAGATAAACAGTTTTACTCTAAGCAAGATTCTTTAGTTCCTCAAGGTTTATCAACATTAACCCTGCCCTACCTATTTTTAAAAAGTCAACCTCTTCTGTAGTATCACATTTTTTCTATGTACACTCTCCGTAGAATCATATTTATCTATGGTTTCTTTTTGGCAATCTAATATTATTTGTGTGATATTTTTTCCCTCTGTTTTCTTTGTAACAAATGTCTATGTACAATTTAATAAAAAAATAAATTAAAACATGAACTAACTGCTAACCTAAAGGAATATATCTGTCACTAAATAATTAACACTACAATTTATTTTTTTTAAAGAAGCCACCTATATAAGAACATTCTGGCACCAAAAATAAGATTATGCAAGAAACTTTTAAGCATATATTAAGAAAGGGTTGAAAAACAAAAACAATTATAGTGCTTATTTATGTATAAACACATAATAAGCTAAACATAATCGTACATTTTAAAACTTGGAAAACGTTTTTAAAAGTGGAAAGTTTTCGTTCTTCAGAACTAAAGTGCAGCCTAATTAGTGATTCTCCCAAAGTAATATCCAACATAAATAACTTTATTTATTACTTTTGTGACAAAAAGTTTGCCTTAAGCTAGTAAACTAACTTTATTAATCACTCCCTGCCCTAACCACTCTTCTCTTGTACAAGGAGATTTTTCACACATCCTGCTATAAATGCTACAAATGAAAGCTCAACACTGCTGCAGCCCAGGCAGGGAACACAAACAGATCACATCCTTGAACATCAGATTCATAAACACAACAATCATGCCCCATATAACACAACATATGAGGGCAAGGTGTAGGGATTCTAAAACTACAACAGCCTGAACAGTAAATGGAAAAAAAAAACCGCAGGTATCAATCCACATTAAAATTACTTTAAAAAGTCAAGTTCTGCAGAAAGAACGAGACAAGTGAAGATAAACAGAGTGAGGAAGTAACGAAGACGAGCATTATCTGTAATCTACAGACAAAAATCTGACAAGTCTAAAAACACTGAACTCTGGGACACACTTATTCCCCATTACCTTAAGCACATCTTAAGCCTATTTAGTCTACACTAATATGTATAATAACTGTAAATATCACATGCTAAATCAAATACTTTATTATATATCACTTTTGTATTCACATATAATTCACACAAAATAAATCCGGATCAAACTACAAATGAACCATTTATCTATTTTAACATAAACACACGAAGATAAATATGACAGAACCCAACAAATCTCGACTCTTGTTCCAATTTACACTGGTCCTATTTTTTTTCATAATTTGACATACCGCACTAACTCAATACACTAAGCTCCTCGAAACTGGTATCACCTTGTTTTATGCCTCTGTTGTCTGGATAAAATTTATCACATTATCAATTTTCATGTGGGAGTGGCTGAATCAATAGTGACATGAGTTCATCTCTGAGGGCACTGGATTCTATTCCCTTGTTTGCGGTCTTCTAGTCAATAAAGATTCTTATTGGTACTTTGAGTAAATGCATCTGTGCTAAGATCCTCTTTTGAAGGAGATTAGAGCACCCGTTGATGATTCACTCTATACCCTTTAAAATCATCACACTTCCAAGGACAAGCACAGACTGAGGCATTACTTCATAGATTTTATTTTTTTTTAAAATGGGACATTTAATGAACCTCATTTCTTTCTATTCTTTATTATAACGAAACTTCTTCATATAAGAAGTACCTATTACCTTTTCATATATCACTAATCTCTATTTATTATGACTTTTACTATTATTTTCCTTACAAATGAAGACTCCTCCTGTGTATTAAATAATACTTCTATAATCAAATTTCTAAAGCTGATCACAGCTCAGCCAAATGACACATAGCTTGCCTTTCAGTTCTTATAATAAACAGAATCTTGATGCATTAAAACAATTACAAAAAAATCAAAATAAAATTAGAATTTGTCTGGCAGTACGCATGTACTAAACAATATAAGCTAAGCCAAAGCTAAGGAAAAAAAACACAAAGAACGTATTAGAATAATAGGCCTGAATAACAAATTAATAAAAAAAAACAAGTGGCTTATCATTCTCACCCATGTGAATAAATATAAAAAAACTAAAACTCTATCTAAGGAAATGTTTCTTTGTCATAATATTGACAAAATGAAGTGGGGGATGAATTCTATGAGCTTAAAAAAAAAAAAAAAACAAACTCAAGGAAATTAATTCTGGTTGGCAAAGCACTCAAATAATGATTAAAATAATCCTGGCTGCTCCTATGACGCACCACCACATGCATAAAATAAAAGACTTATTTTGTTAGGGCATGGTTAACACAGATAAACTATAGCACAAAGCAAAAACATGATATCAGCTTCTAACAGAACCACAACAGAAAAAGAAATTAATCACCAAAAAAACTTACTCTAAACACTAAACTTCTCAACATTAGTCCATTCCTTATTAGTAAATAAACTGAATCACAATTTCTTATCAGCTTCGCAATTAGTGGTTGAAACTACTACAACACCACCACGAGTCTGTGTCGAAACAAGTTTCTTTTCTTCCTTTAATAACACGAGAAATGAATGTTTCTCACCAATGAAAGAACTATTCAGAAGTAGGAGAAATGAAATCTACTTCACATTCTAAAACATCTTCATCAGGAAACTATTTCTCTCTACAAATAAGTACAACCCAGTGTATACAAGCAGAAACTATACAATGCTTAGCAAAGATGTTTTATATTCCCAAATAATAGTCAGGTCATAGGCAAGCTGCCACTACTCCAAGGAATTACTGGGACGCCATAGTCGACAGCAAACTCACTTCTCAAGGCAACATGAATGAGTTACTGATCAGCTTCATTAAGTACTAGTAAAAAAATAATCAGTAACTGATACTTGTTTTAGGAAACTGCTTTTGAAAAACTAACAATTTGCTGCAAGGTAAGGTACATTATCTACAAGGCTGCCACAGCATTAAGACTGTTCATGTAAAAATGAATTTATAAACAGGAGACTAATGTTCACATAAAAATGAATTTATAAACAGGAGACTAATGTTCACATAAAAATGAATTTATAAACAGGAGACTAATGTTCACATAAAAATGAATTTATAAACAAGAGACTAACATCAGATCTGAAAGCTGGTGAATGAAAATAAAAATCACCAAGTAAAGAGTGCTCTGGGAAAAAACAAACCAACCACTTATTTAACTCCACATTACATTTGCTGAACTACTTCTTAGTAACAACCACGAGCATCAGATAACATTTTGTACTATGAAACAGAACTAATATATCGGTTTCTCACAACTAAACAGCAGTAACAGACACTTATTTCTCACAACTAAACAGTAGTAACAGATACCTATTTCTCACAACTAAACAGCAGTAACAGACACTTATTTCTCACAACTAAACAGTAGTAACAGATACCTATTTCTCACAACTAAACAGTAGTAACAGATACCTATTTCTCACAACTAAACAGCAGTAACAGACATCTATTTCTCACAACTAAACAGCAGTAACAGACATCTATTTCTCACAACTAAACAGCAGTAACAGACATCTATTTCTCACAACTAAACAGCAGTAACAAACATCTATTTCTCACAACTAAACAGCAGTAACAGACATCTATTTCTCACAACTAAACAGCAGTAACAGATACCTATTTCTCATAACTAAACAGCAGTAAGAGACACCTATTTCTCACAACTAAACAGCAGTAAGAGACACCTATTTCTCACAACTAAACAGCAGTAACAGACACTTATTTCTCACAACTAAACAGCAGTAACAGACACCTATTTCTCACAACTAAACAGTTAAATCTGACAACTGTTTCTCATTACAAAAAAAACCCCAACAAAAAACAGCAAAATCAGACAACTATAGTAAATGTTGCAACAAAAGACAACTATCTCTCATTCTCAACACTAAACAACAGTAAATGAAACCAAAGGAAACTTATGATGAGATGGGTAAGAAGTGAAAACATAATGCTTAACAACAGACTGATCAAAAAAAAAAAAAAAGAGGGAAAAGAAAACAGTAAAGATGAAGGTGATCTAAATGACAGTCTGCCAGAAAATTATTAGTAATTAATAATATTAATTAGTAATAAAAATTAGTAATATGTTAATATCATACAAAGCACAAAAAACTGAAATCTGTGTACTGCTAGCAAATAAACCCAAATCGTATGAAGTTTTTAAAGACAATATTAGACAGTGACTGTTCCTATGCTGTTTTCATTTATTAAAAACTGATATCTAAAACAAAGAACTGATATCACAAAATTCAAACAAAGAATTAATATCACAAAATTAAAACAAAGAACTCGGATCACAAAATTAAACCAAAGAACTCGTATCACAAAATTAAAAGAAAGAACTCATGTCACAAAATTAAACCAAACAGCTAATACCACAAAATTAAAACAAAGAACTCATATCACAAAATTAAACCAAAGAGCTAATATCACAAAATTAAAACAATGAACTCATATCACAAAAAGGACCAGCATAAGAAAAATGTCTCTTTCCCAAACTTGCAGATGACATGACTCTACAGGCCATCTCCAGGAACACCAAAGACTGGCCAAACAGATTTCATGCGAGTCTATTCAATTTTTTATAATGCTTTTGAAGAAAAGCAGTTTATGAATTACGAAATCTCCATGAAAGACACGGCAGACCAAAGCATTCCTACATCTGACAAGCTCCAGCATGATCCGACAAGCTTAAAGTAGATAAGATACAACAACTGTGAGCAGAAGCACCGATCATAAAATGACAATTATTCACAGCCAATTGGAAGACTTCCCTTACATCAGCAACAAGAAAAGGCACACAAGTTTAACACCAATTTCTCTCTTAAGCATTTCTCACAGCCTCAAACTGACCACTCTTTTCTTCAAAGACATTCAAACTAAGAATAATAATAATAATCATAAAAAAAAGGCAGAACATTTTAAATTTTGGTTCATACAGAGAATTGCATGAAACCATTTGGATACTTATCCACCACGGCCCCTCTCCAACCCAGCAAGAAGGAATCAAATATTTGAAATCAAAATGGAATCCCGCTATTAGTTTCAGTTTTCTGGTTCCAGAAAGCTCCTGGGATTTTTATCACAGAAGTCTTTAAGAATGATGGACAAATGAACACAAACTTAAACCAATGGTTTAGCTCTGCTCTTTTTGATGAAGAAACCTATTAAATAGGTTATACTGGTTCTATTGTTCCTATGAACCCCCCTCCCCTACAAAAAAAAAGACAATGGCTATGTGGACTGCTGCCACATCTCAATCAACCTTCCTTCTTGACTGATAGTTGTCTCCCTGTAACTGTGAACTTCCTTTATTTTGTGTAGCATTAAGAACATGAACCAGCCACCGGGAATGATGAGTCTTGAATGAAATGTGGCTTTTAGAGTTAAAACATGATGGAATTCAATACCGTTTCAAAAATTAACGTGAAATAGGCTCAAGGCACACCATTAGTAAATATTAGTGCTTGTATTTTAACACCAGCGAGTTGCTGAAGTTATGGTCATGCCACAAGTTAACATGAAAGAAAAAAATAAATAAAAAACTGTCAAAGTCATGCTTCCGATTTGTTATTATATATTATACAACATCCACAGTAAAATGGTTACTTTCCACATCTAAAAATGAAAAGTTGCTTTTTGTCCATTACCTGTCGGTGCCCCCTTTTTGCCATGGCCTTCAGAAGGGGTTAAAAAAAAAACAAAACAAAACCAACCATCATCAAGTGAAATAAATTATCAACAATATCTAGACAGAAGTGGTGATAACGTTCGACTGTGAAATCTGTATTTGCAAGTTAAATAATATAATTATTCTAAAGTTCTAATTAAGTATGTGGCGAACTAAGGCAGCTAGGCGCGCTCACATATGTGAAGACTCATGTCTGGTATGAAAATATGTGCACATACCACATACAAAAGACTACAAATAAATCAAGAACAAAACTCCATGACTGTATAAAAACAAAAAAGGCAGATATTTATCACATAAGAACTAGGCCACAGCTCACCATATTTATCACACAAGAACTAGGTCACAGCTCATCATATTTCTCACACAAGAACTAGGTCACAGCTCACCATATTTATCACAAAAGAACTAGGTCACAGCTCACCATATTTATCATATAAGAATTAAGCCACAGATAACCATATTTATCACAAAAGAACTAAGTCACAACTCACCATATTTATCACACAAGAACAAGATCACAGCTCACCATATTTATCACACAAAAATTAGGTTACAGCTAACCATATTTATCACATAAGAACTAGGCCACACCTCACCATATTTATCACAAAAGAACTGTGTCACCGCTCACCATATTTTTCACACAAGAATTAGGTCACATTTCACCATATTCATCACACAAGAACTAGGCACAGCTCAGCATACTTAACACATGAGAACTAACACCCACAGTTCCCCATATCTATCACAAAAGAACTAGACCACAACTTACCTTATTTATCACACAAAAATTAGACAACAGCTCACCATTTCTACAACACAAGAATTAAATCACATTAATCCACCATGTTTATTATTTTAAAAAAATGAAAACAAAAACCTCAGGATACATTAACTCATTATGTTACATCACATGAGGGCTATGCAACATTAACCACAACAAGTTGATCACTCTGGAAGTGAAAAAATATTACCTCCCAACTGTATATACTACTAGAATCAGGAACAGTAACTGATCACTTTCATCACACACGAAATATGAATCCACACTGTTTATCAGAAAAGAACTCCCCATCTGTACCACAAGAAACTGGAAACAATCACTACCAAAGCCACAATCTAAGACCCAGGGAACAACCATCTCTCCTAGTTTCCTATCAGATTGTACTATATGAACTAACTTAGCTTAGCACACAAGTACCAAGCAACATTCATTTTGCAGGAGAGGTTCCTAATATTTCATATATATGACATATGTATTTCAGCTGCTTCCCTTATCTTGCTCTGCCAATGGACTCTTGATGGGACAGATTTATTGGTATATGACATATGATGTGTGTGTTAAGCAAAAATATAACTGCATTAAAAAAAAAATCTTCTAATTTTTTTTTGTTTGCCGACTGATGTTTTATTTAAATGATCAGCAGTTATAAATATGGGCACTAACACCATATCCCTATGTGCCTCTAAGGCATGACAGGATTACCTTTTTTTTTAGTTATATACTACAACAAGCAGTTAAATATAAAAGTTTTTGGGTCAATTTTCTTCACACACACACAATACATCACATGAGGAATAACAGCGCATCGCATTTGATGTGTTGCTCAGTAGGATGTAAAGTATCACTTCATGATATGAAAAATATGCACACAAAAAAATCACTTTATGATGAAAAAATATATAAACATCACTTTATGATCAGGTAAAATATCACTTTAATATGGAAAAATATGTAAATTATCACTCTATAACAGGAAAAAAATGTGTAAACTATAGCCTTTTTGAAAGAAAAAAAATATGTGCTATGATTAGTATAAAAAAGCAACAGAAGCTAATCATTATGAATAAAATTCAAGCAGGCATGCTCCCTTCCAATTTAACAGCAGAAAGCAAAGCAGTGAGGTAGGATGAAGAGACTTGCCACCTTACTGTATCACATGTCTTATGATAACATTACACTGCCAAAAGTTGGTACACTGTGAACTAGCTCACAACCAAATGTACTTTCACTATGAAAATAAACAAAACATTTAAAAACTCCCGACAGAGAAAAGTAAGATCAATTTAGAAATGGATAACTGAACCTTAAGCTTTTATCTCTCTCTCTCTGAACCTTAAGTGCCCAGGGCACATGGGGTTTCCGCAAGGGTTTTCCACAAATGCCTGTCCTTTGCCTTTTTTTCTGCTCTTGCCCAGGTGAGCCCTCTATTGCTCAACATCCTCTCTGTTGTTGTTCTCTATGTCTGTTTTGGTCTACCCTTACTTCTGTTCCCCTGTGGTGTCCATCTTAGTGCTGTTTTTGGTAGTGAGTTATCAGTCATTCGGAGCACATGTCCCAACCATCGCCAGCATCTTTCCTCAATAATTACTGTTAGTGGCTTCATCTGCATTTCTGCCAACAAGATGTTATTTCTTATGGTGTTTGGCCAAAATATTTTTCTAATTCTTCGTAAACATTTAGTCTGGAAAGAATTCAACTTGTTTTCTATTGTTTTGGTGATTTTCCAGCATTCACTTCCATAGAGTAGTACACTTAGAACATTACTCTTAAATATCCTGATTTTCATATTTATGCTTAGTTTTTTTTATTTCCATATAGTCTGTAGCATAGCAAAAGCCTGGTTTGCTTTAGTAAGTCTGCTGTTGATGTCCTCTGTGCTGTCTCCATTTTCTACTACTCTACTGCCAAGGTATACAAATTCCTTGACCTCCTCCACTAACTTGCTATCTACTCTGAGTACATTTTTGTTGTTCATATTTTGCTTCATTAACTTTGTCTTGCCCTGGGCACTTAAGGTTCAGAGAGAGAGAGAGATATATTAAATCTCCTAAATAAAGAACAAAACCAATTAAAAGCAGCTCTTTTTTTTTGGTGGTTGGGGGGGGGGGAAAGAAGGGTAATATTCACAAAACATGGGAGGGGGGTAATATTCACAAAACCATATTTGCTTAAAACAGCATCCCTTACAACACACCAAGGGTATAAAAGAATAATATCCCCTGCAATGTTAAAAAAAAAAAAAAAAAAAGAAGAAAAATCAGTCAATGCCAATAGTAATATTGCTGGGTGGGAACTGTTGCCTTACAACGACAAACAACCGACAAACTATATCGTTTTCTTTTTTTTTTTTAAATGTACAGACTATTATTTATGCCTCTGTTTACATATGACCATTTGCACAAATCAACCCACTCTTCTATTTCTTGCTAAAACAACAAAACAAGTCCCTTTTCTTCATTTCTCCAAAAAAGAAAATATCTCCCATAATCAACAAAACCTGAACTAGAAAACAAATGTTTGCTACTGAACAGCTCTAAATTAAAAAAAAAATTCTTAAGCTGATGTGAATTATACTATGATTAAAAAAAAAAAATGGACATACAAATCTGCAACCAAACATGGTGAACTTGAAACAAACAAAACAAAAAAAAAAGAACGGACTATACAATTACTGAAGGAAACATACTATTAAATGAAACAGATAAATAAAAACACATGCATACTACACTATCACCTAGCATACAATTTACATGGAAGTAGGGCTACAATGAGTGTACATAGAAGAGAGTGATGTGAGAACTTAGGAACTGGGAAAGACTATCTGGCCAGGCAGTTTTCCACTTTTGTAACCAAAATAACACCTAAGTATGGCAAAAGAGGCAACAAGTGTCAGGATTTTCATTGTGCTAATAAGTAATTACATCAATTCAAACTGAAAACCAAAATGCTCAAGAATCATTTTGTGCATGTGCTGGCCTAAGAAGGCGTGCAGTGGCTGTTGAAACAAACTAAACAACTGGATGGGTTTTAATTATTAAATATACTGAAACCATATGCTACAATGTATTTTCTTTAAAGGTATATTCACTGTGAATATAATTCTGTGATGACCTACAAGGCAGTTTCTTTAATTTTAACAGCAATCAAAACAGAGCTTAACAGCTATTTTAGCATACTATGGTGTACACAGATTTTACATCCTCTTTCCATTAACACGCTGTCAACTGCATGTGGAATTTACTCTAGTGTTTCATTCTGCAAGCGGACATGCTGTTTTAGAACTTTGGTAAATAATTTCATTTTTTTGGCATACTAAGAGAGAGCATGGCTTTGCATAACATCCATAAAAGAACAATTCAATGATGAAGTTGAGGTGAAATCTGAACATGTTACCTCTTACATTATAGGCAAATATTTAAACTACTGAACTACTCGGTACACATTTAAGGAATAACTTGAAATGCGAAGAGCTTATATACATAAAAAAAAAGTTTTTTTTACAAAATTATTACTAACAAAAAAATTGATCTGCTATTTACTATTAATTATTATATTGCTGCATATGTCATTAGAAATTTTGGCTACATTAAAATTTAATATCAGCCTTTAAGTACAGATGAAAATAACTGCTGGTGCAGAAAATCATGAAAAACAAGTATGCTGACTTGATTAGAGAGGGCTGGGATGAAAAAAAACAAACAAACCAAAAGAAAGCACCACATCTGCTGTTACAGCAACATGACAGTTGAAATACAGTCATTATTGGCATTCATGTCAGATATAACAGTGCCTCACCAGTGCTTGTTTACCCAACATGTTTAGATTTTCATGAAGAAGTGATAAGTTTGAAACCAACTTAGCTATGTGATCTATGAAACATCTACAATCTAAGATTATGGTCATCTTTCTTTGTTCTATCTGTATGGTGAAAACATTTTATTAAGTTCTCTTTATGTTGGCCTCAACTGTCAAATATAATCTTTGTTAACAACTGAAATTTATAGTTAAACCAGGCATCTGTGTAATATTAAGATTTTCATGAAAGTTTTCTGTAGTTTTATCTCCTGTTTTCAGTAAAATTCAAGCAAAAGTGATCCAAAAATTTGCACAGACTACCAATTTATGTATTAATTACATGAGTTGACAAAGCAGGGGAGAGCACTCGAAAAAAACAACAAAACTTGACTTACTCGATGTCCACCCTTTCAGCAGATTGGTCATAGAGGAGACGGTGTGGTAGGGGTTGTACTGCTGTCGGAACAACTGACAGAGTTGGGCACGGGGGGCAGGGATGGCGGTGCAAGGTGAGTTTGGGTTGCAAGGGTTGGTCATGGGACAGGACCAGAAAAATGAAGAGAAAAAAAAAAAAAGAGAAACAAAACAAAGATTTACATTACATGTCTTAAATGTCATATAGATAAATAACAAACAGCAGATAACAAACCCACAACATAAACACAGAGGCAGAATAAACATTTGTCAAACTAAGCAAAGTATTTAGAAAAAAAAATTACATAAACATTTTTAGTTTCACTTCTTCTTTCATCACACATAAGAACTAGAAATGAGAACGCAGATGAGAGATGCTACAGTGTGTCCAAAGCAGAAGCAGGTAACAAAAATGTCAACAAAATCTTGCAGGCCCTTTACCCTTGCAGAAAAAAATGTAATTAAGCAAACCCTTACCATAACAGAACAGTAATGCAATAAGTGATTAGCAATCTAATATTATCTCAGCCTCATGTATCACCTGAACACAATTAAGGATCCTAGGATTACATTTAGCGATGTGTGAAACGGAATTTTCTTCAAATGGTATTATAAATCCAGCTGTTGCGTCTCCTTATAATTGCAAATGTGAAACTTGAGGTCATAGAGGAGACTGTGCGGTAGGGGGCTGATGCTGCAGTGAAGATCATGAAACATATGCACCATGTGTAGTGGATATGAATGGCTTACTTTAATTTCTAGACCAAACTCAAACAAAAAACAGCCTCTGCCACTACCAGGGATGCACTGCTCCTTATCTCACTGGTCAAGCTGCAGCATTTATCAGCAGCACTGTCTGGAAGCTGACCAGGATCAGCTCACTGGCCAAGATAACCTCCATCACACTTACCCTTGCTCCAAGAAATTACAGATAGAAAGATGATATACTGTACTTTATAAAACATTCTTCGCTTTGGGACATTTGTCTTTATAAAACATTCTTCACTTTGAGACACCTGTCTTTATAAAACATTCTTCACTTTGAGACACCTGTCTTTATAAAACATTCTTCACTTTGAGACACCTGTCTTTATAAAACATTCTTCACTTTGAGACACCTGTCTTTATAAAACATTCTTTGAAACACCTGTCTTTATAAAACATTCTTCACTTTGAGACACCTGTCTTTATAAAACATTCTTCACTTTGAGACACCTGTCTTTATAAAACATTCTTCACTCTGAGACACCTGTCTTTATAAAACATTCTTCACTTTGAGACACCTGTCTTTATAAAACATTCTTTGAAACACCTGTCTTTATAAAACATTCTTCACTTTGAGACACCTGTCTTTATAAAACATTCTTCACTCTAGGGTATGTCTTTATAAAACATTCTTCACCACACTGTCTTTATGAAGGCAGGACACTGCTGATAATACATTCTTCACTTCTGAGCACGAAATGTAAAAGAAGTATTGATTTTTTTTACAAGAACAAATTCAATTTATTTAAACTACACAGAATGAAAGACACTGAAGTCTTATTAATGTATGCTTATGAAAATGATGCAATATTTCACTATTTTTAACTTTTAAAGAAGACTAATAACGACTCTTATATTACCTGCTCAACAGCAGTAATATTTTGTCCTCATAATTTTTAACTTTGAGTAAAGGTACATATTCGAACAATATACAGTTATTCATAACAAATAAGCACCAACTTTCAGCATACCAAACCTGATTGGTTGGGTGGGAAAATGACAATTTATCCATATTCTAATGTCCTGATTTTTCCAGCGTAAACATTTGCACTTTTAACTTTTAAGAAGATAAAAACATGCGGAGAAGTTGGAAATAATTAAGCTATGAAGACTGGAATGTACAGGTCTATATTTGCTGAAAATCGTATAACAGCTATGGTTTGGTTGCTTTTTTTTTTTTTAACTGAAAAGTTTTATGTTTTCTTAAAAGGCAATACTTTTCATCCCATCATCAAATACTTAGATAGCCTCCTGTCTCATTTCTGTGGCCTAATGCTACTTTACAAAGATTAAGGGGCCTCGTTGTACGTGTTATTAATAAGATATATATGTGACCTAGAATATTAGCACCTAAGATGTAAGAAATACTGGGGAAATGGAGAACAGCTACTCTCTCACTATAAACCTTCAGTGAAATAACCCTGAAATATATTAAACAAAAACAAAAAAAAAAACAAAAAACCTGATAGCTCAAGTCATTCTTGGATATAAAAAAATTGATGTATTTAAACCAAGAGTACATGTGCACATAAAACTATGAAGGTAATTTTATACAAGAGATTATTATGTATGCCAAGTTAGTCTCAATGATTTACTGTACCAGAAATATATACATGCCAGTTATAAACTGATGTGAGGCTGATATAATAATACTGGAAAAAAAAAAGATGGCTTCATTATCTTTGTTTGTGCGGGAAATCAATACTCAACCATGCAAAATTTCTTGATGAAACCATTTTACCATGGCTAAAATGCGGATCTAATTAAACCCTTGCTGAGATAAAAGCAAGCATTAGGAGCACCATCTGGAAATATGTGATATAAAAGCCAATGTTTACATTCACGCTTACATGAAAACCGATATGTAGCTAGCATTAATCACGATAGCTACAAAATAAGCTGGGGGGGGGGGGGCGGCGCAAGGTCCATACAATGGCTGACTGTATGAGAAAAAAATAACCATAAACAAGCAAGAAAACAAAGTCTCACACAAACACAGTAGTAAATCACACAAAATACATGGCAAAAACTACAGACAACAAAACTGAATCCCATATAATCTATGCGATTCCTTTCTTAAGCTTTTTTAAAGAAGTTGTCGCCATCAGTAAATGCTGAACTGCATAGAACAGAGCATTACATGGTAAAAAAATCTGCTCGGTTATGTTCTGTCAAATTTCTATCAATCAATCATGGGTGAGAATGAGGGCGCCACTTAGCCATTGCGTGGCTGAATATAAGTGGCAACTTACGCAGCACGTGCCAGCCACTGTCTGAGCTGCTGGAAAAGCTGGTTTCTGTTTGCTGCTGCCATGTTGGACGAAAGGATTGACAAAATAGTTAAAAATTAACATGCAATAAGATAAAGAAAGTTTTGTTTCTCAAACCAGCGCAATATTAATCTATCTAGAGTTTGGTATATAATTTTCATAAACTATCATCAAACTATCTCCATGATTTTCATAAAGTGCTATCATATTATCTTTATGATTTTCATAAAGTTTTATCATGTGACCTCCATCTGCAGTATGTTTATTTTCACAAAAATCATTACTCTCATCTCCAGTTATTATCATTCCAGTTATGGTTTATTATTTTCATAAAGTATCATCATCTGTTTATAGTACATTTATTTTCATATAACACCATCACTGTTACGGTTTATGACTTTATCTTTACTCTTAATCTTCAAATACAGTATGTGCTTTTCATAAATTGTCATTAAGCTATCTCCATTTCTGACATATTTATTTTAATACAGTATCATCACTCTTAATCTCAATTTATGACATAATCAGTTTAAAGAGCTAAACCACCAATCTTGCTTCCAGTTTAGTTTATGATCTTCATGAGGGAGCAATTATCCATGGAACAAAATGAGCTTCTGTTACATCCTCTCACACAAAAATTTCTACTTCATCATGTAGGATGTGTCTCAGTGATCAGGCGGGAGTTTCAAACCTGCATGTATGTTCTGCTGTCCATCTACTTCATCTGGAAACCCGTAAACACTTCGATGTGAAGGGAACAACATTTTTTTTACATCTTCCAAAAAGAACGTGAACGACTTCTCCTTATATTTCAATTCCGTCATATTATCATTAAATTTATACATTAATTTTGAATCTGTAAGCTTCATCCAGGTAACTGCCAGGCAACAATTAAGTAACACTTTTTATATTCAGCTTACCTTCTATATTTTTATTTTTTTTAGTAACATTTACAAACTGGCTTTTAAAATATTTAAAAAAAACATATAACAATTATTTTTTTTATTATAAACTGTCTTAAAACTATCATCCTTTTCAGTTAATCCTATGTAATCTAAAACATTACATCAGTTCCTGAAATGAGGCTCCTTTGGTCACTTCCGATTATGGGATGATACAGCCTTGGAACAAGACAGTTAAAGAGGCCTTTCAAAAACAAAAGCACGGCAAGACTGTACGGGAGAAAATACTGTTGAAGTCAACAATAGACGATCTCACGAGTCTCCAATCCTCAAGACAGATATTGCCACCTAGTGATGGCCGGAGCTGGACTTCTGCTGTCTGAGGTGATGCATGACAGCGTTGTAATAAAACTGAGATAAATTTTAATGTCATGACAAAAGTCTGTGGTTTGTTTACTGTTAGATACTCCTCCAGTTAACCCAACCTGGCTCCATCTGGAGTTATTAAAGGAAAGGCAGCAAAATGTAACACTGACTAGTATGTCATGGAAAATATAGGCACTAATAGCAAATTCCTATATGCCTCGTTCGCATATATATTTTTAAGCAATGAAACTTGTCACTTTTCTCCTTGTTTGCTTTAACATTTTTTTTTACCAAAACAACTGCCAAAAAATGAGTGTGTTTAGTTTTACAGCAAAAAAGCACAAAAATGCTGCTTGGTTAAGTTATCCAAATTCTGCGCCTAAATCTTTTTTTAGTAACAGAATCAACGAAAGTTCAACAGTTGTAACGAAGTTCATGGTGGTGCTTAAGTCTGTCGAAGGAACGAAGCAAATGACAGTTTTAATCGGGTGAAAGATAGGTCTCTTACAGAATATGTTAGTTTGGAGACTCAAAGGCTGACAAATGTTGAATAATGAAGATATGCAGGCTTCGGTCAGTGCTCAAAGTGAAAGTGGCTGTATTTTTCATAAAGAAACATGTGGCTAGTTGGACCAGTACCACAGCCCTATCATAACTCTACCTTGCCTGGTTATTTGGTTGTTGCTCACCTTGTTTCTGTGAACACGACTTCTTTGATTCTGATACTAAGAATAACTTGAAACATGGGCATCAAGTTAGAGACTGCGGTTTTGCTTTAATTCCTAGAACAAATCCAGGTAGCGAGCTTCCAGACCAGCTCCACCATGAGGGCTACACTGATTTCTACCTTCTTGGCCAAAATAAAGCTCTGTATTGCTTTGTTTCCACAAGTACCAGGATAATTTATTGTTTTGATTAGCTCTGATTTGTTGGCCCCTATACCATCATACTATCACGGGCCTCTTGGTCCCCCTTCCAACTTGTTAAGTCAGGACAAAATGGCATGTGACTGTGTTCAGTGCTCCAGACAAGCATCTCATTCACCTATCAAATCCACTTACTTGTCTGAATAAATGCAAAAGAAACCCGTGCAAAGAACCAAAATATATTAAAAAATAGACAGCAAGGCATTTCATACTAACATTTACCATACATCAACACAAGTGACTGCAACAAAACAATAAATTAACCACGTGCAAAAATAATGACTGAAGAAATCTGTACATCTCAGACAGGTCCCTTTAACTGAAAGTGGCTCGTACAAGATATTTATAACTTACTATACAGAACACGTATAACTTGCTATACACGGTACATCTGATTTCTAATATCTTCTTCCTACATCCTTCCCATGCCATTATATGTCACATAGGGCTCGCATGGTAGTTTGCCAAGTTTTCCTGTGTTTTTGGTGAGCTTTTAACCTCATATGGGATTTATGCCTACTAATTTGACTTCTCTTAACATATCCTCTTTAGAGTTTCACACAGTCAACCTCTTTTTCTTTGGTCTGTTGTATTCCACTTGACAGCTTGTTTGGGATTCTCTGACTGTTTCTTCTCATCATGTGGCCAATGTATGTCCATCTCCTTTTTCTGATCACCCATGAGACAGGTTGTTTTTCACTCATTTACCTTATCTCTGCATTGTTCTTGAATTCGTTCTACTTTATGCCATGTAATTTCCTTAGGCATTTGTTTTCAAAAGAGTCTAATTTATTGGTTATTCTTTAGTTGTTTTCCAACTTTTGCATGCATAAATAAGGGTGGATATTACATTTGAATTGAATAATCTTAACTTGATTTTTGTGCTTATAACTTCTGAGTGCAATATGTTCTTAAGATTCTTGAAGGTCAATGCTGCCTTTGCAATTCTAATTTCCTTTCTGGTGTCATCATCCTGGTCTATGTAGCTGCTGAGGTATGCAAATTAGTGTACTTCTTCAAAAGCTGTTCCTTCTACATATATTTTTCCTCTTGATTAATGGGAAGTTTCATTATTTGTGTTTTTTCCTTGTTAATTTCAAGTCCTGTTTTGCTAGCCAGTGAAGACAGGGTTTCTGTTTTTACTTGCATCGAATTCACATTGTCACTGATAAGAGTTATGTCATCTTCAAAATCAAGATCTTCTAGTTGGGTCCCATGAACTCAATCAATGCCAGTTTTACTACCTGTGCAGTATTTTTTCATTATGAAGTCTATGGCAATTCCAAAAACCAAAGGAGATAGCATACATCCTTGTTTCATGTCTGTTTCAATCTGGAACCATTTGCTCATTCTTTCTTCTGTCCTGACCGCACAAATATATCTGTTGTTGAGATCCTTAATGATGTTGACAATTTTAGATGGTATAGTCCATATAGTCTTAAAATTCTCCAGGATTAACAGTTTTTACTTTTCAATATGTTCTTCAAATATTATTCTTAGAGGCAACTTCTCCCTTTTTGAAATTCTACTTGTTCTTCTCTCACTGTAGTATCCACTATATCTTTAAGTCTATTCAGAATGACTTTGCAAAATACTTTTGATACAACAGATAGTAAGGATACTCCTCTCCAATTATTGCAGTGTGGGTATTTTAACAATGATTCTTTTTTTTTCCATTTAGAAGGGACCTTTTACTCTTTCTAAACTTTATTAAACATTCTTTCTAAACTTTATTAAACATTCTTTCTAAACTTTATTAAACATTCTCTGATATATAGAATATGTAAAAAATGTCAATTTAAAAAGAACATGTAAAAAATGTCAATTTAAAAAAAACAAACAAAAAAACTGGACTTCACTGCTTCATTTTAATTAAAGAATGCTTACATTTGCTGCTGTGTATTCAAATGATGTTCGAGAGTCACTTCTAGGAATACTGGATACTGCTGTCAGACTATCCCGCAGTGGTGGGTCCTTGTCCCAGAACACGCAGCATATCATGGCCATAGTCTGTACATCACGTGTTTTGGCATAATGGTTGAGCCTGCAGATTAGATATTTATTAGAAATGGCATGCAGTATTAATCTGAGAGGAGAACAGGACAGTTACATCTACTCTTTTCTGCCCTTTGTTAAAGATTTCATAGATTAAGTATTCTTAACTTTTTCACAATTACAGATGTCCTAGTGAATTGTCCAAGGTGTGTGTATTTGTGTGTGTGTGTGTGGGGGGGGGGGGGGTGGGAGAAGAGTGTTTGAGACTTGATGACTGGCCACCCTATGGCAAATTATTGTTGTCTTTAAGGGTCTGCAACCTTAATAAAATCTGGCAAACCAGTTTTCTCTCTCTCTGAACCTTAACTCCTGTGGGAGGCAAAAATACGGATGTTCGTGCTTTGCGGGAGTAAAAGCACGGGTCTTGATATGTATAGAAGGTACAGTTGGAAAAGTGAATGTAACAAAGTATTTCCATGTTAAGAGTATACTTATTATGCATCAGAATAACTGTAAATGCATGAAGATTTCATAAATACAGAGTTGTTTTTAGGAAAAAAAAAGAAGTGGTGTGAAAATAGGAGAACATTTTTAGCACCAACAACAAAAAACATGATGATCATGTCCTACTTACCATCAGCTAAGTCTAGATCTACTTGTAGATCTATGCGATCTCATCCTGTGATGATATGTGGCATGCTCACTAAAATAATGTCTGAAATAACCTTCTAATTACTTCTCCAGTCTGTCTAATAGGTCTATATCTACTCAGGGTACATTCAAGAACAGCTGTCTGGTCATTAGGCATGTCTGTATGCCTACCTAAGTCACCAAAAAAATTGAAAATTCTCGATCAAAACTTCAAATTTCACACTCGTTGCTTACCATGCTTCGAAGAGGACAAAGAAGGGTCACTGGACACGTGCAAATAAAACGTTTACAATAAAAATTTAACACTGTTTTTTTATGAAACGAAGCAAGCGTCACGTCTGCGACTCACGGCAGGACCTGGTATACCGTAAGGATCATGATCGTGACCTCCTGTGGGGAATGAGTTAAGTGCCCAAGGCATATGAGGCTTCCACAAGGGTTTTTCACAAATGGCTGTCCTTCACCTTTTTTTTTTCTGCTCTTGCCCAGGTTAGCCCTCTATTGCTGAACATCCTCTCTGTTGCTCTTCTCCATGTCTCCTTTGGCCTATCTTTATTCTGTTCTATACCATGAAAATTATTTCAAAATATGAAATTTTAAAAAATACATTTTACTCAACAGAATCTAAGAAAAAAAAATTTAAGAAAAAAAATTAAATAAGTGTTTTACATCATTAGCTTAAGACACTCTACAAATGTACTTACGTACATTTTATTCACCAGCTGTCGACCAAATGGACAATAAGCCCAAGGTGGTCCATGTTCTATTTTTGGTGATGGCTGTAAGCTTGGATGGGACATCTCAAAGATGCACTTCCAGAGCTAGAGAATTTTAGAAAACAATAATTACACTCAGAACAACAGCTGTGACAATGAATGGCTTTATAAACCAGCTGTGGGTAATGAAGATGAGTTAATGATGAATCATCGTGCATGATAAACAGCTATAAATGATAAACAGAAGCAAAAAAAAAGAGAATTTTCTTTCAAAATTTAGAATCATTCCTTTTAATAAGCAGTATGGGAAAATCTCTATGCCAAAATAAGCTATGAATATGATAGGAAATAAACAATGGAGAATGATGAACTATGCTGCATGATAAACATTGTAGGAGATGCACAGTAACTAGTGATAAATAGTATAGATGATGGAAAGTGAAGAAATGATAAACTGCGAAGGTGATCAATAAGGGTCAGTAATAAACAGCGTTTGGTGAAGAGCTGGTAACAAACAGTGACGAGTGAACAGAAGTGATATGTTATAGTGGTTAGTGACAAACAATGATGAGTGATTAGAAGTGGTATGTTATAGTGGTTAGTGACAAACAGTGACGAGTGATTAGAAGTGGTATGTTATAGTGGTTAGTGACAAACAATGACGAGTGATTAGAAGTGGTATGTTATAGTGGTTAGTGACAAACAGTGACGAGTGATTAGAAGTGGTATGTTATAGCGGTTAGTGACAAACAATGATGAGTGATTAGAAGTGGTATGTTATAGTGGTTAGTGACAAACAGTGACAAGTGATAAGAAATGGTATGTTATAGTGATTAGAAATGGTATCTTATAGTGGTTAGTGACAAATGGTGACAAGTGATTAGAAGTGGTATGTTATAGTGGTTAGTGACAAACAGTGACTGGTGATTAGAAGTGGTATGTTATAGTGGTTAGTGACAAACAGTGACTGGTGATTAGAAGTGGTATGTTACAGTGGTTAGTGACAAACAGTGACTGGTGATTAGAAGTGGTATGTTATAGTGGTTAGTGACAAACAGTGATGAGTGAATAGAAATGGTATGTTTAGTGGTTAGTGATAAACAGTGACTGGTGATAAGAAGTGGTACGTTATAGTGCACAAACAGTGACAAATGATTAGAAGTGGTATGATATAGTGGTTAGTGACAAAAAGTGACTGGTGAATAGAAGTCGTATGTTACAGTGTTTAATGACAAACAATGACAAGTGATTAGAAGTGGTATGTTATAGATACCAGCTGGTGATAAACAGTGACGAGTGATTAGAAGTGATATGTTAAAGTGGTTGGTGATAAAGAGCGGGTGGTGACAAATAATAAGTGATATAGAACAGTGAGTGAAAGACAGTGGGAAGTGTGGTAAGAAACTGATGGAGTATGACAGTGGTGAGTGAGGAACTTGCTGATAAATGGATCTACCATAGAAAAGTATAACTAAAGACAAAAAATTAACATACTTGAAAAAGATCTCGTCTTCCTATGCGCAGTGCTACATTAGCATTGTGCTCACACGTGCCAGGTATATCCGCAAGATCTAGTCTTGAAAACACAAACAAATATGACGAGTTTTATAAGAAACAGATGAACTATGAAGATGCAGACAGTCCTGTAGCAAAAACAGAAGATATTCTTTAGCGCAGACAGTAAACACTCATCATCTAACACCATCATCAGGAGGTTCCTCAGCTCAGTCTCTTAGCAAAGTAAAAAATTATGATTGCTTGAAATTCTAATTGGAGATTTACAAAGAAGTATCTGGGATATGACCAATGTTCTCTCTAAGCTGTGCTAGTATGTGCTGGTGCACAAATCTTTAGCTCTTGATGCAGATTTTTGGCTCAGTACAAAAGTACGCAATATAACAAAGAAATCTGTTATTGATTCAAGCACAACTTTAATGCTAGTATTTTTTTTTTTTTCACAAAGTAGAAATTTTGCTCATAATACTTCACACTTTGCATAGCAAGACAGGCACTGTCATGGAATCCTCAAGGAAATAGAAAATGTGGAAGACCTAGACTTATTTGAAAAGAGAAATTTTGACAATGCTCAGAGACAAGGGATACGTATGGAAGGAAGCAGAGAATAATTCCAAGAACAGAGATGACAGGAGAGCCCTTTACCCATGGCCTATGCTCTCGAGGGAGTGAAAGGCGATGATGATGGATATAACTCTCAGAGACCTGTGTATTTCTGAGACACTAATCCTTTTCTCCCCCACTTTCTGAAGGAATCACTACATACTATATGATTTTGAACTTGTAGATACTGAACTATTTGTTTGTGAAAAGTTTGAAATAGTAATTACTAATAAGCTAAACAGAACGTAAACCATGATTCTCAAGACCGTAACAGAGCATTAATATAAGTCCCTCTGCATAAACTGAAGGCCACAAAAAACTAATTCTGCATATGTCAAAATGGTCTCCAGACTCCACAGTGCAGCCTACAAACCAGCACTCTCTACAGAGAGTTGAGGCCCCATGAAAAGAACATGGATGAAAAACTACTGGGCATATAAGAATACATCCTGTTGACGATATGATTCATGGGGGTAGCCTGTCTCACTGACCATATAAGTTTATCTTCTTCATCTTCTTCTTCTTCGTTCGCACTGTCTGTCTACATCTGCAGTCCTGTCTCTTGGATAAATTTCACTGTTTTTTTGTAATTCATGTATGGAACCGTAGAGCTTATCTTCTTTAGTGGTTTCATTGGGCCAGTAATTATTTCTCAGTGTCTTGTAGTTGATGCAGTTCTGGAGGATATGTTCCACAGTTTGGGGCACTTGGGCACATGTACATAGATTAGTAGTACCAACCTTAAACTTTGTATACATATGACTTCGGAGTCGGCTGTGTCCTGTTCGGAGACGGAAGATGGTGACTTGTTCCTTTCTGTTTAGCATGTGATAGTCATCATGTGGTGGTTTTTGTGGCTTCCTGTAGGTTTTTATCATGTTTTTCTTCTGATTATATGTGATTGGTATGTCTGGTTGCTCCATTTCAGTGCCCTCTTTGGCCAGATGGTCAGCTTTCTCATTGCCTGGTATCCCACAGTGGGAGGGAATTCATTGCAAAGTGACTCCATGTTGTAAGCCAATTTTTGACAAGGCATCCTTAAGGTCTGGTAGTTTGTTGCACTGAAGAGCCTCCAGTACTGATCTTGCATCTGTGAGAATTACTACAGGACATGTATCAATTCTGGAGTCTGATAGTTTTTCAACTGCAGCAATAATTGCCCTAACTTCTGCATCAAAGTTGTTGCAGTATTTACCAGTGGGTATGGAAATCTTGTCAATGGTGTTGTTTGGATATTCAATATATGCTCCTGCCCCTCCATTCTTTATGGCATTATGTGCAGATCCATCTGTATACACACGTATCCAGGTGTCACATGGATATTTGTCATCTAGAACACTAAGTGTGGCTGTTGATCTTACAAGACTGCTCTGCATCTCACCATTCTGCACACCTTTTACTTCAGTCTGAATAGTTATTTGTGTATAATCTGCTTCTTTCCATGGTGTATGCTCTGGTACAGATGATAATGGAGCGACTACAGTTGGAAGGTCAGGTATCAGCTTACGCATACGCTTGGCCTGATGAATGAAGCTGCTTCTTTTAAGCCGTCCTAATGCCAAGTTATTGAATCTCTCCTTCAGGGGGTGGCTTACAGAGCTAAGGAATTTTTCTCCCATGGTTATGACCTTTGTGTCTCTACGTTCCTTTAGCGCTTGAACACCAACTATTTGCTGCATTTCTACTATTGGTGTGGACCTCATGGCACCTGTGATAATCCGTAGTGACTGATTTTGAACCTTGTCTAGATTATGCAGCGTAGTGTTTGATGCTGTGCACCAAGATGTTGAGCCATATTCTAAATGTGGTAGAATACTTTGCTGATATACATTCTTGAGGATTCTTTCACTAGCTCCCCATGTGGTTCCACTCAATTTTCTTAATATGGCTAGTTTTCTTCTGGCTTTTGCTTCTGCACTGTTGATGTGTTGCTTCCACGTCAGTTTTGAGTCATGAGTCACTCCTAAGTAAGTGGGTTGGTTGTCCATCCTTATGGGTATTTCATTTACAAAGATCTTACCTGCTTTCTGTTTAGATGAGAGGCTGAACAGAGTGGTACTTGATTTCTCTGTGTTGATACTTACACACCATTTGTTTGTCCATGATGTCAAGATGTCTGCTGCTCTTTGGAGTCTCTGTGTAGCAACTGTCGCATATTCATCTGTACACCACATGACCAGATCATCTGCATACAGTGCCGCTTTGATTCCATAGGGAAGTTCCTTGACCAGGTCATTAATGAATACAAGGAATAGTGTAGGCGAAAGAACTCCTCCTTGTGGTACACCTTGTCGCAGAAGTACTTTCTGGCTTTTGTGTCCATCCATTACTACTCTAGCTCTCCTATTGTGTAAATAGGACTTTATCCAGTTGTATAGTCTTCCATTCACATCGCAGTTTCTTAGTTTCCACAGCAGACCTTTTTTCCATACTTTATCAAAGGCTTTCTTTAGGTCTATCCACGCTGCTAGTACAAGGTTTTTCTCTTGGAATGCATCCTCAATCTCTTGAGAGAGATAAGTCACTTGATCTTCCGTACTGTAGTACTGCCTAAATCCTGCTTGTTGTGGAACGAGAAGGTTTTCACTTTCTAGGTACCATTTTAGCCTCAGGTCAATGATGCGTTCCATCATTTTGCATAGGCAGCTAGTGAGACTGATTGGCCTGTAGCTGGAGGCAGTATCACTGTTTTTCCCTGGTTTTAGCAGTGGCACCATGCTTGCTTCCTTCCAGATTTGAGGTAACTTACCTGTGCTCCAGCACATATTGAAAATATCCAACAGCTTTCCCATTGCTGCCATTCCCAGGTTCTTGATCATTTCATTGGACACTCCATCTGGTCCTGGTGATTTCCTTGGTTTCAGTTTACTAACTGCTAGGTCTAACTCACTGCGTGTGATTGGTGCATCCATGACCTCCACTTTTCTGACTTGTTCCTCCTCTTTCTGTGGCTCGATGCGCACTGTACGCTCCTTCTCTGGATGGATATCAATGTTGCAGTCCTGTGCAAACATGCGAGCAAAGTGATCTGCTACCTGCTTACCTGTAAGAGTTTTCCCATCCTCTATTAGTGTAACCTTTGTACTTCTTCCAGTACTCTCATCATTTAACTGTTTGATTAGTTTCCACAGTTTCCTTCCATCCTTTTCAAAGTTTAGGGACTCTGTTTTCTCTCTCCAACTTTCCTGTCTGGCTTGCAGCTTTGCTCTCTGAAATTTGGCCTTAGAATGTTGGTAATTATTGTGGTGTTCTTGGCATGGTCTATTTTCTGCTTGCTTTCGAGCTGCTTCCACGTCATCATGGAGTTTTCCCAGCTCACTAGACCAGTATGGTTTATAGTCCCTGCGAGCTCCTCTGGGAATGGTTTCACGAGCGGCCTGAAGGATATAAGCATTGAATTCCTTCACTATGCTGTTAATATCCTTACCTTCTATGGACAGCTGTCCCACCAGGATACCTGTACGATGTCTGTACATTGTCCAGTTTGCTTTTTTATAGTTCTATCTGGGGAGAGGGTTACTGGTGTTAAGGAGTTCATTTTCTATTGTCAGGAAGACTGGTCGATGGTCGCTACCTCCAAGTTGTTTTCCAACTTCATGTGTAATGCTCCACTTCAGATCTGGAGAGTGGAATGCCAGATCTGGTGTTGATTTTGTATGCCACGCCCTTGAGTAAAATGTTGGGGCATCCATTGGCTGGTTGATCAGGAGAAGTCCATTATCATCCTGCCAGCTCTCAACTTCCTCTCCTCTCTTGTCTATGTGGTCATAGCCCCAGCTCTGGGAATGACTGTTAAAATCACCACAGACCATCAGTCTCTCTTTGTGTGGGATTGTTCCTAAAGGAAGTGGGCGGTCATTAGGACAGTAATAGTTAAGGAGGTGGAAATCTGTATTACTACTTTTTAGATGGATCATCTGGTATTCGGCTCCTTCCATGTACACTCCCACCTGACATGCGCTGATGTTATTCTTAACAAGTGTGAGTACTCCTCCTTTTCTTCTGTCCTGTCGGTCTGATCTAAAGCACTGGTAGCCTCTGATTTTAAAGGCAGCATCTTTGGTTAGGTGTGTCTCCTGTATGCAGCATATACTTATCTGCTCTGCAAAAAGTATGTTCTCTAGTTCCACCTTTTTGCTATAGCCATCTCTAACACTGCTGACACCCTCAGCATTCCACTGCATTATTTTAAGTTCTTGCTTTTTGGCTGTTTTCTTCTGTTGTATTTTTTGGCCAGTAGCTCTACTCTCATGTCTCCTGACTCCACAAGACGAACTGAGAGGACCTCCAGTAGCACTGGGTGGACCCTTTCGAGGCAGGGGGCCCGGCACTGCACCTGCCTGGTTAGTCTTCACAGGGCGAGCACCATGTTTGAAAACTGCAGATAGAGACATTTCATTAGCGATAATGCGTGTTACCCTGATTTTTGCGATGCGCCTTTTGGCTGGGTAACTCCGACTTCAGCACCTTTCCTTGCTAGGGCAGACTGTGGTCTTGCTCGGACTGGCCAAAACTTTGTTTTCCAGCCTCTGGTGGCTGTACTTAAGCCCCTTCTCCATGTCAGATGGTTTTGAGACAGTTCCACAAAGACACCCTGACTTTGAGATGAGGAATCTGATGAGTGCTTCAACGATATCCATTCCCTGCCACCCATAGTCTACTGGCTCTGTTCTGTTTACATCATTCTGACAGCCATTGTTGTAAAGACCCATAGGCTTGTCACGTCCTGGATTCATTGGTTTCACACCAGACTTCCCTCATCCCCACCAGAGATCTCCATGTCCCCATCTGTCCACCAACCTGACATTACATTTTGCAAAAATAACAATTACAATTATTATTGATTGCTACAAGTTTCTGGGCTACAGAGGTAGGTCAGAGTTTTTAAGCAAACAGATCTATGTTCCCTGTCTCACAAACACTATGTTAAGATAAGTGTGCTCTTAACACAGTTGTTCCCAGGGGAATATAAGTTTATGAAAGTAAACATCAAAGAAGCGGTAATTACAAAGAAAAAAAATACACCTTTCTACATGAGATCACAAACTTACTTGTAGTTTTCAGCCAAGAACTTTGAGACAGGATTGATAACAGAAATATCATATATTTTGATGGAGCCCACTTTCTGCATCCGCTTGTTGAGTCTGTCCAGATCCCTCTCTCTATCCCGTCGGCTCTCTGCGCTGTCTCGTGACCGACTCTGAGACTTCTGATGGTGATGGTGACTATTTCTATGGTGCCTGTTCTTGCTTGTCTGAAATCCAAAACGAGTTAGTAATTTTAAAAGGCATATACCACAATGCAAATTAAAAAGTGACTTAGATCAATTTAAAACACTCTACACACAAATGAATAAACATGTCACCGAAATAAAGATGAACTTAACTTATGTTCACTTGACATATAATAATTCAATCTTATGACACGTTTATTTAACACTTCATTCCTTTTACTACTAAACCAGCTTTATTATTATACATCAACTATAAATACTGGATGTAAGAAGATAGTGTTTCAAACAAACATCTTGTGTGTTTATCTAGTAATTCAGCTTCAGACTTGAGAAATGTGGATATTTGGGAAGCAGCTATATTCTTACACACTGTTGCTTCATATTATTATTTTTTTTAACCTATGATGAGTTTATCATAATGTAATCCCATTATAAGCAGAGAGGAGTCTGTACATAATAGTATCTAGTCTGAGTTTATCATAACGTAATCCCATTATAAGCAGAGAGGAGTCTGTACATAATAGCATCTAGTCCGAAAATATGTCTGTGAACCTGGTCAGGGAAACCTGGAGGTTTTACATTTGTGGCAAAAGTTAGGAAGCTGCCACTGAAACCTGAGTTAAAGATTCCAGATTAGCATAATCCTTAACTTGAACAGCGGCCTGGTTAGCTGAGTGGTTAGGCACTCAATTTACTAATCTAGTGATACCGGGTTCAAGTCCCAGAAGTGGGATTTTTTTCTGGTAGACATAAAAAAGGTTCCGGGGTCTACCCAGCCTCTAAAAATGTATACCAGAGAAATCTGAGAAGATAAATGCAGCCAGGCGTGATGCTGACCACATCGCACTTTCATGCGCCAAAGGCCTTGGAAATAAGGGGCTAACACCATATTTCCCATATGCTTTAATGATGGAAATGGGAATTTTACCTTTAACTTGAATGCTGAAGACAAGGAAGCAGGAACTTTCAATGCAGAAAGAACTGTTACCAACAAAAAAAACTGCAATAAGGCCGACTTTAAATGGCAAAGGACGATAAAGCAAATAATCACTGCAAACTAACAAGATATGTTCCTGCAGAAAAATGAAAGTTAATGTAACTGGCTTAAATTCAATGAATTTGAGTCAAGTGGTACATTTCAACAGTGCTGTCACATGTTAAATACAACAGGCACGAATAATCTTCATTTTTCCATGCATACAGAGAGGCAGATACATGACATGAAATCTCTACAAACTTGTCCAGATCTTAATCATTTAAGCATAACTGCACAAGATTTACTACAGGAACAAGGTAAATGTCTTATCAATACAGTCCAATCTGTCCCTCAGTGACTTTATAAATTAATTTGTATGCCAGAAGACATTTATATGGCCTACTGTTGTTGTTTATGCGCTATGTGAATGGAAGAGAAAAGAATCCTGGGAAGCTACATCAGAAAAGTTAGAAAACTGGGGTTTACTAAATGTGCTGCAGGCAGACAGTTAATTATAAAGCAAGGAAGCGTGAGAAACACAGATAAGGAAGAACAAAAACAAGAACACGTAAACACAGAAAACTAAGAATTTCACCAAATGGTAACAATGCATTTTACTTGGACACCTCAGCCGCTAAAATACCTGCTGCTTCTCTACATGTATGACTTAGAAAATAGACTTCTGATGGAGAATTAGCTTCACAAATAATGACAGTGGAATAAAGACATGCTGTTTTGTTGTAAAAATTGGTACACAGAAAACTGTGTTAGGGAAAACTGCCTTTGGAATAGAAGTGTGTTTGGTAGCAAGGTGAGGCACACCAACATACACTGTTCACACATCTGCCAGTTGTTTTATTTTCCTGGAACTGCTAGTAGAATGCTCTTAGCAGCTGACAGATTGAAGGTGTTGGAACGCAAACATCATGCAGAAATGGAAAGAGATTAGCTTGTATGCCAGGAGTGGACCCAAAAAAAAAATGCAAGCTTCTTGGCGAACCCTGCCACCACTGATGGCCACACAATGCTCTGCCTCATTAGCTAAGCTGAGATCAAACATAGGAACACTAAAGGAGAGGAGGAGACATCTGGTTCACAAGCTCTAGTGGCCATGCTATCACACTTTGTGCATTCATCTTTGCTCTCTATAGCTGCCAGTTCATGAACTGTGACTATTAGTCAGTCCCATGTGTGATTAAACTACCCTGAAAGTAGATGAATGCAAAAACAAAACCAAATGATTCCTGCAAGCAGGTTAACCTCCTTAGCAGCACATTTCTGGTGAATAAAAAAAATATTGATTAGATGCGACAAAGGCCCTGCCCACTCATTAATATTAAGCAGTTCCTGTAATTATTTTTAGAAACTTGACCTCATTTCATTCACTACATGGCAGCATATTACTACCCTGAACATTATTAAAACTTAACAATGTATATTGGATCAAAGCCAGGTTAGCCCATATAATGTATGAGATCAGCATGGAAAACTTGGCAAATATATGGGGTTAATGCCAAGGAGGTTAAGAGGTTTCAGTTTTGAATACTTTAGAAGAACATTTAACTGGAGAAAAAGGGCACCCTACTTTCTCTCTCCTCAGCAAGCACGAATTTAAAAAGTGACGTTCAAACTCTGTCATCTCTATTACCTTCTCGGTGTAAAAGCTGCTGACGCTGATGCCTTCTGCAACTGTGGGTGGTGGGCTTCCATAAAGAAGTGAAGTGACGAATGAGCTGGACTGTGACCTCATCCACTGGGAATGAGACTGCGACATTGTGTATGAGACAAGATCAGACAGGGCTCTGATGAATATACCACAAAGTAAATCTTTAAAAAGCTACAATGTAAAGAAAGACAAGCAAAATTAATGAAAATAAAAAAAAATACAAAAAAATATATTCTTGATTTTAATGAAACAATTAACTCTTTACTCACCATGAGTCATTTAATCAGATTTTCAAATATTAAAAAAAAATAACTACAGCCATGTGGTTTTTTTTTCTGCAGCTGAGAGTTCATAATTTTAAACTGCTCCAAATGCTCAAAACAAGCACTGCAACTTTCAGTAAAACATCTAGGGTGTGATTTTTTTTATTACAAAAAATGTTTGCGTGCCATAGATGTTGTCTAGGAGGTTAAAAGTCAAGCTTTCCAATATTTTATTCAGAATATTACATGCATCAGGGCATATATTCATAGGTCATACTTGTAAATCTAAAACACAAATAATGGAAATATAACTGTGCATGTCATTCACGTTACTGAGCATAGAAATATAAATTATACCATCCGTGTTACTGAGCATAGGAACACCACAGTTATGCTATTCACACTACTGAGCATAGAAACATAACAGTTATGTCAGCCACATTAACTGAACATTGGAACAAAATGGTTATGTCATCCCCATTACAGAGTAAAAGTTCTGAGTTAAATTCTGGAAACATCCTACGTTCATGGAACCAAGTCCTACTCCACCTTAACCAAATGACAGTCTGTTTGCACCTCCCCTTGCAGACTTATATTCTTCTTCATTCTCTATATTCTTCTTCATTCTCTGAGGCAATTTTTTTTTCCACACAGAATGCCAGGTACCTACTTTTACAACTAACTGGAGGGTGACAAACAAAAGAAAAGATCCCAGTGCCTTTAGTTTCAGAAATAGCAGCCATCAATCGGCAACTCTCTCGTATATATGTGGTTTAAATATCAACACAAAAATGTAGACACTTGGTTATCTCTTCTATGAATAAACAGGTGCTGAGTACAAGCCTAGCTTACTTACCTTGGCGTAACTTCAGAATCTTCATGGACTTTCTTCAAGGCAACAGGAACACCAAATACAACCAAGCGATCTGCTCGAATGAAAATAAGAGAAGGGTTTCTCTTGCTGAACAGCTACAACATGTTTTGTGTGCATGTACAAACACACAAAGTTCACTCAATTTGTATTGCAGTATCTTCTCCTATTCATTTTTTAAAACCTTGTTTTCTTCTTCTTTTATCACACAAACTAATCATTCAACATGCAAAATTATGCTTCAAAAAGCTTATAAAGAAAATTTCTGTTTCCAGTAGTTCAAAAATAGTTTGTAAAAACAGCCCTATGACAGATGGGCCAACCAGAAGTAGCAGAAGAGAGTCATCACAATAAACTCGCATATATACAACAGAAGGAAGGGGCCACCAAGGTAAAGATGGAGAAACAAAATTGGAGAAGACCTAAGAAAGCTTGAAGTAAACAACTGAAGACAGAAAGCCAGGAACAGAAATGGATGGGAACAGACTGTATCCACAGCTCTTACGCCTTGATGGCTTGGAAAACTCAACCAAGGGAAAGTTAAAAAAAAAAAAGTGTGTGTGTGTGGGTTGCACGTGTGCTGCACAGATGACAATGCACATGACAAATTTTCTTAGCAAGTTCTACATTTCACAATTGTTAATTCACGCATAGGGTTTTCACATAAATCTCATGTTTTGAAAAATTTGCACAATGTCTTAGTATATAAATACTAAGTATGAGTTGCCAGACAAAATAAGAACAGGGGTACAATGGTATGTATCATGTGAGGAAAGGAAAATGGGAAATGGGTCTGACCATTTGGTTGCATTTGACTATACCTTATAGTAAGTAACACAATCTTCTGTACCAGAGTGATTAAAAAACTGAAAGAACTACACTACTTATCAGACAATACCAGACCTAATAACTATTCACAATAGGACTTGCCTTGTAGTAGCTACAACTATCTACAGATATGAAAAAACACCAGTAGTGATTTAAGAAAGCACTAATTATGAAATGGTACTCACCATTAGAACAAAATGTAGCACCACATGTTCTTGGAAATGGAATGTATAAGTCTTGAAAACTGCCAGTTGGGTACATGGGCATGACACTGTTCTGTGGGACTGGACTGGTTGGAGTTCGTACCTTCTCCACAATGTATTTCTTATCAAGCATAGATTTGCGATCTTCATGCTGAAAATAAACCCCTCAAATAGAAGCCCACTTGAAATAGAATGTTTCAATAAATAAAAGGAGTACAAGTAAGTCTATAACGAAATGTCTTCTCACTCAAAAAGATTTTTGGTTTGCACAGCATCCTCCAGTCAACCAAGCCATAAAGTTTAGAAAAATCTGTCCCCAAAGATAGAGAATACCTGCCTGTATGGTGAGGATGGAAAACCATACAGAAAACAAGCTGAATTCTTTTCGGACTAAATGTCTATGAAGGATTGTTGGCAAAAATGAAGATGAAGCCACTGACATCGATTGCTGAAGAAAGATGTTGGCAATGGTTGTGACATGTGCTCCAGATGACTGATGATTCATTACCAAAAATAGCACTGTGATGAACACGATGGTGGAACAAGAGTAAGGGTAGACCAAAGGAGACATGGAGAAGAACAACAGAGAGGATGTTGAGCAACAGAGAGCTCACCTGTGCAAGAGTGGAAAAAAAAAAGGCAGACTTTTGTGGAAAACCCTTGCAAAAACCCTATGTGCTTTTGGCTGAGAGAGAGAGAGAGAGAGAAGGTGTGGCACACACACTATTAGAGAATGAAGGGAACATATGATGGCAGTTTAATCTCTGAAGCAGATGATGCCACAATATTGATGATGGCTACACAACAATTTTTTTTTTTTTTACTATTCAAAATCAATTCTGTCTGATCGATATTTGTTTGGGAACAGAGACAGGTTTAGTGAGAACAAGTAATATTTACCTGACAAAACCCATTCACGTATTAATTTATTTTCGTCTTCTGTATCTTT